>JAVMKO010000005.1:0-610960 GCA_032164245.1 Sternotherus odoratus | reverse complement strand
GGCAGCTCAGAAGCCGCCCGCCCCCACCTCGCCCAGACCCGGGCGGCCCAGAGCCCTCTTCCAAGGAGGAGGTGGCCAAGTTTGCAGGTGACACTAATTGGCTGGGATCGGTTCTGGATTCTTGCCTGCACCCCTCCAGCCAGACCTTGGCGCTGGAAGGAGGCCAGCGCGGCCCGTGGGGAGCAGGGGCCTTGGTTGACCTCCACCAGCCCTTTGTCTTCCTGAGCCGCAGGAGCGAGGGGCCTGGGCCAGGATGGGGGAGGGACGACGGGAGCTCCAGCTGTGGGGGACCGGCTGGAAGGGCTTGGCCTGTCCGGGGCCCCAGGCCTCCCGGGGTTATGAGCACAGGCAGGGTCCGGCCCCTGCACACCTGGGCTCCCCAGCCCAGCCCTGGCTCCCGGCCGCGCTGGGGGCAGGAGAGGCACCTACCTTCTGTGGTCCCGGGGGCCAGCAGAGAAGAGCAGGTGAGAGAGGGTGAGGATGGGGCCAGCGCAGGCAGCCCCTGGGGCCGGCTCCGGAGAGCCGCCGGGAGGGGTGTCGGGGCCAAGCTGTGTCTGGGAGCAGGCCCTGTTCTCTGTCCCACGCTGTGCCGCCCTCCGCTGGCACCCGACGGGACCACGCTCAGCCCCCACCCCCGGCCGCAGCTCCCATCCGTGCCGTGGGGCTGGGAGGTGCCCCAGCGACCGGACTCAGTCTGAGCTGCGCTGACAGGGCTGCACTGCCTCTGCACATCTAGGGAGACCCTGATGTCCCCCACGGAGTCCAGGGGACAGAGCCAGGGGGTCCGTCTGGGGGCGCAGAATCTGGGATGCAGAGCCAGGGGCTGAGCTGGGGGGGGAGGCAGAGCTGGGGGCTGAGTCTGGGGGTGCAAAGCTGGGGGGGCTCAGCCAGGGGCAGAGTGGGGGGCTGAGACTGGGGGAAGTCAGAGCCGGGAGGCTTGGGGGAGGGGCTCAGTCCGGAGGACACAGAGTCGGGGGGAGGCAGAGTGGGAGGCTCCCAGCCAGGCGGGGATCCCGGAGATTAGGGACACGTGGGGCCCGTGGCTGGGTGCTGGCTAGCAGAGCAGGCCCAGCCCCCAGGGGGCTCAGTCCAGAGGGGGCAGAGCCGGGGGACTGAGTCCCGGGGGGTGCGGAAGTCCGGGAGGGGGGGGCTCGGTCCAGAGGGGGCAGAGTCGGGGGACTGAGTCTGGGGGGCGCAGAGTCCGGGGGGGTGGGCTTGGTCCGGAGGGGCAGAGTTGGGGACTGAGTCCGTGGGGTGTCACGTTTACTGAAATAATTTGGGATCCTATAGATCAGTGGTCCCCAACCCCCGGTCCGCGGACCGGTACCGGTCCCGTGGAGCAATTTTGTACCGGTCCGCGGCCGCCTTCCCTTCCGGCGGCTTTTCGGCGGACATAGAAGAGCCTGCCGCCGCCTTGTCTTCCGGTCCGCGTTTGGCAGCCTTTTGTTCCGGGCCGCCTTCACTTCCGGCGGGTTTTTGGCGGGCACAGAGTACCCCGCCGCCTCTGTACCGGTCCGCCGTCCGCAGAGTTAGGTTTTTGGCCGCCATCAGCTTCGGCGGCTTTTCGGCGGACATACAAAGGTCCGTCGCCCCGAAGGAAAAAAAAACCTAAAACGACCCCCTGGGCCACAAGCAATCACTGTCCCGCGCTGACCGGTCCGCGCCGATAAAAAGGTTGGAGACCACTTGCTATAGTTCATTGGTGCAACCAGAGTCCTATAGTGGCACCAAATCTTATGTACAGGGGTCATAATGGGTGTCTACGACCAGGTTATGGATCACTGATCATGAATATACCATTGATGTGTATCAATTGTTGTAGTTGAAGTGATGAATATTGCTCTGGAGTGTCTGTCTGTCCAAATATTGTACTATGCGTGGGGGGGGGGAGGGGGAACATTCCAGAATACTGGGCGTCAGCTTTGCTTGAGCTGCCTGGCCCATTAAAGGACCATCAACTACACAATGAACTTTGTCCGCACCCGAGCTTCGCCAGGAACCTGACCTGCCTGGTCAGAAACTGAATCGTGGAGAGTCTGGTAATTGGATCATGTGACTATGAACCTCCATTTCGCAACTGGACTCTGCATAAGAAGGAGGGGGGAGGGTATTCGCCCACAGAGGAAGTCTATAAAATCTGGGAGAAACTCCCTCCATTTGGTCTTCAATCGCCAGCCTGCAGCCTAGCTGTCACGGTGCTGTTCCTGGTGGATCCGACTGTGAGTGTCAGATCAGGACAGATTGCTTCAAAGGGGCAGCTACAGCCCAAAGCTGGGGTTTTTCCACACTAAGGTAACCAAACCAGCCAAACAGAAAGACTTGGTTTCACCCACTGGCTAACCACAAGTCACACAAGCAATTCCCTTAGACACTCCAGCTTCCCAGTATCACCACCAGCAGCCACCTGTCCAGGGACCAATGGTTATGAAAACCAATCCCCCAAATAAAGAAAACGGTTCTCCCCAATTCAAAGAATCAGGCCCCAGACCCAGGTCACATACAAATCAGATCTTACCACAAATCACGCTGTTGCCAATCCTTTAGAATCTAAAATCTAAAGGTTTATTATACAAGGGGAAAGGTCTAGGTGAGGGTTAGGGATGGTTAAAAGAAATCAATTACATGCAGTGATGGCAAATCTCTTGGTTCAGACGTACAGCAGTTGTAAAATAAACTGCAGGTTCAAATCACAGTCTCTGGAATGCATCCCCTCCAGGGATGGGTCATCAATCCGTTGGTCAGAGCTTCCACATGTAGCAAAATCCCATCCAGAGGTAGGTGCTAGGCTGAAGGTTGCAGATTGAAGACAAAAATGGAGGAAGTTTCTCCCAGGTTTTATAGACTTTCTCTTGTGGGTGAAGACCCCCCCCCCTCCTTCTTATGCAGAGTCCAAATGCAAAATGGAGGTTCATAGTCACATGGTCCAATTACCAGACTCTCCACGATTCAGTTTCTGACCAGGCAGTTGACATTCCTGGAGAAGCTCGGGTGTGGACAGGCATCTACAAAGTCCATTGTGTAGTGGATGGTCCTTAACGGCCCATCAGCCAGGCCAGCCAAGTTAACAACAGCTTGTCTGAGATTTCACCCAGCAGGCAAGCATAAGTTTGAAGTACAGGCACCATATATCCAATATCCACAACTTTAGTTACAAAATAGATACACACATATCAATGGCATATTTATAATCAGCCCTCATAACCTGGTCATAGACACCTGTTATGACCCCTTCACATAAGATTTGGTGCTATAGGACCTTGGTGGCACCAATGATCTATAGCAGCGGTTCTCAAACTAGTTGAGACCGCGACCCCTTTTTGTAATCCGGCAGCGCGGCGCGACCCCCCCGCCGAAAAGCCACCGAATTAACAACAACAAAAAAAACCCACCCAAGAAAAAAAAACAAACGCGCGGATGCCCCGGTCCCCCGTCCCCGCCGCGGGCGGACTGCTGGCTGCGCGCCGGCCCCAGCCCGCCCGCTGCGGGGACTGGGGGCCGTTGTGGCGGCAGGAACTCACGACCCCCCTGGGAGTGCTCGGCGACCCCCCGGGGGGTCGCGACCCCCAGTTTGAGAAACCCTGATCTATAGGATCCCAAATAATTCCAGTAACGTGACACTAGCACCTATCTCTGGATGGGATTTTGCTACATGTGGAAGCTCTGACCAACGGATTGATGACCCATCCCTGGAGGGGATGCATTCCAGAGACTGTGATTTGAACCTGCAGTTTATTCTACCTTTGCTGTACGTCTGAACCAAGAGACTTGCTATCACTGCATGTAATTGATTTCTTTTAACCTTTCCTAACCCTCACCCAGACCTTTTTCCTTGTATAATAAACCTTTAGATTTTAGATTCTAGAGGATTGGCTACAGCGTGATTTGTGGTAAGATCTGTTTGTATATTGACCTGGGTCTGGGGCCTGATTCTTTGGAATTGGGGAGAACCGTTTTCTTTATTTGGGGTATTGGTTTTCATAACCATTGGTCCCCAGGACAGGTGGCTGCTGGTGGGGATACTGGGAAGCTGGAGTGTCTAAGGGAATTGCTTGTGTGACTTGTGGTTAGCCAGTGGGGTGAAACCAAAGTCTGTTCTGTTTGGCTGGTTTGGTTACCTTGGTGTGGAAAACCCCAGCTCTGGGCTGTAGTTGCCCCTTTGGAAGTAATCTGTCCTGATCTGACACTCACAGTTGGATCCCACCAGGAACAGCCCCGTCACAGGGGGCGCAGAGTCCGGGGGGTGCAGAGTTGGGGGCTCGGTCCGGAGGGGGCAGAGTCGGGGGACTGAGTCCCGGGGGGCGCAGAGCAGGGGGGGGCTCGTTCCGGAGGGGGCAGAGCTGGGCATGGGGCCAGGGCCGTACTCACGTGTTTAGAGATGTTGCAGCTCTTGGAGTCCACGTTATAGCTGGGGGGAGAGGAGAGCCGTGAGTGCCCTGCAATGGGTGCGGGACCCCCTGAGTCAGAGTAGGGGGAGGGGGAGCGGAGGGAGTGTGGGGGAGGGGGATCTCGAAGAGGAGGGGGAGTGGAGGGAGGGTGGGGGAGGGTGATCCCGTGGGGGAGGGGGAGCGGAGGCAGGGTGGGGGAGGGATCTCGAGGGGGAGGGGAGTGGAGGGAGGGTGGGGGAGGGGGATCTCGAGGGGGAGGGGGAGTGGAGGGACGGTGGGGGAGGGGAAGCAGGTTTCACTCACACATCCAAGCGCAGATTCTGCTTCTCCTCAAAGAAATAGTCCAGGACGAACTTGCGGACGAAGTCAGGGGTTCAGGGTGTTGTCAATCACTTCGGTGCGTCCAAACTGCAGGGAGAAGGGGGTGAGTTGACAGCCCCCAGCGCAGGGCCCCGGTGTCCCCAGAGCCCCCGGTTTAATTTCAGCTGCCCCCGTCCCTGGCTGTGGTCCAGATCCCCTGGGATTAAGGCCAACCGCAGAGCCAGGTCATTAGCGCCGGAGCCGGTGGCCAGATGGGCCCCTTTAGCAGAGCTGGGGATTAGGCAGGAGCCCCTGCAGGCCCAGCCCCTCAGCAAGGGGGGCGCAGTGGGACTATCAGCCGGGTGGGGGTCCCGGCGCGCAGGGACGTGTGGGGCTGTGGGACTCCCAGCCGAGTGGGGGTCTCGGAGCGCAGGGACGTGTGGGGCCGTGGGACTCCCAGCCGAGTGGGGGTCCCGGAGCGCAGGGACGTGTGGGGCTGTGGGACTCCAGCCGGGTGGGGGTCTCGGAGCGCAAGGGACGTGTGGGGCCGTGGACTCCCAGCCGGGTGGGGGTCCCGGATCGCAGGGACGTGTGGGGCTGTGGGACTCCCAGCTGGGTGGGGGTCCCGGAGCGCAGGGACGTGTGGGGCCGTGGGACTCCCAGCCGGGTGGGGGTCCCGGATCGCAGGGACGTGTGGGGCTGTGGGACTCCCAGCTGGGTGGGGGGTCCCGGAGCGCAGGGACGTGTGGGGCCGTGGGACTCCCAGCCGGGTGGGGGTCTCGGAGCGCAGGGACGTGTGGGGCCGTGGGACTCCCAGCCGGGTGGGGGTCCCGGATCGCAGGGACGTGTGGGCTGTGGGACTCCCAGCTGGGGTGGGGGTCCCCGGAGCGCAGGGACGTGTGGGGCCGTGGGACTCCAGCCGGGTGGGGGTCCCGGATCGCAGGGACGTGTGGGGCTGTGGGACTCCCAGCTGGGTGGGGGGTCCCGGAGCGCAGGGACGTGTGGGGCCGTGGGACTCCCAGCCGAGTGGGGGTCTCGGAGCGCAGGGACGGGTGTGGGCCGTGGGACTCCCAGCCGGGTGGGGGGGTCCCGGATCGCAGGGACGTGTGGGGGCTGTGGGACTCCCAGCTGGGTGGGGGTCCCGGAGCGCAGGGACGTGTGGGGCCGTGGGACTCCCAGCCGAGTGGGGGTCCCGGATCGCAGGGACGTGTGGGGCCGTGGGACTCCCAGCCGGGTGGGGGTCCCGGAGCGCAAGGGACGTGTGGGGGGGCCCGTGGGACTCCCAGCCGGGTGGGGGTCCCGGAGCGCAGGGACGTGTGGGGCCGTGGGACTCCCAGCCGAGTGGGGGTCTCGGAGCGCAGGGACGTGTGGGGCCGTGGGACTCCCAGCCGAGTGGGGGTCTCGGAGCGCAGGGACGTGTGGGGCCGTGGGACTCCCAGCCGGGTGGGGTCCCGGAGCGCAGGGACGTGTGGGGCCGTGGGACTCCCAGCCGGGTGGGGGTCCCGGAGCGCAGGGACGTGTGGGGCCGTGGGACTCCCCAGCCGGGTGGGGTCTCGGAGCGCAGGGACGTGTGGGGCCGTGGGACTCCCAGCCGGGTGGGGGTCTCGGAGCGCAGGGACGTGTGGGGCCGTGGGACTCCCAGCCGGGTGGGGGTCTCGGAGCGCAAGGGACGTGTGGGGCCGTGGGACTCCCAGCCGAGTGGGGGTCCCCGGATCGCAGGGACGTGTGGGGGCCGTGGGACTCCCAGCCGAGTGGGGGTCCCGGATCGCAGGGACGTGTGGGGCCGTGGGACTCCCAGCCGGGTGGGGGTCCCGGAGCGCAGGGACGTGTGGGGCCGTGGGACTCCCAGCCGAGTGGGGGTCTCGGAGCGCAGGGACGTGTGGGGCCGTGGGACTCCCAGCCGAGTGGGGGTCTCGGAGCGCAGGGACGTGTGGGGCCGTGGGACTCCCAGCCGAGTGGGGTCTCGGAGTGCAGGGACACGTGGGGCCGTGGGACTCCCAGCCGGGTGGGGGTCCCGGATCGCAGGGACGTGTGGGGGCCGTGGGACTCCAGCCGGGTGGGGTCTCGGAGGGCAGGGACGTGTGGGGCCGTGGGACTCCCAGCCGGGTGGGGGTCCCGGATCGCAGGGACGTGTGGGGGCCGTGGGACTCCCAGCCGGGTGGGGGTCTCGGAGCGCAGGGACGTGTGGGGCCGTGGGACTCCCGTGGGACTCCCAGCCGAGTGGGGGTCCCGGAGCGCAGGGACGTGTGGGGCCGTGGGACTCCCAGCCGGGTGGGGGTCCCGGAGCGCAGGGACGTGTGGGGCTGTGGGACTCCCAGCCGAGTGGGGGTCTCGGAGCGCAGGGACGTGTGGGGCCGTGGGACTCCCAGCCGGGTGGGGGTCCCGGAGCGCAGGGACGTGTGGGGCCGTGGGACTCCCAGCCGGGTGGGGGTCCCGGAGCGCAGGGACGTGTGGGGCCGTGGGACTCCCAGCCGGGTGGGGGTCTCGGAGCGCAGGGACGTGTGGGGCTGTGGGACTCCCAGCCGAGTGGGGGTCTCGGAGCGCAGGGACGTGTGGGGCCGTGGGACTCCCAGCCGAGTGGGGGTCTCGGAGCGCAGGGACGTGTGGGGCCGTGGGACTCCCAGCTGGGTGGGGGTCCCGGATCGCAGGGACGTGTGGGGCCGTGGGACTCCCAGCCGGGTGGGGGTCTCGGAGCGCAGGGACGTGTGGGGCCGTGGGACTCCCAGCCGGGTGGGGGTCTCGGAGCGCAGGGACGTGTGGGGCCGTGGGACTCCCAGCCGGGTGGGGGTCCCGGAGCGCAGGGACGTGTGGGGCTGTGGGACTCCCAGCCGAGTGGGGGTCTCGGAGCGCAGGGACGTGTGGGGCTGTGGGACTCCCAGCCGAGTGGGGGTCTCGGAGCGCAGGGACGTGTGGGGCCGTGGGACTCCCAGCCGGGTGGGGGTCTCGGATCGCAGGGACGTGTGGGGCCGTGGGACTCCCAGCCGAGTGGGGGTCTCGGATCGCAGGGACGTGTGGGGCCGTGGGACTCCCAGCTGGGTGGGGGTCCCGGATTGCAGGGACGTGTGGGGCTGTGGGACTCCCAGCCGAGTGGGGGTCTCGGAGCGCAGGGACGTGTGGGGCCGTGGGACTCCCAGCTGGGTGGGGGTCTCGGAGCGCAGGGACGTGTGGGGCCGTGGGACTCCCAGCCGAGTGGGGGTCCCGGATCGCAGGGACGTGTGGGGCCGTGGGACTCCCAGCCGGGTGGGGTCTCGGAGCGCAGGGACGTGTGGGGCCGTGGGACTCCCAGCCGAGTGGGGGTCTCGGAGCGCAGGGACGTGTGGGGCCGTGGGACTCCCAGCCGGGTGGGGGTCCCGGATCGCAGGGACGTGTGGGGCTGGGGGACTCCAGCCGGGTGGGGGTCCCGGATCGCAGGGACGTGTGGGGCCGTGGCTGGGTGCTGGCTAGCGGAGCAGGCCCAGACCCCAGCAGGAGATGAGTCGGGTCCCTGGGCCACCCAGTCCCGAGGCCCCAGCTCCGGCCGCTCTCTGCCGGGCCGAGGTGACAGATGTGGAAATCCCGCAGCTCTCAGCCCCTTTGCTTCCGGCCACTCAGCAGCCCCCCACCCCGCCGTCACCTGAGCCCAGGGCCGGAGCCGGGCACTGCCCCCTCCCCCAGGAGCCACCTCCCCTGTGGGGTGCACGGTGCTGCCCAAGGAAGCCAGCGCCAGTGAGGGAGCAGATGCCAGGAGAACTAGCCCCAGCCTGGAGAGCGCAGGTTGTGAGACGGGCAGCTGAGTGGGGGCCAGGCCGAAGGAGGCTCCTCGCCCTGTGAGCTGCCCCCTCGGCTGCCCAGGAAGCACCCTCCGGGGGGAGAGGGAGCTAGGGGCCCTGCTCAGCAGCCAGAGAACTGGAGCCAGGCCCATGGGGATGAAGGAGTCAGACGAGGAGCCTTCCCTGGAAACGATTCAGAGCCGCTGGGAACGAGGTCGGGGTCTGGGGGCCGCTGGGAGGGAGGTCGGGGTCTGGGGGCCGCTGGGAACGAGGTCGGGGTCTGGGGGCCGCTGGGAGCGAGGTCGGGGTCTGGGGCCCGCTGGGAGCGAGGTCGGGGTCTGGGGCCCGCTGGGAGCGAGGTCGGGGTCTGGGGGCCGCTGGGAGCGAGGTCGGGGTCTGGGGGCCGCTGGGAGCGAGGTCGGGGTCTGGGGCCCGCTGGGAACGAGGTCGGGGTCTGGGGCCCGCTGGGAACGAGGTCGGGGTCTGGGGCCCGCTGGAACGAGGTCGGGGTCTGGGGGCCGCTGGGAGCGAGGTCGGGGTCTGGGGGCCGCTGGGAACGAGGTCGGGGTCTGGGGGCCGCTGGGAACGAGGTCGGGGTCTGGGGGCCGCTGGGAGCGAGGTCGGGGTCTGGGGGCCGCTGGGAGCGAGGTCGGGGTCTGGGGGCCGCTGGGAGCGAGGTCGGGGTCTGGGGCCCGCTGGGAACGAGGTTGGAGTCCCGCTGGGAGCGAGGTCGGGGTCTGGGGGCCGCTGGGAGCGAGGTCGGGGCCTGGGGACCGCTGGGAGCGAGGTCGGGGCCTGGGGACCGCTGGGAGCGAGGTCGGGGTCTGGGGGCCGCTGGGAACGAGGTCGGGGCCTGGGGCCCGCTGGGAGCGAGGTCGGGGCCTGGGGGCCGCTGGGAGCGAGGTCGGGGCCTGGGGCCCGCTGGGAACGAGGTCGGGGCCTGGGGCCCGCTGGGAACGAGGTCGGGGTCTGGGGGCCGCTGGGAGCGAGGTCGGGGTCTGGGGCCCGCTGGGAGCGAGGTCGGGGTCTGGGGCCGCTGGGAATGAGGTCGGGGTCTGGGGCCGCTGGGAGCGAGGGTTGGGGTCTGGGGGCCGCTGGGAGCGAGGTCGGGGTCTGGGGGCCGCTGGGAGCGAGGTCGGGGTCTGGGGCCGCTGGGAGCGAGGTCGGGGTCTGGGGGCCGCTGGGAAGGGGCCGGGCTCTAGGAGCAAGGCAGATGAGTCCCCTGGCTTGTTCGGGGGGTGGGGGCACAGAGTAGATGGGTGCACTGGCAGCTGGAGCTGGGTGGCAAGGGTCTCCCAAGGCCCCTGTCAGGCTTTGCCCTTCTTGAGCCCAGCCTGTGCCAGAACAGGACAAACATCGACCCCCGGTGCAGTGGGGGCAGGGCGTGGCCATCAGCCGGCTACGGGCACTGGGATGGACCCCGCTGCGCTCACTCACCTCCCTCCACTCCTTGCTGCCAGTCCCCTGGACGAACAGAACCACCACTGCAGAGAGGAGAGCACGGGGTTAACGACTGCCTCTGCATCAGATGCCCCATCCCACTGCATCTCCCACACTGCACCCTCACATCCCACTGCATCTCCCACACTGCACCCCCTCCCTGTATCCCATCCCACTGCATCTCGCACACTGCACCCCCACATCCCATCCCACTGCATCTCCCACACTCCACCCCATCGCATCTCCTACACTGCACCCCCTCCCTGTATCCCATCCCACTGCATCTCGCACACTGCACCCCCACATCCCATCCCACTGCATCTCCCACACTCCACCCCATCCCATCTCCCACACTGCACCCCCTCCCTGTATCCCATCCCACTGCATCTCGCACACTGCACCCCCACATCCCATCCCACTGCATCTCCCACACTCCACCCCATCCCATCTCCCACACTGCACCCCCTCCCTGTATCCCATCCCACTGCATCTCCCACACTACACCCCCACATCCCATCCCACTGCATCTCCCACACTGCACCCTCACATCCCACTGCATCTCCCACACTGCACCCCCTCCCTGTATCCCATCCCACTGCATCTCCCACACTGCACCCCCTCCCTGTATCCCATCCCACTGCATCTCCCACTCCACCCCATCCCATCTCCCACACTGCACCCCCACATCCCATCCCACTGCATCTCCCACACTCCACCCCATCCCATCGCATCTCCCACACTGCACCCCCTCCCTGTATCCCATCCCACTGCATCTCGCACACTGCACCCCCACATCCCATCCCAGTGCATCTCCCACACTCCACCCCATCCCATCTCCCACACTGCACCCCCTCCCTGTATCCCATCCCACCGCATCTCGCCCGCTGCACCCCCACATCCCACTGCATCTCCCACACTGCACCCCCTCCCTGTATCCCATCCCACTGCATCTCGCACACTGCACCCACACATCCCATCCCACTGCATCTCCCACTCCACCCCATCCCCCACACTGCACCCTCACATCCCACTGCATCTCCCACACTGTACCCCCTCCCTGTATCCCATCCCACTGCATCTCCCACACTGCACCCCCACATCCCATCGCATCTCCCACACTGCACCCCCTCCCTGTATCCCATCCCACTGCATCTCGCACGCTGCACCCCCACATCCCATCCCACTGCATCTCCCACACTGCACCCTCACATCCCACTGCATCTCCCACACACTGCGCACACCAGCCCCAGTCTCCTTCTCACAATCAGTGTCTGCCACCAGCCTCTAGTGCTGGTCTCAGCTGACTGGGCCAAGCACCCCCCCCTCGGGTTCCTCTCTGGCCAGGCGGTGCCACTCGATGGAATCACCCCCCCCCCGCTCAGGGCATGCTGCCCCCTGCCAGGCCAGTCCCCACACGTACCAGGGTCAGACTTGGAGAAGGTGTCCATGTCCAGCAAGTTCCTGGGGAGACAGACAGATGGACGTGAGCCAGGCTGGAAACTCGTCCAGCAATGGGAGAAGGGGGGGAACCTGCAGCTCCCACCCAGCCACCCTCCCCGCTCCCAGGCCGGGCCAGGCCTTCGCCCCCTGCCCGCATTAAACCCTCCAGCCCCAGAGCAGGACGGTCAGAGGAATCGGCCCCCAGGAGCGGCCAGCATCTCCAGAGCTCAGACGTGGGGTCCCGGGCCGGGGTGTGTGTGGGGAGGAATGTTGGGGGCTGGGAGGGGAGGCCAGGGGTTGGGGGGGGAAGGGACCCACCCCTCACCAAAGCTCAGAGGGGCCTGCCTGGCCTGCAGGGTAACCTCTCCTTCCTGCCATGGTGACGGAGTAGGAATACTGTGTGTGCCTCAGTTTCCCCTGTGCATTTCTTGAGCGTCTATGTGAAGGGATGAGGATGTGTAGCTGATGCAAAGCAGAGCCTCTCTGCAGGTGTCCAGACCTGAGCTGTAATCTGACCCCAAGTGGGGGGAGGGAGGTCACCTGACCTGGCTGAGCCAGGGGGGAGGAGGGGCTGGAGAGAGTGAGTTTCAGTTTGGAGTCTGCAGCTGGCTGGAGAGAGGTTTTAGAGTCTGAAGCTGGGTGGGCAGAAGGGAGGCAGGCCCAGGCAGGGTCTGGCCTCCCTTGGGCCCCCAAAATGGATCCAGCTGAGGGGTTCGGGGGTCTACAAGCTCGGTGTTAAACCATGTACCTGTCGACGAATAAACCTCTGTTTTACTGGCTGGCTGAGAGTCACGTCTGACTGTGGATTTGGGGTGCAGAACCCATGGGCTCCCCCAGGACCCCGCCCAGGCAGCTCGCTGGGGGAAGCGCACGGAGGGGCAGAAAGTGCTGAATGCTCCGAGGTCAGACCCAGGAAGGTGTAGACGGGGACCTCTAAGCTCCTAGCCTTGGAGACAGGCTGTGTACGGAGAGAGGACGTTTTCCCCCGGAGTCCCAACTGGCTTCATAGGGGGCAAGTTCCAGACCCTCGCCCGGGCGCCCCGTGACACAAACAGTAACTCAAATGAACACTTCAGTTACCGGCTGGTCCCCGCAGCCCCCGACCTCCGGGCAAGTCACCGGAGAGCCCAGCCTGGCAAGGGGCAGGAGCCCCCCAGGTGGAATGGGGGCATAGAGGGGACTCAGCAGCAGAGGCAAAGCCACAGGCAGCCGGGGGACGGTTCCTAGTGGGGGGTGTCCTGAGCCTGCAGCCCCGGGGAGTCTGGGCGAAAAGTTGGCTCTGTGCGGTGCGTGGAGGACCCGTGGCCACTCCCCTTCGCGCAGCGGCCTCAGGGAGTGCGCAGGCGAGGGGCCCCGGCACATTGAGACAACCACAATCATCCCCACTTTAGAGAACACGGCAAGGAACCAAGATGGCGGGGGGTGCCATGGGGGTGGGGCAGGGCTCTGGCTGGGGGGGCTCCCAGCAGGGGGTGCTGTGGGGGGGGTAGGGCGCTGGCTGAGGGGGGCTCCCAATGGGGGGGTGTTAGGGGGGGCAGGGCTCTGGCTGAGGGGGGCTCCCAATGGGGGCGCTGTGGGGGTGGGGCAGGGTGCAGCTCTGGGGGCTGCCAGTAGGGGGTGCTGTGGGGGCAGGGCAGAGGGCTGCCTCGGGGGGGCTCCTGGCCTCCCCAGCCCCGGGGTTCATTCTTCCCCACAAGCCCTCTCCAGGCAGCTGCCGGCCCCGAGGGTTCCACAAACCTCCCCCAGCCAGAGACCGAGTCCCTCTGGGCTCCCGATTTTGTGCCTTCGACATCCAAATCTGGCACCAGAGCGTCTCCGCGGGCGGGTGCCAGGCCCCAGGCCAGAGACCGAGGGGAAGGGAGGAGTCTAGGACCCCGCCTGTGCACGGGGACAAGGGGGGCTGGAGCGGTTTGACTCAGCCGCGTCCGGCCTGGCTCCGAGCTGCTGCTGCGCGAGGCTCTCCCTGGCCAGGCCAGGAGCCCTGCGGCCGCGCTGGGGACTGGAAACTCCACCTGCTGAGCGGACGCAGCCCCCGGGGGTGCCGTGCCAGGGAAGGGAAAGCAGGACGCTGTGCCCCCCCCCCCACTCCGCCCCACAGGGCTGGCCCTCCGCACGTGCCCAAGTCCTCCTCACGCACGGCCGGGGTCGCTGCTTGTTCAAGCCCTGCCTCACCCCTGCACTGCCCCCCGTCCCTTTGCATCGCACCCCGCACGTTCCCTCGCACCCCACACATTTGATGCAAGGGGACGTCAAACTGCAAACTGCTCTAGTCGGCGAGAACAAATGGGACAAATGCCCACGTTTGCCATAACAGTTGGGACAGCCAGGCTAGGGCCTGTCCTGGCCACAAGGAACCCGTCCTGCTCACCCCCACACCCAGGAGTCCTGGGGGACACCCGGGAGGAGGGCACAGAGCGGGGAGAGGCCGTGCGCCCGCAGCCTGGGTCCAGCCCCGTGGCTGGGCGCTGCACACACAGCGAAGGCCCCTGCTCTGAGGAGCTCCCCATGCACAATCCGGGAGTGGGGGGATCACGGGGCCAGCACCAGACCTCACTGAGAAAAGGGGGATTCTGTTGTCAGGCAGCAGCTGAGGCGCCGGGGAGCTCACGCAGGATGTGCGGGAGAGCCGGGGGGGACAGGGGGCGCAGGGCTCTGTGAGGAGCAGGGTCCAGGGCGTGCGGACCGCGGGATGGGGGGGCAGGGCCAGCGAGCTGAACGGGCTGAGCAGAAGCAGCGTCTCGGGCCCAGACGGTGATTGAACATGACAGGGAACCCACTTCCCATGCGCTCACGGAGGGCTAAGTGGCTACTGCAGCCGGCAATGGAGAGCTGGGAGGGGGAGGCAAAGGGAGAAGAAAAGAGCCACTTAGCGAGGTCTGAATAGCCTGACGGAGCGAGTGGGGCCGGGGGCTGCTCCCCCCCCCCCAGCCCCCGAAATAGCAGCAACCGCAGCAGCCTTTGATCATCCCTGACTGTCTGGAGTTTGACAGGGAAAAGCACCAAAGGCTGGTATTAAATCCACCCAGCTCTTGTCTGTGCCCCAGGGCCTGCTCTCCCAGGGACGGGAGACATCCCCGCCCCAGGCTGGGGGACATTCAGAGCAGGGTTCTGGCCCCCCCACCAGAACAGAGGGCTCCCTCTGCTCTTTCCCACCTGCGCTGGGAACAGGACAAGGGTGTTTAATCCTCTGCTGGGCAGAGCCACACAAGGGAAGATTGTTGGGCTGGACAACAGCCCCTCGGACCAGCTGCCAGCTCCGTGCCAGGCCTGGAGGCTGTAAAACACCGAGGGGCCCTGCCCCATCCAGGCCCCTCCCTGCAACACTCAAAATATCTCCTGTTCCTTCGATGTGTCTGCACCAGGCCCCCCAGGGGCGCGTCCCGGCTCAGTCTGGGGAGTTCTGGGTGTGCTGTGAGCAGCTGGGTCCGTCGGGGCGGCAGAAGGCGAAGAGGGACCAAGCAGGTGAGCTCAGGTCGCACCCTGCACGGGGGGCCATGAGGAGGGAGACCCAGAAGCGACAGCGCCAAGACTGTAACCTGGTCCTCAGTCCCTACAGGTCCCACATGCCCAGTGGCAGGGAAGGAGCAGACATCTGAGAACAGGCTCCAAGCTGGAGCTGGGGGGCTGCCGAACCCCCTGGCTTGAAGTGGTCTCCAGCCTATTCAGGTTTTGCAGTTTGGTTCAATGGCTCTGCCCGCCCCACCTGTTCCAGCCCCCCCGCCCCCCCACGGCCGGGCTGAGGGGAAAGGCCCAAAGGATTTGGAGCCGGGCCAGGCCCCGCAGATGCGTCCCCCGAGGCAGATGATCTGAGGCGCCGGGGAAGGCCGAGAACTGAGCCTCGCACTCGGCTCTCTTGCTCCAGAACTCCCCTGGCCGATCAGAGGCGAGGGCTGAATTCAGAACAGCTGCAAAGGGCAGACGCCTCCCTTGGGGAGCTGCCATTTCTGTGTCTCCCCTCCCCAGCACAGGCCAGGCGAGATCCATCCCTGCTGATCCGGCCCAGGCCCCCGCCTCCTGGGGCGAGAGCTTCCTCGCTGCCCTTCGAGATCAGACAGAGTCCCTGTTCGCCAGGCAGGGGCTGCGGGTCTCCATCTGCTCCAGCCAGCCGCAGGCCGGCTCTCGGCTGCTGGAGGCAGAGGAGCGGAGCCGGTGGCATTGACCCCCTGCTTTCGGCGTCTCGGTGCCCCTGCAGGCTGATGTTTAAACGGTGCCCCGAGGGGCCGCAATTGCCCGGTTCATTTCCCTGCTTTGGGGCTTCTCTTGGCACCAGCCACGCTGGGATCCCTGGGGTGCCCACGGGCCCGGGAACCGCTCAGGCTCCCCTGGCGAGGAGCCGGGCAGATGGTGCCACTGCCCAGCCCCCTCGTCCCTTGGCCCTGCGTCCCCAAAGCCCTTGTGAGCACACGGTGCCATCAGACTCAACTGGACCTGGACAGGAGCCAGGGCTTGGGCGTCCGGTCGCCGCACAGACCGGGCATGATCCCCAGGACACCTGACATCCCCTGCCCCCTGCAGCCTCCTCTGCCTCTCCTCGGACAAGGGAGCCAGACAGCCCTGAAAGCACCTCGGTCCCTGGGCTGGAATCGGAACTGGGTGAGATTGAGTGTGGGGGGGGGGGGGGGGGGCGGCGCTGGGTGAGTGGGGGGAGGGGCGCTGGGGGGAGAGCGAGCGGGGGAGGGGCGCTGGGGGGAGAGCGAGCGGGGGAGGGGCGCTGGGGGAGAGCGAGCGATGGGGGCAGGGGGGAGGGCATACTGGGCGTGGGCCAGGCCTATTCTGGGCAGGCGGGACCAGTCTCTTACAGGGCCCTTGCACCATGGGCGGGGTGAGGGCGAGCGGGTTGGCTCCCGCCAGCGGGCGGCCCAAAGCCGTATTTACATTTGGGGGTTAAGAGGAAATAATCACCAAAGAGCAAATTTGCTGCATGTTCACTCAAACACACTGTCCCTGGCACACACGCTCACGTACACCCACTCTATGCACACCTGGTAGACATGCATTGCACACTCACATACTCTCCCATGTGCACTGGGTGGACGTGCATTACATGCTCACGTGTCATCACACATACATGCTGGACATGCTTTTGCACACTCATGCTGTCACACAGGATGGACGTGTCATACGCTCCCATGCACATGCACACACACAATGGGCATGTGTTGCACGTTCACACAGCTGCATGCACACACACGATGGACATGCATTTCATGCTCACGCTGTCATATGAACATGTTTTGCATATGTTGAATGCTCACGTCATTGCACACAGACATGCCATCCCATGCTCACCTGGTGTTGCACACAAACATGGCAGGAATGGATTGCACATTTACATGGCTCATGCACACACCTGGTGGCCAGGCATTGCACGCTCACAGTCACATGCATACACACAGGAGGGGAATTCAGTGCATACTCACATGCTGTTGCACACACACACTCAATGGACATGCATTGCACGCTCACACACTGCCCCACATGATGGGCATGTGGGCATGCATTGGACACTCACGTGCTGTCTCACACGCGCACAAAGGGCATGTCTTGTACGGACACACACACACAATGGGCAGGCGTTGCATATTCACATGTTGTCCCACACCCATGATGGACGTGCGTTGCACTCACACACTGTCACACACACACCATGGGCACGCATTGCATGCTCATATTCAGTACCCCCATAATGGACATACATTGCATGCTCACATGCTGTCCCCCCCACAATGGACATGTGTTGCACACACACATACACAATGGACATGCATTGCACGGTCATATGTGCCCCCCAGTGAACATGTGTTGCATGCTCACACTGTCCCATGCTCACAGGATGGACATACATAATACTCTTACACACTACCCCTCACATGATGGACATGTGTTGCACGCTCACACACTGTCCTGTTGCATGCTCACACAGACCCCCCCCACACACAATGGACGTGTTGCATGCTCACACCATCCCATGCTCACAGGATGGACATGCATAGCACTCTTACACACTGCCCTACCACGATGGACGTGTTGCACACTCATACGCTGTCCCACACACACCATGGACACACATTGCACACTCACATGCTGTCCCACATACACCATAGACACACATTGCACACACACACTGTCCCACAGACACCATAGACATGCGTTGCACGCTCACACACCATAGACATGCGGTTCACACTCACTGTCCCACACACCATGAACACACATTGCACGCTCACACGCTGACCCAGAGACACCATGAGCACACGTTGCACGCTCACACGCTGACCCAGAGACACCATGAGCACGCGTTGCACGCTCACACGCAGACCCAGAGACACCATGAGCACGCGTTGCACGCTCACACGCTGACCCAGAGACACCATGAGCACGCGTTGCACGCTCACACGCTGACCCAGAGACACCATGAGCACGCGTTGCACGCTCACACGCTGACCCAGAGACACCATGAGCACGCATTGCACGCTCACATGCTGCCCCAGAGACACCATGAACACGCGTTGCACGCTCACACACTGACCCAGAGACACCATGAGCACGCATTGCACGCTCACACGCTGTCCCACACACCATAAGCACGCGTTGCACGCTCACACACTGTCCCACACGCGCACGTTGCACGCTCACACGCTGACCCAGAGACACCATGAGCACGCGTTGCACGCTCACACGCTGACCCAGAGACACCATGAGCACGCGTTGCACGCTCACACGCTGACCCAGAGACACCATGAGCACGCGTTGCACGCTCACACGCTGTCCCACACACCATGAGCACGCGTTGCACGCTCACACGCTGACCCAGAGACACCATGAGCACGCGTTGCACGCTCACACGCTGTCCCACACGCGCGCGTTGCACGCTCAGTGTCTCTCTGGACAAGTAGCCGGTTCCACGCTGCCCGCCCCGCGCCCCGGCCCCGGCCCCGCACCTGCAGGAGACGGTCAGCTCCAGCTTGGTGCCCGGCACGTTAGCGGGCGCCGGCTCCAGGGCTCCGGGCGACGCCATCCCCGCGGCGGCTCCTGCGCGCCGGGCTAAGGCAGGCGCGGGGCGGGCTCCATGGGCGGGGAAGCGGCGCCCCGGGCAGGTCCGTGCGCCGAGCCGAGCCTCCCGCGGGCGCCCGGCCCCCGCCTCCGCTCGCGTCCGCTCGGCTCGCCCGGCGCAGCGCGTCTGGCCGCGGCCCCCTCCCCGCCCGGCGCCCCGCACCGCCCGTCCCGAGCTCCCGCCCCGTCGAGCCGCCAGCCGAGCCCCGGGACCCGCCCCGGGCCAGAGCCGCCCCCTCGCGCCCCCGCCCCGGGCAGCTCTGGTACCATGCGCCCCCCGGGGCGACAGAGCCCGGACCCTTCAGGCAGGGCCAGGCCTTGGCTGCGGGGGGGGGGGGGGTAGGAGCGGACCCCCGCCCTGCTGGCAGGAGGGAGGGGCAGCCAGGCCCCAGGGCAGGGAGGGGGTCGCACGAGGGAGCCAGGGGCTGCCCCCTCCCCTTGCAGCTCTGCCCATGTCCCCATGGCACCGCCCTGGCGCCAGCTGCAGCCTCCTGGCCAAAGCAGGCTCAGGCCAAGACCCCCGGGACGCTCAGCAAACCGAAGCCCCCGCCCCCCCGGGCCCTTCCCCCACCCACCCTTGCCTGAAGCAGGAGGCAGGGCGAAGGCCTGGGTGTAGATCCCTTTACTGAGCCCGGCAGGCTGGCCCAGGGGAGGGCCCCTCCCCGCGCCCTGCAGGGGCAGCGCTGCCACTCGCATGGCTTTTGGGTTCCTTCAGCTGCTGGACACACACAGGAGCCAGTCCAAGGTGCGCACCATGTTCAGAGGGTGCTGCTGCTTCCTCTCAGTCCCACGCCCCGTGCAAACTGCTCCAGCAGGCCCCCCAGGGCTCCGGAGGGGCTGGACGGCGCGGCTCTCAGGCCAACGGTGCTGCTGTAGGTGGCTAGGAACACGGAGCGCACCTCCTCCAGCCTGGACTCCCGGCCTGCCCCCGGCACTAGCCTGCAAGACAGAAGTGGGAGGGTCAGCAGCAGCCTTCCCTGGAGCCAGCTAGCCCCAGCTGTACCCCCCAGTGGGTACACAGCAGCCCTTCCCCCAGCAGGGCAGGACTTCCACAGCCCCCCACTGCGTCTGGCTGCGAGCTCCTGCCAGCACTCACCAGACGGCTCCAAGCCCGGGAGTTTGCAGCAGAAAGGTTCTACCTGGGAGAACCAGTTACTGGCCCCTCCCTGGCAGCTGGAGTAGGGGATCCAGGCGGGTGTCCTGGCCCCCTGCCAGCCTCCTCTCGGGGCAAGTTGGGCCATGGTGCTGCTTTCTCCCGCCTCTGAAGGCAGTGGAACCAGCCCCCCCCCCCACCTCCCTCCCCGCCCCAAACCCCTCCATCCCATCCCTCTTTACAACAGACCCAGGCCAGGAGCTGCCCCCTCGCTCCATGCTGGCCTGGGGCCAAGAGCTGGGGCTGCAGCTCTGGCTGGCGGGCAGAGCCTTGCCCATAGCACCCTGTTTGCTCCTCCTGGCCCCGCAGAGCAGTCCGTGTGGAAAAGGGGTCACTCCATTTCTGAACTGACAGGTCAGATTTTACCCTGGATCCTGGCCAAATTCCAACCTCAGTGGGTCCCGCCTGCAGTCTGAGTGGCTGCGACTCTGCTTCACTCCTCTGCAGTTAGGGGCATTGGGAGCCTTCTGCACTGACGGTTCCCGTGAGAGCGTTGAGTGATCCTGCGGATTTCCCTCTTTCGTCTGCCCCCCTCACCCAGCCAGCCCCAGGCCCAGGCCACGCTAGGGTAGGGGATAGGTCGTGGGCGAGGTGGTTCCAGCCCCAATCACTCGCGGGGTGAGATTTTTCCCATCTGTTCCTCTGCAAGCCTGGGCTGTGTCTGCGTCACTCTCCTAGAGCAGGGCCTGGGGCCCCGGGTCCCTGCTCTGCTCTCCAGCTGCTCTGGGTGCAGTGTCAGGGCAGCAGGAGAGAGACGCAGAGGAGAGGGAGCAGTCCAGAGGCGTCTGCTCCAGGTTTAGAGTGAAGCAGTCCTTGCTGTATCTCCTCCCACGGAGCCGTGGTTCCCAAGACAGTCCTCAAAGGTCATGCCAAGGGCAGAACACAAGCCATCCCCTAGAGGCTTCCCTTTAATCTGGCTAGCGCCTGGCTGGCTCTCCCTTGGCAGTGTGAGCGAGTGGAAGCGTTAACCACCCACAGCCAACAGCATTCGCCCGGAAACAGCAGCAAGAGGGGAGATCTGATGGGCTTAAAAACACCAAGTGATATTGAGGCAGCCAACTAGGCCGCTGGTTATTTTCCTAAAAGCCAAGCAGGAGGGCCTGCTGGAGAGGCAACACACGGAACAGATACAGAGGAAAAAGTTCAGCCGCTGGAATTCCCCGGCACAGGATATTAAAGCAACTGGTTAAAATTCAAACAAAGAATTACACATTTATATGACAAACACAAACACCTAGTGTTCAGATCATCAGACTCTTTCCTGCAGCACAGAAACAAGGCCACCTCTTTGGCTGTGCATCTCGACTTGGTGTGAATTTACATCCCAACTTTCAGCTGCTCACCTGCGCAGTTCCACTGTACTGCTTCTGATTTAGATTCCCCTGTTATTTTTGAAGGAAAAAGAGGTGGCCTGGTTTCATTCAACAGAGAGGTCAACTAATGCATGTTAGTCCTGCAAGTACCCCCTGCCAGGCAGTCCAAGATTGGAGGCAGGCTTTCAGCCAGTCCCCGTTTCCCATGGTAGAGATGGTAGGCTCGGATACTGTGGAGGTCTTAAACCCCAGATAAGCCGGCATGAGACAAAACTATGGCCAGGCCAAAACTCCAAACTGAGGCCACAAGAGAATCATAGAATATTAGGGTTGGAAGGGACCTCAAGAGGTATTTAGTCCAATCCCCTGCTCAAAGCAGGACCAACCCCAACTAAATCATCCCAGCCAGGGCTTTGTCAAACCTGACCTTAAAAACCTCTAAGGAAGGTGATTCTACCACCTCCCTAGGTAACTCATTCCAGTGCTTCACCACCCTCCTAGGGAAAAAGTTTTTCCTAATATCCAATCTAAACCTTCCCAACTGCAACTTGAGACCATTACTCCTTGTTCGGTCATCTGGTACCCCTAAGAACAGTCTAGATCCATCCTCTTTGGAACCCCCTTTCAGGTAGTTGAAAGCAGCTATCAAATCCCCCCCATCAGTCTTCTCTTCTGTAGACTAAACAATCCCAGTTCTCTCAGCCTCTCCTCATAAGTCATGCACTCCAGGCCCCTAATCATTTTTGTTGCCCTTCTCTGGACTCTTTCCAATTTTTCTACATCCTACTTGTAGTGTGGGCCTCAAAACTGAACACAGTACTCCAGATGAGGCCTCACCAATGTCGAATAGAGGGGAACAATCACGTCCCTTGATATGCTGGCAATCCCCCTACTTATACAGCCCAAAATGCCATTAGCCTTCTTGGCAACAAGGGCACACTGTTGACTCATATCCAGCTTCTCATCCACTGTAACCCCTAGGTCCTTTTCTGCAGAACTGCTGCCTAGCCATTCGGTCCCTAGTCTGTAGCAGTGCCTGGGATTCTTCCATCCTAAGTGCAGGACTCTGCACTTGTCCTTATTGAACCTCATCAGATTTCTTTTGGCCCAGTCCTCTAATTTGTCTAGGTCCCTCTGTATCCTATTTCTACCTCCAGTGTATCTACCACTCCTCCCAGTTTAGTGTCATCTGCAAACTTGCTGAGGGTGCAGTCCACACCATCCTCCAGATCATTGATAAAGATATTGAATAAAACCGGCCCCAGGACCGACCCTTGGGGCACTCCGCTTGATACCGGCGGCCAACTAGACATGGAGCCATTGATCACTAGCCATTGAGCCCGACAATCCAGCCAGCTTTCTATCCACCTTATGGTCCATTCATCCAGCCCATACTTCTTTAACTTGCTGGCAAGAATATTGGGGGAGACCGTATCAAAAGCTTTGCTAAAGTCAAGGAACAACACATCCACTGCTTTCCCCTCATCCACAGAGCCAGTTATCTTATCATTGAAGGCAATTAGGTTAGTCAGGCATGATTTGCCCTCGGTGAATCCATGCTGACTGTTCCTGATCACTTTCCTCTCCTCTAAGTGCTTCAGAACTGGGTCCTTGAAGACCGGCTCCATGATTTTTCCAGGCACTGAGGTGATGCTGACTGGCCTGTAGTTCCCTGGATCCACCTTCTTCCCTTTTTTAAAGATGGGCACTACATTAGCCCTTTTCCAGTCATCTGGGACCTCCCCCGATCACCATGAGTTTTCAAAGATCATGGCCAATGGCTCTGCAATTACATCAGCCAACTCCATTGGCACCCTCGGATGCAGCGCATCCAGCCCCATGGACTTGTGCTCGTCCAGCTTTTCTAAATAGTCCTGAACCACTTCTTTTCCCACAGACAGCTGGTCACCTCCTCCCCCTGCTGTGCTGCCCAGTGCAGTAGTCTGGGAGCTGACCTTGTTCGTGAAGACAGAGGCAAAAAAAGCATTGCGTACATTTGCGTTTTCTACATCCTTTGTCACTAGGTTGCCTCCCTCATTCAGTAAGGGGCCCACACTTTCCTTGACTTTCTTCTTGTTGCTAATATACCTGAAGAAACCCTTCTTGTTCCCCTTAACATCCCTTGTTAGCAGCAGCTACAAGTGTGATTTATCCTTCCTGATTTCACTCCTGCATGCCTGAGCAATATTTGTATATTCCTCCCTGGTCATTTGCCCAATCTTCCACTTCTTGTGAGCTTCTTTTTTGCATTTGAGATCAGCAAGGATTTCACTGTTCAACCAAGCTGGTCACCTGCCATATTTACTATTCTTTCTACACATCGGGATGGTTTGTTCCTGTAACCTCAATAAGGATTCTTTAAAATACAGCCAGCTCTCCTGTACTCCTTTCCCCTTCATGTTCATCTCCCAGGGGACCTTGCCCATCAGTTCCCTGAGGGAGTCAAAGTCTGCTTCTCTCAAGTCTAGGGTTCATATTCTGCTGCTCTCCTTTTTTCCCTGTGTCAGGATCCTGAACTCGACCATCTCATGGTCACTGCCTCCCAGGTTTCCATCCACTTTTGCATCCCCTAATTCTTCACGGTTTGTGAGCAGCAGGTCAAGAAGAGCTCTGCCCCTAGTTGGTTCCTCCAGCACTTGCACTAAGAAATTGTCCCCTACACTTTCCAAAAACTTCCTGGATTGTCTGTGCCCCGCTGTATTGCTCTCCCAGCAGATATCAGGATGATTGAAATCTCCCATGAGATCCACGGTTTGTGATCTAGTAACTTCACTTAGTTGCTGGAAGAAAGCCTCATCCATCTCATCCTTCTGCTCTGGTGGTCTATAGCAGACTCCCACCACATCAGCCTTGTTGCTCACACTTCTAAACTTAATCCAGAGACTCTCAGGTTTTTCTGCAGTTTCATACCGGAGCTCTGAGCAGTCGGACTGTTCTCTTACATACAAATGCAACTCCCCCACCCTCTCTGCCCTGCCTGTCCTTCCTGAACAGTTTATATCCATCCATGACAGTGCTCCAGTCATGTGAGTTATCCCACCAAGTCTCTGTTATTCCAATCACATCATAGTTCTTTGACTGCCAAGACTTCCAGTTCTCCCTGCTTGTTTCCCAGGCTTCTTGCATTTGTGGATAGGCACTTAAGATAACTCGCTGATTGTCCCACTTTCTCAGTAAGAGACAGGAGTCCTCCCTTCTTGCGCCCTCCTGGTTGTGCTAGGTCGCGGAATCCCATTTCCCCACTTACCTCAGGGCTTTGGTCTCCTTCCCCTGGTGTACCTAGTTTAAAGCTCTCCTCACTAGGTTAGCCATCCTGCTTGCAAACATGCTCTTCCCTCTCTTCGTTAGGTGCATCCCGTCTCTGCCTAGCACCCCTCCTTCTTGGAATACCATCCCATGGTCAAAGAATCCAAAGCCTTCTCTCCGACACCACCTGCGTAGCCATTCATTGACTTCTAGGATATGACGGTCCCTACCTGGGCCTTTTCCTTCCACAGGGAGGATGGATGAGAACATGACTTGTGCCTCAAACTCCTTTATCCTTCTTCCTAGAGCCACGTAGTCTGCAGTGATCTGCTCAGGGTCATTCTTGGCAGTATCATTGGTGCCCACGTGGAGAAGCAGGAAGGGGTAGCGATCCGAGGGCTTGATGAGTCTCGGCAGTGTCTCCGTCACATCGTGAATCCTAGCTCCTGGCAAGCAGCAGACCTCTCAGTTTTCCTGGTCGGGGCGGCAGATAGATGACTCAGTCCCCCTGAGGAGGGAGTCACCGACCACCACCGCCCGTCTCCTTCTCTTGGGAGTGGTGGCCGTGGAACCCACATCCCTAGGACTGTGCATCTCATGTCGGAGGGTAGGTCGACACTGCCTGCCGGATCTACCGGGGGTCGATTTATCGCATCATGTCACGTAACGACTCTCTGGAAAACGTCTGGTCAGCAGAGAGGAAGCCTGAGGAGCTCCGGCCATTCGGTGCAAGCTGCAGACCCAGAGGGAATTCAGATGGAAACCGGTTTGCATCCTGAACAGAGACCACTGCAACTGTTCCCAAGGAAGACTGCTCCTCAGCCGGAGGAGGTAAGGACCTGAACCCAGTCCAGGCGTGGAGAAGGCACCGGGATCGCCCCACTCGACCCAGAGGCAGACCGTTCCAGATGGCCAGTCTAGCCCCAGCAGAGCAGATACAGGTCTGCAAGCCGTGGAAACCCAAGGCAGGTGGCCATTGGGGCCACGGTTCCAGTTGTGAATATTTTGGGGGCAGCGGTGGTTAATCAAGGATACATACAGATCTGAGGAAATGAGCAATTCTCCCTTGAACATTGGGCTGGCAGGGCCCAGAAGCGACACTCTGAGCACTTCACGTGCACCAGATTCCAGGGGCAGACCTGTCCACTGCAGCAGGGGGCCCCCACCAGGACTTCCGAGACCCAGCCATGGAGCTAGTGACTCTTCACACTGAAATCACTTCCAGGAGATTGCGCTGGCTTGAGGCCAGACCCACCTAGGACTTCAGAGTGAGACTCAGCTGCAATCACCCGTTGTTAGTGCTACTTGTTCCTGGACACTGCCGCTACCCCAGCCCAGGGCAGGGGGAGGGAGACTCACTGCCTATTTGGGTAAGAAACCTGCAGCAATTACCAAAGGACAGACCCAGATTAACACTATGTCCTTCAAGATTTCTCCTCCCCCCACCCCCACGGGCCTGTCCATCACATCTCAGAGCCCCACAGAGTGCTCCACGCAAAGCGGACCTGGGATTAGAAGGGACCTTTCTGAGGTCGTGCCCAGCATCCCTCCCAGGGCTCCTTGCTGTTAGTTTAGGGTTTGCGGCAGCTGCTGCAGCTCTGGCCTGCACGACAACAGACGGTTACATTTCATCAAATACGTACAGACAGTTTGTCTCAAAAGAAACGTGCGTTCCAGGTCCCCCCACCTCGCCCCGTTTTAGGAGCTTCCTGAAGCCCTCACTTGCAGCACGTTAAAAGGGTGCTAGGAGAGAGCAGTGCAGTTGTCTGCAAAACTAGAGCACTAAAGATTAGCGCACACTGCAGCGCACAGAATGAATTCTCCACGTTGCAAGCACTAGATTGACAGTTCAGAGGGTAGAGGCACCAGCCGACATCGCTCTTGTTGCAATTAAAATGCATTTCATGTCTTTGAAGTTCCCCCACAAGTAACTTTCTGTTTGGGGGGCAGTGTTTGCTTCACAACAGTTCAATGAAGCACGTCAGGTGTTGATTTGGCACTGAACCATGCTGCGCTACAGCATGAGCAAGTGGATACTGTAGACAAGCTGAGGGTGGAGGGAAGGAAGGGGAAAAAAGCAGCAGCTCAAATATTTTGTAGGGTCTGGAATGACCTCTCAAGGTCCCTTCCAGTGCTATGATTCTAAAGCATGGTAGAGCGAAAGGGTCTATCTACCAGCAAAGGAAAACCCCTGGCCGGCCCGTGGGATCGTTTCACTGTGGTGTAGATTTCCAGGCTCAGGCTGGAGTCCAGAAATCAACACAGCAATGAACCAGCCCTGTGGGCCCGAGTCAGCTGGGTTCTCTGCTGTGTGGACAGACACAGGGAGGCTAAGTGGGATCCAGGGAAGGAAACAGCCCAGGCTCCTCCCATTCCCCCTTAGTGTTCCAGGGCAGAACTGCAACCGCTCCCCCAATCTGGGCCCCAATGGTGCAGAGGCTCCAGTGAAGAGCCCGGGGTTCCTCCCCCTGCCTCAAGGCTGGGTACAGGTCACCGCACACTAAGCAAGCCTGGCAGTGCCTGGGCTGTGGCATGCTGCTCAGGGGCAGGATGCACGTCCGATGAGGGTTAAGGCAGGGGGGGCTTCGGTAGCCCAAAGTATTCTTGAGGCTAATGCAGCTCTCTGGCTTGCCCCAGTGTCATCGCCAACTGTCACGCACAGGGACCATCCACTTACAGGCAACTGCTAGGGAGCTCATCCGGGAAGCTGCCAGGGAGAGCGGTGTCTGTGCTCAGGATTGCATGCTCCTGAATACTGCCACACCCCGTTACCATCTGCCAGCTGCCAAAGTCTGTAGAAACGGAGGATCCAGGCAGGGAGTGGTCCACTGATCTGGGTCAGAAAGAGAGAGGGGACACGGGGCAGTCAGTGAAGTCATGCAATCACAGGCTTTTCTGCTGAACTCGTGCCAGTGGGCACCGTGGGGTTGACGGCCATTTGTCCCGGGGCGTTGTGATGCTGGAGGTGAGGGTGTGATGACAAGGGATACTGGCACGTAGCACAAGGCAAACCTTCCTTCCAACCGCAGGAGGAGAAGGCAAGCTGGTTGTGACTGAGGAAGCAGTAGATTCACTTGTGAGCTGGTAAAGCAAAGCTAGCAAGGAAGAGAGAGAATCATGCAGGAACCGGGAAACCCATCAGCAAGATGCAACAGCACGTCTTGCCCCCAGAACCAGAGAAATGGAGGCTGCCCACAAGGCATCCCTCCACAGCCCACGTCAGCTGTTAACAGGACTCCGGGAATGCGGCCGTGGCTTGTCCGGTGCCTTCGTTTGGGAGAGTCCTGGAGAGCCCCGCTTCTGCAGTCAGTGGAATGCGCGTGCCCAAGGGAACACACCTGATCTTGGGGAGAAGGTAGAGCAGCCCCACCAGCGCCCAGCGCGCCAGCACCGAAGACCTAGGAAGCCACTTTGTATTCACTCAGCAGGAGCAGGATGCTGAGTAGCAGGCAGCTAGGAGCCCGGGAAAGAGGACGTACTCAACGCATGCAGCCTCCTACACCTGGAGGAGTTCCTCTGCCCATCTCCACGAGCAGACGCCCGGGACTGCGTTCGGTCACTGGGCCCTGCAAAGTGGCAGTGCAGGCCCATGACGCAGTGGTTCTGAGTTTGACAGGACGATGTGGGGGGCGGGGGGAGGGAGGGAGGGAAGGAGCTGGAGAGCAAACTGGCATTGCCATTTAATTGCAGGTTTTACAGCAGCAACCTAAGGAAGAATTTAAGAAAAATCCCTGGGCTATTAGCATGCCATCAGAGCCTGGCGCTCGGGCATTGCCAAAGGCTGCAGCTCGCCTTTGACCAGCAGTAGTCAGCCAGACTCTTACAGGTCACCAGTACATGCAGGGAATAGTGTCTCTCCAGCAAAAGACCCTGACACCTACATCAGAGACACTTGCTTGGTTCTCAGTGCGACCACCTCTGGATTCTTAACATGGCTCAGAAGTAGCACAGGCCTCTCCCAGATCACTGTGCGGAGAGCTGCACAGAACTCAGATCCAGGCCACCCTGTCCCCAGACTCTCCAGTTCATTGATCTTCCAGGGATTCTGCTGCTCTCCCCGGCCCCGCAGATAACAGCTCATGGGGACACCCCCCCTCCCCACACCCCGGAGTGAAGCTGCTCTTCCAAGGTTGGAGGAAGGATCTCCTGGTTCCCAGGAAAGGGCAGGAATCTGAGCAGAGAGCTGTTGGTGGTAAGAGCAGAGCCCGCTGCCATGGTTCCAGAGAGCGCTGGAACGCTGCACAAGCCGGGTTCGGAGGGCTGATCCCACTGATCTGCTCTAGGGAAGAATTCCCTGCCGTGGCTATGGCTGAAGCACAAGGTTTAGGAGACCAATGGAAAGAAGCCAGTTTGCTCCCCCAGGGCTACACTTACATGGTGCTTTGCAACCCGATACCAAGGACATCCCATTCCCTAGCCCCAAGGAGCCACAGTTCTGAGGTGTTCGCCCCCTTGAGAGAAAGGAGAGGGGTCTGAAGGAAGAGAGGACGCTGGGCAGATGAGGCCAGTACAGTGCTGGGGAGAGGACTGGGCAGGACACAGGAAGCAAGGGGAGCAGGTGAGGACCAGGCTGTGGCGAGGAAGGGGACAGTGCTGTCCCTCTGGAGGGCAGAAGGGGTCATGAGAGGCAGGGAGGTGAGGGTAGCTCCGGTGCACTGCAGGTGGGAGAAGCAGGGGCGAGCTGGGCAGAAAGGGGAGGAGATCTGTTCTGGAGGGGCTGAGTCTGAGAAGAAGCCAGGGTGGAAGGGGGGAGACAAGTCCCAGAGTGAAAGCGCAGAAGGGAGAGCAGAGGCACCAGCTAGTGGGAGAAGAGCGGAGGGCGAGGAGGCCGGGTGGATCGAGTGTGAGGTCAGTACGGCATGACGAAGCGCAGCAGGGGCGTTATGGGAGTGCTCTGCTGGTGTCGCTGGGGGGGCCAGACTCATGGCGAGGTGAGGTGCTCCGGCTGTAGGGGAAGGCTGGGCAGCAAGACTAATGACACAGCAAGGGTTTGGAGGCAGAGGGAAGAGGAGAGACGGCGTGGCGGCAGACACGGACATGCCAGGGGCTCTAGAACTCTCTTCTGCCCCAACCCTTTGTTCTGTAACCTCTGCAGACCACAGTGAGATCGTACAGCCCGCCATGGGGGGAACGGATTCAAACCCCAAGTCACAGCAGTCCCCCGACCACTTGGGAAGTTGGGCCAATGGTCAATCACCCCACTTAACAATGTGCATCTTACTTTGGACCCGAATTCGGCTAGCTTCAACTTCCAGCCACTGCACCTGGTGCTTCTGTCTGTTAGCCTGAAGAGCCCGCTAGCATCAGACCCCTCGTCCCAGGGAGGTCCTTCCAGAGCGATCCGCTCACCTCACCTCCTCTCTGGGGAGCTGATCTGGGAGAGCTGTATGGCAGGTTTTCAGCCCTAGGCAGAGAGGAGGAGCTAGCGATCCAGGCAGCTGTTGTGGATATAGCCCAGCAGTGTAATTCTACCCAGGCCACTGCCCCCCTCAGCACTGGCCAGGGACAAGCCCGGAGCAGAATGACAGCAATGTCCCACCGGGAAAACAGGGCAGCACGTCTGTGCATCCTCCAAGCCACCCGTGACATGGACCAGGAAGATCCTGAGCCAGACTCCTCCTGGCTGTGAACTCTGATGTCCAGAACACTGGCACCAGGGAGCAATTTGCTCTTTTAGGTTTAGTCTTGTGGGGACCAAAGGGTGCAAGGCTGTGCCTAAACCCTTGTATTCAGGAGTTCTTAAAGGAGGCATTGCCGGCCGAAGAGGAAAGAGGCAACAGAAAGCACAGAGCATCAACTCCAAGGCCAAAGGGGAGACCAACACAATTCAAACTCGATCAGTGGTGTGGAGACTCCTTACGGCCCATCCTGCCTGTCCCACTGCCCCCCAGAACAGCTGCACCCCCCGCTCTCCGCTGCATCCTCCAGAACTGAACTCTCCTTCTGCGTGCTAAGGTCGGGGTCCTCCCCACATGTAGCTGAAAGCTCCTCTACGGATTCACCAGAGGAAGAATCTCGCTCCCATTTCATGTGGCTGTTACTGTGCTGCCTCACAAAAGCTCTGTACAGGAAACTGGGAAGTTCAGAGCAGTCAAGACATCCACATGGAACTGGCACAGAGGACAAACAGGAAGCCACCCTCTAATTATGGCTCTGCTGAAAGAGAACCAGTGGCTCGGAGCCCTGGAAGAATGATCAGAGAAGCCAGGTAGTGGGCAGGTCCAGACACCGATTTCTCCTCTTGCAGAGCAGATCCCAGCCGCTCAAGAAGCTCCGAGCCGGAAAACCAGCCCGGCACACTGCCACCAGGTTTGAGGTGCCATCTACAACAGGCAGATTTGTGCCTTCACTAACTATTGCTGCGGGACTGGGCTATTCCTACGACGTGTGACGGAGTCAGACCAGACAGACACAAGAGAGTAGTGGAAGGCAGGTAGATCAGCCCCAGGATGAGCAGGTCCTCATTCCCCGGATAGCCAAACAAAGGCTACTCCAGGCCAATCAAGACACCCGATGCCAATTAACCAGTTACGGTCGTTAGGCTAATGACGGCACCTGACCCCAATTAACTGGCAAAGGATCAGTTAAGGAGGCTAACAGAGACAGCTGGAACCAATTAAGGTCCAAGTTTCACGGCTGTAGCTGGGAAACCCATGGTGGAACCCAAGCCTTTTAATTTTTGGTGGAAAGACCAAAGTTGAACTTTTGGAAACTCCTCTTACGTCAATCTACTTCCCAGCTGCCTCAGCTTCCTGGCCCCCCACGTTCCATCTCAGAGCTTTACAAACATCTCCCCTGTAACAGAACCATTCACTCTTGGGTAAGCGTACTAAAGAGAGAGGTGGTGGCAGGCGTAAGGAATGAGTATCCCAGACAGAGTTTCGTTCAGTAGGAATATGTCAGGCAGTCACCAGATACAATCCCTAGAGCATAAATAATAAAGACCCAGTTGGACCTAAAGTCTGTCGCAAGAGTCCTGGATTCTGTGACTCCCTGCTGGGACGGACTCATCCAGACAAGAGTAGTTTTTAATTACACGGGAAGTGAGTGGTGGGGGTTCAGCAGCCCACGTTAGTTTAATATCCCACTGACCCCACAACGTTAACGATGTCAAAGAACTGAAATAATCCCCAGAGCCCTTGGGAAAGAGGGACAGGAGCTACATCTCTAGTGCGGAGCACATCCAAACCACAGGCATCCCCTGCGGCCCCTGACACAAGCAGTCGCGATGGAGGAGCAGGAGAGGGGAGACTGGGTGGCATGCGAGATTCAGGTCCAAAGAGGGCAGGAGATTAGCTAGTTTAGGAACACAGCTGTCTGCAGGGGTGCACACGACTACATGCTGTCACAGCGGGATCTGCATCAGACCTGCGCCCTTCTCACAAACATCTGATGGCGGAGGGGACGCAGGGCCCCCGAGTGGGAGGAGAATCCCTTAGGAATGACAGGCAGGCTGGCGAGACAGACAGACAGAAGAGCAAGAGGAGTGGCATGCTGTCATTTCACACAAGTGCAGCAAGGCCATGAAGTCTGCCAGCTCCCTGGGTGAGCCACAAACTAGCAACCGCTACCTAAAATGGTTCCATTTAATTAGGTCGCCTTTCCCCACAGAACGCTCTCTCTGGCTCTCCCGCCTGCCCAGAGGGAGTCGAGGCTTTCAGCAGAGGAGCAGCCAAGACTAGTTCCTCTTCTACCAAGTGTGAGAGACTCGTGTTAGCCAGCCTGGCTCGCACCTCACCCCTTTCCCACCATTTGTCGCTGCTGGCAGACGCCGTTTGGAGAAGAGGCTGCATTTCCCTGCCCCCTTACACTACTGCAAGCGTCACCAAATTCAGCTGCAAAGGATTAATGCTCTTTAGAAGGTTAAAACGATCACAACCTGGACTAGAGCACTGATTCCAGAGGAAGGACAGACAGGTTTCTTGCAGCCCCTTCCAGCTCTCGGACGGAAGCAGCTGGCAAGTGGCACTTGGCAGCTACTGGCATTTACAATATTGGCTAAATCTCAGGCACCTATTTACCAGTCTTCTTAATGCAGCAGCATCCTGGAGCACAATACTGTGCAAGCACAATTCCCTTGCAGCAGAAGCCACATGCCAATCACAGAACCATAGGGCCAGAAGGGACGGCAGGGGTCATCTAGTCTAACCCCCTGCCAAGGCGCAGGATCTGTTGTGTTCAACCATCCCAGACTGATGGCTCTCCAGCCTCCTTCAGAAACCTCCAGGGGAGGAGCTTCCACAGCCTCCCGAGGCGTCTGCTCCACGCTCCTACTGCTCCAGGGGTAGGAAGTTTTTCCTGTGCTTTAATCTAAATCTGCTCTGCTGCAGTTTGAACCTGTTGCTTCTTGTCCTGCCCTCGGTGACAAAAGAAAACAACTTTTCTCTATCTTTCTGCAGCAGCCTTTCAAGTGTCTGAAGAGCACGATCAGATCTCCCTTCATTTCCTCCCTTCCAAACTAAACAAACCCAGTTCCTTCCGCCTTTGCTCATAGGCTGCATTCCATCCCTTGGATCATCCTTGTGTCTCGCCTCTGGACCCTTTCCAATTTCTGTACAGCCTTTCTAGACATTGGTAACCAAAGCTGGACACGACTACTCCAGCTGAGGTCTAACCAGCGCCAAATAGAACAGTACAATCCTCTCCCAGGCTTGCACACTATGCCTGTTAGTGCAACCTACAATCACATTGCTGTTGTGTTTTTTTTGTTTGTTTTTGTTTTTTGCAACAGCTTTGCACTGTTGATTCATGCTGAGGCTTTGATCCACCACCGCTCCCAGATCCTTCCCAGCAGTGCTACTGCCAGACCAGTTCCCCCCATTCTGTATTTGTACATTTGGTTTTTCTTCCCGAAGTGTGGCACCTTACGCTTGTCTTCGGTGAATTTCATTGTGTTGACTATAGTCCAGTTCTCCAATTTATCAAGATCCCTTTGAATTTTAGATCTATCCTCCAAAGTATTGGCAACCCCTCCCCCCCCCCCCGCCGCCGCCGCCAGCTTTGTGTCATCTTCAAACTGGATCAGTCTGCTCTCTAGATCTACATCCGGGTCATTAATAAAAATGTTAAACAATACTGGACCCAGAAAAGATCCCTGTAGAACTCTACTTGAGACTCCCTCCAACCCCACATCATTCCATTCATAGAATGAGTACTTGGGGCACCTTAGAGACTAAGGTGCTTATTTTGTGGTTGTTTAACTAATTATGTATCCACTTAATGGTGGTTCTGCCAAGCCTGCTTTTCTCCAGCTTACTTATCAGAATATCATGTGGGACTGTGTCAAAAGCCTTGCTAAAGGCCAGATATATTATGTCCACCGCATTCCCAAACCAGTTACCCTGTCAAAGGAGGAAATCCAGTTGCCTTTGCATGATTTGTCTTGGTACATCCATGCTGGTGGCTAGTGCTCATCCCAGTATTGGCAAATGAGATGTTTTAGACATTGCTCTCATAGCTTCCAGGTGTCGTGGTCAGGCTGACTGGTCCACAGTTCCCCAGCTCCTCCTTCTCCCCCTTTTAAAGATGGACAAAACATTCACCCTTCTCTTGGCCACAGAATCAGTTCAATTTGTAGCATAATCAAAGCTTCCGTTTTGGAAAAATTCCTCATTTCCTTCTGCAGCCAGGTATTTCATCCTGGCAAGTTTGGGGCCTGGTTTCAGACACCTTTAGGATATAGAGAATGACAGATGCCCAACTCAGGCATGGTAAAACCTCCAGCTCTCAAGCACCTCAAAGCAAGTGTGAGACAAATTTCCCAATGCTGGCTGAACAGAATATATTCTGGTCACCAACTACAGCTTCCCCAGGTCCCACTGAGTAGCCACAGCAATTGGGGTGCCGCTCTTTGTAGTCACAGCACATAACTGACCTGGTTGCAGTGTTTCCTGTGTTTCACAGCCACCAGAAGAGCCTGGACTGGAATCCTTGCCTCTTAACAGAACACAGCACACCAGGGTTGGTTAATAGACTTGACTTAAAAGCACAGGCAAAGTTTATCCAGTTTGGTAATCCAGCGTTATGATGTGTGTGCCCCAACGCAGACACACTGTATTTTGCTGCAGCTTCACTGGCTACTACTCCCCAAAGCAGTGTGAAACACGAGCTCCAGGGCCCTGTATTTACAGCTCAATCCACACAGGCACAGGGAGTTAGAGGCGACTTGTGCTGCTTTCTAGACACAGAGCATTCAGCTGGAGAGACCATCATGCCCCTACTCTGCAAATAATTCCAAGGTGTCTTCATAGACATTTGCCTAGCAAGTTTGGGGGACAGCCTATGCAGAGATGTGGTGGGAAGTGGTTTTCTGTCAACAGAGACCTGACATCTGACTTTGCACCGGGTCATGGGCCACGAATCACATGATTAGTACGAGAAGCTCCAGGGTAAATCTCTTGTGATCGGCCCCTGGAGGAGCCCACACACTGGCCAAGTGCAACATTTCCTTCTAGGATGCCCCAGGGGAACCCCTCAAGGGTCATGCTGGTGTCCCACTCAGGTGCCATTCCCTTTCCTTCACTACAAGCCGGCACTACCCTGCTCTCCATTCTGGCTGCACTGGACCAATGGGGATTAGCTGCTTGAAGTGCTGTTGGCCCAGGAGGAACAGTCCATTTCTCCTCTGCTTCTGCCCTGGCTAAGTGTCTTGTTGCCATGACCACATGGCCAGACAATTAGATAGTCAAGTGCGGTTGTTTCCTCAGCTTGGGCCTTCCCCAGGAACCAGCCTCCAGCTGTAAAGACAAGAGCCTTTCCTGTGCTTGCTCCCCTCTCCCTCCAGCGCAACGATGCTGGATGGACAGGTCAGTGAGTAGGGTGCTGGCCTGGGCCACGGGAGACCCTGCCGGGGACTTCCCTGGGGCAAGTCACTTGGCTTCCCTGCGCCTCAGTCCCCCTTAGTACAGGGGGGAGCCACGTTCTCCATCTCCCGGGGCGGTGCAGGGATAAATACACTGACGAGTGGGAAGCACTTTGACATCTACAGGTGAAAGACCCTAATAGGAAATAATGTCTGTTCCCCCATCCCCAGTAGAAGTTCAGCTGGAGATGGTGATGGACCCTCTGCCGGGATGTGACCTGGATTCATGTGGCCAGAGTGGAGAGACTAGCAGTGCGGAGTGGGGCAATGCAACACCTTCCTTTCCCCAGGCCTGGGACATGCAAACACCATTCATGGAATTCAGGACCGGGGGAAGGCCCCAGCCATGTCAGTCTCCAATGAGGAGGGTGTCTTTGGACCATGCTCCCAGCGAGCCCCACAGTGATCAGCTCAATCCCTGGAGGAGTGAGGGAGGAAGGCTGTGTATGGACCAAGGGGTGGCTGGATTCAGCAGGGAAGTGGGAGCTGGAGCAGCGTAACTGGATCCAGGGGGACTAGATCAACTGCTGCCCTGCTAACTGCACCCCGTACAGCCGGCTTTCCAGGGCACAGGGTAGAGAGGAAATCCAAGCTGCTTCTGTGCCAAGGGAAGCACATCTCTACTGTGTGCTGGAGCTGTTGGCCGAGAGCAGAGAGTCCAGCTGACCCGATCCCCTGGGCCTTGTTCTGATGTCCTTCTTGTGCTCCTGGCTCCAGAATTTACCACTGCAGAGTCCAGCCCAGGTTCACCCTACCCCATGTTCTTGTGCAGGAGTCTTTATATTCCAATTGTCCCGGGGAATGAGAGTTCAGCTCAGCCCATTACACTTAAAACTGCCTGCATGAGGCAGCCAGGGCGGGAGCTGGTAGGAACAGAACTTGTCACCTTAGAAGAGCTGGGCTCCAAGCTCTCAAGGCGCTCGGGGAAGTCACAGATCAGAGTGGTGACGAGCTGGGAGACTCTAGAAAGGGGAGGAATGTTCCTAGTGGAAATCTTTTCTTCACCCAGCGCACAGTCAACCTGTGGAACTCCCTGCCTGAGGAGGCTGTGAAGGCTAGGACTAGAGAACTGGATAAATTCCTGGAGGTTAAGTCCATTAATGGCTATTAGCCAGGATGGGTAAGGAATGGTGTCCCTGGCCTCTGTCTGTCAGAGGGGGGTGATGGACGACAGGAGAGAGCTCACTTGATCATTACCCGTTAGGTTCACTCACTCCGGGGCACCTGGCATTGGCCACTATCAGTAGACAGGACACTGGGCTGGATGGACCTTGGGTCTGACCTAGTACGACCATTCTTATGTTCTCAGTGTGCTTCTGCTTGGTCCCAGTTAACAGCTTAAGACTCTCTCCCCCCTCCCCCCCCGGGGCACTGTTTATCAGGGCAGAGAAAGAGCTACCAGCAGGGCCTATGGATGGACAGAACAAACTTTACCCTACTGGCTGCCCCTGCCTCTCCTGGCCGTCTCTTGGGAGCCCAGAATCCAGCCCAACTCTCCAGGGCATTCACCCCGAGTGGCACAGGCATCCTGACCAGACAGAGCTGGGGGCGGGGGAGGAACATCAGCTGCACTGGCTCCTACTAAACCCTCAACACGGGGTCCTGCTGTCCTCCCCCCCAGGGTCGCTTTTCCTTCCCCACCTTGGTGCTCTTCCTCCCCTCTTAAAAGACAGATTGAGCTGCCAGGACAGACTGGGAGCCTGTGACCAGAGGGGCAGTCAGCCAGTGCTAGGCCTATATTACTCCAGCGGGGAGGCTGCAAGTCAAAGCAGCTGCACTGCTCTTTGCTGTTTTCTCCTTCCCGGCGCCTGATCCTGTTCACACCACGACAAAACGTCGGCAGCCCGCGAGATGATTGAAATGACCGCCGGCGGCACAGAGAGGACCCTGCAGATGAGCTACAGGGACTCTGGGATTTCTCTCCACACCCACCAAGTGCAATCAATGGCTTGACCGGCTTCCTTCTCTCTCTCTGGACTGAGGAGAGGCCAAGACAATTTCAGTGGCGGCTGTTGTGATGGGAGTCACCAATGACAACTCAGCAGGAAACCTCACGTAACAGTGAAGATCTTATCCCTCATGGGCCCTCAACACCTGGTCTGCACTGCAGTACCCAGCAGAAAGGCAGGGACCAGACTTCGGAGGCTGCTGAAATGCCCTTCGTTATGGAAAGCCACTCTCTGGGGTTTAGCCTGGGTCCTGGCTCCCCTGGGTTCTCCCCACGCCCCCGACGCTGTGGGAAAGCACACAGCCCTCCTCCCAGCTCTGCGATTCCATCTTCCTCTGCCATGGGCACCCAGGAGAAGAGTCTCCGATGTCCCCCTCCCCAGGACATGTGTGCGCGGAGGGAACACTCGGGAGAGCTGAGCATGCAGGAGGGAGACCGGAGACTCTGTACTGACTGAATCAGCAGGGCTGGGACTGGTGCCACCAGCTCTGCCTCCGCACACTTAGGTCCTTTGTGGCCAGACTCACCCCCCTCCCCAATTCTCCGGCCTGTATTCTACGGATAACAACCCCCTTTCTGGGCTTCAGCCTGTGACCTCCCTTTTGCTAAGAAAGGGTCTTCTTGGTGCCCCTCACCTGGGCTTTGGGACCTCCAGCGGGCTGCTCCCGACCCTCAGGAAGGTGTCGGACTGGTTGGAGGAGGAGGAGCTCGAGGACTTGGCTTCCTGGGAAGGGAGTCGGTCTTCAGCCTGCGGGGGCCGGCTCCAGAGCACCGTCTGGGGAGAGGAGGTGCGGCTCTTCCTCCTGCAGGACAACAGGCGCCCTGGGTGAGACGTCAGCTTCCCCTCCCCTGGCCCGATACGGAGACTCGGCTCCCGCTGAGCCCAGGAGAACGAATTAGGTGCCACTGCCCCAGCCGAGCCTGCCCCTAGCAGCTGCTGAGCTCTCGCCCCCCAAGCCGGCTCACACTTCTGGAGTGCGGCACGTCAGAGAAGAGAGGGAGCAAGAGACCACCCAGGCCCATCACCTCGGGGCAGGGCAGGATCGGCCCATCTCATCTGAACATGCCCCAGGTGCCAGGCCTCGCAGCACGTCTCTGGGGAAAGACGCCTCCTGTCTGAGGACCGCTCTCCCGTGCGTGCCCAGAGGGGCCGTGCAGTGCTGCCAGAGGAGTACGTCTGCGCATCGTGTCCACGGCGGGGCTGTCAAACTGAGGTGTAGGGACACTGGGGCCTCTCCCTCCTCCTGGCGACCCAGAGCGTGGGCTGCAGCCTGAGCCCAAATGGCTACCCTGCAACTTTACTTCTCCGAGCGCCGGCGTCCGCCAGCGCAGGCCAGGTGGGGGTTTCACAGCAGTGTAGACATACCCAGGGGGATAAACCGGGAGCAGCTAGGAGGGAAGGGATCTGGGAGGCCTCTCATTGCAATTACTCCTCTCTGATATTCCTCTGCTTGGGCCTTGGCACAGCTCTAGAGACAGGGCCGCTCTTCCTGCTTGGCCGGCAGGTCTCTGCATTGGCCCCTCGCCTAGTCAGACCAAACTCCAGCCCACTTTGCTGCCCACTGCCACCTCCCAGCTGACCGCTTCCCTCCCATGGAGGGAGAGTTGTGATCTGATTCCCAGCCGTGCAAGTCAGTCAGGGTTCTCCTCAGACATCAAGGACCAGCTACGAGCAATTGGCCAAAGCCCTCTCTAGCCTTACCCTCCTGCTGGCACTGCCGTGTTGTCCTCGTGCAACCCAGCAGAGCCAATGAAATGCCCCAGATGGTGACAGAGCACTGAAGGAAGGTTTTTAAATCCAAGGCCCCCTACAAACTAGTGTGGCTATCCCGGCTTCCAGCGAGATCATGAGCACAGACAGCAGAGAATCCACAGCTTGTCTACGTCCTCCCTTCACCCCCCCAAGGGCCTGTCTGCACCACAACGCTGCTGTCACAGCCACGGAGGGCTTTACCCATTGCTGGAGGGACTCCACCTCCCCAAGGGGCAGTAGCGAGTTGGAGCTGTGTCTACACTGGGGGTTAGGCAAGCACAGCGAGGGGCTCAGTTTTTTCACACCTCTGAGCAAGTCCTTATGTCGATCTAAAGGTTTAGCGTCGACCAGGCCTCAGATGTCCCACACCTCAGCACTACCAAGGTGTTCTGGACCGCAGGTCAGCGCTCGGCAACACTCCTCCCTGCCTCACCTGCAGGGATCTCGGGTAGAGCTAAGTGAGGAGACCGGCGCGCTGGGCAGACCGCGTGTCCGTGGAATTGTTTGGCACCCAGCGAGGGAGTGAAGCAAACGCACGCAAGGGAGAGTCAAGCCCACATGAACAGCTGCTCCTCTTCTAGCTCTCCCAGTGCAGCCCGCCTAGCCCGCGTTTTGCTTCCTGGGGCAGGAACGAAGCTGTTTAGGTTTGGGTCTGGGTCCTATTGAGCCCTGGATCGGGGGCTGCTTTGTACTTGTCACGGTGGGTTCACTGTGGACGGACAGGCCCTCGTGTTAGAGGTGATCCTGCACTAGTGCGCTGTTTCAGACTTCCCAGCCCTGCTCTCCTGGGCCCCAGGTTCGCTGAACGTTTCACTGCACAAGGCGTGAGGAAACCTCCCTCAGAGCACGGCAGGGGCCCCAGCACAGCCCGACTTCACTGAAAACAAGGACACAAAATAGCATCCCCAGAGAGACTCTGAAACCCCCAAACCCAGCAGCCCACACAACAGTGAGCCTGCCAAATACACCCCCTACCTGCTCCCAATTTCACCACTGTGGCTTCACATCAGCCAACGGGGTAACCAGACCTAGGAGAGACTCTCCTCCGTCACTTTTAAGGAGAAGTGGTCAGGGGTTTGCAATCATCTCCAGGAGCTGGAAGGAACAGTCTAGGCAGCTTAAGCCCCCAGGCCAGGTACTTGGCTTTCTAGAGGCTGCTAGTATCAGAGGGGAGCCGTGTTAGTCTGGATCTGCAAAAGTGACTGAGTCTTGTAGCACCTTATAGACTAACATCTTAGAGATCATGAGCATCAGCCCACGCAAGCTCATGATCCCGAAGATCTGTTAGTCTATAAGGTGCTACAAGACTCTGTCGCTTTTAGAGGCTGCTAGTAGCTTGGGCAGCCTACCATAGAGGGTTAACCTGGCTCCAGTTGGCACCTCCCAAGTGCGGAAGTGGGAGGGGACACCAGCTGGGTGCACAGGGAGGGAGGACTGCTCCAAGAAGTCCTGCTTTTGGAGGGATCATTCTTCACCCAAGCCCCGTGGGAGGTGCAGAGTCACTAATGGGAATCAGCAAAGCCACGCCATGTATGGAATCATGGGGCAAACAGACCCACAGCTCCGCAGCGGACGAAACTCCCGAAACAACAGGTTTTGACCCGACTTCAGTGCATTTCAGAAACAACCAAAGCAGGCCTGGGCCATGCTAGCAGCTGCTCTGTCCTCAGATCATGGGCCAGGCTGGAGGCGAAGGTCTCCTGCGGAAGCACAAGGCAGCCCCTCACAGCAGGCGCATTCTCAGTGCCCGACAAACATGGGGCCGGGTTAGCGAACGCCTTCCGTGGCTCTCTGCAGTGTCCTACTGATGCCTGCGCCAGCAAGGGGATGGCAACTCCCTGCTCAACACGCCACCTTCTGAGCACTGCACAGCAACACCTGGAACCTGCCCCGGCCCGGTGCTCAGGTGATTCTTACCAAGCGGCCTGGGTCTGGGCGCCGGCTGGCATCAGCTCCACGGCCTCCAAGGGGAAGCTCCCGGCTGCTCCTGGTGAACTCTCCAGCACCAGGGAGAAGTCGCTGCTCAGGCTCGTGGTGCTGCCCCGGTCCCTCCGCTCTGCAGGAAGGGAGACAGGAGCAGGCTGAAGCCAAGCCGGGGAGCCCTGGATTAGCCACGTCCCCATCCTACTCCCCCCCCATCCCCCACAAACCCACCCAGCCCCCGGCCTGGGGGAGAGCACTCACTGAGCAGGCAGAGCTCTTCCAGTGTGAAGCCAGGCAGGAGACTCTTCCTCCTGGGGGAAAAGGGAACGGTCACACAGGAGCAGCGCCTCGGGGATGTCTGAACTGACCCTCCACCTGTCCCCACCCACATGGCCTCTGCCCTCCATCGCCAGCAAAGGACGGGGCGTGTCCCCCGCTCGCCTGGCAGCGACAGAACTGGCGTTCGCAGTGTCCCCCTCCAGCGGAGCCGACCCGGAGCAGCCCCTGGCTGGGGTGGGGGTAACGGACGTGCTTCTACCCCACTCCCTGCACATGGAGGGGCTGTGCAGCCCTCTCCTCCCTTCACTTTCAGCAGCACAGACAGGACTTGCGGTGTGGCCAGACGAAGTCAGAGCCCTCTCGGCCATCGGCTCAGCCAGGCTAACGGACCCCCAGACCTCCACTGCATGGAGAGCACATTTCAGCCGGGCAGCTCTTCTGCGTGCCGTGGCCCCATTCCTCAGCCTTCGGAGTGCAGAATAAATTAAGGGAAATTGGGCCAGGACACCAGGGCTTCCATCTCCCCATGGTAACGGCACTAACGAGTTGCTTGGCTCTTTAGTCCAGGCAGCGCAAGCTCCTTACCTCTGCAGCTTCACAGCAGAGAACTCCTCCGAGGTGATGTGCTTCAGAAAATTGAAGCAGAAAAAGAAAATCTGAGAAAAGTGAGAGAGAAGAGAAGCTTGAGAAAAATCCACAGGGGCTGCAGCCTCCTCTTTTAATGGGGGGAGGAGGTAGCAAAGCATCCGAGAGTCCAGCATTACCCACTGTCACGTTTCAGAGCACTCTGCTGGCTTGCCCTGGATCGGAGCGCGGAGGCCCCCAGACCACCACCCTTCCCTGGACAAGGGGAAGTTCCCTGGGCCCCTGAATGGGCCAGCTGGGAGAGTACACGTCAGAAGGCTCCTGACCAAGAACAGTCACTCAAGGCACACACCAGCTGAGAAGGGCCGGGATGGGTTCTGTATCCCTGCCAATGCAACACCGGAGGGCGAGGGTCACCCAGCAGCAGCTTGCCAAGAACAGGGACGCCCAGGAGAGCCGTGACACCTTCTCCCTCCCTTCCCCCCGCAACACCAAATACCACTACCACGGCACAGCCTGCTCTCTGACCTGGCTGTGCCCCACGCGGCTCCCACCGCCCAGCACAAGGTCTCTTGCCAGAACGACAGCAACAGGGCAAATTACCTGCAAGGATCTCGGGTTTCAGGACTGCGGTGCCTCAGCCCACAGCTCTGACAGCTAAACAGCAGCTGAACTCCCAGTGCAGCGCGCCCCAAAGAGAGGGGCACAGTTTAGCCACCTGGTTTGCGAACAACTTCCCAGCTAACTAGGTTTCAGCACGCCGAAGTCAGGAGCCTGAAGCGTCCCTTCTCAGAGCTGAACCGAACGGTATGTCCGAGGCACGGAAGGCCTTACTAACAGCAGACTCGTGGGGATTACAAGATCTGACACACCCACATTTAGTCTTTGGGCCCTAGGAGGAAGGAGCAGACACAAGCTACAGTCCTAATCCTGCCAGGCCAGGCTACAATGGATCAGCGAGACCCCGAGCTGCAGACCGCTGCTACCTTGAGCCTGCTGCCTAGTGGGTAGAGTCCTGCGCTTAGGCCCTGCTCACCTACTGCCTCCTGCAGGGCCACTCACCTCTTCTCCTTTACTGAGCCGATCAACCAACATGTGCCTAGAAAGAGAGGGACGGAGATCACACAGTGGAACGAGAGCGAGCCACGGAGACAGCCAGAGGCCTCAGGCCGAACCCCACAAGCTCCTCCCACCCAGCAAGGTGGCAAGCAGCTGTGCCAAGGGCCCTGAGGAAAACCAGCCCCTCGCCCGCTAAGCAGCCCACGAGACGGCCCCTCCGAGAGCCTGCCCACCCTCCACCGACCTACCCGAAAAGGAACCAGTCGTAGGCCACTGTCAGGTAAAGAATCTCCGCCGGCTCCAGCGAGGCATGGATAAGCCCATCCTGGAGAGGAAAGAGGGGGGAAGCCTCAGGCCTGCAGCAGCCACTAGAACTGGGGCTTAGGCTGCAGGCCAAGGAGAGCGTCTCCCAGCAACACCAAGGGGGACCTCCCGCCGGTCCTGCCCCCGTCTCTGTGACGCGGCATCTCATGTCAGGCTGCGGGTGCCTGGGAATGCTGGGCCGCCGTACCGGCCCACACACCAGGCTGTGCCGCCAGGCCCCTTCCCACGTCCTTCCCCAGACGCTGCCCTGGCAGCGAGGAAAAACGACTCAGCCACCCCCCGCGCTGTCAGTCCCATACTCACAGCCCACAAGGAGAGGCGCAGGAGGGCGACGAAGAGCGGGGTTCGGTCCCAGCCGGATATACAGTGCACCAGGAGCCCGCTGTCATCTGTCCAGGGGCGAAGGGGGGGAGAGAGAGCCAGCTTTGTAAGGAGAACGGAGGGTTGCCTGCATTCATTGCATGCACCCCACTGCAGCACCAGGGGCTGTTTGCAGGGGAGGGAGCTGGCTGCCCTTCCCAGTGAGGACATCCTCTGGGGAGCGGGCTGTCTCCAGAAGGAGAACTCAGAAGGTCCCGGATTCAGCATCATGCCAAGCTGTTGCAATCCTAGTCTCCCCCTCTGCTAGGATGGGAGTGAGCAAACACATTGGGGCTGCAAAATTGTATAGCGGGGCGGGTAATGAAGGCAGTGCCTCCCCAAACAGCCTGACCCCTTCCCACTTCCTGCCCCGATTGCCCCTCTCAGAATCCCCGCCCCATCCAACCCCCCTGCTCCTTGTCCCCGACCGCCCCCTCCTCTAACCACCCTCCAGGACCTGACCCCCTACCCAACCCAACCCTCCTTGCCCTGACCTCTATCCACACTCCTGACAGACCCCCACTCCTATCCAACCCCTCCGTTCCCCGCCCCCAACCCCCACTGGTCCTTGTCCCGTCTGCCCTTTCCCAAGACCCCCTGCTCCTAACTGCTGCCTGGGACCAACTCCCTATCCAACTGACCCCCGGGGCCCCTGCCTCTTATCCAACCCCCCGCTCCTCGCCCCCTTACCGTGCTGCTCAGAGAAGCGTGTCCAGCTGGAGCCAGACACACTGCCTCGAAGGCCTTGCTCCGGGGGGGGAGGGGCCTGGGGTAGCCTCCCCAGCTGGAAGCTCAGGGGCTGGGCAGGATGGTCCCATGGGCCGTAGTTTGCCCACCCCGTGCTATGAGTAAGAAATCCCCATGACGGGGGACCAACACTTGCCCACTGCCTGTTACACCTTCTCCAGGCCCTCCCCAATCAAAGCCCCACGCCTGCCTGCGGGGAACATTTCCATCCCATTCCCAGTCTGCATGAGCTCGATATCAGCCCCAGGTCCCCTTCCACCCCTGAGACGTGACATCTCCACCGAGCAGAGCAGCCCACCCCTGCCTCTGTTATACAGACCGCTCACAGGGCACATGCACAACTCAAGCTGCTAAACCACCCCCGGTTCCTCTTAGGCTGAGAGGGTGCTGGCTGAGATCTGACAGCTCGAACCCTGCGAGTGTTGGGTGCCAGGTCTGACTCTGCCTTGGATCTATAGGCCACCAGCTCACAGCTGAGGGCCTTGGCAAGAGCATGAAAATGAAAAGACAAAAGGAGACCCTCTGGGAGCTCCTTCTGAGGCCAAATCCAGCAAGACAGGACCAGCCAGCTTTCCCCTTCAGCTTCTACCAACCCGTCTGAGTGCTTGGAGCCCATCTCGTCACTCCAGAGAGGCTCAGAGCTGGGGTCTCAGTCACTTTGGGGAAAATCGGACCTTGGCCTTTGACCATTTCACTTTTACATCATCAGCCGTCCTCGTCCAGAGGCTGGGATTTCCTGGGTAACAGGACTTCTCTTTGAGTCCTGAAGTCCAGGACAACACCCACCCGGGGCAGGAAGAGAGAGTGGTGTTCTCTACGAGGCCTGGCCAGTGGCAGTGTTAGTGCCCTGGAGAAAGCCCATACGCTCTGGCCACAGAGCAACTGGGGGTGCAGAGAAGGAGCAAACCTCACCGTCCCCATTGATGAGGGAGATCAGCAGCTTCAGGTAGTTCTGTGTCTGCTGCACCAGGTCCCAGTTCTGTGGAGAAGAGGAGATGAGGCCCTGCAGCACAGGGAGCCTGCTCTGCTCTCAGAGGGCTCAGACAATCCCATGGCAGTCCTCCCTCTCCCGACCCGGCCTCCCACTGGCATGCCAAAGTGCCAGCCGTGCGGTCCAGGCAGAGGTTGAGACCAGGGGCTGGGCAATGAACAATTCGGCTGAACCAAGAGGCTGTTCAGCCTCCCAGAACGGGGAGAACCCATCTGGCTGCGTAGGAAATGGACATTCTGCTGAGCTCTCCCTGGGCCACGGGACATTCAGGACGACGACCCGGAGCCCAGGAACTCCCTGCTGGTGCTGACCCACTTCTGCCAAATGCGCCTGGGGAAGGGGAACTGAGCAGTGGTGCTCCATCTGGAACGCGCTGGGCAGGTATGCCGTGGTGAGGGGCACCTCCCCTGTGCCTGGCACGCTCGGCCTGAAAGGCTGTCAAGCCTGAGTGACCCGCCCTTGACCCTCAGACTGCTGGAGACGCAGCATTCCCAGCAGGAGCACCGGAGGGGGCTAAATCCAAAGAGCTTGAAGGCCGGAGGGATACTGGAAGCAGCTATTTCACCTCCCTCAACAAAACCCTTCCCCAGTGCCGTTAACACCATCCAGCCATCAAGTGGTGACTGACTGCAGGGCTCTGCGCTCACCCCCCCAGCAAAGCTGTGTTTGGGGACTGCAGGGAGAGTGCAGGCAACCGAGCCTTCTGCTCTTCCCACTGCCCAGGAATGGAGGGAGTCTCCTCAGGCCTGCAGCAGCAGCACAGAGCACTGCCGGAGCACCCCAGAGCCCTCGGGGATGGTCAGACGTACAAAGCCACGTGCCCTGCTCTGCAAAGCGTGTCAGAAACAGAGGCGTGGGGGGAAGGGATGCGCCAAAGTCCTAGGGGGCAGGAGCACGTGTCCTCCCCACATTGTAGGCTGGGCCTTTCATCTGCTCTCCCCTGCAATCCTGTTAAGATACCCGGGGTGAGCGATTCCCAGGGCTCATCCGCCTGCCCAGTAGTCTGATGAATAGAGCCAGCTGTGCTCCAGGGCATCTGGGCTCCACTGGCGCCACTCTGAGACGGCTGGTTCCTTTTGATTCGTGTGGCTTTGTTGGTATTTGAATAGATTTGTTGCTGATCCGTTGACAAATAATGGCAGGGGCTGACCGAGTCTCTTAGCACGCCACATGAGCAGAGCTGCACTTCCATACTATCACTCGCCCGGCTGAGAACACTCCGGAACGTCAGGGAGCGAGTGGCACAGGCTGTAGTACCCTGCGCTAGCCGTAGGACCCGCAGTGGTAACTCGCACTGCTGCTGCAGTAGTGAACGAGGGGAGCACACAGGGGAAGAGCTGTCCACGTTCCTGTCTGACCCAACTACAGACACCCCTGCAAATCTGATCCAAGAGCACAGACTCCCTTGGCTCCGTGAGGGGCAGAAGGGAAGAAGCCCCGGCTGATAATCTTTCAGTAGCAAATGAACTCTGTCCAGAAGGGCCATGCAAGGCCCACTCTTTCGGCAGTGTCTAGGGCAGGGGTCTCAAACTCAAATGACCACGAGGGCCGCATGAGGACTAGTGCACTGGCCCGAGGGCCGCACCACTGACACACACACATACCCTCGCTGCCCCGGCTCTGCCCCCACTCCACCCCTTCCATGAGGACTAGTGCACTGGCCCGAGGGCCGCACCACTGACACACACCCCGCCCTTGCTGCCCCGGCTCTGCCCCCACTCCACCCCTTCCAAGAGGTCCCACCCCTGCCCTACCTCCTCCTCTGAGCACGCAGCTCCCCATTCCCTCCTGGAAAGCACTAGGCACCACCAACAGCTGTTTGGCAAACAAAGCAAGAGCAATCTAGGAAGTCCAGAGCTAGAAACACACGCGGCCCAGCCAGGCAGCAGAGAAGCCTCCACTTCTGGCCCCTCCGTCCTGCAAACTGCTATGGGAGGACCGGTGGGGGGGGGGGCGCCAGGAAGCTTGGCGGGCCGCAGGGAAGGGCTTTGCGGGCCGCATGTGGCCCCCGGGCCGCATGTTTGAGACCCCTGGTCTAGGGAGTGCGGTAGGACATTTATGGAGCTTTTGCTCTTGCTGGCAATGCATCACTCTAACCGGATGAAACGCTGGCTAAGCAGAGATGTGAGAGTGTGGCATGTATTTTACAATCACTTGTATGGACGCCGTTTTCACAGGCCAACACCACACTGAACAATCACATCTTGAGGGGTCTGTGGAGCAGGCTGGGTCATCGCTTCAGCAATCAGTCAAACGGGAACACCGTCTCAGTGGGCCCGTCTGGGGAAGACAGGTCTCATGTGCCTTTCACACACACAACTCCACAGGCTGAGATTGGGCAGTTTACTATCCAGCTACTATCTGACTACTCTGAAACCGAGGGATGTAGCTTTCAAATCCAAAAAGGGCCTCGTTAACCGTGAGCGAGGGACAGTAACAAAATGGGGCCTGTTAGAACAGAACTGTCTAGTGCTCTGGGAATTTTGAACCCATCTAGAAAACAGATAGCCATTTTGCTATCTCCTCACTGCCCAGCTTAATTGGCAATGGTAAATACGCCAGGACTGCCCCACATCAGTGACATTTCCGGTGTAGGGGCTGTCACGGTACTGAAATTATCTGGGATCATATAGATCATTGGTACAACCAAGGTCCTGTAGGGGTACCAAAAATTGTGTAAAGGGTGTCATAATGGGTGTCTACGACCAGGTTATGGATTACTGATTATGAATATGCCATTGGGATGTGGGTATCAATGTTGTAGTTGAAGTTATGAATATTGGCTCTGGACTGTCTGTCTTTCCAAATATTGTGCTCTGCTGGGGGGGGACATTCCAGAACACGGGGTGTCAGCTTTGCTTGAGCTGCTTGATAGCCCATTAAGGACTATCAGCGACATAATGGACTCTGGGAGCTTGGAATGCTCCAATCCACATGAGAAGTCTACCAGAGGGCATGCAAGATAAATGGTCGGTAATTGCTGCCACCTGTGAATCCTGAGTCATGCACGGTCACGTGATCTGCCCATGTGACTCCAGAACTCCATGGGGCTGCACTTTTCACAGCAGGAACAAAGAGGTTCTTGCACCTGGGAAAATCTATAAATAAACCTGCTGCAGCCCCCACATCTTGTCTTCAGTCTCCAGTCTTCCTCCTACCTCTGGATGGGACTTTGCTACACATGGAAGATCTGAACAAAGGACTGAATGACCCATCCCAGATGTTGATGTATTCCAGAGACTTTGATTTGAACCTACAGTTTATTCTACCTCTGATGCAAGCCTGAACCAAGAGATTTGCCATCACTGCATGTAATTGATTTCCTTTAACCATTCCTAATCTTCACCTCTCTTTCTCCTTGTATAATAAACCGTTAGATTTTAGATTCTAGAGGATTGGCAACAGCGTGATTTGTGGTAAGATCTGATTGGTATATTGACCTGGGTCTGGGGCCTGATTCTTTGGAATTGGGGAGAACTGTTTTCTTTATTTGGGGGATTGGTTTTCATAGCCATTGGTCCCCAGAACAGGTGGCTGCTGGTGGTGATACTGGGAAACTGGAGTGTCTAAGGGAATTGCTTGTGTGACTTGTGGTTAGCCAGTGGGGCGAAACCAAAGTCTTTTCTATCTGCCTGGTTTGGTGCCTTAGAGGTGGAGAAACCCCAGCTTTGGGCTGTAGCTGCCCCGTTTGTAGCAATTTGTCCTGATTTGGCCTCTCAGTTGGTCCCACCAGGAACAGCCCGTCACAGGGGTGTAAGTCAGCTGCTTTTCCAGGCAATGCTGCCAGGGGTTATTGGGGTGATTAGACCAGACAGAGGGGGAGGGATGATTCCACAAGGCAGTTCCGTGCACACAGGATAGCACGGAGGTGCTCAGGAGAGAAAAAGGAAGTGGAAGGGGGGAGGGGACACAAAAGGAGGCCACGCAAGCGCACACACTTTGAAGGTGAGAACAAGTGCAGATGTGAGGACCCCAGTGAAGGGACCCCGAGGGGGAGGGAGGCAGGGAGGGCCGTGCTTGGAAGCAAGAGGCAGGAAAGTGGCATTTTGGATGGAACTGCTTCCCCTGCAGGGAGGAGAGGGCTCATTCTGTGCAACGTAAACCCTGCGTTTACGTACAGGGAGCAACAGCCTCCTGAGCTGTGCTCATGTGTGCCAGGCGTGTCCCTGCTCGCAGGGCTCTGCTGCCAGGGGAGCCAGCCTAGCAGAGCATGGCACCTGCCCACCCTGCGCCAGGCAGACAGACTAGAGAACCCGCAGGGCTCTTTCCAGTCTTACTCGGAATTCCCCGGGGAGCCCCCACTCCTCACCTGGTACTCGCTCCAGTCAATGTTCAAAGACCGATTCAGATAAACCGGGATACTTAATGGAGCATCTACGTAATCCTGCAAAGAGACCCCTCGGTCACCACGAGAGGAGACACATTGGGAGGTAACCAGTTACAGGCAGCAAGAGACCAACGATACATCTAGCAGAACGGGGTCCAGGAGCACAGACTGTGGAGTGACCCCATCACCGCTCGTGTTCTGGATGCTACCAGTGCACGACTGTCTCTGGACGGGGACGTCTGCAGTGAGGTGAACGCTTAGGGCTGCTGGGATGATTGGCGTACACTGGGACCGTTTCCCTGATCACCAGGAGAGAAAGCTGGGGACAAAGCAGTCTCCAGCCATTTCCAGGGGTTCTCCAGAGCCACTCCCCACCCAAGAACCCAGGCTGTCCACAGCGTCACTCCGCATTCAGTGAGCAGAGAAGTGACGCCCTTGCACAGTGCTTGGAGACTGGAAACGTCATCTCAGCTTCGAGAGCCCAGCCCCCTGAAGAGAGCAGCATCTTCCTCCCACAGACACTCCACCCATCACAACGGGCTGCCTGACACCCACCCCCCAGAAATGCTCATGACTTGGGTTATTACCAGACCCCAGCCCAGAGCTTCCCTCCCGCTCTAACGCCCACATTCCCCTCCAAACGAGGAGAGCTCAGGACTGTCGCTGCAAGGCGCTCTCCCCCCCAGTCCCCTTGCCCTGCCAGTGTCCAGGACAGACGACATCACTTCTATTACGCTCTGTCTGCCCCAGGACAGTGCAGCCCACAGTCAGGGAAGTTCAAGGGTCCCCTGCCCTCCCATGAAGGACAGACAAAGCAAATACAGAGGACGTCTATGACATCATGTTACTGGATCCCAGGAAACCAGAGCCCCACACTTGCCCTAGGAGGCGGGACCATTGGCCTGAGCTGCTCTTTGAGGAGTCAACGTCCATTGCTTTGGTTTAGGGGCTATGGATTCCCTTCCCATGCCAGGGAGGAAGCACAGACTTCACTTGCTACTTTGAAAGTCCAAATTCAATTGCTAGGTAAATGAGAACCGAGAGCTACCCCATGAGCAAGATCTCGGTACCTGCTTCCAGTTAAATACGAGCCCCTCTGCTTTGTAATCCCGGTCTTTGTACTCCTTAAAAAATTCACAGCCTGCAAGAGAAGAGGGAATGAGGACAGTGCAGACGACTGATCGCTCGTGGCAAAGCCCCGGGGCTGGCAGCCGCAGCTCGGGAGCCAGAGGCCCCAGCGCACCAAGTGCGTCTGTAGGGGTGAAATAGCAGCGCTGACTCGGAGAAAGCCAGCGCCAAAGACAGCACGTCCGGAGCTCGAGGTTCCCGGCTAGTCCTCCCTTCCCAATGGCACGTTTCACCCAGCGAGCCCCAGCTCTCAGGACCAGCGCAAGGCTGTAGCGGGAGATCCCGACAGGCGTTGCAGGCAGGGCTAAAGCGCTCTGCACAGCCCTGGGGGAAGACTAGGGCCAAAGGGTCCTGTACACCAGGAGAGAGGTCCTCTGCTGCTGTGCATCACAGCCCCACAGCTGTAGGGACCTGAGGGGAGGCCCCATGCCCCGGGTTCCCAACAGGACTTGAGGAGCACACCAGTGACTGTAGCCAGCTAGTCACAGGGAAGTGGGGCACCATTCACACTCGCAGGTCCAGAGGCAATGCTTAACAGGTTTCAGACAAGCCCACGTTTGGTCAGTGTAAACCCTTGGGAGGGGAAGAGTCCTCTCTCTCTTTCCCCCAAGCCCACACCTCCTACAGCTTATGTTCCTTCGGTCCTCTTCTCGGATGAGCCCCCTTACTACTCTGCTGCCAGGGCACAGGGCACTACTGTCCAGAGTTTTCACGTCAACCTCGTGCTGCTGCTGCTGCTGGGCAAAGCGCTGCACCGCAGCGCTAAGAGCTGTCTGCAGACTCTGGCAGACACCCTGCCTCAGGCAGGAGCTCTCCTGAACCACTCCTTGCACAGCAGGAGTGAGCAGAGACCGATCAGGGATCACAGCCCCGCTGTGTTGGCACTGCACACAAGATGGGCTCTACCCCAGAGAGCCAATTCAGAGGGGTGGCACCACACGGATGGGCACATCAGATGTCTGGGAATGAGAGGAAGCCACTTGAATCATGGAGCGTAAGCACATCTATAGACCCCTCTCCTTGCTCACGACACTTGGGAAATTCCAGCTCACAGAAGCCAGGCCAAGAGCCTGAATTCAGGGATCTGCACCCGGTTTTACCACCCGCTCAGCTTGTGTGTACGTGCACCCAGCTGAATGCAGTGCAGAGTCTTACTCCCCTTCCCCCCACACGCTGCACTCCAGTTACATTCAGCTCCAGCGTGGACGTGAGGAGCTGCTCAGGGCAGCGGCTGTAGGGGCAGGAGGAGGGGACGGAGCGTTTCGATGCCGCTGTGACTATTACAAGTGAGGTGTGCCAGGCCCCACAACACGGCAGCATTTCCTTTTCACAGCCTCCAGGAGAATTCTCCCTCCCCCGTCTAAACCCTTCACAGAATTAGTCACTGAACCTGGCACTGGGGGCATTACGGCTCACTGGGCCTGAGCACTGCCGCACGCACGGGGACTCCTAACTGAACCAGCACCAATGGACAGGCAGAGTCCCTCCCTTTGTGTTAATGTGATTAGCATCAATCAGTAACGGACAAGGGCCCTCGCCACGCCCCGGAGCCAACACAACCAGCCTGGCCAATCGGCGCAGTCTCTGGCATTGCACTGCGGACACTGCATGGCAGTTTTCTTCAGAATGACAAAGACTAGAACAGTTTTTAAATGTTTTTCCAACCAAAGGCGGCTTCCCAAGAATGCGGCCTGGGGCAGGGCTGCAAGATCCTGGCTGGAGACACAGAGGAAGCTTCTGACCCCAGCTAGATCTCTGGGACCTACACCTTGCACTGCAGTCCCTTCTGCCACCAGCAGGAGGGCTCCAGGCAGATTGGTGCTGGCTGCCTTCTCTAGTCCCTCCCCTGCTGCCCCCCGGAGAGGAGTTCCCCCTCCAGAGAATCATCCAACAACTCCCAGCTGCCTCCCCCCACGCAGAGACAATTCCCAGTCCCCCCCAGCAGATTGTCACCTGGCCCTTGGGAGTCCCTCTGGACATCAGTCCTATACCTGGATATGGGATGGAGAGGAGGGTAAAATCGGCATAGCGCTGAGCTTTGTCCACTTTCTCGGAAGACGTCACACTGAGAAGGAGGAGAGAACGGTGCATGCATTTAGTGCATTCAACACAAAGGGACCAAGGAGAGCCCCTCCACCTGGCCTATCAGAAGAATCTGCACAGTCAGGCAATCCCTCCTCCAGTGCTATGTGACAGACAGACCTGGCTCTGGTTGTGGAGTACGAGTCCAGCTCATGGACAGTCAACCCTCCCCTCACTGGCATTCCCTCCCACTCCTCCACCCACACACTGCAACAACACCCCCACTCAAAAACAAGTCTCCTGATCACTGCACCAACTAGCCCCAGAACTGTGATGCCATGGGGGATTGTGCCCCACGAATCAGAACACACACCCACTCACTCCCTACTCAGAGGAGCCATAGGACAAACAAGAACCTATTCTGACTGCAGAAGACGACAAAGTGAAGCAGCTATTCACCCCCACACTGTGGTCTTCACAAAGGTACTGGCATGCTCAGCCTGGGTATGGAAGAGAGGACCTGGACGTATGGCCTCCGACACTGCTGGGTGTCACTTTAGGGCACTGGCTAACTGTCTGGATAACATCTCTAGAAGGCCCGGCCATGAGGGATCTAGGACTCCTCCTGGAATGTAGTTGGGAAAGTCGGACTTCTGGGTTTGCTTTAGTCCCTGGTCTGAACAATCCAACGAGCAGCTCCATTCCAAAGCCCACCTATGGAGGAAGGACGCCCGACTCACTTTAAGCCAAACTTCACTTTCTTGTTCTCCACCATCAGGTCACAGATGTATCGGACAGACAGGTATCGAAGCAGCTTGATGTCGTGTCCTCTGACCTTGTCAAACAGCTGGGAGTCTGCATTTCTGCAAGGAGGTACAAGAGAAGGCAAGAGTCTCAGGGCCAGTCAGACAGGATCCATTTCCTTCCCAGGCTGTAGAGAGACTGGACTGGACTTGCTGAAGTAGCGCTCCACTAGCAGTACTCAACCTCCAGAGCTCTCCTACCCTACGCACAGAAATGGCTTCTGGACCCCTTCAGCAGAAACCTGCAGCCAAGAAGCAGGTTGTGCCGTTCATTCCTACAACCACTGCCCAGCTGCTCACTAAACCTCAGAGCGGCTAAAGGGCTAATTTTATAACAAGGAGTTAGGCAGAGTCTCAGCAGAACCTGGGTGACTTTCTGCGATGTGTTATCCTGGAGAGAAAGCACACAGCACCAAGCAAGAAAACCTGGCCTCAGTTCTTCAAGGGCTGGAGGCCTTTCCCCCATGCACTTGGACATGCTCAAAAAGCAGAAGATTGGAAGGCTGAAACCTTGGAGCAGAGGCGGAGCCTGCATTCCTGCCCTTCTCCAAGGCTGCCACCCCGGTGTTGAGAAGTGAATGGAGCCCTCGAGCCAGAACCTAACAAGAGCTGGAAAAGAGGGGGCTAGCCGCTTCCTGGTGTGAACCACAGATGTAAGAGGCAGACGTGACCCGACAGACTGGTCTGACCTCCTGCTCAGCACAGACCCAGGACTTCCTTGAATTCATTCCGGCTTCCAGTCCAGCAGTGTGAATGTGAAGCCTGGTTCAGACAGCTCAGAGTCACACGGACTTTGCTGCCGTATTGTGCTGTGAACCTGTCCGGTTCTGTTTGCCATCACCCATTGCTGACCCCATGCAACTCCCACCAACCGAGTCTCAATTCAGCAGGCACATCCGTTGCAGTCTGGCAGGCAGAACGGTGCTACTCTCCGTATCCTTCTTCCTGCCCCGAACCATCCCCATGCTGCAGGCACATATACATCCGGTTCCTCTCTAAGCAGAGACCTAGAATCATTTCTCCTTGGTCTGGATTTACATCTGCTTGCCCCAGAAGTACCACTTCGGTATAACTGAAGAGCCTCTTTAATGAGTTGGGATCTGCCTTCCCCAGACCCTCCCCTCTCAGCATCCAGGGGGAGATTGGAAGGCTTTAGTTAGCTAGTTGGCTCCAGTGTGCTAGCCCTTTAGATTTTGGGGTTTGCACCTACATCCTGAGACGTTCTGAAGGGCTCATTTTTATGAACAAGGAAAACAAGAGCCCATAGCCTGCAGCGACCCCCCACTGCTCCCACAGTTCAGATTAGACAGGAAGGCGTTGGAAATTCAGAGGCTGAATTAGCCAATCAGCTCGTAACTCCTCTCCCCCACCCAAATACCACATACAGACCTGAACGCAGAGTCTTCTTCTGAAAGGTCTTCGGTATCAGCCCACGCGTCGTCAGAGCCCCCTGCAGGGACACCACAGCAGGGACCATGCATCAGTGACCAAGCCTTGTGCAACAACTCCAACCTCCCTCCCACTTCCCATCCAAGTGGGTTACAAATTGGCTTTGTCACCTCACTTGAATGTAACCATCTCCCGCCAGAAACGACCCCATTGTCGCACACACCAAGCCCATCAGTTTCATGAGAGAAAGAGAGGGTCTGGACAAGCCAGGCAGGTCTGTTCCAGGGTAGAATCCAGAGTGGAAAGATGCCATTCGATCACAGAGCCGTTCCCGGGCTGCTACGGCAGAGAAATTCCCCACACTCACTAGTGTTTGTTTAGTTTTAGAAGATCCAGGTTATGGGCTCCTGCCACTTCCCTTGAGACTCTCACAGACTAATACGTGTTACCATTACCGGAGTTCCAATCCTAACCCTAGATTTTATGCCCTTATTCCTAGTTCTATTCCACATAGTACAGCTGTTTTTCTCCCTTTTAATGACAACATCCTTCAAAGATTTGAGACCAGTGCATCCCGCCAGTCACCCTTTAACCAAGCCAGATGTACTGACCTTCAGAAGTCACCCCGCTCCAGCCCCCAAACATTTTTTGCTACTATTCACTGAACTCTCAACTGCGTCAATACCTTTCTAGTAATCAGGACCCCAGAAATAGTTACCATATTCCAGGTGGTACCATACCAGACAGGGATTATTACATACTGGCCCACCCTACACTCCCAAATATGCACAGATGCTATATTCACTCGGACTTTCAAGCACTGGCCAGCCCACTCAAGTATATATGCTTCCTCACTTACCTGAGAAAATGTAGTTGTACCCAGTACGTCCATACAGTTCCCCCCATCCAGCCAGGGTCGCTGACCTACAAACATGCTGGAGAAAATGTCGTTATTAACTACTTAGAGAAGTTGTATTTCTCTGCAGGCCTCCTGCCCATTTACACTGAAAGCCCATGCCTCATTTCTTAGAGCCTCTACCTCAGCATTCTCGCTTCACAGGTTTCTCCCTGGAACTGATTCTCTAGGGTCTGGATTATTTTTCATTAGGTTCTGTATTTTCCAGATGAATTTCAGGGTTATTTCTTACTTCTAGTGCCTGTATTTGCCTCACTCTCACTAAATTAGGCATGTTGGAGTTTTGATAACATACTGACTGAACCTGATGGTCCCAATCGTTACTTCACTACGCCCTCCCCAATAACTGATGACATTAATTCACTCATTCCTAAGGGTCAGCAAGGTCAGTCCACATGATAGTGTCCTAGCCAAGCCAAAATGAACCTGTTTCAGGTAAGACAGCATGAGAGAAAAGACAGTTAACATAGTTCTTCAAGTTGTGCCGCACATGTCCGTGCATGTGCTACTCCTGGGAGAATTCTGGGGCCACTGCGCAATGCAGAATTTTGCAGAAATTAATGTTGTGCGTGCAGAATTTCCTGTCCCCCACAGAAATGGGCTGCAGTGTTGCTGGCCGCCACTAGGGGCTGCTGGACCCAGCAGAGCCCAGCTCTTACATAGAAGACATTGCTGGGGAGGGGGGAGGGGGGGGGGTGTTCCTGGCAGCTACAGTTCCCAGATGCCCTGAGGAAAGCAGAAACTCGGTGCAAGCCTGGGACTGAACATCAGGCTATTTCTCTCTCTGGATGTATGGGGGGGGGGGGCACACACATGGGTGTCTGGGCTGGGGGAGGGGGGAAGGTGGCAGAGAAACTAGAACTGGGTTGTCATAGGGGTTTCTTTAACGCTCTACTTTTGGGGGGATTAGACATACAAGAACTTCTCACTTAAAGCGGTCCCGGTTAACGTTGTTACGTTGCTGATCAATTAGGGAACATGCTCGTTTAAAGTTGTACAATTCTCCCTTCTAATGTTTGGCTGCTGCCTGCTCTATCCACTGGTTGCAGGAAGAGCAGCCCTTTGCAGCTAGCTGGTGGGGGCTTGGAACCAGGGTAGACTGGCAGTCCCCCACCGGCTCCCCACTTTCTTAAGTTCCCTGTGCAGCAGCTGCCCAGCAAGCTATCCATTGCTGGCACTTCAGCTGTCCCTCCCCCCACTGTTATGTGCTGCTCCTGCCCTCTGCTTTGGAGCTGCTCCTAGGAGCCTCCTGCTTACTGTGGGGGGAAGGGGGGTGTTAATATCAGGGTGTTCCCCTCCCCCCTGCTCCTGCACTCTGCTTACCCCTTCTCCATGTAGAGCAGGCAGGGGACATGGAGGGAGAGAGACAGAGTGAGCTGGGGGCAGCAGCTGCTGTCTCAACTTCCTGATCCACTTAAAAAGACAATGTACGTAAGAATGTGATCAGCTTACGTAAAGGGGCAGGGCGCATCTCTGTCCCCCACACACTAGGTGTGTGTCTGTATCTGTCTGCTATGCTGTCTCCCTGCTGTAGCGTGTGAGAGGGTACATTAAACAACAACATGTTAGCCCTTGAGGGCTCAGCCAAAAACTAGTTCACCATTTAGCAGTAAGGCATTCCCTGGGAAATATCCCATCCTCTGACTCCTCCACCTCAACCAAGCTTCACAATTATCATCACTGTGTACCAGTATTCAATTGTTTGTTTAAAACTTATATTGTGTGTGTGTGTGTGTCTTGTCTGGTGAAAAAAATTTCCCGAGAACCCAATTCCCCCCCCCCCTTTACATTACTTCTTATGGGGAAATAGGATTCGTTTAACATAGTTTCACTTAAAGTCGCATTTTTCAGGAACAGAACGACGTTAAGTGAGCAGTTCCTGTACTTGCCGACAGGTGTTTTGAAATAAATTACCAAAATAACTGAAATTGGTGTGATTATGTCATGTGATTTTGACAAATAAAATGTGCAGAGTTTGAAAACACTGTGCGCAGAAGGTTTCACTTTTTGGCACACAAGGCCCCTCGTGCACAGGTGGAGATTTTCCCCTCCACAGTACCTGTCGGGGCAGCTTGAGCGCCCTCTTGTGCCTCACACCACTGCATGCAGCTCAAGAGGACCACACTGCCACCAGCTTCCCTCAGTTCCTCCCCCCCCTCCCGGGGTGGAGGACTCCAACAGAGAGGGAAAGGAGGGCAACTTCTTGAATGGGCATGTGCAACACGTTTCGAAAAACAACCGTACTAAAGCTCGCAGTCCCATCTCTCCTGGTCGAGGTTATAGCAACCAGAGGTGGAAAGCTGAGCTAGCCGCCAGGCGGATGCTGATGGCACTAAGAGCTAACCTTCCTGGTTCAGAAAGGAATGACAGTCCACGATAATGGCCATATGGAGCTTGAGATAGGAGGCGTGCCGCTTCGTATGGCCCAGACAGAGAACCTTTTCCATTTAGCAAGGTTACTTGACACAGCTGAAGGTTTCCTGCACCCCCAGAGAGCAAACTCGTTCGGGGTGGTCAGTCATAAAGCATCCAAGCAGTCAGGTGCAGGGTTTAAAAGCTGGGATGAAGGCCTGGGAGATCACATTCACATCTCTTGGAAGTAGCAGTGGAGGTCTGATCAGTGGTTTTCAATTCTACCAGCCCCAGTGTTGACAGGACCACGCAGGGGCTCTTAGAATAAGGTGAGCAGTATCTTGCTTGACCTCAGATAGGACTTTGGGCAGGAGAGGAAGTGATGGGAAGGCAGACAGAGGAAAGCATCTGTCAGTGAACCAGGGCTGTGACCTGCTTGGGAATAAAAAGATGACGTTCTTGTTTTCTCTTGCTACAACCATATTGGGGAGTTGCCCCCCACTGGAAAACAGACCTGGACACATCTGATCGAAGAGACCGCCCGTGCTGACCTGAAAACGACCTGCTCAGGTGGTCGGCCGGGTGTTTAGAACTCCAGGAAGGTTAGCAGCTTTCAGACAGATGGGACTGGCCATGCAGAAACCCCAAAGGAGGATTGCCTCCCAGCATAACTTCGACTAGCCTCCTTCTACCCCGCCCGTCACTGCTTGTTTACATAGAACACAGCTGCTGCTTTATTCATGAGTAACAACAAATTCCACCCCGATATGCAGAAGGCATGCCATGGAAGCCAAACAAATGGCCCAGGGCTCCTTGATATTTATATGGGACTTGGATCCTGGGCGGACCAAAGGCCCTGTGTCTGATGGGGACCTAAGTGGCTCCCCAACCTCGATCCGATGCATCTGTGACTAGGTTTAGAGTCTGTAGTGGAGAGACAAAAGGAACTCTTCGCAGCTGTGCGTATGTTCTACCCATTAGTACAGGGAGCCACAAGACGCGAGCAGGCTATGTAAAAATGAGCACACCCCGGCTAGCCAACCTTGTAGCACTCTGGAGGTGCCGTCTGGCGTGCTGCCATGTGTTCTAGAAGATTGCGGCTGTTCTGAGCAGTGGTGACAAGGCACCTCTAGATCTAGAGCAACGACCCACTTGGTCTGGAACGTTGGCTCTGGCAGGAAAGCCTGGCCTTGGTCGAGTCCAGGACCCCCAGTGAATTCTGTTCTTTGGACAAGAGAGAGAATGGATTTCTCTGTACCCATTAGAGCTCCAGCACATCGGACGTGGGACAAACAGTGGCTACACTGGAGAGTACCTGAGATTTGGAGCAGCTGGTCGTCCAGGTAAGGAAATACATCGACTCCCAACCTTTGCAGGAACGCCGCTGCTACAGCCACGCGTATCCTGAATACGAGAGGGGCTGCTGATGACCCAAAAGGCAGTACTGTAAATCGGTAGGAGAATCAGTTCAACATGAACCTCAAAAATTTTCAGGAGCCCTGGTGAATTGCCATGTGAAAATAATAGGGCTGACAAGTGATTAAAAAAAAATTAATCGCAGTTATCGCACTGTTAAATAATAATAAAATGCCATTTATTTTAATATTTTGGGATGTTTCCTACATTTTCAAATATATTGATTTCAATTACAACACAGAATACAAAGTGTACAGTGCTCACTTTATATTTATTTTTGATTACAAGTATTTGCACTGTAAAAAAGAAATAGCATTTTTCAATTCACCCAATACAAGTACTGTAAAACAGGAGACATACAATTCTCCAAAAAAGAGTTCAGTCACAAATTTAATTAACACACTTTTTTTAACAATCATCAGCAGCATGGAAGCATGTCCTCCAGAATGGTGGCTGACACATAAAGGGGCATACAAATATTTAGCATATATGGCAGGTAAATACCTTGAAATGCCAGCTACAAAAGTGTCATGGAAATGCCTGTTTCACTTTCAGGTGACATTGTAAACAAGAAGCAGGCAGCATTATCTCAAACTTGTTTGTCTTAGTGATTGGCTGAACAAGAAGCAGGACTGAGTGGACTTGTAGGCTCTAAAGTTTTACATTGTTTTGTTTTTGAGAGCAGTTATGTAACAAACAAAAACTACATTTGTAAGTTACACTTTCACAAAATAGAGATTGCACTACAGTATCTTTGAGGTGAATTGAAAAATCCTACTTTATTATATAGGATATTTGCCCTTTAAAAATGATAATCGGCTAGAGAAGTGTGTGTGAAGCCGTCATGCGCAGTAGAGACGGCCCAGACGAACAGCATGCTGGGAGGTGTAGTTCGGCAGCACAACATGGCCGCCGTGCGTGGGCCGAGAGGGAAGCAGGGTCTGGATCAGAGGCTCGGGAGCGCGGGCAGGAGGGTGGCTGGGCGCAGGAGGTGCAGACAGGGGGGCCTTGGAGTGGAGGGGGCCCTTGGAGTGAGGGGGAGGAGGGGTTGAGCGAGTGGAGGGGGGCCCTTGGAGTGGGGAGGGGGGAGAGAGCTGAGCGAGTGGGGGGCCACGAGCCGTTACCGTTGGCCCATGTACACGGGCTTTTAGACTAGTTTATAATAAAAACTAATATAAAGTGAGTACTATGCACTTTGTATTCTGTATTGTAATATAAATCAATACATCTGAGAATGTAGAAAAACATCCAAAAATATTTAATGAATTTCTATTGGTATTCTATTGTGTAATAGTGCAATTAATCACGATTAATTTTTTTAATCACAATTAATTTTTGAGTTAACTGGGATTAATCGACAGCCCTAGAAAATAAGGGTCTTAAATAGAGCAGCATACCAGATCCTGGGGGTTAAGGAAGTGATGCTAACAGACACTAGAATAACCATCCAAAACTGTGTTTTCTTTAGGTATTTTTTTAGCTGCCTTAGTTCTAAAATAGACCTGAAATTTCCCCTTGCCTTCAGGATTAGGAAGTAATGGGAATAAAATCTCCTCCCTCTGAACATGGGAACTCCCTGTTTACCCTCCATGAGAAGCCGCATGCTCTCCTAAGAGTGGCCCAGAAGAGGGATGTGGAACTGGTGTGGGAAGCAGAGACAGAAATATACTGAAGGGGTATCCCAGTTCCACTGTGCTTAGCACCCACCCATCTGTGGTGCTGCAGGTCCAAGCCCTTAGGACGTGGGATAGAGGTTGGCAAAAACTGGAGTGGGAAAGGTAGCAGTGGGGAGTGGCAGACTCTTCTCAACCAAGAGCTCAGAATGGTTGTTTAGGTGACCTGTCAGCTGCAGAGGACCCGGAGGGCACCTCTTGTAGCTCCTGCCCCTCTTTTGGGGCAGGTCCTGGGAACACGGCAAGAAGGGCTGAAACCGCTGGCACTGCTTTGGGCGGAAGTTTTCTTTTTACCACCTGTGTACAGGGCTGCCCTTGGATCCTGAAGGCTATGAAGCCTCTCATTGTTTTAGTGGAAAACAGCGAGGGGCTTTCCAGTGGGAGGCCATGACTTGTTTGCCGCACCTCAGGGGAAGACCCGGCGACGGCAGCCATGATGAACACCACGAAGCCCAGCTGGAGCTGCAGAGAGTCGCCACCTCCAGCTCACCTTCACCGCCGTTCTGGAGTCTCAACGGCGCTCCTCCACCATAGCAGAGAACTGCTGCTCTGCCTCATCCCCGGGACACGTCTCTGCTCGGTGGCTGGGATTTCACCTGCTGGTTCACAGTCCACAGCTGTAACCTCCTATGGAATGATGCCTCCTGCCAAACAGGTCCAGGTTTTTTTGCTTCCTTTCCCTTCATTGCTGGCAGCAACTCCCCGGGAGTCTGCACAAGGGTGCAGAACTGCTCACAGCCCTGCGAAGGGGCACAGTATCTCCTCTCCATCCCGCTAGCAGTGGGGGAAGAGAAGATGGGGTTTGCCCCTCCAGGATAGCCTCACGACTCGGGAGACCTACCCCAGAGGCCCTACAGAGTCTAACGCATCCCCTAGCATGTGGGACCTTCCCAGCACCTCTGCTGGTTGGCTCTCCAGAGCTCAGCTCCTCTCCTCCACAAGGTTTGTTGAGCTCTGAAAGCATCAGGGGACGGGGGAGGAGAGAAGTAGGCTCAGTCAGGTGACAAAGACCCCGAGACCCTCCTCCAGTTCCTCTACAGGAGAGGCCTGAGCAGGTGGCTCCACCTGCAGGGTACCATCCCACCATCCCGTATCGAAGGAGGGAAGGGGTGGATCTTCCTGTGCATGCTCCCAGCACTTAGCTGCTGTAGAAGGACAGGAGGGGAGCAGAGGCTTTCCAATGTGGAGGGGAGCCTGCAGGGTCCAAAAGGGCTATTGGTATTGGTAAGGGCCACTGGCCTTAGAGTGCCAAGACTGATGTCAGTACCATGCCGGGCAGGCACGCCACTGGGGTTGGGGTCAGGACATAAAACTGCAATTGCAGAGTCTGAGGAGGAGGCGGATTCCTCAGAGCATGGGAGAGCTGCCCCCATGGGTCCGGGAGACTGGCTCCGCCTGCTGAAATCAGCACTGGCTCGCCCCTAGACACAATCCCACACAGGTGCCACAAGAGAAGCTGCCGATACCAGTGTTGCTGTGGGGCCGGAGCTGGGACCGCAGGAGCATGTAGTTCCAGAACTGGAGCCGGACGAGGCTCCTGAACCATGTGAGGAGCCAGCACCAAGGGGTTAAGCAATCCTGTGGCTGCCTCGAAAGCCTGGGCCGTAGACAGCCCTGGAAAGGGCTCCTGAGCCTGCTCGTCCATTGGAGATCATCTCAGAGCCTCCCTGGGTTCTGGAGCCTGCAATCCCTCCTGGCTCACAGCGCCTCTCCGAATCCTTGCATCCACCCAGTGCCGCTGAGTACAGAGTCTTTAAGAGACCCTCAGACTCTTCTTAGGCATCAGCAATGCAGATCTGCCTGCAGACTCAGGTGGGGGGAGCACTCCAAACCAACGGGACATCACACCCAGGTCCTGAGGGCACTTTGGAGCTAGTAAGTTCAAAGCTGCTACCCAGGGACCTGCTAACAGTTGCCATAATAGAGGCTGATCCCCAACTCCAAGGGGCAGATAGCTGGGGGTCCTGACTGGTTCATAGCTTCTGTATAAACCCAGCACAGGAACAGGAAGTTGTCCATGTGACTGGGATCCCCCTCCTTAGGGCTGCTTCCCCCGCAATACCTGCTCCTTGCTACTGACCTCCTGTCATCTGACTCTCGATTCCGTCCTCTGGCTTGCTTTGGACTCTGACCTCCTGGCATCTGACCTAGCCTGAGTCCTGCTATGACCACTAGGTCAGACCACCCACGCTCCAGTTATGACACATGGACGTGCTCAATACCCATTTGGTGTGGGAAGGGTCCGATGGCGGATGAGCACAGGCTCCATAAGCAGGTACCCGTCCTTCTTCGAGTGGGGGTTGAACCCTCTACAAAGGTGACATTTGTCATTTTCATGCACTTCTCCCCAACACTCACTGCAGCTGGGATGTGGATTGCTCACTAGCATAGACCTGTTACATGAACGGCGGGCCCTGGAGCCAAGAGAATGGGCCATCAGTCTGGTCCTGAGCCCAGCACCCAACCCTATGCTAACAATGTCCATTCTAAACTTAGTCTGGTAACCAACTCTTTACACGTATATCAGGCACGATTGAAAACTAACACTACAGGCATCATGTCCCCTAAGGGAGTGAAGACGCAGATACAAAGATCACAGCTCCAACAACTGTCACCTGCGGTAGGAAGGAGCCAAGACCAGTCGGGGGCAGGGTCGCCTTTTATACTCGTATGCAATAGCATGAGGTACCAAAGGGTGCTCACACTGCCAACGGGTACTGCTGACAACTGCACACAAGGTGTGCACACACCTACTGTGGAATGGAAACATGCAATCGCTCGAAGAAGAACTGTGGTACATACAGTGTTCCCACAAACTTCCCTCTATGTAACGTCTTTTCCAAAACCATCACTGTTGCATGATCACTTTGGTCTTTGCCAATAAAGGAACATTACAATTATGCTGAAATCTGAACTTTCATTGCATCTCCAGCCCCATGGCTGTTGTCAAGCAGAAGCTCAGGATGTCATTCCACACACTGGCCAGAGCTCGCCCCTCCAGGAGCTCCACACTCCCTTTCTGTCCCAGTTCCAGAGATGACAAGTGAGAGTCCTCGCTCCCTTGGGATAAATGAAATACCAGAATCATGGACATTGGAGACAAAGCTCCATTAGGCCATCTCTGTGATCTTACCTTCCCTTAGTGCATATACAGCAAGCTACTTCATCTGGTCAGGAACCACCCCTGAGGCACACCTCCAGAATAAAACTATCTGAGAGTATGTTTCCAGCAAAGACAGGGCTACAGAGAAGGGTGACCCTCCCTCTCAACCCCCCCAAATTTCCCCAGCTCTTCAGGAAGAATCTGGCGCTCAGTGAGATGCCAGATGAGGCTTTGTTTGGCACCCCGGCACACGAGACTGGTTGCTTGAAGCTGTATATTGTTATACCTTCCAATGATGTTCTCAGAGTTAGCCTGAGAGCTCCATCCAAGCCCAGTGCTCCCGGGTCCTAGCATAAATCCAACCTGTTTGGGCCGGGGAGAGCAGATATACCCCAGGCAGTGACCATCTCCATCACTGCTCCAAGGCAAGTTATCAGACTTTTTAGTCTGTGCCCAGGAATAGATGCGAAGGGGGCAGGAGAGCGGATGGCCCCATAAAGACCTGCCTCTGCACAGCTCCAGTAAACGCTACTCAGAACGCAGGGAGAAAGGACATTCCTGAAGTTCAAGCAAACAGAGACAATTGTACTTATGCAGCTTTACCTTTCCCTTGTACAGAATGACGGGGCAGACAAATCGTCCTCTACATCTGGCCATCTTACTGCGGTTGATGAGGTCTTGCAGTTTGCTGACCTGCACGGTGCTCTCAAACCTGTCAGAGAGAAGTGTTCCCATTATCTCATATCATCATGGTGGCCACATTTCTGGCTACAATCTCAGCACCCACATCCCTTTTGCTGAAAAGCCAGTTATGAAGTCAAGGAGCCAGGGGACTCCTTGAGAAACTACTCGGCTTGTAACCGGATGGATATGCTCCCATCACACAAGTCAATCCCTTGGTGCTGAAAAGCACCTGCCTGGTTTGCTCTTGCAGACACTCACTGCAGCAGTATTAGGGGTGTAGAAAGACTGTTGTCACATGCAACACTCCTGGGGGTATATGCAAGGCTGTCAGGCACTTTGCTACCACCTGCCCTGAGTGGGAGAACTTCTTGTCTACACCTGCCAGGGGTCCCTGACAACCCCAGGCACATAGAGCACAAACGCTCCTTCATCACTCCCACTATCCCCAGCTCTGCTGCACCCCTACAGGTAAGCGATAGATACACTCCAAGTCCTCCAAACAGCCCCTGGAGAGCCCAGCCCCTACTCCACCAGACACACAATTAGCAGAACAGCTGTTCTCAGAGGAACGGGTCTATTTAGTTTGGTTAGGTCTCTGAAGTTTCTCACAGGACTCTCCCGATTTGTCTAACCTAAATAACTTGTCTGTGATTTGTTGCCTCATGGCTCACTTCCCTTTTCAGATCATTCGTCTAGTAAACCCCAAACCTAACGGAATGGAATTTCTTTGCTTAGAACAGAGTACAAATAAAGGTAAGAGGAGATAATAACTTAACAAAACAAATCGAAGGGCCAGCAGGTGGCCTGCGTATAAGGTACAAGCACAGACTCTGTAACTACAATACTCAGAGATCTCTGCAAGCGAGTGGGGACAGTGGTACAGTCTCGCTTGGGCCACGACTGCACAGTGGGTGACAGTTACAGCTCCCTGTTATCTGGGCCGGGCACGACATAAGTTATGGCAACATAGGGGCTGCTCTGATGCACCATAGTCCAGGCCGTAACCCTTCTGTTAGTGTCTGTCATCTCTGCCATGGGAGCCAGCTATGTTGGTTTAATGGCTGCTGGGGACAGGAGTGGCACAAATTTGGCCCTCTTCTCCTAGCTCAGCTTCTAATCACTGAGTGTGAGTGGGTGCATCTATCGTTTGATCAGAGGTGTAAACATACTCGAGACAAACCTAGATTGTATGTTTACCTGTGGAATTAACCGTCAGGAAATCCTAAATCAGTCACTGTGAGACTGTATACTGGCACAATCTCCATTCTGCCACAGGAGACTATGACACGAAGAATCAAGTAAAAGTTTGGTGCATGCATGTACTAAAGTGAATAGTGATTGATTTTTCATATTCTTTTATTTCTTCATAGATACAACACCTCACAAAGGGTTGAGTGGACACCTACATTTGCAAAGAAAATGCACAGTTTTGTTTTCAAAACAATAAGCTAAAGTTTCAGACCAGAAACTCCGTAAATCAGGCAAGTGTTAATTTATAACTTTTGCAAAGCACAACCGTTTTATTCTAGCCATTCATCAGTGGTCACTTGCCAGACTTAATGGAGCTCTCTCACACATGCCACACACAAGCCTTTCAAAAGCTTTATAACTTAGGTCAAAATCAATGATTTCCAACATAGTGTAAGCTGATTCGTGAAGAGGCTACAAATAAAAGCACAGAGTTTGGGTTGTTATGTGTGTCTCATGTGCCTCTAAATTAGTGTCTCCAACCCACGAATCCCAGAAGCTGAACAAGTTTTATCAGCAAATGATTGTCCAAACACACAATATCAAAGTTTGAGTAATTTTCATTTTGAAAATTACTCAGTCATCTGACAAGGCAGCACAAATACATGGAACTCAAATCACCAGTTATAACAAACCTACTGCACATAGGAAAAGAGCAGCTTGCTGACTGCCCGAAAGCGATTCATGCCTTGGAACCTCAGAGCCAAGTACTGGCCTAGCCTAACCATGCTCCATGATGAGATCGGACATGATCTCGGCCCAAAGTACAACGAGTTTCTTACTCCCACAGTCAGTGGCACAACACAGACACGTTCTGCCCCCATCCACATGCTCTTCCCTTGCACCCGCTTTTTACCTCAGCCTCACCCCCAAAAATAGGGTCAAAAGTCAACTAACATTTATTGAACAACAAGAGTGCATTCATCCCTATACAAATACAGTGGAGTCACATCTTACGCGGGAATTAGGTTCCAAGGTCCTCACGCAAGATCAAAATCACATATAGTTGAGTATAGCCCGTCGCCAGCCCCGCTCAGTCCGCTGCCAGTCCGGGATACCAGCCCCGGCCCCGCTCAGTCCGCTGCCAGTCCGGGATACCAGCCCCGGCCCCGCTCAGTCCGCTGCCAGTCCGGGATACCAGCCCCGGCCCCGCTCAGTCCGCTGCCAGTCCGGGATACCAGCCCCGGCCCCGCTCAGTCCGCTGCCAGTCCGGGATACCAGCCCCGGCCCCGCTCAGTCCGCTGCCAGTCCGGGATACCAGCCCCGGCCCCGCTCAGTCCGCTGCCAGTCCGGGATACCAGCCCCGGCCCCGCTCAGTCCGCTGCCAGTCCGGGATACCAGCCCCGGCCCCGCTCAGCCAGCACTATTTCATATATTTTTTTGCAGAGCGCATATAGTTGAATTTGCATGTTAAATGCGCCTATGATGCGACTTCACTGTACGAAGGATGCTACAGTACCTACACCAGATAGTGTAACCTGAAAAAATTAGCCCACCTTTAACTGTTGTGCACCTAAAGCTGCCCTGCAACATGTTTTGTTTCTCCCATCCAGCAAACTGAAGAAATTTAGCTTATTTCTTCTCTTGCTAAAAAGAGCAAGAGTTGAGACAGTAGCTGCTCTGAAAGGGGAAGATAGATTGCAAAACTGCACAAGATTAGGGACTAGCGCAAAGTATCTTAATACCATGCAACAGCCTCCCCACTGCCAACTTCACATTAAGGTGCAGAGACAGATCGCAGTTCTGTAGGACAAAAGTAACCTAGCAGGTGACCTGTCTAGCTAAAAATTGGGAGTTCATGCATCCAGTAGGCAGTGCAGGCACAACTAGAGCTCTGCAAAGAATGCATTTCCAGTTTTCTCCTGCTTCTCAAGAGCCCAGTCGTGCAGGTAAGATGGGAAGACTAGCTAGCCCACTGTGGAAATATCACCTGTTGGAGCTACTCAACCTGGAGCCACGGCTGTGTGTCTTGCAAGTGACACAGGGCTTGGGCAGTTTTGTATGGCTCTTGTGCAGCCAGCTCTGCCGTCAGGAAGGAGAGAGGGAGGTCGGGGCAGGAGTCACTTACAGGTTCCGCTCCCTGTCATTGCTCTCGTACTCTAGGAAGACGATCTGACGGGGATAGTGGCCACAAATTTCCCCATTCACATTCTGAATCAGGCTGTAGCAATAGTCCCTGCCAAACAACTCCAGGCAGCGCTTCTCAATCCTCTCCACCTGCAAGACAGACAAATTTACCGCTCAGGACCTGGAGCTCAGGCTGCCCCTTCCCCCCAGGGCACCTCTGCTATACTGGGGGGGGGTGGACGGGGGCTGTCCCACAGGCACGTCTCAGCACAGCTGGGGAAGGATGGTGGGAGGGGCTCTCAGGGGCTGAGTGGGACAGTGGAAGTGTCTCAGGCCCGGCCCGGCGGGGGGAGGGCTGGCGGGTCTCCCGGGGGTCTCGGTCCGGCCCGACGGGGGCGGCGGGTCCCGGCCTCTCACCTTGGCGCCGCTCCCGGCCCCGCCGCCCCCGTCCCGGGCCCGGTACTGCGCCCGGGTGAACTCGAGCAGCAGCTCGGCCAGAACCCGCTCCCCGCCGCCCGCCGCGGGGCAGCCCCGGGCCCCCGCCATCCCCGCCCGCTCACGGCGCCCGGCCCATCGCACTCGGCCTCCGGGCTGCTTCCGCTCCCCACTTCCGGGGCCACGGCGCGCACCGGAAATCCGCGCTCGGCCCGGCCAATCCGCTGCCGAGAGGGGACACGGAGGCATCATCCCTTCCGGGCGCCGGCGCTACGTCATCACATCGCGACGCCCGGCCGCGAGCATCTCGCTCCGCTATAGCTGCGCACGCGCCCGGCTGAGTCCTCCCCAGCAGATGGGGGGGGGGGACCCCGCCCCCGCCCCGGGGAGGGACCCCGCCCCCTGGGCTGAGGGGCGATGGGGGTTGGCAGCGCTTCCTACAGCCGGGGAGACCCTGGGGTGGGGGTGACACTGCCCGGGTGCTGTGCAGGGGGCGGGGAAGTCCTGCCCCCCCCCCAGCCGGGACTAGCAGCTGAGCCCTGTGCAGCCCCCCCCCCCCCCCGCCTGCCCCAGGTGATTTCTCTCTCCTGACGGCTGCCCTGGGCACCGGGAACATACGGCTGGGGAGGGTCACGTGACCGCTCTTGTCACTTCCCCATCAGAAAGTCATTTTTCTGCAGGGAAGCAAATAAATCTGTGGGGGGACATACATTCTGCGCATGCGCAATGGCACTGGATGTCACCAGGAGTGTAGAACGGTGAGGGAGCCATTCCCTGAGTGATGTAAGTTACACCCACCTCAGCAGCAGATTTGGCAAGAGCTGCTCCCATCAAGACAGCTACCACCAGGGCCGTCCTTATCCATACGCTAAGCATGCAGCTGGGTGGGGCACCACATTTCCTGGCGCCCTGCACAGCTGTGTGCTGTTCCAGCTCTTCCCCAGGGCTCCTGCCCCAGCCCTGTCCCCACTCCCCTTAGCTCTGCAGCAGGGCTGGGCCTGCACTCACCGATGGCGGGAAGTATGGCACAGTGCCTGCCATGACCACTCTGCTCACTGTTTTGACCTCTGCTGCCCTGCAGGCATGTGCCCCTCCCCTTTGAAAGCTCCAGCTGAGCCTGCTGCTCCTTGAGGGACCAAAGAGCAATTCATCAATGTGGAAAGCTCCAGGTCTGCCCTGCAGTAGGAACCCAGGGGCAGGCAGACTGCTGCTGGGTGGGGCTGGGGGAAGGTCCTGTTATGCTGTTTTGACATTCCTCAGCATGGAGAGCTCACAGAGCTGCTCAGGATGCTGCTCTGGCCGCTGAGAAAGCTGCCAAACAACTCGGAGAGAATCAAAGAACCATAGGTAGTCAGAGCGGGCTGCTTTGAGAGAGACACCAAGCAGAGCCAGGGGCTGACATGGGGGGCGCTGTTCCCCTCCCCCAGGATAAGTCAACCAGCCTGATGTCTCCCCCAACCCAGAGACACCACCATCTGCAAACCCCCCCCCCCCCACTTCGGTTGAAAAAGTAGCTGAGAGTCTATTAGGGTGCCCCTGGAAGGATGGGATTGAGAAACCTGCACCATGCGATGCTGTCCCTGCCCCATGTGGCTTTGAAAACCCTTCCCAAAGCACTCTGTGGCCAGGTGCACAGTGGGATAGCTACCCACAATGCATTACTCTCTGTGTCGATGTAAGAGCTGTCAGTGTGGATGCGCTCTGTTGACACATGGAGCGAGTGTGGATATGCAATAGGGGTTTTAATTAAAGCGGTATAAGTGCTGCTACCAAAACTCTGTAGTGTAGACATGGCCTGAGAGCAAGACAAGTGAGACATCTGCCAAGGATACAGCTGAGCTTAGATCCTTTCTCCATTTACACTTCACAGGGAAGGGGCTCTCCAGGGGGCAGGGCAAAGTCAACTGGCTCCAGAGGTCACAAACACAGGCCTGCTGCTGAGCCAGAGATGAGAATTCATGGCTGTTAGTGGGGACTGGAGGAAGCCGGACCAGAACCACTCCTGAGCCTGCAGCAACGGGGAGAGATCATTTGATCCTTGCCTGTTAGGTTCACCGCCTCTGGGGCGCCTGGCATTGGCCACTGTCGGCAGACAGGATACTGGGCTGCATGGACCTTTGGTCTGACCCAGTACGGCCATTCTTATGTTCCCACTCCACACACCAGTGTTAATGCCTGTTCAAGTGAGCCCAGGTGCAATGGCAAAACTTGGGCACTAAGAAGGAGGCGAGGAAAGACCGTGGGAAGAAATCTTCTCTGGATTAAGACAGGAAATAAGGGTGAACTGTCTCCATTTGGTTTTTTGCTGAAGTCAGTCATTGGCAATTACATCACTTGATTGTTAAAGAGGAAAAAAGTGAACTTCAGGGTTCATTGCTAATACCTGCCCGCCCATGCTTGAGCGGACAGCATGGGTCGAAGCACTAGGGGTTTTGCCATTTGTGTGTCTCACTGTTTTTTACTGTTTGGATATAGTAAATTCATAGAATCGTAGACTATCAGGCTTGGAAGGGACCTCAGGAGGTCATCTAGTCCAACCCCCTGCTTAAAGCAGGACCAACCCCAACCAAATCATCCCAGCCAGGGCTTTGTCAAGCCTGACCTTAAAAACCTCTAAGGAAGGAGATTCCACCACCTCCCTAGGGAACCCATTCCAATGCTTCACCACCCTCCTAGTGAAAAAGTTTTTCCTAATATCCAACCTAAACCTCCCCCACTGTAACTTGAGACCATTACTCCTTGTTCTGTCATCTGCTACCACTGAGAACAGTCTAGATCCATCCCCTTTAGAACCCCCTTTCAGGTAATTGAGAAGACTGAGGGGAGATTTGATAGTTGCTTTCTTCTGCCGACTAAACAATCCCAGTTCTCTCAGCCTCTCCTCATAAGTCATGAGCTCCAGCCCATGATCATTTTTGTTGCCCTCCGCTGGACTCTTTCCAATTTTTCCACATCCTTGTAGTGTGGGCCCCAAAACTGGACACAGTACTCCAGATGAGGCCTCACCAATGTCGAATAGAGGGGAATGATCACATCCCTTGATCTGCTGGCAATGCCCCTACTTATACAGCCCAAAATGCCATTAGCCTTCTTGGGAACAAGGGCACACTGTTGACTCATTAGTGTGCTTTTTAGGCACGTTTGTAGGAATTGTTTAAATACTGTTTGACCTTTGGATTTAATAAAGGACTGTAACAGGGCAGCTACTCAACCCTGTGGCACCTCCTGCTAGTTCCTCAGGGAATTAGCATCCCAGCATCCAGAGCGCCCTCTACAGGTCGATGTCCCGCTCCTGCTCTGGTCCCGTGTCCCTCCCGGACCCGGGTGCCCTCTAACTGAGGGTGCTGCACCCCTGCAGAACCCCCTCAGGTCTAAGGGTCTCCCCTCCCTGGGGAACCCTCCACCCCCTATCCCCACCTTGCCTCAGACTAGTCAACTGCCAGTCACCACTTGCCCCTGTTCACTGAGGCAGACTGCAGTATAATTGCCACTCATCACTGGCAAGGGGGGTTGGCCTGCTGCTTCTATTTCTAGCCATGGGCTGCCCCCTGCAACCTCCTACCCCTGGGTGGGGCCTTCTGCCAGGCCCTACAGCCTGGGGCTCCCAGGCCAGAGCTTCCCCAGCTCCTCGTGCCTAGCCCCAGCCCTGCACTACCCTGGACACTACTGAGGCTCCCAGCAGCTAGACCTGTCTGCCTTCCTCCTAGAGAAGGAGACTCTCTTCCTGTCTCCCTGCCTTGCAGCCTTCGAGTGTTTGGGGCGTGGCCTCCCAGCTGAGCTTACTCCCCAGTCAGGCTGGGAGTTTGCTGGCTCCCAGCCACAACCCCTTCCAGGGCTGTTCCAAGCCCCCTGGCCAGGGAGCAGGTGCTCACCCCGCTACAAGGACTTTGTGTTAAACTCGTGTTTGTGGATTTCCCATATCACTGATTCCAGCCTAGCCTCTCATTGCGGTGGGCGCGATGTAGCGGGGGGTTGCTCCAAGAGTGACTGTGCATCATGGCCCAGCTAAATCTCATCTCTCACCTGGGCTCCGCATCCAGGCAAAGCCAACCTGGCATCGCCTTCGCCCTCCACTCTCAGTCACTAATCACGCACCTCTTTGGGGTGCTCCTGGCCCATCAGTTCTCTCCCACTGTAAGTCTGGTGAGTGCCAATGTTTATGCCCAATTGCTTACACCAGCAATTGGCTGGGGCCTGACCCTGTAAGCTCAGGACTCCCATGGACATCAAGGAGTGCAGGATTTGGCCCCTGCTGTGTACTTCCCTGGCTACCCTGACCTCTCACTCCCCACTTGATCCAGGACTTCTAAGCACCAGTAAACTACCAGGAATCCCAGTTACTTCGTTTCTATCGTCCCCGTCAAGCAGAAAGGAACCCAGCGACCTAGACAGGACAGCCACCGGAGTGGCAAACCTGAGACCTCATTGCCAACCCAGGGAATTCCCGTTCCAATGGCCTATGGCAGCACATTCCCAGGCCCCAAGCCAGACCTCTGGCCACCGACACGGGGACAGGACAAGCATTTTGTCACACTAACATTTTAAACAAATATTCTACTGGGGTTAGAGAAAATGTCTCCACAGATTCAATCAGACTCCGTGACTCATTCTGAGCTCTCCCCTAAATATTTTTGGTTACGTTTCTGCTTTCATAATGAGGAGAGGGGGTAAACAGCACCAGTACTGGCTAATTATACCCCTTTCTGCAGGAGGGTTATGCCCTGGCAAGAATCATAATGACAAAATAAAAGAGGTAAATGTGGAATTCACAAAATCATGGGAAATGCCAAACAGGACCCCCCTGAGAGCCCCGAGACAAATGTACCCCCTCAAACAGCAGATTCTGTGCCCAGGAGAAATGGCCCTTGCCAACCTCCCCAAAAGCCACTTGGAAATGTGGCATCACAGCACAGTTCACAGCAGGCAGTGCAAGAATCTTCTATCCAGTCCAAGTGCAAGAATCCTCTATCCAACTGAAACAGCAGCAAAGCTTTGGGAGACCAAATGGAATCACGTGAGTTGAAACAGGCCGCATGAGCCATGCAGCGTGCCCTATCTTCTTTCAGACACTGAGCTCCTGCCCCCCTGCACAGATTTCCAGTCTCCTCCACTGCCTGAACTGACAGGCTTCTGACTCCCTGCATGGAAGGGCTGGGCTTTCCCCCAGGGACTGGGCGCCCCACTGGGAAATGCGCTCAGTGAAATGTACATACATTGTAGGTGTTGTGATTAATAAGGGGACTGTGGGTCTAGTCTCAGGGAGGGGTAAGTCAGGGAGGGCTGGCTCCTTCCCTTTGACTGTAGACAGACTGTGCCTGACAGTGCTGGGTGGAAGGACACTTCCTCAGAACCCCATCAGGGTATAAATAGCTCTGAGAGCAGAACAAAGGCCCCTGGGCTGTAGGCAGCAGACGAATGGGAATGTAAAAGCGCTCGGTCACGTGAACTGAATGTTTTGTGTCACTGACCGTGCTCACTCGGGGGATTCCCAGCTGCTTTAGGCCGAACACTGAGTCCATCCAAACAGCAGGAATAGCTCCACAAAATGAAACAAAACACTGACAGGAACCAGGGCAAGCCAGGCCCCTCCGTACACAGAGTCCAAACAGGACCATGCACTGCTGAGTGTCTGGGCAAGGACTCCCCATTGTCCATGGCCCAGTCAAGGCCTGTTTTGGTTTTGTATCAGACGGGATTAAGATTTGGCAGCGGGATCTGTGTGAATGGCCTGGACGGATCATTCCGCAGAGGGGGGATTGTGGGTGATGTGGAGCTAGCAGAGGGGTTCACTGCCGACTCCCTCCTTGCCAGGAACAGCGTGGAAGACCAGGATTGTACTGTGCTACCCTCAGGGCTGGCGACAGAAATTTGGGGGCCCCCTACTCTGATAGTTTGGGGCCCCCCCCAGCCCAGCCACCCCCCCCAGCCGACAGCAGATGGGGGCCCCCCAGCTCAGCCTACAGCGGCTGCCCCCCCCCCCAGCCCAGCCCAGCCGGCACTCCCCCCCCCCCCCGCCAGCTGACAGCTGGCGGCAGCGGGAGCTAGAGCGGTGTGAGCTGCCCTACCCCCCCCTCCCCCCCCCCCCCGACAGCGCTGCTGCTGCTGGCCGGGCTCACAGCTCCTGCTGGAGCCAGGCTCGCTTGTCTGGGGGAGAGCCGCGCCGCCTCCCCGCCCCTTCCCCGCTCTCCAGGTCCGGCGACAAGGGGGGACGACAACGGGTACAGCTGTGTACCGGGGCCTCCCTAAAGTCGGGGGGCCCGGTACAGCTGTACCCGTAGTACCCCCCTGTCGCCGGCCCTGGCTACCCTGCTCCTGGACTGGGTGTTCACCCGGAGGCTCTGTCTGTCCTCACACAGTGCACACTGGGGATAGACACAGAGTGGTGCCAAGACTAGAGCAGCACAAGTGGGCATTTCATTAGAACATCAGATCAGCCAGACTGGGTCAGACCAAAGGTCCATCCAGCCCAGTGTCCTGTCTGCCGACAGTGGCCAGTGCCAGGTGCCCCGGAGGGAATGAACAGATCAGGGAATCACCCCGTGATCCATCCCCCATCCCCCATTCCCTGCTCCTGTAGTAGGGTTGCCAACTTTCTCATTGCACAAACCCAAACACCCCTGCCCCGCTCATGCCCCCGCCCTGCCACGCCCCTGCTCTGAGGCCCCGCCCCTGCTTGCTCCAGCCCCCCTATCTATCCCATGCTGATTCACTCTCGCTGGCACAGGAGGTTGGGGTGTGGGAGGGGGTGAAGGCTCCGGCACAGGGTGCGGGCTCTGGGGTGGGGCTGGGGATGAGGGGTTTGGGGTGCAGACGAGGGCTTCGGGCTGGGGCAGGGGGTTGGGGTGTGGGTCAGGTATGGGCTCTGCGCTGGGGATGCAGGCCCCCAGTGGAGCCAGAAATGAGTGGTTCATGGGTGGGAGAGGGCTCCGGCCTGGGGCAGAGGATGTGGGGGAGGAGGGGAGGACTACGGCTGGGGGTGCAGGCTCTGGGGTGGGGCCAGGGATGAGGGGTTTGGGGTGCAGGAGGGGCCCCAGGGCTGAGGGTCAGGGTATGGAGGGTGTGGGCTCCAGGAGGGAGTTTGGGTGCAGGAGGGGACTCCAGGCTGGGGCAGGGGATTGGGGTGCAGGAGGGGGTTCAGGGGGTGGGGTCCCAATGGCACTTATTGCAGCTCCCAAGAAGCATTGGCCAGTGCCCTCCAGCCCCTAGGCAGGGAGGCTCTGTGCGCTGCACTCCCACCCCGCAGCTCCCATTTGTCACAGTTCCCGACCAATGGGAACTGCAGAGCTGGCACTCAGGGGCAGTGTGTGAAGCCTCCCTGGCCACCCAGTGTGCAGGGGCCGCAGGGATCTAGTGGCCACTTCCAGGAGCTGCGCAGAGCTAGGGCAGGTAGGGAGCCTGCATTGGCCCCGGGCCCCGCCAGCCAGACTTTGAATGGCCCAGTCAGCGGTGCCGACCAGAGCCACCGGCTCTCCTATGACCTGGCATTTCAGTCGAAAACTGGACGCTGGGCAGCCCTAGCCATTGAACGCCCAGAGCACGGGGTTGTGTCCCTGCCCCTCGGCTAGTGGCCACTGGTGGACCCGTCCTCCAGGAACCATGTGAGTTCGTTTTGAACCAGACCAGGTGCACTGCCCGTGGCTTGGCGCTATAAGAGCCATACAAACCCAAGAGGGCCCAGTCCTACTCCACCACCGCAGCCCCTGTGCCCACACCCGGCAGCAAATAGAGCCACGCTGCCCCGGCCAGGTTCTGGCCGTCTCCTGAAAGGACACGCAATGGAGCTGCCAGGCCTTGGCCATCCTGCTCCACTCAGCGCTACAGCCATTCCCCCGACATCCCACCTCCCTTTCTCTTTGCCCCGTCCAGCCCCCTTAGGACTCGTGATTCAGCCCCAAAGACTCAGGGGCTCCCAGTACAGGGGGTGCCTGAGACTCCCCTGAGGGAGGCTGCTGGAAAACCCGGCAGGCCTCCACCGGAGCCTCCAGCCCAGCACTGCCCTTTGGCACACCCCTGTCCCTGCCTCCGGTTCCCATCACAGGCGAGGACTGTGCCAGCCTGGGCTGTGCCCCTGCTTCCCATCTGTGACTCTGGAGCAGCAGCAGCCAGGCGTGAGAGAGGCACCCTGATCGCCTTGATCCGCAGGGCAGGGTGCAAAGAACAACACTGCAGCTAAGGAAGAAGCAGGCTGGCAGCAGGCCCTGGGTGGTCAGGACCTCCCAGCCTAGGGGCAGTGAAAGGTGGCCCCTCCTGCCGCATGCCCCTGAGGGCCGGGCGCAGACCCCTGCCTCCCCCCCCACTCCTGCAGCACGTGGGTGTGCAGGGGCCATGGCACAGGCGGGCCTGGCTCAGCCTGGGCACACAGAAGGAATCCCCGTGCAGGGGAGGGACCCCCAGGCGGATCACGCCACAGCCCCCACCCCCACCCCAAGCCTCACCCGCCTGCAGGGCAGCAAGGGAGGGGGCGCAAGGGGCCTGGCCAACCTGAGCTCTCAGAGAGGTAGAGCCTCCCTGGCACCCCAAGTCTGCAGGCAGGGCCGGGGGCGGGGTGGGGAGGAGGCTCCCCAAGTCTGCAGGCAGGGCCGGGGGCGGGGTGGGGAGGAGGCTCCCCAAGTCTGCAGGCAGGGCCGGGGGGGGAGGAGGCTCCCCAAGTCTGCAGGCAGGGCCGGGGGGGGAGGCTCCCCAAGTCTGCAGGCAGGGCCAGGGGCGGGGAGGAGGCTCCCCAAGCCTGCAGGCAGGGCCGGGGGGGGGGAGGCTCCCCAAGTCTGCAGGCAGGGCCGGGGGCGGGGAGGAGGCTCCCCAAGTCTGCAGGCAGGGCGGGGGGGGAGGCTCCCCAAGCCTGCAGGCAGGGCGGGGGGGGGGGGGGAAGGAGGCTCCCCAAGCCTGCAGGCAGGGCGGGGGGGGGGGAAGGAGGCTCCCCAAGTCTGCAGGCAGGGCCGGGGGGGGGAGGCTCCCCAAGTCTGCAGGCAGGGCCGGGGGGGGAGGCTCCCCAAGTCTGCAGGCAGGGCCGGGGGCGGGGAGGAGGCTCCCCAAGTCTGCAGGCAGGGTGGGGGGCGGGGAGGAGGCTCCCCAAGTCTGCAGGCAGGGCGGGGGGGGGAAGGAGGCTCCCCAAGTCTGCAGGCAGGGCCGGGGGGGGGAGGAGGCTCCCCAAGTCTGCAGGCAGGGCCGGGGGCGGGGTGGGGAGGAGGCTCCCCAAGTCTGCAGGCAGGGCCGGGGGCGGGGTGGGGAGGAGGCTCCCCAAGTCTGCAGGCAGGGCCGGGGGGGGAGGAGGCTCCCCAAGTCTGCAGGCAGGGCCGGGGGGGAGGCTCCCCAAGTCTGCAGGCAGGGCCAGGGGCGGGGAGGAGGCTCCCCAAGCCTGCAGGCAGGGCCGGGGGGGGGGAGGCTCCCCAAGTCTGCAGGCAGGGCCGGGGGCGGGGAGGAGGCTCCCCAAGTCTGCAGGCAGGGCGGGGGGGGAGGCTCCCCAAGCCTGCAGGCAGGGCGGGGGGGGGGGAAGGAGGCTCCCCAAGCCTGCAGGCAGGGCGGGGGGGGGGGGGAGGCTCCCCAAGTCTGCAGGCAGGGCCGGGGGCGGGGAGGAGGCTCCCCAAGTCTGCAGGCAGGGTGGGGGGCGGGGAGGAGGCTCCCCAAGTCTGCAGGCAGGGCGGGGGGGGGGAAGGAGGCTCCCCAAGTCTGCAGGCAGGGCCGGGGGGGGGAGGAGGCTCCCCAAGTCTGCAGGCAGGGCCGGGGGCGGGGTGGGGAGGAGGCTCCCCAAGTCTGCAGGCAGGGCCGGGGGCGGGGTGGGGAGGAGGCTCCCCAAGTCTGCAGGCAGGGCCGGGGGGGGGGAGGAGGCTCCCCAAGTCTGCAGGCAGGGCCGGGGGGGGGAGGAGGCTCCCCAAGTCTGCAGGCAGGGCCGGGGGCGGGGAGGAGGCTCCCCAAGTCTGCAGGCAGGGCGGGGGGGGGAGGCTCCCCAAGTCTGCAGGCAGGGCCGGGGGCGGGGAGGAGGCTCCCCAAGTCTGCAGGCAGGGCCGGGGGGGGAGGCTCCCCAAGTCTGCAGGCAGGGCCGGCGGGGGGAGGCTCCCCAAGTCTGCAGGCAGGGCGGGGGGGGGAAGGAGGCTCCCCAAGTCTGCAGGCAGGGCCGGGGGCGGGGAGGAGGCTCCCCAAGTCTGCAGGCAGGGCCGGGGGCGGGGAGGAGGCTCCCCAAGTCTGCAGGCAGGGCCGGCGGGGGGAGGCTCCCCAAGTCTGCAGGCAGGGCGGGGGGGGGAGGAGGCTCCCCAAGCCTGCAGGCAGGGCCGGGGGCGGGGAGGAGGCTCCCCAAGTCTGCAGGCAGGGCCGGGGGGGGGAGGAGGCTCCCCAAGCCTGCAGGCAGGGCCGGCGGGGGGAGGAGGCTCCCCAAGCCTGCAGGCAGGGCCGGGGGCGGGGAGGAGGCTCCCCAAGTCTGCAGGCAGGGCCGGGGGGGGGGGGAGGAGGAGGCTCAGGCAGGACAGCGGGCGGACCCTGCACCCCAGGCAGAAGCATCTCCCTTCGGCCCCCCAGGAGCGGATTCCTGGGCTCCTCCTTCTGGCCTCTCACCTCAGCCTCTACCCGGCTTCCCTGGCCGGGGAATCCCCACCCCAGAGCCCCGCGGGGCACAGCGCAGTGGGAAGGGTCGGGGTTAGCACTAGGGAGGGGAACTGCCCCCCCCCCAACACGCCCCTTCCCTCCACCCCATCGAAGGACCCGGGCCCGTCCCGCCCGGCCGGGGGCGCCGCTCTGGGCGCTGGGACCCCCCGGGGGCTCCGGTCCTGGCGCAGAGCCCGGGCCCGCCGGGGACACGGCCCCCTCCCGCACCCTGCTCTGCATTGCCGCGGGAGCGCGCCCCGCCGCGGGAGCGCGCCGCACACAGGAGCAGGGAGGCGGCAGCAAAGATGGAGTCGCGGCTGCTGCAGCTGGTGGGAGCGAGCGGGCGCGTCTAGGGCTCCCCGCCCGCAGGCTCCCCGCATGGCCTGTCCCCCCGCAGGCCACCCCCCGGGCTCAGCCGCCGCACAGGAGCCCCTCCCGGGGCCTCTCCCCTCCGCCTAGCTGCGGCTGCCGGCCCCGCGCCCCCTCCCGTGCGCCCCCGGCCCCCTCCCGTGCGCCCCCGGCCCCGCGCCCCCTCCCGTGCGCCCCCGGCCCCCTCCCGTGCGCCCCCGGCCCCGCGCCCCCTCCCGTGCGCCCCCGGCCCCGCGCCCCCCTCCCGTGACCCTCCGGCCCCGCGCCCCCCTCCCGTGCGCCCCCGGCCCCCTCCCGTGCGCCCCCGGCCCCCTCCCGTGCGCCCCCGGCCCCGCGCCCCCCTCCCGTGCGCCCCCGGCCCCGCGCCCCCTCCCGTGCGCCCCCGGCCCCCTCCCGTGCGCCCCCGGCCCCGCGCCCCCTCCCGTGCGCCCCCGGCCCCCTCCCGTGCGCCCCCGGCCCCGCGCCCCCTCCCGTGCGCCCCCGTCCCCGCGCCCCGGCCCGGCAGGATGCTGCCCTCGCAGGAGGCCTCCAAGCTCTACCATGAGAACTACGTGCGGAACTCGCGCGCCATCGGCGTGCTCTGGGCCATCTTCACCATCTGCTTCGCCATCATCAGCGTGGTGGTTTTCATCCAGCCCTACTGGATCGGCGACAGCGTCCACACGCCCAAGCCGGGCTACTTCGGCCTCTTCCACTACTGCGTGGGCACCGGGCTGGCCAACCGCGAGCTCGCCTGCCGCGGCTCCTTCGCCGACTTCAGCACCATCCCCTCGGGCGCCTTCAAGGCGGCCTCCGCCTTCGTGCTGCTCTCCATGGTGCTGATCCTGGGCTGCATCGCCTGCTTCGCGCTCTTCTTCTTCTGCAACACCGCCACGGTCTACAAGATCTGCGCCTGGATGCAGCTGCTGGCGGGTAGGCGGCTGCGGCTCGCCCCGCTGGGGGCCCGGGTCCGGGGCGGGGGCTGCCGGGGCGGGGGGCTCCGAGGCGGTGCCCGGCGTATTCCAGTGCTTGTCCCGGCCGGGCAGGAGGCAGAGCGGGGCCGGGGTTGGGTCTGGCTCGGTGCCCAGCCCCCCTCGGAGGAAGGGCTGGTTTCGGGGCCGTGGGGAGCCCTGGCCAGGCCCGGATCCAGCTGCTATTTCCGCTGGGGCAGGCGGGTCAGTTTGGTCTGGCCCGGGGGTCTGGCCCGGAGCTCCCAGCTAACGAGTTCAAGAGTCACTTGCCCGAGTTATCCAAAGTCGGAGTCCTGGAGCCACCGTCCCTGGGCCGGGGGCCCTGCAGCTCCCTGGGCGCTGCTGGATGGGGGGCCAGCCTCGCTGCCTACCCGCCCCGCTCCGACCTCGGCATCCCAGCGGGGCGGTGGAGAGCCAGGCCAGCTGGGCCGCAAGGCTGGGTGTGTGGGGAGCCCAGCACAGGGTGGGCGGTTCTGCTCCGGCCAGGGCACTCAGCCCCAAGGGGGGAAGGACCCAGTGCGGATACAGGATCGAAACATTTTAACAGCAATGAATGGTGACCCACGTGCCAGCCAGAGGTGACCCTACAGGGACCAGGCCCTGCTGAGAGGGTCCACCCCCACCAGCAGGGACCCAGGCCCTGGTGAGCCAGCCCACTCCGACCCTACTGGGGCCAGGCCCCAGTGAGACAGCCCACTCCGACCCTACAGGGGCCAGGCCCCGGTGAGACAGCCCACTCCGACCCTACAGGAGCCAGGTCCCAGTGAGACAGCCCACTCCGACCCTACAGGGGCCAGGCCCCAGTGAGACAGCCCACTCCGACCCTACAGGGGCCAGGCCCCGGTGAGACAGCCCACTCCGACCCTACAGGAGCCAGGCCCCGGTGAGACAGCCCACTCCGACCCTACAGGGGCCAGGCCCCAGTGAGACAGCCCACTCCGACCCTACAGGGGCCAGGCCCCGGTGAGCCAGCCCACTCCGACCCTACAGGAGCCAGGCCCCAGTGAGACAGCCCACTCCGACCCTACAGGGGCCAGGCCCCAGTGAGACAGCCCACTCCGACCCTACAGGGGCCAGGCCCCGGTGAGCCAGCCCACTCCGACCCTACAGGAGCCAGGCCCCAGTGAGACAGCCCACTCCGACCCTACAGGGGCCAGGCCCCGGTGAGCCAGCCCACTCCGACCCTACAGGAGCCAGGCCCCAGTGAGACAGCCCACTCCGACCCTACAGGGGCCAGGCCCCGGTGAGACAGCCCACTCCGACCCTACAGGGGCCAGGCCCCAGTGAGACAGCCCACTCCGACCCTACAGGGGCCAGGCCCCGGTGAGACAGCCCACTCCGACCCTACAGGGGCCAGGCCCCAGTGAGACAGCCCACTCCGACCCTACAGGGGCCAGGCCCCGGTGAGACAGCCCACTCCGACCCTACAGGAGCCAGGCCCCAGTGAGACAGCCCACTCCGACCCTACAGGGGCCAGGCCCCGGTGAGACAACCCACTCCGACCCTACAGGGGCCAGGCCCCGGTGAGCCAGCCCACTCCAACCCTACCGGAGCCAGGCCCCAGTGAGACAGCCCACTCCGACCCTACAGGGGCCAGGCCCCGGTGAGCCAGCCCACTCCGACCCTACCGGGGCCAGGCCCCAGTGAGACAGCCCACTCCGACCTTACAGGGGCCAGGCCCCAGTGAGACAGCCCACTCCGACCCTACAGGGGCCAGGCCCCAGTGAGACAGCCCACTCCGACCCTACAGGGGCCAGGCCCCAGTGAGACAGCCCACTCCGACCCTACAGGGGCCAGGCCCCGGTGAGACAGCCCACTCCGACCTTACAGGGGCCAGGCCCCAGTGAGACAGCCCACTCCGACCTTACAGGGGCCAGGCCCCGGTGAGACAGCCCACTCCAGTCACTCCAGTCACTGTCACAGTTGTTCAGAACACAGGGCAGAGGGAGCAGCTGGGCTTTTGGAAATGGACTATGTTAAAGAGACCTTCCGGGGCCATTGCAGCTTTCCTTGAGTCAGGTGGAGCATCGTCAGAGAGCTAACGAAACTAGCCTTGGGCCAGGGAGTCAGGGGCTGTTGGCAGAGGAGAAGCGAGAGACTTCAGTGGAGAGGGAACTGAGGCAGCGAAGTCCATGGGGCATGTGGAGGTTGCACTAAGCGGAGTTACGGACACGAGCTGGGGGAGGAGGAGGAGAGATTTGGCCTTGGCTGATAGACAGTGTTATGGACAGGGAAGGTAAAGGGGGGAGTTGTGTTGGGGTGGGACCGTAGAGGAGATGACAATGTGCATGAGATTGTTTTTCTTGCCCCAAAGCAGCATTTAAGACTAGAGATACTGAGCTGAAGGCAGCCACATCTTTACCAGGCCCCGGCAGGCGGTGAGGCTGAAGGCAAAGGGGTGGGAGGAAGGTGAAAACAGCGCGACGAGAGAAGAGGGCCTGCTCGCATTTCCTACCTGATTTTCAAAAGCATGCAGGGACTGGAGCTCGGGACCAGGAAGCCAGGCAGGGGAGTGTTGTGAGAGCGTTTCAGGAGGGAGTGTGAGCGCCAGATACACCAAATAAACAAACAGTCTCCAAACTTAGGCCAACAATCCCTCCCCCACAAAAAACCCAACTCACCCCAAGAACAAAGAAAGAAAGAAATCCTCGAAGAGCACAGCTCAGGCGTGCAGAAGCCCAGCAACACAGTGGGGCTAGCCCGTACATTGCACTGACTGCAGCCTGGCCACGTACCTGTCCTGTGGGCAGGGGGCATGTGACTGCATTCAGTGCAACCAGCTCATGGTTCTCAGGGCCAGTCCTCAGCCTCCGGCGACCAGAGTGCTGAAGTGGAGGAGCTGGGAGAGAGACAGGTACAGGTGTCCCGTCCCCCCCGCCGCCCATCTGACAGCCCTGTGCTGTTGAGGAGGAGCTGGGAGAGAGACAGGTACAGGTGTCCCGTCCCCCCTGCCGCCCATCTGACAGCCCTGTGCTGTTGAGGAGGAGCTGGGAGAGAGACAGGTACAGGTTCCCCCCGTCTGACAGCCCTGTGCTTCTCACCTCAGAGAAGGGTACGTCAAGCTGGAGTGGAGATAAATGATCCTGTAGTTTGGACCCTCCTTACAGATGATGTCATAGAAGCTCTCCAGGGGAGGGGATCCCTGTTATTAGGAAGAGACAGATAATAGTCATGGGGGATTTGATTATTAGAAATCTAGGCAGTTGGGTTGTGATGACCAGGAGAAACGCATGGTGAATTGCCTAAAGTTGTCAAGGTTGTGGACCTCTGGAGACATCTAGACAGCCTTATGTGCAACCAGTGGTCGTGGTACGTGTAGGTACCAATGACTTAGGGCTGAGTAGGAGAGAGGTCCTGGAAGCTAAGTTTTGGCTGCTGGGTAAAAGATTGAAGTTCAGGACCTCCATGGTAGCATGCTCTGAAATGCTTCCAGTTCCATGCACAGGGCCAGTTAGACAGGCAGAACTGCAGGGTCTCAATGCGTGGATGAGACAATGGTGTTTGGAGGAGGGATTTAATGTTATTAGGAACTAAGGGACCATTTGGGAATGGAGGAGCCTAGACAAGAAGAATGGGCTCCTCCTAAACCAAAACAGAATCAAATAGCTGGCATGTCAAATTAAGAAGATCATAGAGGAGTACGGGAACTCCTCACTTAACATTGTCGATCTGTTCCTGAAAAATGCGACTTTAAGCCAAACGATGTTAAACAAAATCCGATTTCCCCATAAGAAGTAATGTAAGTAGGGGGGGGGGTTAGGTATATATATATAAAAAGGATATTGATATCACAGGCATGACAGAAACTTGGTGGGACAATGATAATCAATGGGGCACAGTTACCTCAGCATACCAAATATGTAGGAGTAAGAGAGCTGGTTGCACTGGTGGGGGAGTGACACCATATGTGAAAGAAAGGATCAAATATAGTAAAACTCTTCAATGAATCAAACTGCACCATAGACTCTCTAGGGATAGAAATCCCATGCTTAAATAAGAAGAGTAGAGCAGAAGGAATATACTGTCAGCCACCTGACCAGGATGGTGCTGGTGACTGTGAAGTGGTCAGGGAGATTAGAGAGGCTTCAAAACCAGAAAGTCCAATAATATTGGGGAATTTCAGGTATCTCTATTTTGATTGGGTACATGTCAACTCAAAATAGGATGCAGAGTAAAATAGTGACCATAATGTAATTAAATGTAACATCCTTGTAGGGGGTAAAGTACTAAAGAAGCCCACCACATTACCATTTAACTTCAAAAAAGGGACCTATTAAAATAAGGAGGCTAATTAAATGGAAATTAAAAGGAACAATCACAAGAGTGAAAAGTCTGCAAGCTGCATGGAAGTTTTTTTAAAAAACATCATAATAAAGGCTCAACCAAAATGTATCAAATAAATAAATAAATAAATAACCAACCAGTAAGTGGACCAAACATAAATAAATAAATAAAATCCCCCTGGCTAAACAAAGTAAAAGAGGCAGTTAGAGACAAAAATAGATCTTTAAAAAATTTGAAGTGAAACCCTACTCAGGAAAGTAGAAAGGAGCATAAACTCTGGCAAGTCAAGTGTAAAAGTATAATTAGGCAGGGCAAAAAGGAATTGGAAGAGCAACTAGCAAAAGACTCAGAAGCTAACAGCAAAAAAAATGTTTTTAAGAAAATGAGAAGCAGGAAGCTTGCCAGTCAGGGACCCACAGGATGATTGAAGTGCACAAGAGTACTCAAGGAAGACAAGGCCATTGCACGGACTCTAGATGAATTCTTTGCATCATTGTTCACTGCAGAGGATGAGAGGGAAAGTCTCACACCTGAGCTATTCCTTTTACGTGACAAAGCTGAGGAACTGTTCTGGACTGAGGTGTCCACAGAGGAGGTTTTGGAACAAAGTGATCAATTAACCAGTCATAAGTTATTATTCATTCATGAATTCTGAAGGAACTCATATGAAATCAAAGAAATACTAACTGCGGTGTGTAACCCATCACTTAAATCAGCCTCTGTACCACATGACTGGTCGATAGCGAATGTGATGCTGATTTTTAAAAAAGGCTCCAGAGGCGATCCTGGCAGTAAGCCTAACTTCAGTACCAGGCAAACTGGTTGAAACTATGGTAAAGAACAGAATGATCAGGCACATAGATGAACATGATTTGTTGGGGAAGAGTCAACCCCTCTTTTAAAGGGAAATCATGCCTTACCAATTTATTAGAATTCTTTGAGGGTGTCAACAAACGTATGGGTGAGGATGATCTAGTCTAGTGAGTATGGATAATGCACTTGGACTTTCAGAAAGCCTTTGACAAAGTCCCTCATCAAAAGTTCTTACACAAAGTAAGGAGTCATGGGATAAGTCAGGGTCCTCTCATGGATTGGTAACTACTTAAAAGATAGGAAACAAAGGGCAGGAATAAATGGTGTTTTGAGACTGGAGAGAGATAAATAGTGGTGTCTCCCAGGGGTCTGTACTGGGTCCAGTGCTGTTCAACATCATAAATGATCTGGAAAAAAGGGTAAACTGTGAGGTGGCAAAATGTGCAGATGACACTAAATTGCTCAAGATAGTCAAGTCCACAGCTGACTGTGAAGAGTTACAAAGGGATTTCACAACCAGATGACTGGGCAACAAAATGGCAGATGAAATTCAATGTTAATAAATGCGCACACTGGAAAACATAATATCAACGCTACATACAAAATCATGGAGTCTAAATTATGTTACCATTTGAGAGAGAGATCTTGGAGTCATTGTGGATAGTTCTCTGAAAACATCCACTTAATTTGCAGCAGCAGTCAAAATAACTAACAGACTGTTAGGAACCATTAGGAAAGGGATAGATAATAAGATAGAAAATGCCAGTATATAAATCCATAGTACACTCACACCTTGAGTCTGCAATTCTGGTTGCCCCATCTCAAAAAAGATATATTAAAATTAGAAAAAGTACAGAGAAAGGCAACAAAAATGATCTGAGGTAGGGAACAGCATCCATACATGGAGATTAAAAAGACTGGGACTTTTCAGCTCGGAAAAGAGACAGCTAAGGGAGGGATATATTAGAAATCATGACTGGTGTGGAGAAAGTGAATAGTGAAGTGTTATTTATCCCTTCCCATAACACACAAACCAGGGGTCACCCAATGAAATTAACAGGCAGCAGGTTTAAAATAAACAAAGGGAAGCCAGGCTGTGGAACTCTTTGCCAGGGGATGTTGTGAAGGCCAAAACTATAATTGGCTTTTCAAAAAAGAACTAGATACGTTCTTGTAGGATGGGTTCATCAATGGCTATGAGCCAAGCTGATCAGGCATGGAACCCCATGCTCTGAGTGTCCCTAAACCTGGTTGCCAGAAGTTGGGACTGGACACCAGTGGCTGGATCATTCAATAAATTGCCCTGGATGGTTCACTCCCTCTGAAGCATTTAGTAACGGACACTATGGTCTGGCCATTCTTATGTTCTTCTAGTACCAATGACAGGGTTTAACACACGTTTATTCTGATCTCCTTGAAGATGCATTTCTGAGTGGGGATCTGCATCACAAGGGATTCCAGCGTGATACACTAATCCTGGGAAAGACATGGGTGCAATCTGTGAGCGACTTGTCATTTGCTTCAGACACAGCAGAGGAACCCTGGGCCACAGAGTGGGTGGTGGAAGAGGGACATATTGAGAGAGAATAGTCTGAGTCCAGGAGACAGCGCCTCTTTTAGCAAAAGGGCTAAACTCCAGTGTCTGAAGACTGGACAACAATCAGGGAAGGGTTTAATTAAAGCGTCAGGGAAGGCCCAGCTCAAAAACCACTGTCCCCTAGGAGGAAACTGGATCTCATTAAGAGGAAAGATTCTACTTCAGCACAAATAGAAACTCAGCCATCTGCCCTGTTCACAATCCCAGTAACACAGAACTGGAGATTTTGCTAAATCCTTCTCTGTTATAACACCAGCTACAAGAGTCGTGTGAATGACAATATTGCCCCACAACACCACATCTGGCAATGGAGGCTGCTGTTCTTTCCCAGCTGAGCGGATAGAAAGATCAGTGAGGCAGAACTTGATACTTATTTGAAGAGAAATAGGAATAAAACATGCAACCTCTTCCCCACCCTTCCTGTGTTGCTTGTCATCTTAAACTGTGAGCTCTCTGGGGAGGATGTTTGGAAAGTAACTTCCCCGTTGTGGGCACTACAACTACTAATGACAGAGGAAGTTCCTAGAGGGGTAGAATGGAGGCCAGACAATATGAGTTAGGCTGCTAGTAGCTTGCCCTCAGCTGCATCTGGTGTGGAGGCCACCAGGCCATTTGACTGGCAGAAGGGCAGAGAGAGAAGGTGCTTATACGAAGCAGACGGAGAAGGGGACTAAGACAGCTGGATTGATATTTTCAATGTCTTACCTCCAGAGTCAACATATTGCCCACCTCCCCTGTGACCAGTGGAGTTGGGGACACTTAGAAAGGCTCAGAAGATATCTTGGCACATCGGTGACACTGAAGGATTATTGAACGGGAATTTCTTGTACTTTGTGCCATAACATTACAGGAACAATAGGCCATCGACAGGCCTTGAGCATTCCCATTGACCTCCCAGAAACTGAGCTGGAAAATTTAAAATTTGATTCTCTTGTGAAGGAAATTTTTAGTTTGAAATAACAATTGTCTCCTGAATCAGAGAGGTAGCCGTGTTAGTCTGGAATAGCAGAGGTAACAAAGTCCTGTGGCACCTTAAAGACTCTCCTGGTATTTGATACTGATGTTTAAGAGCATGTGATACTTCAAACCAGCCTCATGGGCTTTAGCCCCCAGAGTTGCCATTGGAATCTCGCTCCATCATGGCTATGTGACAATTCCCGAAGGGCACTGTATGTTGGGTTCATTGAGCTAATCCATAGAGCCACTTCTGAATGCTGAAGTAGCAGAATGTTCCTTGGCCAGTCTTCTAGTTATATATGGGCAATATGACATCAGCAGCATCACCTGATAGCCATGTATTCAAAAGGTCCTCAAGCGGGCCTCTGATTTTGTGCTCACAGTCAATTGTGGGTGGAAGGCAGCAGATGCAGCCAGCTAGGCAGACATCTACATGCTTGTCCCCTTGATTCAGTGGGAAAAAAATTAGAGCCCACATCTGGAAGTGTGTCCCCATTAGTTCTACTTCCTAGCAGACTAACTCCTGTCTGCCGTAGTCTGCAGGTCCTAGATGACACCAGATGGGAAGTCTGAGAAATACGGGTCAGTCTTGTATGCACAGGGTCATTTCATTAGTTTGTCTCCTTACCTTTTGCACTTTGGAGTTGCTTATATTAGTCTCATCATGTCTGAGTGTTATGGGAGGCATATATCCAGCTGGGTAGCTCAGGGGTTACACCCCCTTGCTGGGCTAACAAAGCAGAGCAAGCACACTCGTGGACTGCCTTAGCTGCCAAGCTAGAGTGGGCAATTGCTCACACAACAGTTCTATGACTGCTCCAGGCTGATCATTTGACCCTACTGACAAGGGAGTGAGCAGCCTACTGCATCCCAGGGGCAACCCCTGCTTAGGGGAAACCATGGGGGCCTTATGTTTCCCCAAGAGCAGGAGCAAACTGACTATCAGAGGTTCCCCCCTCCTCAATGAGGCCATAACCCCCTTTTCCAGGCATCTCTGACATCTCTCAGGCAGGCCCTCCCCTCCAGAAAGTGGCACCAAAGAGGTGCCAGAGCACCCCCCCCCCCCATCCCATGGGCTCTAAGAGTATGTCTAAGCAAATTATTGCTTCATTACAAGTTTACCCCAAGGTACAGAGGGGAGGTCAGGTGCCCGCTGTACTGCTGCAGAGGAAAGGAATCAGGTTAACTAATCTTGCATACTGAGCCAGGTCAAGCGGATCTGTGGTGTGAGAAAACAGAGGGAAGCTGGAGTAAGAATCTTTGTGCAGAGCTCACTGCGGTGCTACACACACTAGAGGATTGGCACTCACTAGATGCCAGGGGAAAAGAAGAGCTGGCAACAGTGTTAGAGGCCACTAAATATTTGTATGTCTACATTTGTGAAGAACAGACAGGGAACTGGCTACTTGCACACAGGTGCTGGCACAAAACGCTGTCTGATTGTATCGATCATTATACTAGCTCAGCAGAAAATCCTCCAGCAGCCCCTCCTGTGCATTTCTGCTCCTGCTTTCATAGCATGTGCCCTTTCTCAGGGGCTCTGGTTGGAGTGCTGGCAGAGCAGAGGAGGGTGGAGGGTGTTATTTCCAGAACCGGTGATGTTTCTGTCAGGAGGTGGAAGCTATTGTTGAAGATGTTGAGTTTAAAAGGCAGTATGTTTATTTATAGCCTGGCCAAACACAAGGCTCAGAAATTATCGACAACACCCAGAAGGGATGCCCTCTGCACAGGAACACACCCCAATGCCATCTCTATATGCATCACCATGTGCCCAAGGGGCAATGGGAGAGCTGCCAGCCAGCATGGTAGAGATGAGACTTGGTCCTCAAGTCTGGACTGCGGGTGGGAGACTGAACAGTTGCCTACACAGTGACACCAGGCATCTGCCTTTTTGTAGTTCACATGCCGAGTGGCATCCCCTTAGACAGGCTCAGCTAAGGACAAATGCTTCCAATGGCGCAAAACACTTTGTCCTTCTGATTCCAAGGGCCCATATTAACCAAGGAATCCTAAGCACTCCCTGACTCAGTACAGAGGCAAAGCACTGACCAGCCAGTACATAGCAGCCAGTGCTGGTGCTTGGCCACCCTTTGCTGTCATGCACAGAGAGTGTTAACCACAAGACTGCAGAACTGTTAGTCTTTGGTACCAGGGGGGCCTTCCATGCCCTAGGGACAGCCCTGCCACTCCCTCAACGACAGCAACACCTTTTCATGTTCTCTGTACGTATAGATATCTTCCTACTAGATCTGCCATTCTGTGCATCCGATGTAGCCTACGAAAGCTTAAGCTGAAATAAATTTGTTAATCTCTATGGGTAGGTCTTCACTACCCGCCAGATTGGCGGGTAGCAATCAATCTTTTGGCGATCGATTTATTGCGTCTCGTTAAGACACGATAAATCGATTGCCAGCAGCACTCCCGTCAACTCCGGAACTCCAGCTCGCCGCGAGGCGCAAGCTGGAGTCGACGGGGGAACACGCGGCCACCCGTCGCTGCCATGAGGCCGGCAGGTAAGTCGGCTGAAGATACGCTGACTTCAGCGACATTATTCATGTCGCTGAAGTTGCGGATCTTTGGTCAATCCCACCCCCCCACTGTAGACCAGCCCTAAAGTGCCCAAAGTATTCCAGTCCTCGCTAGGAGCACCTCTTAATAACACTGGGAAGCCGTGTGCATTTCAAGGGAGCCTCTTCTGTGAACACTGCTCCATTAAGTGGGCAGCAGAGCAGAGGCAGCCTCTCATGGTCAGGCTGAGAGGGGCAAGGTGGGTGGAGCAATCATCTGGTTCTGCAGACCCCTTGTCCTCCCTTGGGGTGTCTGGACCCTGTTGTCACGTGTCATCTGCAACAGCTGACATTCCCTGCTCACCCCATTTCTAAATCACTAAAAAATATGGTAAACACCAGCTCTAGTACAGAGCCTTTTGCTACGATGGAAACTGACCATTTACACCCAATTGCACCTATTTACACCTGCTGCATTTTCTGTCTCTTAGGCAGTTTCTGATCCATGACAGAACTTTGCCTCTTCACTCCATTGCTGCTTAATTTCTATAATACCCTCTCCTGGGGGACCTTGCCAAAGTCTAAATCAGTTATGCTGACCAATTCTCTGTTATCTAGTACTTATATTTCCCATTCCCTATAGTGCTGGGAGGCCTCAGCTGCAATCTGTGCCCAGTTGTCCTGGGCACCACACAGCCACACAGTGAGAGACAGGCCCTGCCTCAAAGATCATCACTGATTTAGTCAAAGAATTCTGGTAGAATAGTCAGATACTATATTTCTTTGCAGAATCCTGGCTGGTTAGATCCTATTGTATCATAATCTTCTAGGTTTATTATCCTATTTAATTATAATTTCAGTCAATTTACCAGGCAAAGACCAACGACCCACTGGTCTGTAATTCCTTGATCACCTTTAGTGCCATTTTAAAACAGAGGTGCAATATTTGTTACCCTCCAATCTAACAATTAATTTTATTATTCTATGAGTAAAAAGAAGAGTTTCTACAGGTATGTTAGCACCAAGAAGAAAGTCAGGGAAAGTGCGGGCCTCTTACTGAATGGGAGAGGCAACCTAGTGACAGAGGATGTGGAAAAAGCTAATGTACTTAATGCTTTTTTCACCTCTCTCTTCATGAACAAGGTCAGCTCCCAGACTATTGCACTGGGCAGCACAGCATGGGGAGGAGGTGACCAGCTGTCTGTGGAGAAAGAAGTGGTTTAGGACTATTTAGAAAAGCTGGATGAGCACAACTCCATGGGGCCGGATGTGCTGCATCCGAGGGTGCTAAAGGAGTTGGCTGATGTAATTGCAGAGCCATTGGCCATTATCTTTGAAAACTCATGGTGATCGGGGGAGGTCCCGGATGACTGGAAGAAGGCTAATGTAGTTCCCATCATTAAAAAAAGGGAAGGAGAAGGATCCAGGGAACTACAGACCAGTCAGCCTCACCTCAGTCCCTGGAAAAATCATGGAGCAGGTCTTCAAGGAATCAATCCTGAAGCACTTTGAGGAGAGGAAAGTGATCAGGAACAGTCAGCATGGATTCACCAAGGGCAAATCATGCCTGACTAACCTGATTGCCTTCTATGATGCGATAACTGGCTCTGTGGATGAAGTGAAAACAGTGGACATGCAAAGCTTTTGATACGGTCTCCCATACGGTCTTGCTAGCAAGTTAAAGAAGTATGGGCTGGGTGAATGGACTATAAGATGGATAGAAAGCTGACTGGATCATCGGGCTCAATGGGTAGTGATCTAGTTGGCAGCTGGTATCAAGCGGAGTGCCCCAAGGGTCGGTCCTGGGGCTTGTTTTGTTCAATATCTTCATTAATGATCTGGAGGATGGTGTGGACTGCACCCTCAGCAAGTTTGCAGATGATACTAAACTGGGAGGAGTGGTAGATACGCTGGAGAGTAGGGATAGGATATAGAGGGATCCAGACAAATTAGAGGATTGGGCCAAAAGAAATCTGATGAGGTTCAATAAGGACAAGTGCAGAGTCCTACACTTAGGACAGAAGAATCCCATGCACTGCTACAGACTAGGGACTGAATGACTAGGCAGCAATTCTATAGGAAAGGACCTAGGGGTTACAGTGGATGAGAAGCTGGATATGAGTCAACAGTGTGCCCTTGTTGCAAAGAAGGCTAATGGCATTTCGGGTTGTATAAGTAGGGGCATTGCCAGCAGATCGAGGGACATGATCGTTCCCTTCTATTCGATATTGGTGAGGCCTCATCTGGAGTACTGTGTTCAGTTTTGGGCCCAACACCACAAGAAGGTTGTGGAAAAATTAGAAAGAGTCCAGCGGAGATCAACAAAAATTATTAGGGGGCTGGAGCACATGAGTTATGAGGAGAGGCTGAGAGAACTGGGATTGTTTAGTCTACAGAAGAGAAGACTGAGGGGAGATTTGATAGCTGCTTTCAACTACCTGAAAGGGATTTCCAAAGAGGATGGATCTAGACTGTCCTCCGTGGTACCAGATGACAGAACAAGGAGTAATGGTCTCAAGTTGCAGTGGGGACGGTTTAGGTTGGATATTGGGAAACCCATTTTCACTAGGAGGGTGGTGAAGCACTGGAATGGGTTCCCTAGGGAGGTGGTGGAATCTTCTTCCTTACAGGTTTAAGGTCAGGCTAGACAAAGCCCTGGCTGGGATGGTTTAGTTGGGGTTGGTCCTGCTTTGATTAGGGGGTTGGACTAGAACCTCCTGAGGTCCCTTCCAGCCCTGATATTCTGTGATTCTATTATTTTAATCCAACTCAGCTGATGCATTCTTATGTTCCTTCAGAGTTCCTGCCTGGAGGGGGGAACTTGTTTCTTTTTAATATATCCTTTGTTCTTGTATCATTTTGTGAGAGGACAGTCTTACCAATGTCCCACCCTTGTTACCATGAAAAACTAGTTGTCTCCCCAGCACCTTTTGTGGGGATAGACCGATGCTAGAAATCATTCTCAGCGGAGTTCTTGTCTGTAATTGCTCCCTCTACCTTGGTGACTCAGCCAGCACACCACTTAAAGGACACAGAGAGGTTCCTGTTGGTTTCATACCTTTGCCTGTCTTCTCTCAAAATCCATCTGGGTCCCAGGAGCAGCAGCCTTCCTGGCTGCTGGCACCTCCAGGAGCAGCATGCCTCCCCCCCCTCCCCCCCCCGAAAGCAGAGGCCAAGTGAGAGGGTTTATGCACATGCTGAGGGCAGGGTGTAGTCTGGAGATTATTCCATAAAAATGGAAGAACTCTAGGGGGGAATCCCGGACACCTGCAGCTTGCATCAGGGACATTGGGAAAGCTGCAGACTTTGTGCTTCTAATGTTGCTGTGGACAATGTCAGGAAATCATTTCCTTTCCATCTCTAGGAGATGGGATTTTATGCACAATTCCTGTAGAGGGAAGCAGTCTTCTCAGAGAACAGAGAGGCGGGGCTGTAGTTACTTCCTGGAGGGACTATACATCTGTCCATCATATCCTACACTGACATCACATGTTCTCAGGTACCTCTACAGTCTGAGCCATGAGGAGCAAGACTGCAAACGGATATCACCCAAGAGTTCTAAAGGAACTCAAATAGGACTTTCAAAACTACTAACTATGGTATGTAAATATTTGCTGAAATCACCCTCTGTACTATCCTCTGACTGGCGCATAGCTATTGTGACACCACTTTGTTTTAAAAGGCTCCAGCGGTGATCCTGGCAATTATAGACCAGTAAGACGAACCTTAGTACCAGGCAAACTGGTTGAAACTACAGTAAAAGAACAGAATTATCAGGCACATAGATAAACATGATATGTTAGGGAAGAATCAACACAGCTTTTGTAAAGGGAAACCATGGTTTACCAATCCCAATCTATTAGAATTCTTTGATGGGAGTCAGCAAGTATGATCCAGTGGATATAGTGCACTTGGACTTTCAGAATGCGTTAACAAAGTCCCTCCCCAAAGGCTTCTAAGCAAAGTAAGGAGTCCTGGGATAAGAGGGAAGGTCCTTTCATGGATCAGGAACTGTTAAAAGATAAAAAGAACAGGAGTATTTCAGAGTATTTCAGAGACTAACAAAGGTGCCACAAATACTCCTGTTCTTTTTACGGATACAGACTAACATGGCTGCTACTCTGAAACTCGTTAAAAGGAAACAAGGGGTAGGACTAAATGGTCCGTTTTCAGAAGGGAGAGAGGTAAATAGTGGTGTCCCTCAAGGATCTGTACTGGGACCAGTACTGTTCAACATATTCATAAATAATCTTGAAAAAGGGGCAAACAGCGAGGTTTCAACGTTTGCAGATGACACTAAATTATTCAAGACTGAAGTCAGCTTTAGACTTAACTAAGGGATCTAACAAAACTTGGCAACTGGGCAGCAGAATGGCAGATGAAATTCAATGTTGATAAATGCAAAGTAAAGCACATTGGACAACATAATTCAAACTATACATAGAAAATGATGGGGTCTAAATTAGCTGTTACCACTCAAGAAAGAGATCTTGGAGTCATCATGAATGGTTCTCTAAATACACTTGTCCAATGTACAGCAACAGTCTAAAAAGTTAACAGAATGTTAGGTGCTGTTAGGAAAGGAATAGATATTTTCTATCTCATTATCATAATACCACTAAATAAATCCATGATATACCACACCTTGAATACTGCATGTTGCCCCATCTCAAAAAAAGATATATTAGAATTGGGAAAAGTACAGAGAGGGGCAACAAAAAAAAGTTTGGGGGTATGGAACAGCTTCTGCAAGAGGAGAGATTAAAAGAACTGGTACTGTTCCTTTTAGAAAAGAGATGTCAAGGGGGAGATATGACAAAATCAGGAATGGTGTGGAGAAAATGAATAGGGAAATGTCATTTACCCCTTTGTTTACCCAGAACACACAAACTGGAGTCACCCAATGAAATTAATAGGCGGCAGGTTTAAAACAAACTAAAGGAAGCATTTCTTCACACTATACACAGTCTACTTGTGGAACTCATAGCTAGGGGATGTTGTGAAGGCCAAAAGTACAACAAGGTTCAAAAACAATTAGATAGGTTTGTGGAGGATAGGTCTATCAATGGCTATTAGACCAAAATGGTCAGGGATCTAATCCCATGCTCTGAGTGTCCCTAAATCTCTGAATGCTGGAAGCTGGGACTGCGCAACAGTGGATAATAAATTGCCCTGTTCATCCCCTCTGAAGGATCTGGCACTAGCCACTATCAGAGACAGGATCCGGAGGCCATTGGTCTGACCTAGTATGGCTGTTCTTCGGTTTGTATGCAATGTGCAGGCTCCCACTGAAGACTTGGCATGATGCCTGGCCCTTTTTACAATCTTTTTTTTAATGCGTGTGTATCTGCCTTCCTCAAAGTGTTTACAGCCCTTATTGATAGTTGTTCTCCATTCAGATCTATCTGCGGCTGTGTCATCGAAGTTACCAGTATTTATGCTGCAAGAGGTGAGATTCTGTTAAGGGTATCTTTAAAGTGTTTTCATTGACTAAGGCTCCTGTGCTTTCTGAGTTTCAGCTCATCATAAAAAACATTTTTCAGGAGTCTATTATCGCCTGTTCTAGTAACACAATCTGTAGATCAAAGCTTGGCTTATCTGGACAGATAATCATTGCTTAAGTGGTGGTCAGTTTTGCTCTTTCAAGGGTGTTAATGTTTTAGGCTTTGTCTTGCTAGTGGACCTTTACAACAAATCAGAGACAGCACATGTGAAATTCTTCCAAGTTGCTTAATGCGTCTGCCATAAATTGTCTCTGTTTCACACCCACGAAAAGGGGTCTGACCACTGCTGCATACATATCTTCCATTTTGGTGACTGTGTGGTGTAAGTACCCTAAGGAAATCTTCTGAAGGCCTGACTTGTGTTTCATATTCTATGATATTTCTTGACTCAGGAACTGTCACTTGAGATCGTACTGCCAAGCTATCAAGCTTTTTACATGCTCTTTGGCTCTGTACCATCAGCAGTGAGTTTGGCTCAGTGGTAATGGTTGATGGAGCTGGTTGGAAGAGGACTTCAATTTTTCCCAGGCTGATGGTGAGTTCAACCAGTTCAGTTGCTCTTAGAACCTGACAAGTATAAGCTGTAGGTCACTTTCGCTATAGCTAAGTAGGCCAGAGTCATCTAAAAAAGGACTTCACACGTGAATTCCTCAATAACTTTTTCTTTGCTGTAAGCCTTTGGAGACCAAAGAGTTTTCCTTCAATCCTGTAACTTATGTAGGTCCCCCTTTTGAAGGTTGCCTGTTGCATAATTCAGACTGATGGCAAAGAAGAGTCCAAACAGTGTTGGTGCCAGCACACAGCCTTGTTTCATCCCAATAGCTACTGGAAATGGTTTATAAAAGGCCACTCTCTGAGAGTACTGAGCAGTCATGTCTTCATGGAGTTGATGTATGACACTAACAGATCTGGTAGAACAGCCAAACTTTTCTAGAATTTTCCAGAGGCCATTTCTGCATAGGTCAAATGCATTTTTGAGATAAATAAGATATCATACATTTCTATGTGTTCAATACTAAGGTGACCAGATATCCCCATTTTATAGGGACTGTCCCAATTTTGGGGGCTTTTTCTTATATAGGCACCTATTACCCCCCACCCCGTACCAATTTTTTACACTTGCTATCTGGTCACGCTATTCAATACACTTTTCCTGAACCTGTCTCACAACAAAAGTCATGCCCGTGGTGTTGTGATCTGACCTAAATCCACACTAGGTCTCTGGTAGAAACTTCTCTGATACTCTTTTGACAAGCCAGTTGATTGAAATATGGGCCAGGCTTTTGCCACCTGTAGCTAGCGTGGAGATGTGCTGTGACAGTTCTTGGGGCACCCAGGACTTAGACCCCTTGTTACCCCCAGCCAGAGGGAGTCTCACCTGTGGGTGCGGAGAGGGGGCTGCCTAACACCACCTGCCCTTCAGCCACTCCAAACCTCTCCTCTGGGCTGCACCAGCCCTGACTTTGCCTGCCTGCCTCTTTCTTTCCATCTCCATTCTCTGCCATTCCCCTGCTGCTGCTCACACATGCTCTTTTCATGCTATGACCAACTTGCACAGCTCTCTCCTGGCTCTGGTGGTGGTCTCAGGCAGGTTCCCAGAGTCTTTAGGGACCCTTGGGAAATTTGGCTGTCCTTTGTGCTGCTTGTCATATTCCATGAGGATGGCTTTTCACCCATTCATATTTTTTCCTACAGATAATAAGCAGTGTTCTGCACAAAACCCTTCTAATCGCTTTCTGGTAGGGTTAGCATGTATTTCTCTGCTCATCCTGCCTTTTCTGGTGCTCTAGTCCCTTTCCTGAAATAAACAGAAAACAACAAACTTTTCTTTCCTTCTCACTCTTTAGTCTCTCAGTAACTGGTTTATAAGTGCTGGGAGCATGGTCTTTGGTTAGCTAGTAAAGACGGTACAGATCCCGTCAACTATGCCACTGTGACAGTTCTCAGCACCCGGGACTGAGAGTTCCCTGGTTACCCCTGCCTCCAGCGAGAGAGAGCCTTGTCTGTGCCCGGCAAGCTGTCAGCTCCCTGACACCACCAGCCTGTCAGCCACTTCAGCCCTCTCTTCTGGGCTGGGCCAGCCCTGCCTTCTCTTGGCAGGTTAACAGGAGCAGAGGGCCCTTTGCCAAGGGATCTCTGTCACACATGCCCAGAAGTTCCTGAAGTCAGATTTGTTTCCGTTATATGTGTTTGGTGCAACTCTTATTACATCTCTAAAGTCCTGAGGAATTTCCTCCGCTTCCCAGGGATCCTTAATGATTTCATGTAGACAGTTTGGGTGCCTGCAAGCGTAAAGATTTCAGCTGGTATTGTGTCTGTGCCTGATGACTTACTTGACTTAATTTGTGTGATAGCTTCTTGCACTTCCTCAGTGGTAAGTGGCTGGGCAATTTCTTCATATATAGGTGCTGGGACAGTTCCTCTAGCATTTGTGTGTTGACAGGAGAGGGATGGTTGAATAGCTCAGCAAATAGCTGCACCCATCATTCAGAGATTCCTCGGACTCTAATTAAGGCACGAGTGGCATACACCATCTGAGAATTGCCCAAATGATATTCCATAGAGGGCCTGAAGTCCAGTAATATTTACTTCCTGTAGAATTAACAAATGTTATTAAAATGGCTAAACGTCCTTGTGACTCATTTTAACCTGATTCCAACAAGACTTCAGCTCATTGGCCAGTTCAGCAATGTATGCTCAGGGGGGAAGATGCATCATATGGCATCTTCTCGGCGTGAATCCCAGGCAGCACCACTTGCTCAAACTCTGGAAACATTTGGGGATCTCTCTGTTGTGACTTGCACATTGGACCCAGGTCCTTTTTGAGTGGGAGAGCCTAGCAGGGGGACAGCGAGTCCATTATTGTTTTCTAAAGGGGCTAGGTGTTAGCATCACTGAAAGAAGCTCTTGTTAGCACTGCTCCAGAAAACATTTCCACACAGAGCCTTGCCAGTCACCACCCACCCCCAGTCTCTCTTCTTTAGGGAACAATAGGGTGGAGCCTGAGATCTCCACAAGTGGGTTTTGGGCCTGGAACAACTCTTGGCTGATTCCTTTAGACTTTCTCCGCTGGCTGGAACCATCAGTCCTGAGCTCTTGCTGACATGCATGCAGGCCCTGGCAGGGGTATAGAGATGTGCTCAAGGGCTCACTTGCTGGTGTCATGGGGTCCTGTTTCATCTCTCCTCCTGTACAGCAGGAACACAAGCCGCAGGGAAGACCCTGAGCTCGTATGGGCTGCGGTGCTGGAAGCATGCAGAAGGCACTCAGCTCTCCAGCTCCATAGCTTCAGACAAAGATTGTGCAGTTGATCTGCCTGGCTGAGGGGATGGTGGTGGGCTGGAAGCAATATCTGCACCTGCCTTTCATTACCCGCCTCAGCATAGGGGGGTGTTGGGTCCCTAGCTACATCTGGATTTCAGATAATACCAGTGGTCAAGGGGGTGCTTTCCACATATTGTTGACAAGAGTCAAGGCCTGTTCTGTCTTTGTTTGACTAGGCCTAGATAGTTCTTTGTACTGTATTTGGGACTATCCCTTAGACCACTCAGAAGCTTCAGTTGGCACCTTCCTTATCATGGTTTCTCAAATGAAGCATCTTACACTGCAGAGGCCTCATTGACTTCCAGTTCACACTGCTGTGTGGATCTAATACATCCCTGTATGGTTTGGGTTCTGGATTCTTTAAAGACTGGTGGCTGTGGGTGTCTTTTAGCCCAGAGACTGAGTCAGCTGCCAGTTTCCATCTTATAGTCCCGAGAGGCATTAGCATGGAGGTGGGCTGAGCTGAGTGGAGATCCTTTGACAGTGGAACGTACTCCACGTTCTTGGTTAAACAAAATGAAAAATCTGCTGGTTTGTAGGGCATGTTGACAGACCTCCTTCTCCATTTATCCATGGCTTTTGGAGAGTGGCTGGAGTAAGGAGGAGGGAGGGTAAGAGATGTAATGTTCCTATTGGGTCATGTTGATTTTATTCTGTACTTTTGTGTTGAGTTGTGCATGCACCCAGAGCACTGGAGAGAAATAACATAAAATGTCCAATGTGTATCTATGTTTTAGGAAACAAAAGTAGGTCATGGAAAGCATAATCTCCTCTTCTCAGGCTCTAGGATGGGAGACTAATGTCTATTCTGGCCTAGAAACGCAATCTTCAGGCCCTTTACAAACTGTGTGGAGTGTTCAGTGGAAAAATAAATCAGATCCAAACCCTGTCAGACAACTCCCAGTTCTGTGCAGCTGCGCCTCTGCTTTGGAATAAGCCTGATATTCTGCAAACACGCAGGTTACTCAGACATTCCAAATTAGCTAAATGCCTCTTCTACCAAGGGGATTTTAGACCTGTCAGTAAGAGCCTCCTCACTATAATTTGCTAAAATCCTGCTCCATTGTCGTAGCTTGAGTCATAACATTAAATTCCCTTCAATTAATTAATTTTGCTAGGCTAAGAAAAGTCCTTGAGATGTGCATCTCATTTCCAAAGGGCCTCTGACAAGATGGTACCAAAGTATGTGAAACTAGACAGCCATAAAGCGTCTCCAAAAAGAAACGTAGCCAAGAGATTCCAGCTAAACAGAGCCAAAGATGTCAGGGCAGCCGAAGGAGAATTCAGGAACCAGCACAAGACACTCCGCAATGGAAATGGAGTGAATTTGAGATCGATTTCTGAAGTCTGGAAAGGAACAAACAAAGGTTATGACACCAGGAAACCAAGAGCAGCCTGTTTCTGAACCCTCCTAAAGGATCTGGATTCAGGCAGCAAAGCCTGTGTGTGTAACACCAGGGGACCTGGGAGGGTCTCACTGCCGAGAAAGGGGAAATCAGGGATGAGCCAAGAGTTGGTCTAAACCACGGAAAGGCTCCGATATCCCACACAAATGGCTCATGGCAAAGCACAGGAGTAGGACGAGAAATGGGAACTGGCTAGAAAAGTGTGGGAGCACGGGACAAAGGGGCTCTTAGTAGGAGACTCACCCGGCTCCAGAATGGCTGAGTGGAGCATTCAGGGTGGTTCTAGGACCTCTACTCATAATGGAACTGCCTTGGATGTGAGGGGATTGAAAACAAGCTCTCTGGGTTCACAGGCCAGACTAACTCAGGGCACTGCTCATAGTAAGGACGCAGGGAGATTCCAAAGAGATGCCAGGGTTTCGAGGGCTTGACAGCAGTGGGGAAATGCAGCTCAGGGGAGACCAGTGTAAAATCATGACCCGGGGAGCAGGAACTCCCTCTAGGGAATATGAGCCAACTGGACCAACCACAGAGCACCCAGGTCTTGAGAAGTTCCCAAGAAGATTGTGAGGAAGCAACAAACCTGGCAGCCTGGTAAAAAGGCAAATGAAATACTAGGTATAAAGGCAGAATCCCAGACGAGAGGGGCCACTGTTAGTCCCTGTCTGTGAGCGCTAGGTACCATCTGACAGGAAGGAGATGACTGCCCTGCGGAGATCCTGGGTCTGGAGAAAGGATGAGTCAAATTTCTTCTGCTAGGAACAGAGGAGACTTGCCTCACTGGGGGCCTTTAGAGCCTGGAAAGAGGTCAAAATTCATTCAGAAATGCTAGGGGTCAAGACCTAGAAGTGAGGAAGCTAGGGATAAACAGGTCAGGAAAAGCACGTGGGAAAAGATGCTGGGGACGGCAGCTGCAGCCCAGAGCATGGAGAAGTTCAGGAGGGGTCAATATAAACCTAAGGCTATGTCTTCACTACCCACCGGATTGGCGGGTAGCGATCGATTTATCAGGGATCAATCTATCGCGTCTCGTTTAGACGGGAGAAATCTATCCCCAAAGGCACCCCCCGTTGACTCTGGAGCTCCAGCTCGCCGAGAGGAGTAAGCGGAGTCGACGCGGTAACCCGCTGTCGCTGTGAGGATGCCAGGTAAGTCGATCTAAGATGCGCCGACTTCAGCTATGTTATTCACGTAGGTGAAGTTGCGTATCTTAGGTCAACCCCCCGCCCCCCTCCGCTAGTGTCGATCAGGCCAAAGAGGAGCAGACAACTTAATATTGCAACCCCAGCCCTTAAAGATCATGAGATTTTTAAAAGGTAATGGAAGTTGGGTTCCTTTATTTGCATTCTGGTTTCTGAGCCACATGGGTTCATGGTTTCTAACTTTGCTTCACAGCCATGAAGGCTAGAAATGCATTCCTTTATAAATGAAAGCTGAGTTTCTCACATAACCACAGGACTCCAGGAGTGAGGGCTTTAAGAAAACATCAAACATTGTGGGGCTGGTGATAAAATCATGAGTTGGCAACAGAGAGATGTGTCCTTGCCTTGGTGGGCAAATATAAGCATATCCCAGGCCAGGAAGTCATCAAACCCAGTCTGACTGGGCTCCTGAAGAAGGCAGATGAGACCTTAATCGACACAGCATTATAGTTGTGCAGTGTGTGCATGCACCTTTGCAGTAGGATAGGGGAGGTGCTGTACTCTTCTCTAGAGCAACAATGGGCAAACGTTTTGGCCACGGGGGCTACATCTGGGTATGGAAAATGTATGGCGGCCATGAATACTCACAAAATTGGGGTTGGGGTGGAGGAGGAGGTGAGAGTTCTGGCTGGGAGTGAAGGCTCTGGGGTTGGGCTGGAGATGATGGGTTTGGAGTGCAGGAGGGTGCTCTGGGCTTTAGTGGACAAACTGGTGAGTGGGGCCATGGTAGACCTGGACAGGGCAGAGCTTGGAGAGTAACCAGTATTCACCAGATCTCATTGTTGCCATTCATTATTTGAATTACAAAATTAAAGGGTTAAGCTATGTAGAGTCCTCCTGAGAGCTAAGGGTCGGATTCAAATCCCATTAAAATCATGGGAATGGGTTTGTAGCAAAGCTAGATGGAAACCGAGTTATAACTAGCCACATACACACACTCCCAGATGTCACAGCCCAGCCCTAATCCCCATCTCTCTATTACACACATCCACAGATGTGCCCCAGCCCAGACCTTTGGTGCCCATCACTTTTGTTTAGCTCCCTAGAACAGTCCTCATGTTGCAGAGTCTCAGTTTAGCCTAGATCCCCCAATTCATCTGGTGCTTCCAGTCCTGCCAGAGTGGATTGCCACTTTGCACACCAACATTTCATGTTGGTGATGTAGAGGGAATAAATCCAGCCATGTGCATAGAGTCCTCACCTTGTCTTCCCATCCTACAGCCCCTTCCTCCTACCCACAGCGCTGCTTTGACTTTGCATCTATCCCTTTCCCCACGAAGTACAGGAGGGAATCCTGCTTTTGTCTCCCATCCAGCCTCTAGCTCATTCACCCTTGTCTTCTCAGCACTGTCCTGCCTTATAGCTAACATACACCTAGGATCCTAACCATCAACCCCACACATCCATACACATGTAATTCATCCCTCTATTCCTTACCCATCGTCTTTCCATCCTCATACACCTACAATACAGTCTTTGCCAGCCACTGAGTCATTCATTTGGAGTCCAGCCCACCTGCCTTCGACTCAGACCATCTATCTAGTCATCTGCCCACAATCCCACTTGTGACCACCACTTTCAAGTTGTCCCAAGTGCTGTTCGTCCCCATAGGTTGACACTGATGAGAAAGGGAAAGATGGTGATCAAGGGAAGTTATAGAGAGCAGAAATATCTGGAGACTAGGGAGGTGTCCTCCAGCACAAACCACTTACAAAGTGCCTCCCACACCCACTCTGAGGCCTGATCCACACTATACATTTACACTGGTATAATGACGTCATTCAAATGGGTGGGAAAATCCGCCCCCTGCCCTGAGTCAGAGTGTTATACTGACCTACCCCCAGTGCAGACAGGGCTATGTCGACAGCAGGCCTTCTTCCGCCACGGCAGCATTTCAAGTATAGACCTATCCTGAGGGAGGCAACGGGGTGTCTGCACACTCTGCATATCCCATTGTACCTGGTTTATATTGGTGAATCACATGGCCTCTTCTCATGTGGCAACAGTCCCTGGGGCTGGGCACTCATGGTCTCTCTGGGCTTCTGTAGTGGGGCAGCTGCCTCATGCCAGGAAAAATGGGGTTAAAACAACCCTGCAAAGGGCTGTAGTTAGAGAAAGGTAGCCCAGCAGAGGGCTGCAACATAAGGCAGCTGAGGGCTGCAATGGAAAGCAGCTGTGGCCTGGTCAATTAGGGCTCAGCTGGCCCTGATAAAAAGGCCCAGAGTTTGCTACAGAGACAGTTTCCTCTGTCTGTAGAGGTGGATGGGCCTGGCTGCTGGGAGCTTGACTGGGTACCCAGAGTGAAGCAGGGCTGAGGCCGGGCTAGAGGAGCTGGAGAAGCTCTGGCCTGGAAACCCCCAGGCTGCAGGACCTAGGGGAAGGCCCAACGGGGCAGCCCAGGGCTATAGAGGCAGAAGCAGCAGGCCAACCCCCCTTGCCAGTGATGAGTGGCAATGATACTGCCCCAGTGAGCGGGGGCAAGTGGTGACTGGCAGTTGTCTAGACTGAGGCAAGGTGGGGATAGAGGGTGGGGGTTCCCCAGGGAGGGGAGACCCTGAGACTGTCGGGGTACTGCAGTGGTGCAGCACCCTAGATAAGAGGGCATCGGGGTCCGGGGGGACATGGGGCCAAAGTGGCAAGTGGGACATCGGCCTGCGAAGGACGCTCCAGAGGCTGGAAAGAGCTAATTCCCTGGATGGACCAGCAGGAGGTGCCGTGGGGTGAGTTGCCGCCCTGCTACAGCTTCACAAAGCTTGGTCTCTAAGTTACAGAGAATCCTTTGGGGTTTTGCCTGGGAATTCCCAGGAGAATCCTCCCCCATTTCCAGGAGAAAATACAGGGAAAGAAAAACCCAGTGTTTCTGGAGAATTGGCAGCAAGCTATTTTGGGAGGTGAGCTGGATGGACAAAGCAGCACAGTATTCCTGGGGTGGGGTGGGAGGTCTGGGTCAGATAGAGAGGCTGCAGGCTGCCCCAAAAGGAGGAGAGGAAAGTGTACAGACCGGCGGTCACCCTGGGGAAGGAGAGGGGGATACAGCAGTCGGGGGAGGGAAAACCATGTGGAAGTGATCATGCAACTGAGATGGAGTTGCATGCCATTGCCATGGAGACAGGACTTGAAGAGAGCATGCCATTCCGGTGACCAAAACCCCACTCCTCGCACCCTTCGGGAATCGTGATGGGCAGACTGCCTTTGCTCGGGCATAGTCCTCTGTTCTTATTGGCCTGTCGGGAGCGTGGGAGAGAAATAAGAGATGAGAAGCTCTTGGAGTATCTCTGGGGTGAGGAGGGATGGGGGCAGCACAGGGAGGGAGTGTGAGTGACTCTGCAAAGGGTGTCTCATCCCTATTCTCATGGCAGGTGCTCTGTGTCTTATTAGTCATTCCAAACACCTCTGAACAGAAAGGTCTCCACCTTCAGCAGGGATGCAGAGACTTTGGTGAATTGGGCAATTTGACTGTAAAGGAGATTTCACTGCCGAAACCAGAATCAGGAGAGTGTATGTTGGAGGGTGGGGGTGTCCGACAATGAAGGATGATGGCAGAAAGGAGATCCTGGTGAGTATCTCCTTGTCCCTTCCAAGGGAAGCACACCTTCTTGATGCTCCTTGCAGGCTTCCAGCTCCTCAGCCACACACAGAGACACCATCTGCTCAGCATGGGGCATTCATATTCTTCCATGAGTGTCAATGCAACCAAGTCTCGTGCCACAGGCCATAGAACCCACATGGGAAGATTTACTCTTTCCTGCCTGAGCTCAGCCAGGGACCCCCCCCTGACCTTCACCCTTCCTCTGTGCTCAGCCCATTCACCCACCACAACTCTGTGCCCTGGTCCTCGGGGCAAACACCTGCTATAATTCACCTCCTGAGCAGGGTGGTGCCAAATCCACCCCATCATAGGGATTTGAAGGAGAGGTAAGAGAGCTAGTGACGGGAGGAACAACCCCAGCTTGTAGGAGAGAGGTGGTACGGATTTGGGAAAGGTGAGTGATTTAGGGTAGAGGGGCACCTACAGCCTCATCCCAGCTGGGTTTCCAGAAAGGTCTTGGTGCTGCATTATTGTCTAACCTTTCTCAAAGTGGCTTCTCATATGGATCATCTGTGTCAATCTGAAAACTTCTGATTTAGAAAGCAATACATTTAAAATACATAGCATGATGATGGCAGAGCAGAAGACACATCATTAACTAACACAGTAATATGATTTAGTTGGAGTTGGTCTTACTTTGAGTGGGGGATTGGACTAGATAACTCCTGAGCTCTCTTCCAACCCTGATATTCTAGGATTCTGATAGTGAGGAAACTTCAGCTACCTAAATAGTAACGGTCAAATATCCCACCAAGACCCAACTTAGAAAAACAGTTTCTCCACGAACTGCGTCATGGAACAGCCCCATGGAAGTAGATATGTAAATATTGTTTAAAAAGTTAACCGTTTAAACAATACTAGTTTGGGGGCAGAGGGAGAAAGTCAGGGGATCACCCGTGCTGGGATCACCTGCACTCCCCTCAGGCGGGATGAGACTGTCGTGGGATCACCTGCACTCCCCTCAGGCGGGATGAGACTGTCGTGGGATCACCTGCACTCCCCTCAGGCGGGATGAGACTGTCGTGGGATCACCTGCACTCCCCTCAGGCGGGATGAGACTGTCGTGGGATCACCCGCACTTCCCTCAGGCAGGGGAGACAGTCGGGATTGTCCATGCTCCCCTCAGGCAGGTGGAGACAGGACACTCCCCACAGGCAGGGGAAGAAGAGACAGTCAAGGGATTCCCTACTTTCCCTCAGGCAGGAGAGACAGTCAGGGGATCACCTGCACTTCTCTCAGGCGGGGGAAGAGCAGTCAGGAGATTGTCCACGCTCCCCTCAGGCAGGTGGAGACACTCAGGGAATCGCCTGCACTACCCTCAGACAGAGGGAGAGTCAGTCGGAGGATCACCTGCACTCCCCTCAGGTGGGATGAGACAGTGAGGGGATCGCCCACACTTCCCCTCAGGCAGGGGAAGAGACAGTCAAGGGATTCTCCGCATTCCCTCAGGCAGAGGGAGAGAAAGTTGGAGGATCACCTGAACTCCCCACAGACAGAGGGAGAAACAGTCAGAGGATCGCCCGCCAGCCCCTCAGGTAAGGGGAGACAGGGTATCGCCTGCATGCCCTTCAGGCAGGGTATACAGTCAGGGGATCGCCTGCACTCCCCTCAGGCAGATGGAGACAGTTGGGGGATCCCCCGTATTCCCTCAGGCAGGGGAGATAGGGGATAGTTCACCCTCCCCTCAGGCAGGGGAGACAGTCAGGGGATTGCCTGTGCTCCCCTCAGACAGATGGAGACAGTCGGGATTGCCTGTGCTCCCCTCAGGCAAAGTTGTTTTCCTGTCATTTCCCCCTCCAATTGGCTTAGTCATCTCTCCATCCCCTGGGGTTTGTTCAATCACAAGGCTGAACACACTTGGAAGGTTAGCATGCTGCGCTCTTCCCCATCTCTCATCCGCCCAGCAACAAGCCTGGCTGTCTTTTAAGTCAGATCCATTAGCCCTGAGCTTTTCTCAGCAACACCCCAATGGAACCTCAGCACACAGCTTAATCACTCCAGGTAGGGCCTGTAAGTGCCATTTTGCTGAGTGCTACCTGAGCAGGTTGGAAGAGCTTTTCACCAATAAGAAAGAGGGGGCACTTGGGAAATGCACAGAGGGGTCAGAAAGATCATGGAATTGGAAGAGATCACCTGGAGGAAGAGAGATGGGAAGTGTCCATCAGAGCCTGTTTGAAATAGACAAACACTGCTATGGCTTGAGAAGCCAGTGATTCAGGCGAGTTTGTTGTGACCTGGGAAAGGGTACTGTTGTGGGTATTTCCCTAGCTCAAATGGGAGGCTGTTTAAATGACAATTAAAACATAGTTTAATAACAGCCTGAGAATATAATTTGTTATTGCTAGATCATAGGGAAAGCAGGTTCTATCGAAGTAGGGCGACAGGGTCCATCCCACACCACAAAGCTGGGGCTGTCCAAGAACCAAGTGATGTGGAAACAATGCTCAGGTCTTGCTCAAAGGGACCCTTCAATCTCCAGCTCAAGAGTTTAATGTTTAACAACTTTCTACCTCACACTGCCTTTCAGCTAACCTGGTTCTTGCTGTTTGGTGCAGGGCCTTCTTACCGGGAGACACCTCTCTGATGCAGCTAAGATCTGCCAAGGCACCTAAGCGGGCCCTTCCTTGGTATCAGAGAGGGGATTGCTGGTAGGCAGCTCTGTCCTTAGGAATGTGCATTCAAGACAAATGAAGAAGTTGATTGTTTTCTGGTGCAAATTTTTGACAGGCCGTATGTGCAAAAAAATTCTTTTGTGCAAATTTTTGTGCTTCTGTGCAAACTTTTGTGTGCTGTGTGCATGGAGTTTAGGATTTGTGTGCACACGCACACAGCTTAGAGGGAACGGTGCTGCCTGGCTATCTGTACTGTTCTATGTTGGGGAGCTGCGATATTGTGTATTGTCAGAAGCAGAAAGAATAAATAAATATGGGGAAAGTACTGTCTGGCCCTTGAGGTAGCGTCGGTCAATGCAGCAGAGAGGTCATAGCAGCCTGTGCACTTGTCACAGAGCTGAAAGGTGAAATTAGGGCTAAAGAAGGGCCCTAGATACCACTGGGGACACATGCATGAAAATACAAGATCCCCTGGCACCTTCACTCTAATACATTGGTATAGTCTGATTAGTATTTTGGAGAAAGAATTAGACCAAGGGATGCAGTTCCTTAGTCTCCTGGGGCTTCCTGGCTGGCAGGTGACACTTTGGCAAGAGCTACTGAGGAAAGAGCAAGAATTTTCATAGATTTGTAAAGTTTAACGCTAGTCTGATCCCCAGTGTATCACAGGCCATTTAATTCCACCCAGTTACCCCAGTATTAAGACCAATAATATGTGTTTGGCTAAAGCCTCTTCCAGAAAGGCATCCAGTCTTAACTGGAAGACATGAAGGGATGGAGAATCCACTGCTCCATTTGGTAGCTTGTTGCAAAGTTCACTGTTAACATTTTGCTTTACTTCCAATTGGAATCTGTCTAGCTTTAGCTTCCAGTAATTGGTTCTTGTTCTGCCTTTCTCTGCTAGATTCAAGAGCCTCAATATTTTTTCCTTATGAAGGTCTATACTGTAACCAACTCACCCCTCGATCTTCTTTTTGATAAACAGCATGGGCGGTGGGTAGAATAAGCCAAGCTGCTGCTGCAGGACACTGGGCTGGGGCTGTTCGAGCCTGGGCTTGGGTGTGTCCTGCTGGAGCTGGCCTGGGGCTCCTCTGGGGTGGTTCGAGGTTCCAGATGATGGCCTGGGGCTTTTCCAGAGGCGGGAAAGGAGGGTGGGAGATTCAGACTGTGGGGGATGGGGCCTCATGCAAAATGGGTGAGGATGTAGGGCAAGCCTCCCGGAATGGAGGGGTCCACCCTCCGCCCATGAAATCAAGCTCTTTCACTCTCAATGCAAAGCATTTTCTTGAGTCATCCAATCACTTTTGTGGCTCAATTTTTCAACAGAACTTTAAAAATGTGGACACCAGAACTGGATGCAATATTGCAGTATCAGTCTCGTGTTTAGTCACAGTTTTAATCGCTCTGTTAAATACCATTTATTTAAATATTTTTTAATGTTTTCTTCATTTTCAAATATACTGATTTCAATTACAACACATAATAGAATGTGTACGGTTACTCACTATTTTTATTACAAATATTTAGTGTAAAGAAACAAAAGAAACAGTATTTTTCAGTTCACCTAATACAAGTACTACAGTGCAATCTCTTCATCATGAAAGTTGAATTTACAAATGTAGAATTATGTACCAAAAAATCTGCATTCAGAAATAAAACAATGTAAAACTTTAAAGCCTAGAAGTCCCCTCAGTCCTATTTCTTGTTCAGCCAATCGTTCAAACAAACAAGTGTGTTTACATTTGCAGGAGACAATGCTGCCTGCTTTTTGTTTACAATGTCATCTGAAGGTGAGAATAGGTGTTTGAATGGCACAGTTGTAGCCAGCATTGCAAGATATTTGCCAGATATGCTTAAGATTTATATGTGCCTTCATGCATCAACCCCATTCCAGAGGACATGTGTCCATGCTGATGATGGGCTCTGGTCGATAACAGTCCAAAACAATGTGGACCAATGCATGTTCATTTTCATCATCTGAGTCAGATGCCACTAGCAGCAGGCTGATTTTCTTTTTGGTGGTTCAGGTTCTGTAGTTTCCACATCAGAGTGTTGCTCTTTTAAGACTTCTGAAAGCCTGCTCCACACCTCATCCCTCTCAGATTTTGGAAGGCACTTCAGATTCTTAAACCTTGGGTCGAGTGCTGTAGCTATCTTTAGAAATCTCACATTGGTACCTTCTTTGCGTTTTGTCAAATCTGCTGTGAAAGTGTTCTTAAAATGAACAACGTGCTGATTTCAGAGTAGTAGCTGTGTTAGTCTGTATCCTAAAAAGAATGAGGCATACTTGTGGCACCTTAGAGACTAACCAATTTATTTGGGCATGAGCTTTTGTGGGCTAGAACCCACTTAATCAAATGCATAGAGTGGAACATGTGCTGAGTCATCATTTGAGACTACTATCACATAAAATATACTTCAGAATGCAGGTAAAACATAGCCAGAAACATACAATTCTTCCCCAAGGAGTTCAGTCACAAATTTAATTAATACATTTTTTAAAATGAGTATTATCAGCAAAGAAGCATGTTCTGTGGAATGCCGGCTGAACTATGAAGGTGCATACCAATGTTTAGCATATCTGGCAGGTAAATACCTTGCAATGCTGACTACAAAAGTCCCATGCAAACTCCTGTTTTCACTTTCTAGTGACATTGTAAAGAAGTGGGCAACATTAACTCCTGGAAATGTAAACAAACTTGTTTGTCTTAGCAATTGGCTGAAAAAGGAGGAGGACTGAGTGGACTTGTAGGCTCTAAAGCTTTGCATTGTTTTATTTTTGAGAGCAATTATGTAACAAAAAAAGCCCTCTACATTTGTGAGTTACACTTTCACGATAAAGAGGTAGCACTACAGTAATTGTATAAGGTGAATTGAAAAATACTATTTTTGAAATATTTTTTTACAGTACAGTAAACCCTCGATTTAACGGACTTTGGATGCAACGGACAAAATTTCTGAGCAAGTCTGATGCATTCCTGATCCATTTCTGGCGGGCTGGCTGCCGGCTCCCGGCTGCCGCCCGGGTCCAGGCAGTGGGCGGGCTGCGGAGCTGTCGCCCCGACCCTGTGGTGGGCGGGCTGCTGCTCCGACAGCTCATTTTTTAAATTATTAAATAATGGACTTTTTGATTTAACGGACACCCCCTCGCCCGAATTAGTCCGTTAAATGGAGGTTTTACTGTACAAATATTTGTAATAAAAATAATATAAAGTGAGCAGTGTATACTATGAATTCTGTGTTGTAATTTAAATCAATATATTTGAAAATGTAGAAAAACATAATCAAACATAATAAATTTAAATTGGTCTACTATTGTTTAACAGTACAATTAAAACTGTGATTAATCGTGATTTTTTGAGTTAATCATGTGAGTTAACTGCAATTAGTCAACAGCCTGAGTATTTACCACTTTCTCTGTCTTTGTGTCATCCACAAATTTTATCAGCAGTGATTTTATATTTACTTCTAAACCAATGATGATGATGTTGAATGGTACTGGGCCTTGCACTGAACCCTGTGGAAACCCTCCTAAACACCTCCATTTCATGATGAGTCCTCATTAACAACTACTTCTAAAACTCGGTCAGTCAGTTCTTAATCCATTTCCCATGTGCTTTATTGATATTGTATAGTGCTATTTTTGGTGATAATTGTTTTCTTTTCATGAAGAAAAAACAATGAAAAGTGCAAAAATATAAATGACTGACAGCGTGTATATTTTCCCAAATACTATATACTTCATGTAGAATTATGCAACTGTACAACTTGTCATATAAAACCAGACAAAACATAGACCTCACATGTTAGGTGAGGAGGTAACAAATAGGTGATCGGTATTCAGGTAGTAAAATGGGATACATGCATGAATAGGGAGAAGAGGGGAAAAGAGGAGATGTCAGGGGGAATGGAGGTCTAGCATTCTTTGAGCCACCACAACACTTCTTATCCAAATGTATCTAGCAACAGGGTTGAAATTTCTTAAAGTTCATACAATTGATCTCAGCAGCCAAAGAAAGAATTGCTTATCGCTGTAAAGTCAGAAAGGTCTGAATACTGCTGTTCTGTTCTGAGTACAAGCCTGCTCCTCCCGTTTTATAAAATCATGTGCTTAATGCAATCTTTACAAAATGTGGCAGCGTTAAACCCAAGTTAACAGGTAAATAACCTGGGATATCATTTTCAGCTGAAGTTTGGCCGCTGAAGCTGAGCGCTATTTTGACTTTTACATCCATGTCTTTCCATAGTCACCTGACTGCTGGACAGTCCCATTGCATATGCCTCAGGGTTCCTTTTTCTTTATTGCAGCACCAGCAAACATCAGAAGATAAGACCTTTATCTCATGCAACCTCTATGAATTTTGAATACATTTTGAATAGAATCTTTTGTTGTTTGAAGTGTAGCCTGAGATTTACAGAAGCATTTGTAACATTCCACAATCTGCTCCGCCACAAGGGTTCTTCTAAGGGCTGTGATTAAATCCCCTTTCCAAGCTTTCACAAAGAACTTGAGACTAATGTAGTTCCTATTCATCAACAAAGGCACTGGTGAGACCTCATCTGGAGTACTGGGTGCAGCTCTGGTCTCCCATGGTTAAAAAGGATGAATTCAAACAAACAGGTGCAGAAAAGAGCTACTAGGATGATCCAAGGAATAGAAACTCGACCTCATGAGAGGAGATTCAAAGAGCTTGCCTTCTTTAGCCTAACCAAAAAAGGCTGAGGGGAGATGTGATTTCTCTCTCTAAATACATTAGAGGGATAAATGCCAGGGATCGAGGGGAGTTATTTCAGTTAAGTACCAATGTGGACAAAAGAACACATGGATAGAAACTGGCTATCAACAAGTTTAGGCTTGAAATTAGAGAGAGGTTTCTAACCATCAGAGGAGTGATGTTCTGGAACAACCTCATGGGAGCGGGGGGGGGGGGGGGGGGGGAGAGAAAACCTTACTGGCTTCAAAACTGAGCTTGATAAGTTTATGGAGGGGATAGTGTGATGTACAACAGCATGTAGCCAGTCTGCGACTGCTAGCAGCAAATCTCTCCAAGGGCCAGCGAAGGGACACTAGCTGGGGAGGGTTTTGAGTAACTACAGAGAATTATTTCCCCCAGGTGTTTTACTGCTGGGTCCTGCCCGCTGTCAAGAGTCACTTGGAATGAAGCTCAGCCAGGACTCGGGGGCAGCATCTCCCCACAGGGCACTTTCACCAAGGCAAGAAGCCTCCTTGGCTGCAGCATGTCCTGGGTCCAACATGGGAGCATCCAGCACCCCTGTTTGCACCCTGCTGTGAGTCCACCTGGATAGGATAGCTGGGGAAGCCTTACATGCCCCCAAGCAGCCCTGCGCCCCAACTTTTCAGTCAGGCAGTGTTGTACAACAGAGAGGTTTATTAGTCATCAGGAATACAGCGTAGAACAAATCTTGTTAGCACAGAAATCAGGAACATTCAGTAAAGTTCATCTTGTGAGGATGGGAATGTCACGGAGCGCCCGGGCGATGGTCTGGAACCGCTCCCTAGGGAGCCAGACCGGACTCTGGGTGGAGGGCCCCTTCTCCGTACACAGCCTGTTTCCCAGGCCAGGAGCTTCAGGGGTCCCCACTTCCACCTTCCTGGGTCTGACCTCGGAGCATTCAGCACCTTCTGCCCCTCCGTGTGCTTCCCCCAGCAAGCCCGCCTGGGTGGGGTCCTGAGGGAGCCCATGGGTTCTGCACCCCAAATCCACAGTCAGACGTGACTCTCAGCCAGCCAGCAGAATAGACGGTTTATTTGAGATGTCAGGAACACCATCCAACTCAGAGCTTCTCAGTCTCAACAGGGCCCATCCAGTCAGGCAGGTCCTTCTGGGGTGCTAGGAGGTGAGACCCAGACTCTGGGCTCCTGCTTCTTCCCCAGGTTTATTCAATGACTTCCATCTGGTCTAACACAGACCATGCAGCGAGCGAGCGTGAGCCCTCCGCTGGATCCATCTTGGGACCAGAGAGCGAAAAGGCTTCTCTCCCCTTCCCAGCTAGACCCAGACTGACTCAAACCCCCTCTAGCCCCTCCCTGCTCTCCTTTGTCTCTTTCCCGGGCTAGGAGGCATCACCTGACCTTTCTCCAACAGGTTCAGATGACCTCCCTCCCCCACTTGGGGTCAGGTTACAGCTTCACCTTGGCTTTGTTTTACATCAGCTACACATTCCTTTCCCTCCACATATATGCCCAAGAAATGCATAGGGGAAACTGAGGCACACACACAGTACTCCCACTTTGTCACAGGGAATAATCCAGAGCCCTGGCCCTTCCCATAGTCCCAAACCAGGAGACTGACTAGCCTCCAGGTGCCCAGCCTATGACACACCCATTGCCCCTCCTCTGTCTTGTTTCCAGCCAACTCTCTCCTGGTTCCAACTCACTGCAGCTGGCTGGCTCCTGGTAGGAGGGCCCCAGACATCAGTTGCCAGGTTATGGAGTATTCTGGTCATTGTCAACATGCAAGCAGCTAGAGGCAGCCCCACCTGCCCACTAGGGTCTCAGCAAAAATCACACACCTTTGTCCCACCACCTAGGCATTGGGGTAACACACAGGGAAACTGAGGCACACACAGTATTCATGCAAATCATTAGGAACAAAGGGTTAAATATTGGGACAGTTCCAATTTTATTGGGACATCTGGTCATCCTCCCTCTATCACTCTTATGCAGTTTACTGTTTACAGAGAGCTGCTTATGCTGTGGTGTGGCTGATCTGTACAGAGCAGCATACTAAAAGGGAAGACCTTAAAAGATTCTTCCTCCTAACACCCTGGCACAGACATCTCTAAGAATGTGTGAATATCCAGTAACAATGTGATGTGAAATGTTTGTGCTTCCCAGTCTCTTCTGCGTTCCATGTGGTGGCCATGTAATGCCAGGAGCAAGCGTGCAATCTGCCCTCAGTGTACACACCAGGGGTCGGCAGCCTTCCAGGAGCGGGGTGCTGAGTCTTCATTTATTCACTCTCATTTCAGGTTTCACGTGCCAGTCATACATTTTAACCTTTTTAGAAGGTCTCTTTCTATAACTCTGTAATATAGAACTAAACGATTGTTGTATGTAAAGTAAATATGTTTTTAAAATGTTTAAGAAGTTTCATTTAAAATTAAATTAAAATGCAGAGTCCCCCGGACCGATGGCCAGAATCCGGGCAGTGTGAGTGCCACTGAAAATCAGTTCGCGTGCTGCCTTTGGCACCCGTGACATAGGTTGCCTGCCCCTGGTATACACGCTGGTACCCACAGCTTGCAATACATTGTCATTAGGTCATAAAACAGAAATACCTCCTATCCCCCTATATTAACAACCACAAAATGAATCCAGAATTTTACCAGGGTCTGGGGCTATTTCTGCCTCATCTGTTGTTGGCATCATGGCACGTTGCTCTTCCAGGGGCTCTTCAAATAGCTCCTCTAAGTAAGGATCCACGATGCACTGCAGCTGCTCTGGCATTAAAGCCTCCTTGCAGGTTGGTGTGAGCATCAGAACTGGGGCCGCTGCCGAAATGCCACCGATGGCCCCCGGGGGGTCACAACCCCCAGTTTGAGAATCACAGGACTAAAATGTACCCGAGTCTTAGGCTGGAGTTGGGGGTGATCTCTGGTAAACTTTTTAGTGTGTGGGCAGGTTCTTTTATTTTAAGATGTTTTTTCCCTGTACTGCTTTTATCCTAAGAATAAATGTTCTTGCTTAGGAGAAGCTGTGTGATAACTTGTAACTGCTGGAAATACATCCCGTAAGGCAGGGAGCTGTGTACCCTTAAAAATCCCCGGTCAGAGGTGAGTGAGATGCAAGTCTCCACCCAGCAACTGGGAACCTAGAGTGGCACCTGGTGCAGTTATCCCGAATTGTAATAACCATCTGTCCTCTCCCCTCGCCCCAACCTAGCCATCACCCTGACACCTCCCTTCATGCTAATAATGGGGAGCTCAGTCTATTATGCGGCACTTTTAAATTCCAGAGTTTTATAAACATTAACTAGCCATCATCATCCTAGCAGGGGGCAGGATCGTCACCCCATTTGACAGAGAGGGAAGAGGTTTGAAAGTCAGAGTTAGGGTGGGACACTCTGGTCCCCTCCCAGGCTCTGACAACACCTTTCTCCTAGAGAACAGCAGAAACACACAACAGAGCTGTGAATTGTTGTTTATTGCCATGACCTGTCCATGACTTTTACAAAAAACACCAGTGACTAAAACGTAGCCGTAGTGATGATTCCTTGCTAGCAGTTAAAACCTACCATTTAATATGTGCCTGGTGACTTTTATATTCGTTTCATTTTTTAAATCAAAATGTGGTGTGGTACCAAGTCAAATGTCTTACAGCAGTCTGCTTGTTACATTGACACTTTATCAACCAAACTTGTCATCTTCCTAAAAAGAGATATCAGGTCAGTTTGACAGGATGTTTTTCATAAAGCCATGTTGACTGGCATTAGTTATATTACCTTCCTTTAATTCTTTATTAATTGAGTCCCATATCAGCCTCTCCATTATCCTGCCAGAGATTGATTTCAGGCTGATAGAAATAATCAATTACCCTGCTCATCCTTTCTGCCCTTTTTAAATATTGGTACTACATTAGCTTTCTTCTGGGATTTACCCAGTGTTCCAAAATTGAAAATCAACATTAACAGTCCAGCCAGCTCTTTTACAACTCCTGAATGCAAGTTATCTGGACTTGCTGATTTTGTAATGAACTGAATAAGAATGATACAGAGATATTGGCTAGCACTTCAGTGACCACGGTCCATCTTCTGCATGGAATGAGGCAAAGGTCCTGTGATCATGTCATTAAAGACTGTATCATAAAGCATATGCACAAGGGGTCAAACTAAGGTTGGACAGAAAACCTGACATCTGGCATTTCCTAACTTTTGAGTGCTTGAATTTGCAACCTCAATAGCATTCTTTTAATATCATTTTAAAGTGTAATTTCCTAGGTTTTTAGGAAAGCAAACTAAAAATATACACCCAGAAATCACATCACGTAGAACCCTGTTGACTCCCACAGGGGTCATCAGCAGGGTTGGAACCTTTAGATCCGTAGCACAACCCCTACCATTGGGCTAATGGGGTAAGAAATTGCGGCTGCAGGCTGATACCATCCATGTGGCTCCTGGCTGAAGAGTGTTGAGATTCATAGATTTTTAAGGCCAGAGGGATCCTTGTGAACATCTAATCTGATCTTCTGCATAATACTGGCCAGAGGACTGCTCTGAATAAATTCCTGCTTCAAGCCCCATAGCGGGGCTTGAACTCCAGTGTATCTTTGGGGGTGGGGGGGAAATCCCATTTTGATTTGAAAATTGCCAGTGCTGTAGAATCCACCACTTCCCATGGTGAGTTGTTCAGTGGTTAATTGCTCTCATTGTTTAAAAAACAAAAGTGATTTCAAGTCTGAGGGTATCTAGCCTCAACTTCCAGCTGTTGGATCTCGTTCTATTATTGTCTGCTCCACTGAAGAGCCTGCTAGTATCAAATTTCTGTTCTCTCTCCCCCCCCCCCCTTCCCCATCCCCACCCCCCGGCCCCTGTATCCCTCTTTCCCTGTCCAGCACTCTGCCTGGTGCTGGGCTGCATGATCTTTCCAGATGGCTGGGATGCAGAGACCGTCAGGGACATGTGCGGGGAGAAGACAGGGAAGTACTCGTTGGGCGATTGTTCTGTACGCTGGGCCTACATCCTTGCCATCATCGGGATCCTCAACGCCCTCATCCTTTCCTTCCTGGCCTTTGTCCTTGGCAACCGGCAGAACGACCTGCTTCATGAGGAGCTCAAGACAGAGAACAAAGGTAAGAGCTACGCCTGCCCCTAGCTGCAGCCCCGTCCCTCCTATGCCTCCGCAACAGGACATAGCAAAGGCTCTCTTCCAGCCCCTCTCCTGCCTAAATGAATCCAGATAGTGGTAGAACTTAAGAACTCCAGCGCCATCCTCTCCAGACTGCCCTGGATCTATGTTCCTCATCTCATCTAGTCAGCATCTTTCACAGCCATGGTGCCATCAAAAGTGCTGCAGCCTGAAAAAATATCTGATAAGCCCAAGTCTCTGGCCAGATACATGGGTGCCAGTCCCCATCCTATTGGAGGTGCAAGTAGCCCCGGTGCAAGGAGCTGCCAAGGTCTGTGCAGAGCCACGTGCAAGCTGAACCTTCCCACAGTACACACGGTCCTGTTCTCTCTCCGTCTGGTTTTCCGGGAGTCTGGTCAAGACCTGCCCACATTTAACACTATAAATAGGGTCAGTTGGGGAGGAGAGGAGCACTCCACATGTAGCTGCAGCGAAGGACACTGAGCCCCCTGTGGGGCACAGTAAAACTGGATAAATATTTTACAGGCCCTAGGTTTTCCAATCACAGAACCTGCTCCAGGGGACAGGCTTCCAAATGGTTCTACTAAGGTCAGGGCAAGGGGGACAGTGTCATATTTGACAGTTTGTGAATCGGTGGATTCTGTGACGGGTGTCAGTCACTGTTCAGAGCAGGGAAAGGGGGAATTCATCTGCACACTGGGTGGGGAATCTCTGCATGGCAGACTTCTGTCCCAGTGCCTCTGCCCCCTCCTTTGGTGCATCCCTCAGACACCCAGAGGCAGGAACAGGGGGTAGTGACTTCCTACCACAGACAGGGCACAGTTAGCATTAGTCCCAAACCTGATTTAGTCACTGTGGCAGGAGAGTCAGCTGAGCATAATGTGATCCCAAGGGAGTGTCCCTTGTGCTATAAGACTGCAAAGTTCTCTGCTAGTCCATGACAAAATCAGTCTAATGATACTAACGGACTAATGTCCCTGCTGCAGTGGGATTGATTGAGGGTGTGGTGCTTCAGCCAGTTTATCCATAATAATAGCATATCTAAAAAGAAAATTTGATTTGTGATTGGCTGAATGTTTGTTTATTTTTGAAGAATGGCCACCAGCCATCGATCAGATTGACTAAGGGGCTGAGCCTCACACCAATCAGCTTAGCCAGTGCAGTTTCAATGTGGAACACTGCAATGGCCAGGTGGGAGCAGTCCACATGGGTCCATGTAGCCCAGTCTCCTATTGCTGAGAGCACCTTATCCAAGGAAGGTGTGATAGCCCCAAATGGGCAGTTACAGCATATCCTGCTCACAGGGGATGTTTCTTCCTAATTCCTCAGTCAGAGGCTAGTCCCTTCCGGGAAGCAGGAGGGTTTGTATTCCTCCCATAACTGGTGCAGTAACAATATCTCTAATTCTCTCATTTGTGGCACCCATCCTCCTCTCTGGGCCTTCTTGATTCTGTCTGTGCTTTGCTCAGCTGGTTAACTTGTCTCCTGTCCTTGGCATCACTGAAATTTGAACAAAGGTCAGAAGGGCCTACAGGGCCTAAGTGGGAATGTAATTAATCACTATAAATCGACTGGCCTTAGAGTTTGCACCATCTGTTTGAATTAACCCTAGAGCTACAGTGGGCATGGCTGACTGGAAGAGGCTCTGAGCACAGGCGCATTAGGGTTTGTCAGTGGGTGGGTGTGAGCCGAGGTCTGACTGAATCCCTGGCCCCCCATCTGTTCCAGATCCACTCTGCATGCAGCCTCTGAATGCTCAGCCCACACTTCTGTATGGGAACAGGTGCTCTTCAAGCTGTAACTGTCCAGCGACTGTGCTGCCACCTGGCTGGCCTTTGCAGATGGTGCACAGTCAGGTTTTTATTGGGATCAAATCAAAGAGTCTTTAGAATAATAAGTTAGATATTCACAAAAATGTTTGGTGGTAGGACAGATCCACCTCAAACAAAGATCCGTTCCACGAAGCCATGTTCCTTGTCACTGTAAAAGGCAGGGAACCTTCTTAATGGGGTTTCAAAATATGTGTAGGGTTCTCACTGAGTGCTTGGGTGTGAGAGTTCATGCAGCTGTGTGTGCATGCAACATGCCTCTGTCCACAATGCGAGGCGAACTCCTAGAAGTGAGCTGCCACGCAGGAGGAGCTGCATCGCTCCCACATTCCTCTCTGAGTCCTGCCTCATCCTCTTTCTGGGAGTGCTGGCAGCACTAGTGAGTCTTGTGAAGGTCCATCCTCCCGAGGATGACTGCTGTTTGACATGGTGCTGTTTTAGGATGTACTGCGATACTAGCTACAGATGCTGTTCATTATGGACAAAGCCAGATACATCAATCTCAGTCCCATCAGGGATTTTTTAACTAGATCATGGCTGAGTTCATTTGATCTTAGACTAACTGTACTCATGCCCTCGCTACCTGAAAACCTGGGAACTACGCAGTAGGTCAATACTCTGACCACAGCTTTGCTCCCTTCCTCCTGGCGCAAGAGGCCTGTGTCACAGTGACAGGGCCCTTTCAGCTGGAACACGGGTCTCCTCTCGGGAGCAGAGACGCTCTTTGATGTCAGAAATAGTTTTCCCTCTGACAGAGAAACACAGATCCTGAAATTTGTCCCATATTTTTCTATTGTCACAGAGACTGAAAAACACCAGCCCAGAGATGAGGGTCCATCCAGGTCAGGGCTGAGGCTCAATGGCAAACAGTGTGAGGGAAATTTAGGAACAAATGAGACCAGATCCCCCTTACGCCTCAGTTGGGGATAGGCCCCTTCAGACCTGGGTTGGAGAGTTGCGTGTGTTACTGTACATGAAGGTTTCGCAATCTGTCTATGGCCATAGGTGTGTGCATAAAACTATTTGCCTATAGCATGGAGAACTCTGGCTACAGGCTTTGTGCATGCATGTTTAACAGGGATCAGGCTATATGTGCTTCTGTGTGGATTGACTCTTCCATCCAGGGACCTACATTTCGTTCCCAGTTACACTGGTGCAAATCCAGCCAACTCCTCGGGAGGGGAGGTGGAGGAGATAGTATAACCCAGCAGTATTTGACCCACTGCATCTAGACCAAGATCAGATCAGTAGGATGTAGACTAATGAGTCAGGAATTTGAACTCCGAGCAGCCCCAGAGAGCTTGGGGACCTGCCACACGAACCCCTCACATCAACTGGCAGTGCAGCCAGGAGGAAGCAGAGGCTGAGTCAGACCCAGAGCAGATTCCTAACTCTTTTTTTTTTATATATTTTTCACAGATTTTGTTGGCACTGCGGTAAGTTCTGTGTGTTGCAGTGGGGCCCACCAGGCCTGGTTCTGTTCTGTCCCTGTTAGTGTGTGTTCTCGTGGTCAGGGAGGAGAAGGGTGTCGGGACTAGTTCTGTTCTGTCTGTGTCTCTGTGGGGGCCCACCAGGCCTGGTTCTGTTCTGTCCCTGTTAGTGTGTGTTCTCGTGGTCAGGGAGGAGAAGGGTGTCGGGACTAGTTCTGTTCTGTCTGTGTCTCTGTGGGGGCCCACCAGGCCTGGTTCTGTTCTGTCCCTGTTAGTGTGTGTTCTCGTGGTCAGGGAGGAGAAGGGTGTCGGGACTAGTTCTGTTCTGTCTGTGTCTCTGTGGGGGGCATTGGGCCTGGTTCTGTTCTGTCCCTGTAGCGGTGCTGGAGGGATCTTTGTACTGGGAGGGGGTACCTGAAGGGTGTTGGGGGGGTGTACAGGGAGGGGGTACCTGAAGGGTGTTGGGGGGGTGTACTGGGAGGGGGTACCTGAAGGGTGTTGGGGGGGTATACAGGGAGGGAGTACCTGAAGGGTGTTGGGGGGGGTGTACAGGGAGGGAGTACCTGAAGGGTGTTGGGGGGGTATACTGGGAGAGGGTACCTGAAGGGTGTTGGGGGGGTATACAGGGAGGGGGTACCTGAAGGGTGTTGGGGGGGGGGTATACAGGGAGGGAGTACCTGAAGGGTGTTGGGGGGGGGTATACAGGGAGGGAGTACCTGAAGGGTGTTGGGGGGGTGTACTGGGAGGGGGTACCTGAAGGGTGTTGGGGGGGGGGTATACAGGGAGGGGGTACCTGAAGGGTGTTGAGGGGGTATACTGGGAGGGGGTACCTGAAGGGTGTTGGGGTGTGTGTGTACTGGGAGGGGGTACCTGAAGGGTGTTGGGGGGGTGTACAGGGAGGGAGTACCTGAAGGGTGTTGGGGGGTATACAGGGAGGGGGTACCTGAAGGGTGTTGGGGGAGTGTACTAGGAGGGGGTACCTGAAGGGTGTTGGGGGGGGTATACAGGGAGGGAGTACCTGAAGGGTGTTGGGGGGTGTACTAGGAGGGGGTACTTGAAGGGTGTTGAGGGGGTATACAGGGAGGGGGTACCTGAAGGGTGTTGGGGGGTGTACTGGGAGGGGGTACCTGAAGGGTGTTGGGGGGGTATACAGGGAGGGGGTACCTGAAGGGTGTTGAGGGGGGTATACAGGGAGGGGGTACCTGAAGGGTGTTGAGGGGGGTATACTGGGAGGGGGTACCTGAAGGGTGTTGGGGGGGTGTACAGGGAGGGGGTACCTGAAGGGTGTTGGGGGGGTGTACTGGGAGGGGGTACCTGAAGGGTGCTGGAAGGGGGGAAATTGGGAGAGGGTACCTGAAGGGTGTTGGGGGGGTGTATTGGGAGGGGGTACCTGAAGGGTGCTGGAGGGGGAGAAATTGGGAGAGGGTACCTGAAGGGTGTTGGGGGGGTGTACTGGGAGGGACTACAGTTTTGAGGTGGGGGGGCAGTGTCACTCTGATTGGTGCAGACCCAGGATGTGGAGACAGTCACTGTCCCAATTTGCTCTCAGTCTAACGACAACAAGCAACATGGAAGGGCTGAGTGCGAGAGGGACCGTTAACCGTGTGCTCGTCTCACTCTGTCCGTGTCCCCAGCAGGGGCCCCGTGCATTCTGAGGATCCCTCCCTGTTCCTTGCCAGCTGAATCAGGCCTTGTGCAGAGTTTGTTTCCTGCCCTTGAGTAGGGCGGGCTGTAGACAACAGAAGGGGTTAGTCCAGTGGTTCTCAAGCTCCTGTAGTGTCCTCAAAGCTTTCACACAGAAGCCTCCGCGTGGGACCCCCCTTATCAATTCAAACCACTTTTAAATATATGTAACCCCAGGATCAATGCTGGAGGCAAAGCGGGGTTTGGGGTGGAGGCTGAACAGCTCGTGATCCCCCGTGGAATATTCTCGAGATCCCCTGAGGGTCCCAACCCCCAGTTTGAGACCCTCTGGGTTAGTCCATCCCGGCTAGTCTCAGGAGTGACCCCCATGAAGCCTGACCGGGCATGGGGGAGTGTGGAGAGCCTTCCAGCACTCACCAGGAGGAGGCGAATGTCCCACCCGCCCCTCCCAGCTGTCCTGGCAGACGGGGGGAGAAGCTGGGAGGGAGGGACTTTGTATGGGATGGAGTCCGAGGCAGCAGGGGCCTGACACTGTGTGAGTGCGGCAGCAGGGTCCGTGCTGAGTTGTGATGGTGTCCCATGCTGCTGTACTGGGGTCCCCAGGAGCCAGGCTGAGAATGCAGCAGGCCTGGGGCAGGGCCTCTTTGCAGAGCAGGAGTGGTGCAGAGCAAACCCTCTTGGGCCTGCACAGGGGGAGTGTAGCCTGGGGATACCCAGTTTACACCCCTACCAGAAAAGTAACAAGCTTTTGCTGGCCCCAGATCAGGGAGGGCTGCACAGCCGCAGCTGTGAGAACAGAACCCGGCCCAGTGGAGTGTCCTCCTCAACCCCCGGCTGCTGAGAGGGGTGGGGTCGGTGGGACTGTCACTGCTTCTCTCCTAGCTCGCTCCTGTCACCTTGCAGGGAGTTTCTGGGTAGCACTTGGATAAGGATCCTAGAAAGCTCCTGGGCTCCGCTGTGATCTCCACACTTCCTCTCCAAGGGTTAATTTCCAGGTGGCCATCTGAAGAGCTGGGGAGTGCCTGGGTCTGTGGGCATGCAAGAAAGCTGGTCCCAGTGTCACCCTTCCCTGCTGCTGGGATTGTTACTATTGGTTACGCCAACCCCCTGGGGTGCTACTCTGCCTTTCGAGGTCTGGTGCTGTGGTGTTGTGGCCAGGCTGCCACATGCTGATTCTCTGTGTTCTCTCCACAGAGGATATAATGTAAAGAACATGCAGCAGGCCCCTAATCTCACTGGTACCTGGCTCAGACGCTCTCTCTCTATCCTGCCTTCTTCCTGCTGCCGATGGTTCCACAACCTCAACCTGAAACCTCAGAGTCTGCCAGCCTCTCTGGGGATTTGCCAGCCCTGCCCTGTCTCCATGACGGCCCGCCCATTTCATGCGACTCACCAGCTTTGGCTCCCTCCCCCTGCTTGTGGGTTGTAGATGGAGGGAATTTGATGCCAAATCCCCCTGAAACTGCTTCAAGAGGAGCAACAAACTGCAGTTTTGTTTCAAGGAAGAAGACAGAGTTTTTAACAGATTTCTACCTTCCCAAGAACCTCTGGAATTCCCACGCTCCCTCCGGAGAACGCGTCCAGCTGAGTTTCCTCCAGATAGTTTCCTCATGCAGCTGGCGCAAGGAACAGTCTGTCTGGGGTGCCCCCAGGACTGCAGCCACGGCAGACTCAGCCAGGAAGCCTCCCCCGGCCTGGTTTGTACAGCTCAGCTTTTCTGCACTCTGCTGTCGGGAAACCCAGCACCTGAGACTGGAACGTTTGATACTTTTCTGTGTAAATGAATCTTCTCTGAACAGGGTAAAGTGACTCGGAGTCCCCTGGGGATTCCAGCCCCCGTGACTTTGTACTTGACCGCCGGCCTGCCTGGGATGGTGGGAGGGGTTGCAGAATGACGCTCACTCCCCATCCCCGAGGGTAGGGGTAGAAGGCCCCTCCACAGAGAGTGGGCCTCTGCTTGGCCCAGCCTAGGTGGCTGCCGTGGCATCTGGCTCACGTAAAGCACTGAATGTAAACCTCAGCCAGGCCCCTCGTCCGGCGGAGCAGCTGCAAATGCAAACCACACTTGGGGTGGGGACGAGAGTCTTCCCTCGCCTGCTCTGGGTCTGTTCCCTCTCCCGGGTCCTCCCCTCTCTGATTCTGTCTCAGGCTGGTGCCAAATACCACATGCAACATATATGGTGCTTTTATCTCCACTGGCATAAGCGCAGCTGCAACTTGGCATCTCTCCCTTAGAGCCAGCCTTGGAGGAGGGGGCAATGGAGCAGAGGGTGGCGTGGGACTCCTCCACTGCAGGAGCCCTGCCTCTCCCAGGCTCCAGCTCCAGACTGGAGGGCTGAGCTGCCTGAACGGTGAGAGGAAAGGCAGAATGCAGCAGGGACTCCCTCCCAGGCTGGCTTTCTGAAAGGCCGCGCCCCTTGCAGGGAACAATGCCATTTCCTGTTCCATCAGAGAATCCACCATCAAGGCCTGAGCTGATCACTGAGAAACGGAAGGAAAGTCACCCCAAGCGTGACAGCAGCACCCTCAACCACTCCCCGGAACAGAGCGAACCCTTAGCCACACGCTGGGAGAGCAACGTGCCCACATCCCACCATCTAGCTGGAGCTGAGCGAGAGGCCCTCACACACACACCTCCCCACACCAAATCCTGCTGGCTAGGGAGCTGGGTTTGCTGGCCAGGCCAGGGGGTCAGGTTTCCTGTGTTCCTCAGAGGCCCATGGGCACAGGCTTTATAAGCCAACAGCACTGGAAAGCATGCAGTCCTTGGCAATGCAATAAAGTTCTAGGCACTAGCCCGGAAAGGGTTGCAACACAAAGCTGGAGGCAACCATGAGGTTGTCTCTCCAAGCACAGCCTGAAGGTGGAGTAGGAAGGGAAAACATCCAAGTACCCCTGCAGCTAGAAGAAGCTGGGCAGAGCACATGAGGGGGAAGGAGTGTGTGAAAGAGAGAGAAAAGTCAAGGGGAAAGAGTCACTTACTAACAGACAGGCAGCTTGCCTGCGAGATGGGGACCAGAGCGAGAAGCTAGTACAGTAAACCCTCGATTTAACGGACCTCGATTTAACGGACTTCGGATGCAACGGACAAAATTTCTGAGCAAGTCTGATGCATTCCTGATCCATTTCTGGCGGGCTGGCTGCCGGCTCCTGGCTGCCGCCCGGGTCCAGGCAGCACATGGGTTGGCTGGCAGGTCCCGGGAGCCGGGACCCGGGCGGGCTGGCTGAAGGCTCCCGGCTGCTGCCCGGGTCCCGGCAGTGGGCGGGCTGCGGAGCTGCTGCCCCAACCCTGTGGCGGGTGGGCTGCTGCTCCGACAGCTCTTTTTTTTATTATTATTAAATAACGGACTTTTTGATTTAACGGACACCCCCTCGCCCGAATTAGTCCGTTAAATGGAGGTTTTACTGTATTTCACTGGGGCATGGGAGAGGCACAAGGAAGCTGCTGACACTGAAATCAGGGTCATGGTTGAGGCAGCTGTTTGGAAGAGAAGGAAGGAACCAAACAAAGATATGCACATTCTGCAGGGAAAAGGGGAGAAAGCAAAGTAAACTGAAGCTGCCAAAGGGGCTTTCACAACCCCCCAGGGGAAGCAGCTTGAGGCAGAAAGCAGGTTGGTGGTGGAGTCCTGCTGACTCCAGGGTCAGGCCTATTTGACTGCTCTCTGAAAGCTCATTCTATAAGAGATTTGGGCAACTAGGAAGCAACAAAGACTTTGTAAATATACCTTGAATAAGAGGCACTTAAGGGGATACTGGGGAGAGGCAAACACATGCAAAGCCAGCTATTCTGGCTGGGCTGCAGCCGTGGGCACTAAGGGAATTAGTTGATTCACTTACTGAACCACTGAGAATTTTTCTGAAAAATCCCAGAGAAATTGGGAGGTGTGGAGAATAGAAGAAAAGCAAACGTAGCTGTGAATTTTCTGACAGGATGAGGGCAATCCTGGCAGTTCCTAACCACCAAGTCTAACCTCTGTTCCACTAAAATAATAGCAAATATCAAGAAAAATACACAAACCCTCGGATATCTAGGCAGGGGTTCTCAAACGCCCAGAGCATGGGCTACAGCTCACAGGTCTCTTATTGACACGCTCCTTGTGAGCACCACCCTAGCACCTTTCCCCTTCCGTTCACAATCAGCAATGTAGCAACGACTGCTATTGCTTACATGGAGACATCAACAGGAAAATAGTGGGTGAATTTATACATTTCTTTTAAAGCAATTTAGCCACTAGAAACAAGGAGAAGGTGCCAACACCCAGCAACCAGACACTTCTCCACAGAGCAGTTTGGGAACCACTGGCCTAGCAGATACTGAATGTGGGGGATACAAATTACAGCTTGTGTCAGACAAATGTGATTGGTTTTGTTGATTGGAGTGGAGAAGGGTATACAGTAGCTGTAATATATCTGTATTTTAGTACAACGTTTGATACAGTGTTTCACAAAACCTTACTGGAAAATATAATTCAAACTGGATCGGATCGGAACCCCGTGGTGTGGCTTGCGAATGGCAAGAGGTTTAATGAGGGACAGCGCTCAGCAAGGGACTGGGATGACTCTGGGATTATTTAATTCAATTCAGAGAGGACAGCGACTAACTTGGGAGGAGTTGCGAAGACCAGCGGGGGCAAAGCACTAATACGAGGTGTGACGGTGCTGTTCCTGGTGGGATCCAACTGTGAGTGTCAGATCAGGACAGATTGCTTCCAAAGGGACCTTGGTTGCTCCAATGATCTATATGATCCCAAATAATTCCTGTAACATGACACGAGGGGATACGGAAAGGGTAGAAATATGGGAAGGTTGCAACAGAGCAAGGAGCAGTCTGTAAGAATATAGCTAATACATCGGGGGGAATAATTGGAAGCAGGTATTCAGTCAGAGAGAGATGGAAAGCCCTATTGCTGAAAGAGACGGGGGCAATTCATAGCCTCACAGACTTTAAGGTCAGAAGGGACCATTCTGATCATCTAGTCTGACCACCTGCACAATGCAGGCCACAGAATCTCACCCACCCGCTCCTGCGATAAACCTCGCAGTTGAAGAGCGGCTTGTGATGTACTATGGTAGGAAAACCCCCCAAAGCCAAAATTTGGGCTGCATGTGCAGAGGTGTCATGGAGCAGAGCGGTGACAAGGCTCCGTAGCCGTTATCTCCCAGAATTCTGAGCTCCATTCTCGGGCCCGGCCCGCCACAGACACACAAAGATGAGGGGCATTCAGAGAGGCAGCCAGCAATCCGGTGTGCATGGAGGGTCTGATTCATAGGAAAGATTAAAGGACCTAAATCTGCTGATCTCATTGTGGAGGGGAGGAATATGCAGGTGACGGGTGACAGTGACCAGCTCCCACCTGATTAATTGTTTGGTCAGCTGCATGATGCAAGCTGGCTGGATCCTAACCAGCTACAGAGAGCTCAGTCTCAGCCCCTCAGCGCCCTGGGAGCACACGCTACCCTCTGGAACCGAGGGGGGGGGGGTTGACCCAGCTGGCACGTCTGCTGTCCCCCTCCACTTCCCAACTGCTGCTGCCAGCCAGTGAAGAGGACAAGGAAGGCAGCCTCTGCATGGGTGAGAAAGGCCAGGGAGGAGCCAGCAGCAGGAGACAGCACCAAAGCTCCAGGGAAGAGCCTGTGAGCTGTGGGGAGAAGTGAGGCACTCACCCACCTGGAGGCCCTCGGCTTTAGCGTCACCTCCACCCTCTTGGCTTCTGCCCCCGACCCCTCATTGGAGGCACAGGGAGCAGGGAGGAGGGCACTGTGCCACGGGGCAGACCCCGCAGGGAGAGGCAGGCACTGGAGATTTTCTCTTAGAGCCCACGACTCCTCCCGCCCCAGGCTGGTCCAGGCGAACGGAGCAGCCATCACATTAATTATTGGGGGGGAGGGGCAGGACTGAACTGCATTGTTCCCACTCTTCCTCCCCCCATGGCAGGCTCTCAGCTGCAGTCCCAGACCCTGCTGTTGGGATCCCCAGGGCTCCTCCTGCGGGCCCCACCCACACCACCAGAGAGCCCCATGTGCTCAGTCCCTCCCCGCCCCCCCACCCCCCAGCATGCTGCCCTCCCACCCCTGGCACTGGGGCTCTGCCTGCCTGCTCAGAGAGCTGGTCCACAGGGACCCCGCACCTGTGAGCTGCGCGGTGAGCCTGCTGCCTGCAGGGTCCTCCCTGGCTTCGTCGATGGTCACTGGTCTTCACACCCGTTTGTCGTCATGTCCCTGCTCCAGTGCAGGAGGAATGATGTTCACTGAGCTCAGCCTCTGCCTCACGTCCTTCCCCATCTCCTGCAACCTCCCCAGGTGCCCAGCCCCACCCCAGCCCGGGCGCCTGGGAGCAATCAGCATTGGGACACACCCAAGGCCTATGCCACAGAGCCAGGCGGGGCCAGCCCCTTCTCCACAAGGCCCTGGGAAGGCCCATGGAATAGTGAAGTCTGTTTGGGATGCTTCACTGGCAGAAAAATATTAATAAACCAAAGGGAGTTCACCAAAGAGCAGCAATTGCTGGGAGGGCTGGTGAGAAAAATGTCACCCATCTGCCAGGTGGAGCAGGCAGCAACCAGCGCTGGGTTCAATGTCTAGGGGTTCCTTTTCAACAATATAACACAGAACCAGCCCAAGCCCCCAGCCAGTAACCTGGGAAAATTACACCCCACCCCTGGTCACCACGGAGAGGCAAAACTTCCCCCTCGCAAGCACCGAGTCTGAGTGTAGAAAAGAACCTTTTAATGAAAGGAGGGAAGTCACCTGAAAATGCCACAAGCAGGATTCATAATCCTAAAGCTGGGAGCAGGACACTGACCCCAGAGTGTGTGGGGCAGAGCCTTCCACCTCCTGTTCTTGAGTTCTACACCCATAAGTTCCTTTTCTGGGGCCCCTTCTGGCCACCCCGCCAGCCACTGCTCCTCTCCACTAGCCATCCAGCCTGTGTGGTTCCTGTTCTCTGGCTGCCCCTACCCACAGCCACTCATTCCACTTGCTGCCTCGCCAGCTGCTCGTTCGGCTGTCAGATACTCTCTGCTGCTACCTGCCCCGCACGTTAACAGAACAAAAAGGCTCCTATTTAGCTCTGCCTTTGAGCAGTGGGGAGGAACAGGTTAAACCAGACAGGAGACTCTTTGAAAGAGCCCCCACTGCCTAGCTGGGACATCTGTCCACACTCCTCTTACTTTCACAGGGCTTCGGCCCCTGGCTAAGCAAGTTCCTTTCAGCTGAGGGTGACCTTCAATCGGGACAAGCGCTGCACGGCTCTGCCCCCCTTTGGTCAGACAGTGAAGATAACGGTGTTGTAACTTTTCACGACCCTGCATTCCATACTAAAGGGATTTGTAGCTCAGCACCAGCCAAAGCGGATCACTTGGAGCGACACAGCTCCTGTCTGCTAGAGACCTCTACAGAGCAGGGGTGTTCATGGCAATACAGTTTGCTCCTGAAGTTTCTCCCCCTCCCAAACGAGCTGTCAGGGTAGAGTTCATTCAAATCCTGCGGACAAGTCGTTGGGGGGCTGGTTTCATGGGGTTGCTCTGCCTAGCACAGCTACAGAGGACCTGTTCATAGTGCAAACCCCAAGGAGAAAGGGGAGTTGTCTCGGGCGGGCGGGAGAAACAAGGAAAGACAAAGGGAAGCTAAGGACCAGGGGCCACTTCCTGCCAGCAAGTGCATGAGGCTGGAGAAGAGACTCTGGGGGGTGGGAGTCCCATAGCGTGGGGCAGTTAAAATGAGACTTGATGAAGCAGTAGGGAGCAGCCTGTCACAAATAGCCCTGCTCTGGCGAGGGCGAGGGCAGGCCAAGCAGGAACATGTGTATTACTTCCAGGACCTCACGCCCGGCTCTTTCTCCTGCCCCTTGGGCTGGAGGGGCTCCCTGGACACTCAGACACAATTTCAGGAGACTTTCAGCTGCTGATGTTGCTACCTGGTGGGTGCCATTCATCACCTGCCCCAATGTACTGCACCACCAGAGTGCTCCAGGCCTGCAACACGCAGCCAGAACTCATACTAACCCCACGGCCCGGAGCCAGGCAGAGCCTGCTCTCTTGTGAGACACCCCAGAGAGGAGGCAGGTGTTCCAGTGAGCAGACCCTGGCTTCATGGCTAGAGGCAGGGTCCTTGGATGAGGAAATCGCCTTCCTTGTTGTCTTGCCAGAGCCCAGGTCCTGCTCCTTTTGCAATCCCATCCCAGGCAGGCTCTGGCAGATGGGCCGGGGAGCAGGAACGGGGATGCTGTGGGGACCCACGGGTCGAGTGCCGGTTATTATTGGGCAGCTTGAGCCCAAAGCAACTGGAGGAAGGAGATGAGGGAGTGTTGCTCAGGTATCGCTGCTGGATTCTCCAGCCCAGGCCTCCCCACCCATTCTCTTGCCTCTATGTGGGCATGGGCCGCCCACTTCCCCCAGCCATGGCAAGGGGGTGGAGAGAGACTCCCGCAGCAGCAGAACCAGGAAGCGTTTCTGGGGTCCCACCGCTGCCCCTGCACTGGCCCTGCATCCTAGCTTGGGCCCCCAGAATAGTTTTTCAGGGACACAAAAGAGGGGTGTGTGGGATACTGGCCCCCAGAGGGTACCTATAGGTTTGGGAAGAGGAAGCTGCCCACCCTAAGGACATAAACTATAGGGAAGCAGGTCTTCTAGCTGCCCCCGGAGGAGGGGAAAGGGACGGGAGGGGATTGGGTGGGTGGGGGGAGTGGGGGGGTTGGCTAACCATATGCAGACTCTAGGAGAGCTCCCACTCCATGCCTTGAAACACCTTACTCTGGTCTTTGTCACTGTGCAACATCGGCAGCTCTTAAAACACTGCAGCTGCTCTACAGCCAATGCCCAGGGCTCCTAAAGCCCCGGACCAGAGCTGAGCTGGTGCTAGAAACAGGGACAAAGTCCGTAGTGAGGCAAAGCCTGAGGGAGTGAACATGGGTGAGCAATGGAGGAGCCTCTGGACACTAAATGACACAATGGAAGATAATCCAAGCAGGTCACGGAAGAGCCAGCCCTGGGTCTGGAGCAGGGAGACCAGCAGCTGGGGGGGGGGGGGGGAGGAGGAACAGCTGCAGTTTAGTCAGAGGACTGGTAAACAGAGGCGGTTACCACACAGCAGACAACTCCGGTCAGATGGCACATGCAGGGGCCCAGGGGAAAGGACCTGGTGGCTTTTGGAGCCCAGGCCTGTTTTGTCAAGAGCAGGGATCAGATGAGGGATTGATGGCCCCACTTGTCAGCACACACCATGGCCTGGGGTGTTCCACTCCTTGGGTCTGTGCAGCGGGGGCTTTGGGCTCTGGGGCCAGTGAGCAGGGGGGTTACTCTCCTCCTGGCTACAGTAGCAATCTTCGTCTGTGCTCACTGCACTGCCCCCACAAAAGAGCGGGTTTAACACAATCTGTGGGACCCCACAGAAGAGCAGGGGGGAGCAGACTGAGCTGTCATCCTCCCGCCCCCCCGGAGCACAAACCAGGACTGGCCTAGTGGATGGAGAAAGCTGTAAATGTGATGTATCTGCATTTACGTAAGTCCCAAATTCTCATAAGCAAACTAGGGAAATACTGGCTCTAGCTGAAATTATTAGAAGGTGGGTGCACAGCTGGTTGAAAGACCGTACTCAACGAGCAGTTATTAGTGGTTTTCTGTCAAACTGGAGGACGTAGCTAGTGGGGCGGGTCCTGTAGTCGTCAATCTTTTCGTTAATTCATAGGTTCTAGATTCACAGATTCTAAGGCCAGAAGGGACCATTGTGATCATCTAGTCCGACCCCTGGATTGCACAGGCCATAATGATTAAAGCCTGGTCTACACTACAGTATTAGGTTGATGCAAGGCAATCTATGTTGACCTAATTCTGTAAGTGTCTATGCTTACATTTTGCTTCCACCAATGTAACTGCCCTGCTATGCCAACCACATAACTCCATCTCCATGAGTGGGGTTGCTATGCAGCAGTCTCCATCCTCAGCGAGGGTGTGGCGCTGGCATTCTCCTAGCCTGATGAGGGGCAGAGACAGTTCGGTGCCCGTCACTGGCAGAGGAGGGACAAAGGATGAGTCTGAAGAGCAGCTGGCGAAAGGCAGTCAGGGCTGGGCCAGGAGCGAGGACATCTGTTACGTCAGGACCCAGAGCTGGGGCATCACACCTGACGACGTCCCATTGCCAGCACAAGGGAGGGAATGAGATGCTCCCCAAGCCGCTGCTGCATCTCCATGGTGACTCACTGTTACACCTGGAGCTGGGCTCTGCCAATGGCATTCTCCGTCTGTTGCCATGAAAAGGCAGCTGTGTCATTATGGAGATGCTGCTGCTGCTGGCACTGGGGGCTGGAGGGAGGGTCGACTGGGTAAGGGGAAGCTTCCTGACAGCTTAAGATTTGGTTTATAGCTTTATTTAAGATTCAGCCCCACTCAGATGCCCAGAGAGGCCGGGGCCTGGGAATGACAGAGGAGCTAAGGCAGCAGCTTTGTGCCCAGGACATCCACAATGGGCAGGGTCTGATCTTGTTTGTGGAAGAGTGAAGAGTGCCAGGGGGTCTCAGCCTAGGGGGCAAGTGTCCATGTCACAGACCATAGTCACAGCAGCCTGCCGGATCCTGGCTCGCCGGCCATCTCACCAGAGAGACCAAGGCCTGACTGGGCCATGGATGCTGCATGTAGAGAAGACCTTGCACGGCTGGATGAGGGTCCCTAAGAGGGGACGGGGCAGGACTTGCTTCTGGGAAGCTCAAACTGCTGCTCTGGGCCATGCTGGAGATCCAGGTTCCGAGGTCTCCACCCAACCCTGCTCTGTTCCCCTCTGCGCAGCGGGACCCACGGCGGGCTCAGAGTGCTGGGCTGGAGCCATCTCTCATTCGGGCTGAGGTGCACGGGTGGGACCCGCTGGCTACTTCCAGGGAGGAAAACATTCTCTGGGCCAGGAGTCCCAGTGTCGCTGTCCCCGCAGCCCCATGGCGCCTGAGGCGTCTCTTCTGTGACCGGCTCTGGGATCTGGGAGGTTGGGGAGACTGAATGTCTAAGAGCAGGGCCTGGCTTTTGAGTGATGTGTCTGAGGAGAGCTGTACCAGGCTCGCTCTGGGAACACATCCCTGCCTGACACCCAGAGGGAGCTGTGGCCGCTGGCAACTCAGCTACTCCGACAGAACCAAGTCCACGTGCAGAATGATGAAAGGGACCCGAATTTCCAGTGGCTTCCGCAGAGAGAGGAGGAGAGGCGAGTGTCACGGGGCGCCCGGGCGAGGGTCTGGAACTTGCTCCCTAGGAAGCCAGTCAGGACTCCGGGGGAAAACGTCCTCTCTCCGTACACAGCCTGTCTCCAAGGCTAGGAGCTTTAGAGGTTCCCGCTTACACCTTCCTGGGTCTGACCTCGGAGCATTCAGCACCTTCTGCCCCTCCGTGTGCTTCCCCCAGCAAGCCCGCCTGGGCGGGGTCCTGGGGGAGCCCATGGATTCTGCACCCCAAATCCACAGTCAGACGTGACTCTCAGCCAGCCAGTAAAACAGAGGTTTATTCGATGACAGGAACGTAACCTAGATAGAGTGAACGCGACCCCCTCTGCTGGGTCCATTTTGGGGGCCCAAGAGCCAGGCAGAGCTTGTCTGCAGCTCCTTGCCAGCCCCCAGCCAGAACCAACCTCCAACTCCCTCTCTCCAGCCCCTCCTCCCCCCTGGCTCAGCCAGATCAGGTGACCTCCCTCCCCCACTTGGAGTCAGATTACAGCTTCAGGTATGGACACCTGCAGAGAGGATTCAGTAAAGAGCATTTCTACTCCGTCACAGCGAGCCAGGCCCAGGCCTCACGTGGGGCCACTGTAACAGGAGGAAACCTGCTGGCTCGGTTCTCTCCTTGGGACGTGCAGCGTGGTGCTTGCTGCTGCCTCTGGGGAGTCAGATGCTGCCTCTAAGAGTCTCCCTGAGTCTGGATGTGGATCAAGCTTTCAGAGGGTTTCTCCAGCCTTCACAGCTCTCCTGGCAGTGCCCTGGGGTTTGGCACACGGTGTCCGCAGGCCTTTGCTGTGCGAGTCTCTTCGACGTGGAGGGGTGGATGGGGCAGGAGAGAGATGCTCCCTGGCCTAGAAATTCCTACAGCAAACCCACTGCGCTGTCTGCGCCTGTCACCCCGTGGCTCCGTCTCCAGCAAGAGCTGAGGGGCAGCGTGGGGCCAGGAGCGGGCAGGGCAGGGATCTGCAGGGGCTAGACGCTGAGACCGGTGAGAGGCTTGGCCCCTGGTCCCAATCCTTTTGAACCTGCTCCGGTGCCCTCCTCCTTCCTCAGGCTCAGCAGCACACACTGCTGTTGCTTGTCGGGTGTCTGATAAGCACCAGCATGGGAGGAGCACTCAGCACTCAGTCTTTGCCTGCTCACTGATCACACTCAGCCCAGCCAAGGCCCAGCTGTGCCCCCAGCCCCCCACTTCCCCTGCCATAGCTCTCCAGGTGAGTGGGTGGCCATGAAATGGAGGAAACGTGGCCACCGCCGACCATGAACATGGCCCTGGCTGTTGGACGGGATTCCCTGTCGCTCCCACCTCACTAGCTGGCCTCATCCAGCCAGCAGGGATCTGGGTGAGCCACCCACCTCTCCTGGCTAGGAGGCTCTTCTTCCCCGAGAGCCAGCTGGGGGGGGGGAGAGTCGGGGGGGGGGGGGGGGAAGGGGGGCAGCTCTCGGGCCTGGACAGGACCATGCGCTCTAAACTGTTAGAGAAAGTTAGCTCATGTAACTCCATTTTGAAGTTCCTCTCGGCCCTTATCTTGAGGCCAACCCAGCGCGTACCAGAGAAAGGGGGGCTCTGGGCACCAGCGGTTTCAAGTACCTCTAGACAAAGGAAGGGGCAGCCTCGAAACCGCTAGGACAAGATAGGAGCTTCACATGAACATCAGCCTGTGGTCATGAGCTCAATGCAGAAGGGGATAGGTGGGAGATAAGAAAATTGCCTTACCATAGGCTAGAAGGCCCGCTGCACGAGGGGTACATGTCCTGCTGTAGAGTATCTCATCTATCCTTTGTCTGTATTTCGGGGTCCTTCTTGCTTAGCAAGAGCACCACACAGCTGTGTAATAAACTGGGTTTTTCTTTTTCTGCATTTTATTGGAATAATTCCTGTGCCTCAGCCTAGACTCGAACTCTGTGTGACTGGGGGTGTAATTCGCAGCAGTTTTCGAGCTGCGTGTGACCCAGAGGTGTAATTCATAGCGGTTCTCTTGAACCGTGTGTGTGACCTGTAGGTGTAATTCATAGCGGTTCTCTTGAACCGTGTGTGTGACCTGTAGGTGTAATTCATAGCGGTTCTCTTGAACCGTGTGTGTGACCCGAAGGTGTAATTCATAGCGGTTCTCTTGAACCGTGTGTGTGACCTGTAGGTGTAATTCATAGCGGTTCTCTTGAACCGTGTGTGTGACCTGTAGGTGTAATTCGCAACAGCCCTCGGGCTGTGCGTGACTTGTGAGTGTAATTCACAACAGAACCTAGCGAGGCGGAGCCAGGATACAGCAATTGCTTCAGAGCCAGGCTTGTGTCTGCTTGGTCCTTGAGATGCCCAGGCATGGCTGGGGGGAGGGAAGGGGCCCAGCCCAGCGCTCATGCCCTGGAGCGTGAGGAAAATGGGGCCTGACTCAGGCCTGGGAAGCGGGTCCTGCAGGGTAGAATTTGGGGCATGGGCTTCTCTCAGGACTCTGTATTTGGACGGGTATTTGGATAAGCCTCCTGGTGTCCTAGAGGAGCCAGAGCAGAAACAGCACCATTAGCAGCATCTGTCCATGTCCCAGACTGAACCTGAGAGGAATCCTGCTCTCCATAGCTCAGAACCCTGCCCCTTCATTAGTGTTAGGCACCTCTAGCTCCAAGTGCAGCCTCTCTCTCCGCTGTGCCCCCACAGAGGCCCTGCTCCCTCCCTTCTCCTCCTGCTGGAGAAATGTTTATCTCTACTTTACGGCCTAGGCAGCCCCCACTGACCTGGGGTATTCATACTGCTCTTGGGCCTGCAGCCTGGTTCCTCCTGCTGGGACTAGGAGAGCCAATACCACAGAGAGGGTGACCAGACAGCAAATGTGAAAAATCGGGAGAGGGGTGGAGGGAAATAGGCTCCTGTATAAGACAAAGCCCCAAATATCGGGACTCTCCCTATAAAATCGGGCCATCTGGTCACCCTAACCACAGACCACCTATTCCTGGACTGCTTTCCTCCAGGGACAGCTGCAAGACTCACTAGAAAAGACAGGGGGCTCAGGTGGAACCTGCAGCAAAAAATATTTAGCTTCAGTTTTTTGGAGAAGCCACACGATTTGAAGATGAATTCAGAACCTTGTGGCTACCTGCAGAGGGGAACTCTTGCTAGATTGTAGAGTCAGTTGCTTGACACTTTGGTTCCTTATGAAATATATTCAAGAGATCAAATAAACAAGATCTGTCAGGTTTCTTGCTAAACGCCAATAAGAACATAGTCTAGGAAAAAGGTGCAATATGATACCAGTCTCCAGGAAGCCATGTGTGAAGTGTTATGTTTACCTCACACAGGTATGTTCCCAGTGTTACACCCCAAAAGCCATATTGTTATACCCTATCTGGTTACAAGTCAAAGGTCCTCTCTATGTCATCCGAAACTAGAGATAACCAATCCGTTTTCTACCATGTTTTTCTGCTACCATCCCTTATCTCTTTGTTCTGAACACATGATTTGCAAGGACCAGAGGATGTGACCGCAGCTCCTAGGGGAGCCCAATCATCTGTCTTGTCCTCTTCTTTTGGGCCATTCCAGTACAGGCCTGTAACTCCCTTCCTATTGCTATAGTAAAGCACTCATGGGTCTGTTTTTGACAATTGCCTTATTTACTTAAGTGACCGCAAGAAATTATGGGATACTTAGCAAAAGTGAGCAGGTTTATGTAAAAAAATTATTGGCCAATTTAGACTACATAACTGCTATTATCTTACTATTATGAGCTTAATAAAGACTGCAGATAACACATTGATAATGTAACATATACATGCTAACCCAGCATATATTTGTCAACAGTTCCCTACCACTAGTCAACTTGATAATTGATTATAATTGATAATTGATTAAGGCAACATCTTTACCAAATTAAAATATGCAGCAGTGATAGGGTCTTTATATGTAACTTAAAGCATTTTACCAAATTGCCTATGTGGAAATACATGATGAGCATAACTTATACCCCCTGTAGCACACGCACAGCTTTAAATGCAACCTTTCTCCAATATGGGAAAAATCAGTATTTCAAGTCCCCATCATGGATAAGGGGATTCAAATCTTGTCCTGCTTTGTACATCTCATTGCTAAGTGGAATCGTGTGTGTTTTCAATCTAGTAACAATTTTAAATTTAAAGTAAGTGTTTAAAATCAGTAGGTAAGTTTCAACCACATCCTGATCTTGGGGCTTACTTTGGAGAATAGATTAATTCTGAAAATGAGGATAGTCATTATTAGAGTATGTCCCACAGTGCTACATCCATGAGGAATAAAACAGAAATTTGGAGTAGTGACATTGGGTGTAAGGTCTCCCTGTATAATGTCCTTGTAATTAGTTACTAGACAGCACTGTCAATCCAGGACCTTTGGTATGATCTAGTATAGCCGTTCTTGTGTTTTTATGTTATGTTATGTTCAAATATGTTTATTTTTAGAAGCTTTTTCAGTTTTTGCTCAAAGGTATACCTTTTTACTTCCTAAACATATGCATTCCTAGTCTGCCATAATGAATACAGTGCTTGACTGCTAAAATAGATGCTCACAATCAATTCTATGAGCAGATATATTGTTCACTACTGCTGAGCACTCTGTTTTACCAAGATAGTTGGCAGAGACTTTTTTACCCAAGCTTTTTAGCATTAATCTGTTTGTTAGTAACTCAGTTAAATATTTCAGAACAAACTTTAATTAACTACTACAGCTTTTAACACAGCACACACACACAAAAAAAGAACATAAAACTAAAGCAAAATTAAATTTAAATGCTGGGTTATGCAAACACTTTGAGGGTAATAAACTTATGGCACTTGCTTCTGCTCAGAAGATGAAAGTTGAAATTTGTTTGGTTGTTTTAATATTTTTGCAACATAACCAAACAAAATAATATTGTTATATTTTTAAACATTTTGATTAAACATACTATATTTTAATATTTAATAAAGGAACAAACAACTTTATAAAAACCTAAAGTCATGAATTTATCAATATTGCCTTTGCATTTATGTTGAGTGGTTTTTCTTCATATATATATATTTGGACAAAAAGCCTTTGTTTAATAAAAGAATAATCTTTTTTGTCTGCAATGAGGCAGAAATACATGTAGGCAGTGTCAGGATGAGCTGTACCCTGACATCTGGTGGTGAATTGTGGTAAATTGTGTAAAAGAACTTCAGGGGCTGATCTTATTTGCATAGGCACACCCATCCTGCCTAGCATGAGCTTACAGCAGCCCAAAAGGTCAGTTTGGCTGCTTTGGGGTCCCCAGTTTCCCTGTTATTGGGGCAGGAATAATAAAGTGTTGTTATCCTGATTACGTGAATCAAAGACTGTGGACATGTACTTGGCCTTTGTTATGCTGGAGGGACTCGCCATCCTCTTGATAGCACTCACTGGGCAAGGGACTGGGGTTCCAAAGCCCAGGGAAATGAAAGAGGTTGTAAGGTGATATTTATGCGGTGGGACTGGTGTGAAGGTCTTAGAAGCTTGTTGTGCCCTGATTTCCTTCACTATGAAATATCAGAGCTAATTTTTGATTCCATTAGGAGTCTAGCTTCAGGTGGCTGAACTGAAATCCCTTTGGGCCTGGTGACATATCATGGAGCAGCTGGCAGAGCAGTTTGTGGGACGGCTGGCGGATTAGAGCACTGAGCACAGTGGCTCATGGAATGGCTGGCGGAGTGGCTTGTGGTGAGGGCTGCAGCAGAACCTCACAGAGAAGTGGGGCAGTTGGCCTTGGACCACGTACAGTGCCCCTTAACCTGCCCTCCATTTCCACACAGGCTGGGAGGTAAGATTCTGCAGATTTACTTTTGAACTCTGCACTGACTAGGAACAGAGGCTTTTGGGCTGTGGGACTTTTGGGACGTTGGGTGATTTTGGGGTTGCTGGACTCATGAACCCAAGGGAGAGGACACGGTCCAATCTGCTGGGGTGGGTTTTGCTCAAGGGTTGGTTTATGAGCCCTAGTTGTGGTGTTTTCCCAATTTAATGCTGATGTCATTCACTTCATGTTATTAAAGATGTTCTGATACACCGACCTGGGCTTGCGAGAGGGGAAGTATTGCCTCTTTGAGGCGCCCGGGGTGTGTATAGGATTTTCCCAGGTCACTGGGTGGGGGCTCGAGCCAGTTTTGCATTGCGTTGTTGAGAGGGAACCCCTATGTACTGAACCCGGCCCTTGCTGCTATCAACTCCATCTGGCAGAAGGGTTACGTACATATACGTAGACTGTAACTGGGGCCTTTTTTTTGAGCTTTCCAAAAAAATTAAATTGGTCTTATGAGGTGGTTATAACCCAACCAAAACATTTAAATAGTGTTAAAAAACAAACACACACACACACACACACACACACACTCACACACACTCACTCACTCTCTCTCTCTCTAATCCATGCACGGTCCCGAGCTAACGTGGGGACCTTTGGATTATTTGTTTTATTTGTATTACTATCTCTCTCTTCAGTGTAGGCCTCTGTAAGAACTTTAACACAAAGGGCGGGCAGAAGTGAGGAGACAGCAGTGTAGGAAGGGAAGGAGACATGAGCCAAGGGAGTGTAATTAACGCTGTAGGGGCAGTGAGTTTAGCAAACTGAGAAAGGTCATAAAAGAAAAACTTGACCTGTACATAAGAATATTTGAGAATGGTTACATTATTAGTTCTGGGGAGGAGGGTCAGAGCGGGAGGGGGGGGCTGGGGGTGACTGGAACCTCTGGCTTTTAACTCAGAGCGGGGAGGAAGAAGGGGTTGCTACCTGTTCCCACAAAAATCTGCATTTGTTCCCTAAGTACCTGTTGCTTTCATCTGCACTTCCAACCGATCACAGGAGTGCTCTTCTTTGCTGCAGTTAACGGTTTTGGGGCAGTTCATACATGTTTCTAAGATTTCTAGCCTGTCTCTGTCACACTAAGTTTTCTCGATTTTGCTGGCAATTAAGGGAAGAGTAGGTGAGAGGGAATGTTACTTATACTTTCCACCTGCTGCTTTAATTGCCTATTTTGATTTAGTCCTAGTTTCAAACAGCCTTTTAGGTCATTTATAGTTGTAATTGGTCAACTTTTACTTCAGACACTGAATCCTGGGTGAGTGGGAGTGGTGGTGGGGGGTTATTATTTTTTTGGTCTCCTGTCCTACACAGATGAACTTCTCTTATATTTTGTTACATATTTGCTTATGAAGATTCAAGAGCTACTTTATTATTTTTGGCTGCCATAACAGCTAATTCTTGGGCTTTGCTGTTTCAGCCTTTGCTGTATCCGGGCGCTATGCCCAGAAAGATTTCACTTGTAATTAACCTTTATATGTTCTCAAAGTATGACTTGTAGCCTGGAATTCCTAAAATATTTGCCTTTCACCGAGAGGGCTTTATCAGGCACTGTCTATAAAACTGGTCATTTTTTAAAAAGCTGTTTTGCCACAGTGGTACTTTTATAAAGATGTCTCTGTAGCACCTCCTGCATTTACTGGACTCATAGGAGCGCTTAGAGCACTCTGTGATGGGCTGTTCCTGGTGGGATCAACTGAGAGTGACAAATCAGGACAAATTGCTTCCAAAAGGGCCACTACAGCGCAAAGCTGGGGTTTCTCCACCTCTAAGGCACCAAACCATTCAAACAGAAAAGACTTTGGTTTCCCCCCACTGGCTAGACCTAAGTCACACAAGCAATTCCCTTAGACACTCCAGCTTCCCAGTATCACCACCAGCAGCCACCTGTCCTGGGGATCAATGGTTATGAAAACCAATACCCCAAATAAAGAAAACGGTTCTCCCCAATTCCAAGGAATCAGGCCCCAGACCCAGGTCAATATACAAATCAGATCTTCCCACAAATCATGCTGTTGCCAATCCTTAGAATCTAAAATCTAAAGGTTTATTGTACAAGGAGAAAGAGATCGGTGAGGGTTAGGGATGGTTAAAAGAAACCAGTTACATGCATTGATGGCAAATCTCTTGGTTCAGTCTTGCAGCAGTGGTAGAATAAACTGCAGGTTCAAATCACAGTCTCTGGAATGCATCCCCTCCAGGGATGGGTCAAACAGTCCTTTGACCAGAGTTCCCCTGTGCAGCAAAGTCCCATCCAGAGGTAGAAGCCAGTCTGGAGACTGAAGATGAAGATGGAGGTGGGGCTGCCACCCTTTTATCCTTTCCAGGAGCAGGAATTTTCTTTGTCCCTTGCTGTGGAAATTTATAGCAAAATGGAGTTTGAGTCACTTGGGCATATCATATGGCCATGCCTTATGACTCAGAATTCACAGATGCCGGCCCTTATCCTTGTCTCATGCTCGTCTTTTGGGACATTCCAGTGAATGTAGCCACTGTCTATTGCTGTGATGAATCGCTCAGGAGTCTGGTCTTGATATTTGCCCTACTTACATAACCCAAAACATACTTAAATGACTGTAAAAGGTTATGGGATACTTAGCATAAGTGAGCAGGATTATATAAAAAGCATAGGCCAATTTAGGCTATATAACTCTTCTCTGCTTAATATATACTGATATATGTAGGGTGTAGATAATACAGATATAGTGCATTACCAATACATATATGCTGGCCTGGCATTCATTAGTCAACGAAACATTTGTCGTTTCCCAGAGGACTGCTGAAAGTTTCTCTGCTGTTTGGGCCCCCTCTAGTGGCTAATTTAATAGATGGGAACCAGGTAATGAGTTCCGAGGGACGGTTCGGGAATGCAGACTCACATCTAAGATAGACTCAAACATATTTTGTGGGAAGGCAAAAGAAAGTTCTCAAATGTGCTTCTGGAGCAGGTCACAAGGCTTTACCATGTCCAGCTGAGCACCTATGATCCTCCCATAAACCCACTTCCTCTTGCTTCTGCTCCTCACCACAGGAGCCATGGGAATGGGGAGGGAACCTGACTCAGTTACAAAGACGGTCAACCAGGTTCTCTGCACCATGGGCTGGGCCACCCTGTTCCCACCCTGTGCCAAGATTCACACCCAGGGGGGGGGGCGGGTTTGGCAACGAGCAGAGCCTGAGCAAAGTTGCTGATAGCTGCAGGACTGGAGGAAGCCATATGCAGGAAGAAGACCTTTGTCCGCAATACAGACAGGGCTGGCGACAGGGGGGTACTATGGGTACAGCTGTACCGGGCCCCGGACTTAAGGGGGGCCCCGTAAGTCCGGGGCCCGGTACACAGCAGTACCCATAGTCGTCCCCCCTTGTCGCCGGGCCTGGGCGGGTCCCGTCACCCATCCATCCCCCTCCTCACCCAGAGACCCCCTCCTCACCCAGAGCCCCCTCCCCATCCATCCCCCTCCTCACCCAGAGACCCCCTCCCCGTCACCCCCCTCCTCATCCAGAGACCCCTCCCGAACCATCCCCCTCCCCGTCACCCCCCTCCTCACCCAGAGACCCCTCCCGAACCATCCCCCTCCCCGTCACCCCCCTCCTCACCCAGAGCCCCCTCCCCGTCACCCCCCTCCTCACCCAGAGCCCCCTCCCTCAGCCCCCTCCCCATCCATCCCCCTCCTCACCTAGAGCCCCCTCCCCATCCATCCCCCTTCTCCCTCCTCACCCAGAGCCCCCTCCCCATCCATCCCCCTTCTTCCTCCTCACCTAGAGCCCCCTCCCCATCCATCCCCCTTCTCCCTCCTCACCTAGAGCCCCCTCCCCATCCATCCCCCTTCTCCCTCCTCACCCAGAGCCCCCTCCCCATCTACTTCCCATCCATCCCCCTTCTCCCACCTCAGGAGCGATCGAGGGAGACCCGCGTCCGGGAGCCAATGGCAGCCCGGTGGGGGGAGGCGGGGCAGCCGCGGAGCGCTGAGCCCACCGGAGCCAGGAGCGACGCTGCCGCTGGCGCGGGCGAGACACCTGCGGGCAGCGGGCTGGCCGCCGGGGAGCGCGCGGGGCGGGGGGCGCGGCAGGACGCAGCAAACGCCGGGCGGGCACTGGGATGCTCTGGGCACCTCCCCACTGCATCCTGGGTGATGCCTGGCCCGGGCAGAGCACCCCCCCCACCTGGGTGGCATCTGGACAAAACTTTCTGACCCCATCCAAACCAGCTGTGCTGGAGGGTCACTGACCCAGTGCACATGGGCCCTGCCAGGATGGCAATGGGGTTCCCTTGTTGGGGTGGGGGCGTCAGGCTGGTGCAGGAGACCCAGACCAGTGTGGTGGATGCACTGTGTTTTGGGAACCAGGGAGGACCAGCAGTGGCTTCAGATGGAAACAGACCTTCCCGGAGCTATGCAAGAAGCTTGCACTGACCCCCCCCCCCCCCCCCCAGAAGCAGAACACGTGAGTCAGGGAAGCCCCAGAAGTGCCCCAGTGGGTTTGCAGCATGTGGACACAGCTCCAACAGCCAGCTCTAGGTGTGTCCCGCTCCACTTTGGGGGTTGGAACAGCTCCTGTTGACAGTGTAGTGGTGTAGGTGTTGTGAGGTACTTTGGAAGGCCTCAGTCCCTCGAATAGGCGTTGAGGGGCTCAAGTCTGTCAACGCGACCGCAGAAGGGGTACCTAGCACTCCGGAGCCGTTGCTAGGAAGGGAAAAGCCCACGAGCAAATACAGGAGTGGGATTAAATACACTCACACATTTGCATCTCATACATACTCATGTCTCATTTGCAAGCAACAAGCTGATTGGTTACACGCTGTCCTGCCTCAGTTTCCCCATTTGGTTTCCCACGCATTCGTTCTCACACAGACGGGGTCAACACTCACACAGCTGGGAACGGTTCCGTTCCCAAACACACAGAGAGCAGCAAGGTCACTCTCATAGCTGATGATACCGTCACTCTGCACTCTCCTGGGGGTGACTCAGAAGCGTAACTACACCTCCTAGTGAGTGCCCGTCACAATGTCTTCCGGGCACTACAGTAGGTAATGCTGCTCTACCCATTGGTGAGTGCTCCAAGGAACGCTCCAGAAATTATCGATGGCTTGCAGAGGCCTTGACTTTCAAACTGTGCAGGGGCTGTAGCTGCCAGCCATAGCCCACTAGATTGTCCACAGGGGTGAGTGTGTCAACTGAAAGAGTGACTAGGCCCGTGTGCTGCAAGGCTTAGGCCTTGGCTACACTTGCAGTTAGAGCGCATTAAATCAGCCCGAGGCGCCCTAACTCCTGAGGTGTCCACACTGGCAAGACACTTAGCGCGCCTGGCCTCGGTGCTAGAGCACTCCTGGTAACCCACGAGCAGCATAGAGCCTGCTGCGCCCTGGCCAAACCGCCCAGGTGTCAGCGTGGACGACGTGTTGCATTACTGCGCTGGGATTGGCCCCACAAACCTGTCCCCTAATCCCCTGATGTCAAGAGGCCACGCTTCTCATTGTTTTGAACTTGGCTGCAGCCATGTCAACAGTGTGCCCTTGTTGCCAAGAAGGCAGTGATGTTTCACCCCCATAATGCTTTCTATGGAGATATGCTTAGGACTGTAACTACGATATAACTGGAATTGTTTTATGCTACGTATGCCATGTAACATATCTCTGCAAAGGTGATGATCTACTGACTATCTTCATCCTATTTGTAGGCAGGTGTCATTGTTGTATTCAAAGGTATGAATATTGGCTGTGTACTTGTTTGAGTTTAAGTAGCCTTAGTAAGGCGTTTGGTCAGCTTCTTGAGAAAGGAATTTGCAAGTAAGGCACCCAACCACGAACCACTTAATGGACAATGGAACCTTGGAAGACTCCAGTCCACATAAGACGTCTACCTGGGGCCATTCAAGGCAGCATGTGACCAAGGGCTGTCACCTGTAAAATTCTGCGTCATGCATGGACATGTGACCTTGCCCATGTGCCGCCAAAACTTCATCTTGCAGTTGGATTCTGCATAGGAGAGGGGCTCTCGACCCACAAGAGACAGGCTATTTAAGCCCCTGGGATAGCCCCCCCACCCCCATGCCATTTGGTCTTCAGTTGGCTCAAGAGGTAGCCTTTCCACCCCAAGGGATACCTGAAAGAAACAGGAACAAAGGACAGTAACCACAGGGGTGGGAGTGATTGCTGGACCCAGACTAGAAGGAGATTAGTTTGTCAATGAAGATTACTGGAACATCTCTGAGGGTGAGAGTTGATCTATAATCACTTTCTTACTGTAGTAGGTTTAGCCTTGTGTGTTTTATTTTATTTTGCTTGGTAATGCACTTTGTTCTGTCTCTTATTACTTGGAGCCATTTAAATCCTACTTTTTTTTGTATTTAATAAAACCACTTTTTACTTATTAACCCAGAATATGTATTAATACATGGCAGGGGCAGGATGGGGACTGTGTGCATATCTTTCTATCAGTGTTATAGAGGACAAATAATTTATGAGTTTACCCTGTATATGCTTCATACAGGGTCAAACGGATTTATTTGGGGTTTTGACCCCACTGGGAGCTGGGCATCTGAGTGCTGGAGACAGGAGAACTTCTTGAGCTGGTTTCAGTTAAGCCTGCAGCGTGTGGAAAACATTGGTCAGACCGAGTTTGAGTTTGTAGCAGGCTAGTGTGTCTGGCTCAAACCACGCAGGTCTGGCAAAACCAACAGGAACAGGGCTTAAAACAGAGCTTGGAGCTACAGAGACCAGGACTCCCCCCACCCCCTCCAGTCAGATCCATCTGGGGGGGGGGGGGAAGGGGGCAGTGAGCCAGATGACCACATCTGTGCCTCACTCCATTTCCCAGCTAGCTCCAAACTGTAATCTTCCAGCCCTTCCTCTGCCTTTGTCTTTTTCCCAGGCCAGGAGGTCTAGATACCGCCTGATATTCTGACATTCCAACCCCGAGTCTATGGTTCCCTTCCAAAGCGCTGTTTCTGACAGCCCACCTGTTTACCTGCTTCGGGACAAAGCAAACCATCACTGTGGACTGCTCCTGCGGCGGAGGCAGGCGTTTGTGTGGTGATGTGCAAGAGAGGCCAGGGGGCGTGTTTTCTCCTTCCCCTGCCACTGTCTGAACTTACGAGACAGCATGGTGACACCCCCGCCCCCATACACACACTCCACCCGCACCCTCATTTGAAAAGCATGATGCATCCACTTGCTCACACAAGGAGTCAACGGCTCTCAGGACCATGCATTGGGGGGAGGGGGAGAAGGCAGCAATGCAGCCATTTCTGTTGTGGTGCAGGTTAGCGGCACGAACTGCATGTTGTGGCTGTTACACAGAAATAGTCGCTGCTCAGGGCGAAACTGTTGCCAGTTTTGGGGCCGGTGGGGAGGAGGGTCTGGTGAGGCATAGGGCAGTGGCAGATGTTGTCATTGCATGCACTGTTACTGGAACTGGGTGGGGATTTCTTGGCATGTGAACCAAGCCCTAAAGACTTTCACCTACCCCTTTTCCGGGTTTGAGATTTCCTGATGCATTGGAAACTAGTAGTGCATTCTCTGGTCAGCATGTAACATTAGCTGCACTTCCAACCCCCTCCTGGCTTAACCTTGGACTTTGGCTATTGCTGAACCTGGGAATGGCCGAGGGGACAGACAGAAAAAAGTGTTTATAGGATCATGGCCCATTACACACCATGACGGTTCTTGTGCTGGGAACCCTGGGGACCAAACCTGACCCCATCTTCAGTTCATTGTGCTTGGGATGCAGAAACCCCCCCAAGAAAAGTGTAATATTTATTAAACGTGCCAATTGTGTGTTCCCAGTATCAATCACCAATCTTAAGAACATGAAGGGAATGGAGGGGCAGGTGCATCAGCTGTTGCTTCTGTTCTCTCGGCAGGCTGCCCTCGCTCTGGCCAGCTAGCTCCCATTGACTTGCCCGAGATGACTGCAGGCTTGGTTCCGTGGTGGAGGCACACACCAAGTTTACTGCCGACAAAGCTCGGTAGTAGCATCTGGCTGACTCTGCGGGGCCACAAATACATCTATGTTCATGACAATGGACTTCCCGTTCCCCCTCGGCTGGACAAACACCCCCCAGGACTCCTCTTTATACACGGACCCAAGTTACCTTTCAGCCCGACATGGCCAGTTACCACCTTGCACAGGTTGCTTCCATGAAAACATCTGTCAGTCAGTCACCCTGACCTTACCTTGAAGAATGGTCAGTATGTCCCTGTGCCGTCGTCATGGAGTGTGTTTACATCATCACCCCATTCTTCCAGCACTATGCCCCGGGAATGGGTTTATATGAATACTTGGTGCCTACAAATGGTTGTGTTTTTGCAGTGGCAAAGTTCACATACTGGACAGCCAATGTGCAAACAGGCCTCTGCTTTTACAGGGCAGGGCTTGTCTCTTACTACTCCTGCTCTAGCTTGACAGGTCTCGACTCTGCTTGGGCCTAATCTCACCAGGCCTCATGCTCTTTCTACTACAGGGCTGTGGGACTCCTTCAGATGGTCACTCAGGGAGGTATTCCTGGGAGGGGTTTTGGGTGCTAAGAGGGTGAGGTCCTGGGAGTCTTGCAGGCTCCATGTTCTCCTCCCAGTCACGTGTGGTCCTTGAAGGAGGATCCTGCAGCTCAGCAGCCCCCTAGGCAGGGGTACGGAGCCCAACAAAAAACCCTTGTACTCTTCCCAGAGAGAAAGGACTGCGGTGCCTAACTTCTCCTCAGACAACCCAGGTATTCGACAACTGGGGCTCTGTTCCCTTCCCACTCTTATCCATACAGCTCCTGTCTGAAAGGGGACAGTAAGATCAAGGGATTGGAAGAAGCACTGAACCTGTGTAATCTTCCAAGGGACAAAAGAAAGCTGTTACCAACCTTAGACAACCACTATCCGAGAGAAAGGTTTTCCTCATATTCCTTTCAATAAAACAAGTACTTAGAAGCCTGATCACCTATGACCTTCCTGTACAGAGCTAAACTTTGAGTGACGCACACACGGTCAACTTTTGTTTTGAGAGAGATGAAGTCTGGTCAAAGGCTTTTTCAAGGAAAAGGCCAACGGGGAGAAGGCAGCTGAAGACTCAGAGTACTGAGCTGTGTAGTGGCACTATGTTGTCCCAGAGGGATTGTTCTCGTTTGATACCCAGTGATGTGATCATCTCACTGGTCGCATCTAGAGCATGCCGCATATATGTACAGATGTTAAAAAAAATATTATTTTCAATATCCAGGAAGTATTGGATCTATGTAAAGAACCAGGATTTCAACACCTAGAGCCTGATCATTTCTAACAGCAGATTTTCATAATAAAAGTCATGAAGTGGAAAGTGATTAATTCTCTTCATTGACAGTTATTTTGTCATCCAGAAAATGTTATGTCGACTTTTCGCCTTGTTGTGAGCAGTTCGTTTTTTATTTTTAATTCTCCTGCATATCACAGTATGATGCCAACTCCAGGTGATCCCTCTTTGGGTCAGTTCACATCATTAGCTGCAATGGGCTGATGGAAAGGTTGGTGGCTAACTATAGGGAATCTCAGGAATCCCTGGGAAAGTTCAATTCCAAGGCAGCATGTGATCTCACTGGGGATTCTGAATTGGACTTGGTATTCCAGCTGAGCTCACATATGGGCAGGGTCTGAGACTTGCCCACGATAATAACTCAAATCAGAATTCAAGATTTGTTCTGCAGCTACCAGATCTTTACTGATCCCTGTAGTTTTCTCCCAGCCTCAAGACCTCTGCAATCCTTTACACACCTGGGTTAAGGATAGGGGGACAAAACAGGGTAGAGATGCATAAAACCCCTGGCCGTCCATCTGTTCTCAGGGCGAGGACATTATAGTCGCTAAAAAATGGGAAAGGAAATTCCAAAATGTTGATTTTCAAGTTAAGTATTTTTATTATCAAAATTATTACATCTTTTGTGAAATTCAAATGTTACAGCATGGTGTAAAAACCCCACCCGAGTCAGGAGCCGCAGCCCCCACCTCTCCAAGAGCTTCCTAGTGCTGGAACCTCTGCATGCTGCTCCCAACCCCCAGATCCGCTGCTGCCACTCGTCAGGGCAGAGCCTGCCTGCCCCATGCTGCACACAGCATGAAATGGGAGACTACACACCCAGCTCTAAACCGAGTGAAGTTTACACCTATTTTATACAGTATACAGAGACACCCGTGTTCCAGGTGACAAGTTCCATCCCCAACACACACTCAGCCAGACGGTTGGAGAAAGTTACTTTGTTTTAATATTTTAAAAGTCTCCCCTACCTTGAACAAACACCTGATTTTAACTGTGAATTAGAGAACTTGTAACAGCCCTAAAAAAGGAAGAAGACTGTGCATTCGAAAGACAGGGAGACAGACTCACAGCATTATCTTGTCCAAGAGAAAAAGGAGAAGGCCCACTGCAGCACCAGGGACTCTACCTGTTGTATATTAGCTAACCTAACGTGGTTATAACTGAATATAAAATTAGATAAATAAAAACACGCCTGATATTACAGTAAACAAGTGAGAAAGAAGCTGGCAACTGTATGGAGCGGAACGGACAGGGCACCCCCCTTGGGTTGCTTTGGCGCCACTCTGGACATGACCCCTACGTGGGAGGAACCGGACGCACATTCACTGCGTGATTCTTTATACGCCCAGCACCCAACTCACCAAGGCCTGGAGACCCCACCCACCATGCACTCTGGGTCACCCAGCCCCCAGTACGAACATGACTTGTCTGGACAGTCCCCATAGCAGGGATGTCACAATGTCGCCCCTACTCAGCCCCCCCCCCCCCCCAATCTCACACGGAGACCTTCCCGTTGACACTGCAGCATACCACACCGATTCAGTTCCCCAGCTAGTGACAGACATTCACAGGCACTGCCCCCATTTAGTTACATCCTGCAGAGCCCCCCCACCCGTCCTGTCAGCAACAGTCACAGCTTCTCACTCTCTCCTAGTCCCACTGCGAACTGATCAGTTCCTGGAGTCTGTCACAATGGAAAAGGGTCTGGCTGTGGGGGTTACAGCCCAGGCCCAAAGGCGGTGCATGATGCTCTGTTGTGACTGGAATGATCAGAACGGATGAAAGCCCCCCAAATGCACTGAGAACCTGCCTACCAGGGAGCTTTGGGATTGGAGTTCAACTTCCCCCAGCTTTGTCTTTAACTGTTCTCATACTTCAGAAGAAGTCCTTACTGCACAAGTGACTACGGCTATGGGCATGGACAGGAGACAAGCTGTAGCGTAGTCACTGCACTTAGAACCACTTGCTTTTCTATAATGTACCCAGCTTTGCTACAGTCTCTGCCTCAAAGAACTTTGCATCCTCCTCCAAGGGCAGAAGCTGCCTCTGCTCACAAGTCTCACTCATTTACTCCAGCCTCTGACCCCCAGAACCGGCCCAGAAGCCACTTCCAGAGGCGGCTGGAAGGAGTTATGGGCAATTCAGTCCTCCTTGAATCCAGGCAGCCCTAGGAAAGTCCTGTCTGAGTCTTTACTCCTGGACCTTGAAGTTGCTGCAGTCTATATGGATGGACACTGCCTCCCCCACGGTGTGGATAGTGCTGTGAACTGGAAACCCCTGACCCCCGGGAGCTCTGGTGGAGAGCCGGCTGCCCAGAATTAGGCAGGCTGATAGTCCGCAAATCTGACTGCAATGATCTGGAACTTTGGGGAGCAGAGCTGGAACCTGATGCTCCTGTGCAGGGCTGAGAAACCGACCCCAAGGATCCCGAGTCTGCAGCAACCTGCTGTGCTGGACTGGCAGCGGCAGAGTGACTCTTCTTTGCAAGACTGCTGTTCATGCTACTTCCAGAGTGCTGCTGGCTGCTGTAATACCCAGAATTCCCTGCAAACAGGGCTGGGGAGTCCGTGGAAACTGAATGGGCAGGGCTGGAATAGGAGGAGGATGACAGGGCCGCTTCCGACGAGCCCTGAGCGGGGTTGTGTCCCGTTCTTGGTGGAGCTGCTCGGTAGCTGTATCCGGGAGACGGAGTAGAGTGTCCTCTGTAGGGTGAGGAACTCTGCTGAAGGAGGGCGTGGGACTCTGCTCGAGGGCTGTCACACTGCAGGAGCTGGAGAAGGTTGGGGGAGGAGACAAGAAGAGTCACAGCACAAAGATTTCCTCCTCTACTAACCCCCGCTTAGCAACACTGTTTCCTGTTCAAACCACCTGATCAGTGACAATGAACTGCAGGTTCCAATGCTTGCCTGTGCCTAGAAATCGATGATGGATCTTACCTGGTAGCTGTATCTAGAAGGGCTGTAAACTGCTGGTCCTTTCAGTGCAGAACTGAGAACTTCTGGGGTGTCTCCCTCAGCTGTCCCTAGAAGGCATAGCACAGTCAAGCCTTACATGTCACTTTCTGGACCAGGCCACACCTGTTCTCTCCTAAGCTCATCGGTGTGCACTCCAGTCATCTTGTTCCACAGTCCTGCTGCAGGTAAGGCAGGAGAAACACCCAGCACCTCAAGTCATTGGGGCCTTTGAAGCCAAAAGAAGTTAAACAGCAATCTGGAGAATCCCAATGCCCCACCACAGCCACCAGCATGAGTCAAGAACGGTTATTTACCCACCAATCACCGGCTCTTCAAGGACGTTGTAGTTGCATGGAGCACGCTGTAGATCTTTTAACTTTCTCACAGTGGTATCTGCTGGGGCTGCGCCTGCGCCCTGAGCCTCCTCGTGCTTCTGCCTGAAGGGTGGGGCAGCTTCAACCCTCCCCCGTTCCCTCCCAGTTCCAACCCGTGAAGCTGAGACTCCAATATGGGGCTGGAGGGCAGGTGGTGGGATCCACAGGGACCACACCACCCTGCAGAACCACAGTTACTAGCAGGGTTCTCAAACGTGTTAGATTCCCGACCCCTTTTCAAATTACCGCATCCGCTTGCATCCCGGGTATGTCCCCTGAATTAAACTCTTCTGGTTTCGGCAGCATTCAGCGGACAGGCAGCATTTCTCTCTGTGTCCGCCAAAATGCCCCTGAAACCAGAAGAGTTCCACTTGGTGGCTTTTTGGAGGACACAGTCCCGCACTCAGAGCAGCCGCCGAATTCATCGAGGGCTCACGACCCCCTGGAATCGCCTCGCAACACCCAGGTGGGTTGCAACCCACGGTTTGAGAACCGCTGCTGTAGGGGAACTAACTGGTCTTTGAGTCTGTGTTGAAGTTGATCCCCCTAAAGGTGACTGGCAAACAGGATCCCCTCTAGGCAGTGGGTCTGTGCCAGTCCCATCAGCCAAATATCAGCTGAAATACTGCTCTTCTGACCCTGGCATCAGACTAGCCACCATGTCCAAGGCATCATGCTTGACAAAACTGAGTGGGGCGCTCCACCGCGTTCTATACAGATCTCACACAGGCGCAAGACTCTTCCTCTTCCTTGGGCACCACATGCCCCAACATTTGGAGAGGAAGACTCACTAACCAACTGATGCCAAGTGAACATACTGCAATCTCCTCCATCCCTCTGACCACTAGTCCATGCTGCTCATCCGTGTGGGCACAAATCCTGCCAGATATGACCCTGGGAAGATCAGCAGTGAGTGGTGGTGGTGTCTGTTCTCCTGGTTGAGGGTAAGGTCCCAGGCAAGGACATGCACACCCTGGAGGTGAATGGATGGCTGCACAGACGGTGTCAGGACCTGGGCACTGTCTTCCTTGACCACTGAATGCTGTTCTGGGACGAAGTCTGCTGGGAAGAGACTGAGTTCACCTGACCAAGAAGCAGAAGAACATTTTCATGCACCGACTTGCCAACTTAGCAAGGAGGGCTTTAAACAAAGTTCAAAGAGGGCAGGTGACAAAAGCCCAACAAGCAAGCATAAAAAAGGCAATTTTAACATCAGACTAGACGTTGCTGTCTCGGGGAAGACATGGAAAATTAAAAGAGGGTCATAAGAGCAACAAACGGGGGAATCTGCTCAACATCTTAGATGTCTTTACACAAATGCAAGGAGTGTGGAGAATAAATAGGAAGAACTGGAAGTATGTGTAGACAGATACATTATGACAATTAGCACCACAGGTACTCGGTGGGACAAGTCTCATACTGGAATATTGGCATGGAGTGATATACCTTGTTCATGAAAGAAGCAAAATAAAAAGGGAGGTGTTGTTGCATTCTGTATCAACATCTAGAAGGAGACGAGAGGCAGACGGCTTGAGAGACTCTGGGTAAAGATAAAAAGGGGAACTAGGGATGATGTCACGGCAAGGGCTCTACTACAGGCAAATCACAGGAGATGAGGCATTTCTAGAACAAACATGAGAAATATCCAAAACAGAAGAGTTGGAGGCAATTATGGACAAACTACGCAGACATCCGTTGGAAAAGGAATATGGCAAAACACAAAATTTCCAATAATTTATTGGACTGTATTGGGGACAACTTCTTGTTGCAGAAGGTAGATGAAAGAACCAGGGGGCAGCCATTTTAGACTTGATTCTGACCAACAGAGAAATTGATTGAACGTTTGAAGGTGGAAGACAATCTGGGTGAGTGTGATCATGAAATGAAAGATTTAATTATTTTAAGGAAAGAAAAGAGTAAAAGCAGCAGAATAAGGGCAATGGATTTTGAAAAACAGACCTTAGCAAACTCAGAGGACAGGCAGGTCAGGGCTCATGGGGAAAACAAAGGAATAAAGGAGCTCAGGGGAGCTGGCAAAGAGACAATATTAAACACACAATTACAAGCTATCCTGATGTGAAGGAAAAAGTACATAAGGAGCAAGAGAAAGATGAAGGAAAGCATAGGTCCTCTACTTAGTGAGGAAGCAGAGCTGCTAATTGATGAATCAAGAAGGATGAGGTGTTTAATACCTATTTTGCTTCAGTCTTCACCGAAAAGTTTAATGGTGACCAGATACTCCACACAATGAATATAACGAGAGGAAAGGAATGCAAGCCAAAATAGGGTAATAATAGGTTAAGGCATATTTAGATAAGTTAGCGTATTTAAGTTGATAGGCCTGAAGAAATTCATCCTAGGGAACTTAAGGAACTAGCTGAAGCAATCCTTGGAACTGTTAGCAATTATCTTTGAGAATGGAGGATGGGAGAGGTCCCCAAGGACTGGAGAAGGGCAAACAGCATCTATTTTTTACAAAAGGAAACAAAGAACCTAGGAAATTAGACTAGTCAGCCTAAATATGATACCTGGAAAAATAGTGGGACAAATTAACAACCAATCTATTTAATAGAATCATAGAATATCAGGGTTGGAAGGGACCTCAGGAGGTATCTAGTCCAACCCCCTGCTCAAAGCAGGGCCAACCCCAACTAAATCATCCCAGCCAGGGCTTTGTCCAGCCTGACTTTAAAAACCTCTAAGGAAGGAGATTCCACCACCTCCCTAGGTAACCCATTCCAGTGCTTCACCACCCTCCTAGTGAAACAGTGTTTCCTAATATCCAACCTAGACCTCCCCCACTGCAACTTGAGACCATTACTCCTTGTTCGGTCATCTGGTACCACTGAGAACAGTCTAGATCAGGGGTGGGCAAACTATGGCCTGCGAGCTCCAGCCGGGAGAGCGGTGTCAGTGGCCCCACTCTCCCAGGCCAGAGAGTGTGTGTGTGAGGGGGGGGGGGCATGGTAGGGGCAATAAGGAGAAAGAGCTGGGGACTTAGGGGGTGGGGACTTGGTGGGGTCTCCAGAAGGGGCGATCAGGGGAAAAGGAGCGGGGGGGGGGGGGGTGTTGGATAGGTCAGGAGTTCTGAGGGGGGCAGTCATGGGGTGGGGGTCAGATAAGTGTGGGGCCAGGCTGTTTGGGGAGGCACAGCCTTCCCTACCCAGGTCTCCACAAAATTTTGAACCCCCGTGTGGCCCTCGGGCCAAAACGTTTGCCCACCCCTGGTCTAGATCCATCCTCTTTGGAACCCCCTCCTTTCAGGTAGTTGAAAGCAGCTATCAAATCCCACCTCAGTCTTCTCTTCTGTAGATTAAACAATCCCAGTTCTCTCAGCCTCTCCTTGTAACTCATGTGCTCCAGGCCCCTAATCATTTATTTTTTACCTCCAATGGACTCTCGCCAATCTTTCCACATCCTTCTTGTAGTGTGGGGCCCAAAACTGGACAGAGTACTCCAGATGAGGCCTTGCCAATGTCGAATAGAGGGGAATGATAACGTCTCAATCTGCTGGCAGTGCCCCTACTTATACAACCCAAAATACTGTTAGCCTTGTTGGCAACAAGGGCACACTGTTGACTCATATCCAGCTTCTCATCCACTGTAAGCCCTCGGTCCTTTTCTGCAGAACTGCTGCCTAGCCATTCGGTCCCTAGTCTGTAGCAGTGCATGGGACTCTTCCCTCCTAAGTGCAGGACTCTGAATTTATCTGATGAGGTTCAACAAGAACTTCTTTTGGCCCAGTCCTCTAATTTGTCTAGGTCCCTCTGTATCCTATCCCTACCCTCCAGCGTATCTACCACTCCTCCCAGTTTAGTGTCATCTGCAAACTTGCTGAGGGTTCAGTCCACACCATCCTCTAGATCATTGATAAAGATATTGAACAAAACCACCCCAGGACCGACCCTTGGGGCACTCCGCTCGATACCGGCTGCCAACTAGACACGGAGCCCTTGATCACTACCCGTTGAGACCGACAATCTAGCCTGCTTCTTAGCCCCCATAGTCAATTCCTGTAACTACAGGTTTTAAAGAACAGGTTGAACAAACACCTGTCAGAGATGGTGTAGTCCTGCCTCAGTGAAGGGGGCTGAACTTGCTGATCTCTCAATATCCCTTCCAGCCCTACATTTCTATGATCCACTTAACTTCTCTGTGATGAGAAGGCTGCCTATCAACAAGCCAGATATAGCCACAAAGAAATGAGGAAGCATTTGGTTCTGTCCAGGTAAGAGAGCAAGACGCCGGACAGGCAGGAAAGATTGATTGCTTCTCAGAACCAACTTCTCCCTGAGAAAAGTGTAAAGAGGTCTGGCCAGGAAGGCGTGGAGCTGGAGGAGGTACTGGGCTGTGATAGCTACCAGGAAGACTACCTTAGCCCCAAATGATTTATTGAACACTCTGATAGTGGCGTGAATGGAGCCTCCATGACCTTTAGGAGAAGTATTCTGAGAGCCCATGTAGAGTCAGGTCTCTGGCAGACAAGTAAGTATGTGGCAGGCCCTTGTGGACTCTCAACACTGTCACATGTGACAAGACTGAGTGTGACTGTATCTGAGTGTGACACACTGAGACTGTGGACTCTGACTGAATTCAATGCCAAGCCAGCTTGTTTCAGGTGCAGCACACTCTCAAGAATCCAGGGTATTGGAGCCTCCACAGGTTCCAGATGATGCTGGATTTTCCGTATGGAGAACCAGTTCCACTGGACGGAGTAGATCTTCCCAACAGACCGCTCGCTTCCCGAACTGCAAGAGGATTTTTTATTGCAAAAAGTCTGCCAGGGGTGTGCAGACAGCCAACTTACAGGCCCTGTATTTGGAGGGAACATGGGTCTCTTCAAATCAGCAGAGGTAGAGTCAATGTCTGTCATTGTGGGAAAGAGACCTGGGGCAGGTCCAGCAGGGCTTTTGGGCATAACCTATTAGCTGAAGTAGTGGATTGAGGCCAAACCCAGAAGCCCAGATTGGGCAAACACAGGAAAGAAGAGAGTAAACAACAAAACTGTGTTAAACAGAAAAAATAAATATTAAAAAATTACTACGAAGCTCAAGAATAAATAAGAAAATAAAGCAGAAACCCACATGGGTGTCTACAGTGGAGACAGCAACACTCCGCCTCGAGCTTCAGGTGGTGAGAAGGAACTGGAGTGGTGCTGGACCCAACCTCCATATCAGAGCAGGAGGGCGTGTAGGGTGCCGCTGGGGCCCTGAGGACAGTGTTGATGAAAGTTTCTGATCCAGACACGTACCCAACCTGACGTTGAGCACCCCTAGGGACACTTCTCATATCGTATCTGGCTGTTTCAAAACTCTTGTCCATTGTACCTCAGAAAACTTGCTGTAAAACAGGAGCTAGCACAGTGATGCTGGCTGAACATGACTCTTCAGTAAGGGGGGGTGGAGACGCTTCCTCCAGCTGTGTGGGGGCAGAAGACAACACTTAGAAGTGTCAGCTAGTCAGAATGCAGAAACCTGCTAACTACTATTAGCTGGAGGGAACACGATGCTTGTTCTCTAGAGTCTGCATTGACTCCCAGCTTACTTCTAGGTGTAATCTTGGTGTTGATTTGATCTATAAAACCCCACGACTTGGGTCCTGGCTACATGAGACACTCAGCCCCTCCCACAAGCTACCAATAGACAGAGAGATCTGTTGTAGTGTCTCTCCTATGAGCTTCTACATATAAGCAACTGGAGGCAAAGCTTACTCTCTCTCCAGTATTTCTAAGTTGCTCACTAATGTCCACAATGATTTATTCTAGGTCTCAGGTGAGATCAGAATCCTATTGTGCTGGGCATTGTAAGAGATGATCTCTACCCCAAAAAGTCTGAAATCTAAACAGAAAGGGTAACGGTTCCATTTTACAGATGGGGAACAGAGATAGAGATGAAGGGACTTGCCCCTGGTCACAAGGGAGCAAGTTCCAAGAACCAGGAAATAAATCCAGACCTTTTGAGTCCACAAGATCATTGTCTCTTTTGTGGCAAAATCTCAGCCCCTTTGAAGTCAGTCCATGACAATCTCCCGTTGACTTCAACTGGGCCAGGATTTCAACCTGGTACTTGCTTTCCCCACTGCTCTGATCTATCCTGAGTTTGTTGATCTCAGGACATTGCCTGGTGATGGTAGGTATACCACTAAGGTGGTTTTGAAGGAGCTCAATTCAGTTCAGTTGCCCCTGACACCCAGAGTCTGTCATCAGATGGTGAGAGCATTCAGGGACCCCTTTCCTGCATTTCCTCAAACCCCTGAACCTGGACACACAGGGAGGGCTCCCCTACACCCAGAGATGGGAAGGATGGCTACATGTAAATGAATGTCACGACTGACCAGGATCTTCTACTTGGTAGGTGGCAGGAAATAAAGGGGCAGAATTAAGACTATGACAGGAACCTTAGCTACCTGTTTCCTGAGTTTAAAGTGTCTATAATTCTCTGCTTACCAAGTTTCTTCACAAAAAGTATCTTCAGAATTGGACAGCTAATTAAATCCTCCAGCCTCCTGATGCAGTACTATCCCCATTGTATAGGAACAGGAAAACCGAGGCCAATGGTGGTTTGTCCAAGGTCAAAGAGCAAATCTGTGATATGGTTGCGGGAGCGAATGCTGCAGTCAACTCCAAGGCTTTCTAGGCCTGAAGGGTCTTGTTTGACTTGGGAGGAAATGTGCTCAGGGAAAGGCTCCCATTGGATACTGGTGATGTCAAACAGGGAGGTGCCACTCTTACCTGAGAGCCAAGCCCACAGCTAAATCTATTCTAAACCGAATCAGCTCCACCTGTCTAAGTATGAATGCGTCTCTCCCTCAAAAGGCTCCTCTGTTTACCTGGATCTCTTTCAGCAGTGCTGTCACCTGTGGGAGAGGGGTCTCTTCTCTGGGATATCTTTGCACCACCGCGCAGAACCTTCTCGAGAATACCACGGCCCTCTCGAAGCCGTTCCACAGATGTGGGGACCATCCTGAAAGAGAAAGCAGTAAGAGTTGAGGGCTGTTACTACACATCTTTGAGCACAATGACCAAGGCGTGGGGTTGTGGGCCCCTTGATACACTTACAAGAGGGCTTTGTTTTTAAGTTCTTAAGATATTCTGCTTAGAAGGATTAGCATGAAGTCAGTGCTGGAGTGCAAGTCCCTGCCATACAGAGGTGCAGGCACGGAAGAAGAATGGGCTCACCAGACAATGATGAGAATTAAGCTTCTGCACTGCTTTTGGGATGTCACCAAACCCTGGTGGATTTTACTGTCAGTTGCTGACTACCAAATATGACTACTATGAAGTGTTTCTAAAGCACCAGCCTGGGGGAAATGAGATCTCTGCTCTTTGTTGTCAAATGATTGTGAGATATTTAATGTTTCATTGTGAGTTTGGGTCCTCCTCTCTCAGAAAAGGGTATCAAGGTTTAACAGCATTTTGGAAATCCTAGGATACATAAGTCTAGATATAGTCACCGTATGGAAATGAGGTTCTTTTGCATTGAAAAAACAGTTTAATGCAACACACTAGAATAATACAACATTAAGTTAGCTGTGGTAAAATATAATCAGCAAAAGCAAGGTTCCTGGAGCAGTGTTTACTTAGCCATTTTGCCTGTAAATACTACTTTCCATTCCTGTTTTCTTTGTCCAATTTGTTTTTAATACAGCAGCACCCACAAAACAGATACAACATAGTGTTACCCACAGTCCAAACACCCAGTGAAAGTCTCAGCCCCAGAGTCTGTCCAGTTTCTAAATGTGTATTCTTGTTATTTAACAGGTCATCGAGTAGTGCCTGGGTGCCCCAATCAGGGATTGGTGAAGTGCCACATTATTCTAGACACTGTACATAGACAACAGGAAGCCCACGGTTTTTCTACAGTAAATATGTAGCATAACACACAGATGTGCAGTGTAGCTGGATTAATGTTGTGCAGGAGCTTAGACAGGAAACACAAAAATTAAACTGTGCAACCGCAACATTGTATTAAGTGGTTTTTGCATTTATTTTCTCTCTCTCTTTTTAAAGGAAAATATAATTTGTGCTCAACATTAGCATTTTAAGGGACCAAAATGGATGCTGAAATTCACACCTCACTGAGGTGAATGGGGTTGGGGGGGTGAATTCACACCTTCTTTGCTGCTATTGTTTGGCTGGAGACAGTTTTCTGCAAGGCTGGGTTAACAGGGCAGCAGCACATCTGTTTACATTGTGATGGCTGTATCTTGGCAACTGAAAGAGATAGAAACTTAATTTTTTTTAAATGAAAGCTATTTGCAGATATTGCAGAATGCAGCAAAACTGGAGACCTCTCAAAATCACAGCAAGTAATTTTAGCTCCCTCTTCCTCCTCTCCCTGTTATGCCAGGAAACGTACAAGGGAGCTGTGCACAGGGGGCTTGGGATGAAACGGTTTATAACCTTTACTCTAGCATGAGCATTCTGTGAAATGGGACTGTTTGCTCTCAAGCCACATCCACTAGAACTAGGGAAGGAGAAAATAGGAGAAGGAAGGCAGCAAAACGGGTGAATCCCATTTTAAACAGCTACTGATAACACTTCACACTTAATAACCACATGGCACTGGGCCCCCAGCCTCAGGCAGTGAGACCTGCTCATTAGGCCACAACGGAAGCCAAACCCAGCGCAGCTCAATGACGCAGGTAATGTACAGGTGGACACTGGAGCTTGGCTGCCATGGGGAGAGGTGGTCCCGCATCCCTATGCCTGGCTGTTGCACTCAGCCATGCCACTCCCCCAGGCAGCAGGGGATGGCCCAGATGTGGGGGGGGGGGAGGGGGGGGGGGGAGAAAGAGCAGCGCTTGCTTTTAAACCTTTACAAAACAGGCTATAAAGTGAGCAATCATTTCAGTGCAGGGCCCGTTCATCCAGTCCCAGCATCTCATTGTGTGTGGAGTTCCGAGACTGAAGGGCAGGACACGCTGGTTTTTGAAAGAACAAACTTTTCTTTCATGCCTTCATTCTCACTCCAACATATGGCTTCTTGGGCATTTCCATTGTGGATCAAATCTTAATAGAGCCACCTCCCCTCCCCTCCCCTTCTGTCAACTACAGCTATTGCCTACACACAGAATTAGTATCAGGAAAAGAATGTCTTTTTGCCTTTTAACTATGGCTGTTGATTAATCACAATTAACTCATGCGATTAACTCAAAAAAATTAATCACGATTAAAAAAATTAATCACGATTAATCACAGTTTTAATCACACTGTTAAACAGAATACCAATTGAAATTTATGAAATTTTGGATGTTTTTCTATGTTTTAAAATATGTTTTTCAATTACAACACAATCAAATTGTACACTGCTCACTTTATATTATTTTTTATTCCAAATATTTGCACTGTAAAAATGAAAAGAAATAATATTTTTCAATTCACCTCATACAAGTACTGTAGTGCAATCTCTATCGTGAAAGTGCAATTTACAAATGTCGATTTTTGTTACAGAACTGCACTCAAAAAAAAAAAAGATGTAGAACTTTAGAGTCTACAAGTCTACTCAGTCCTTCTTCAGCCAATTGCTAAGACAAACAAGTTTCTTTACATTTACAGGAGATAATGTTGCCCACTTCTTATTTACAATGTCACTAGAAAGAACAGAAGTTTGCATAGGACTTTTGGAGCCAGCATTGCAAGGTATTTATGTGCCAGATATGCTAAACATTTGTTGGCACCTTCATGCTTTGGCCGCCATTCCAGAGGACATGCTTCCATGCTGATGACGCTCGTTAAAAAAAATGTGTTCATTAAATTTGTGACAACTCCTTGGGGAGTATTGTATGTCTCCGGCTCAGTTTTACCCGCATTCTGCCATATACTTCAGGTTGTAGCAATCTTGCATGATGACTCAGCACATGTTGTTCATTTTAAGAACGCTTTCACTGCTGATTTGACAAAACGCAAAGAAGGTACCAATGTGAGATTTCTAAAGATAGCTACAGCACTCGACCCAAGGTTTAAGAATCTGAAGTGCCTTCCAAAATCTGAGAGGGACGAGGTGTGGAGCAGGCTTTCAGAAGTCTTAAAAGAGCAACACTCCCATGTTGAAACTACAGAACCCAAACTACCTAAAAAGAAAATCAACTTTCTGTTGGTGGCATCTGACTCACGATGATGAAAATGAACATGCATCGGTCTGCTCTGCCTTAGATTGTTATCGAGCAGAACCCGTCATCAGCATGGATGCATGTCCTCTGGAATGGTGGTTGAAGCACAAAGGAACATACGAATCTTTAGCGTATCTGGCATGTAAATATCTTGCGATGCCATGCCATGGCTACAATGCCATGCAAACGCCTGTTCTCACTTTCAGGTGACACTGTGAACAAGAAGCGGGCAGCATTATCTCTTGCAAATGTAAATGAACTTGTTTGTCTGAGTGATTGGCTGAACAAGAAATGGGACTGAGTGGACTTGTAGGCTCTAAACTTACTTTTTTAAATTTTTGAATCGGGTTTTTTGTACATAATTCTACATTTGAAAATTCAACTTTCACGATAAAGAGATTACACTACAGTACTTGTATTGGGTGAATTGAAAAATACTATTTCTTTTGTTTTTTTTACAGTGCAAATACTCGTTAATCAAAAATAAATATAAAGCGAGCTACTGTACACTTTGTATTCTGTGTAGTAATTGAAAGCAATACATTTGAAAATGTAGAAAATATCCAAAAAAATAAATGGTATTCAATTATTTTTTAACAGTGCGATAATTGCGATTCATTTTTTTAATCGATTGACAGCCCTACTTTTAACACAATTTTGCAGATGGAAATAAAGTAAAGCCAGCACCATGTGACACCAGCTCTCTACCGAACCCTGGCAAACACCATATGGCCCGCCATCGGTTCCTGGAGCACAGTTTGTGAACCTAGGCCCTAGGGTATTTGCATGCCTTGGACTAGAGATGTGCCAGGTGCTGCTTCCCATCTTCCGCATGTGCCATCGTGCCAAAGGGGTAAGTTTCTGTTTGGACCTCATGGGGAGGTTATTATTTAGTTAAGCTAGCATTAAGGTGGCAAACATATGGTCCTAGAACAGGGGTGGGAAAACATTTTGGTCCAAGGGCCACGTCAGGGTTGCGATGGAGGGCCGGGTAGGAAAGGCTGTGCTTCCCCCGGGACCCTGCCCCTAACAGCGCCCCTGGAACCCCACCCCCCCATGCTCCCTGTCCCCTGACTTCCCCGACTCCTATCCACACCCCCGAACCCTGACAGGTCCCCCGGGACTCCCATGTCTATCCAACCCCTGCCCCCTTCCCTGTACCCTGATTGCAACTGCCACCCAGAACTCCCTGCCTTCCCCCAGGACCTCCTGCCCCTTATCCAACCCCCCCCCCCAATCCCTGCCCCCTTACCATGCCACTCAGAGTGGCAGGACTGGAAGACACACCACCCCGCCAGATCTAACCACGCTTCCCACATGGCGGCATATCTACGGGGCAGGGGGACAGCAGGGAAGGGGCCGGGGGCTAGCCTCTTCAGCCGGGAGCGAAAGGGCCGGGCAGGACGGTTCTGTAGGCCGGATGTGGCCCACAGGCCATAGTTTTCCCACCTCTGTCCTAGAGTCTGGAGAATAAGCCCAACAAAGAAAAATTGGTGGAGAAAAGACACTTCAGATTGTTTTTTAATTTCCACCATGGATATCTGGCATCTAATCTACAAACGGGCTGGCTCAAGAGGCTGCTGGGATCACTTGTGTTTATACTGTAGAATTCAACTCCTAGAGCCGACCAGAATCAGTGCTGTGGCCCCGTTCTAAAGCCAAGCAATATATCTAGAGCCATTCCATATGAAGACTAACCCAGGATCCATCTGGGGTGAGCAGACACTTGCCAGTGCTGCCTGACTTTCTGATGGATTCTGTTTGTAGGCCTTTACACACATCTTCTTGGGATAGCCCCACGCAGAGTGACTGACTGACTTCCTATGAAGCACCAACAACCTTGTCAGGAGAGTGAACACTCACCACCTACTGCTGATGTTCTCCTGGGATTTGCAGTGTGAGGTTGAGGAACTAGCCACCCTCAGGTCTGGTGGGCTGATCTCCTCTGTTTGAGGCAGGGGGGGATGTGAGGGAGAGAAGCCACTTTGTGGGGAGGATGGTGCTCGGACTACTGAGCCCTGCACTTTGCTGGCATCTGGGTCAGTCACAGAGCTGGTGCTGACTTGTCGGGCAGGCGTCACTGTGCATCGCACTGGATCACTTCCTTCCTTGGCTTCCTGTTTTCGCTTGCGGTACTCCAGCAGAGATACCTAAGAGAGAAACATCACCATGAGCCTGGGAGACTGAGGCTGTTAGCTGAACAGACAAACCACTAAGATGGCAGGTCCCTGGGGCAGAAGGATGCTATTCCTTCATATGCTGCCCTAGGAGCACAGACTATATATACACAAGTACACATTTTAACAGGCATACAGGGCCCCCCGGTCTATAATCAGGACTAGACCATGAAAAACAAGAGAGGATTTGCATTTCTATAGTTCCTCAAAGCACGTTACAAACATGAATGAAGCCTCCCCTCGGAAGCAGGTAGGGATTTTACAGATGGGACAGAGGCAGAGATTAAATGACTTGTCTATAAGAATCATACACCAAGTCAGTTTCAAAATAGGGGAAAACTCCACGTGACAGATTTGATACTACCAAGAAATCATAGTTAGCATGAGATTACTGACAAATATGGTTATTAATTTTAAGCCTATAATCAGAACCCCTTGAAGACATTGCAAATTTACCAGAGAATCCACCCCAGCCTCAGAATTGGGCTGCAGAATTTAAATGTTTATTTAGAACAATGTACATTTCTAGTTCTGTGTACAAAGAAAATAAAGTGTGCATCCTTTTCTATTTGAGTCACGTCTTCTTGAATTTGCAGACAGGCTGAAACAATAGCTCAGAGGCGTGACTGTCTTATTTTTCCACACAACTATTTAATGGATGATCATTTCCGAATAAATATGCTGTTAGTAGCATATTTATTAGTAGCATATGCTGTTAGTAGCATACCACAACCCCAAACTTTCTCCTGCACCTCCTCAATTGTCTTGGAGCAATGGGACAGGTTCAGAAGACTGGAAGAAAGCTAATGTTCCAATTTTTAAAAAGGGCAAATGGATAATTATAGACCTGTAAGCCTGACATTGATCCTGTGAAAGATAACAGAGCAGCTAATATGGGAGCCGATCAATAATAAACTAAAAGGGGGTAAAGTAATTAATACAAATCAACATGGCGTTAGGGAAAATAGATTCTGTCAAACTAACGATGTCTTTTTTTTGATGGGATTACAAATTTGGTTGATATAGTAGGGCTGACAAAATATATGTAGCCTTGGTACCAAATGATCTTTTGATGAAAAAAACAACAACATAAAATTAACAAGGCACACATTAAATTAATTAAAAGTCTATCTAACACAGGGGTAGGCAACCTATGGCACGGGTGCCAAAGGGGGCAAGCAGGCTGATTTTCAGTGGCACTCACACTGCCCAGGTCCCGACCACCGGTCTGGGGGGTCTCTGCATTTTAATTTAATTTTAAATTAAGTTCCTTAAACATTTTAAAAACCTTATTTACTTCACATACAACAATAGTTAAGTTCTATATTATAGGCTTATAGAAAAAGAGACCTTCTAAAAACATGAAAATGTATCACTGGCATGTGAAACCTTAAATTAAAGTGAATAAATGAAGACTCGGCACACCACTTCTGGAAGGTTGCCGACCCCTGCTCTAACAGTACACAAGGGATCATCGAGTGAGTGTCCAGTGGGACTCTGCAGGGTTTGGTACTTGGACTATGCTATTTAACATTTCTATCAATGACCTGGAAGAAAACAAAAATCACTAATGACAGATGACACAAAAATTGGGAGAGTGGTAAATAATAAAGAGCATACGTCACTGACTAAGGGTGATCTGGATCATTTAATAAACTGGGCACCACGTGTGTTTCTCGGCTCTATGGAGCTAAGATCATGTGTTGTTTAAATGTAAATTCATATATCCAGGAACAAAGAAAATAGGCCATACTTACAGGATTGGGGGGGGAAGTCAATCCAGGGAAGCAGTGACTCTGAAAAGATTTGGGGATTGTGGTGGATAATCAGCCAAATACGAAATTCCAGTACAGACGAGTCTCCTCTTCCACGGGGGTCTATTCCGTGGTTAGCACGTAAAGCAAAACCCACGGCTAGTCAAAACTCATTGAGTTGAATGGCGGGCGAAATCGCCTTCACTACAGATGCAGTTTTTAAATTGTTGGGTTTTCTTTTTCTGTTTTTGCCGACTGTGTAAAGCTGAATTTGTGCACGTTAAATGCGCCTAAGATGCGACCCACCTGTATAACACTGTGGCTAAAAGAGCTAATGTGATCTTGGGATACATAAACAGGGGAATTTTGAGTAGGAGCAGAGAGGTTATTTTACCTCTGTTATTTGGCACTGATGTGACTGCTGCTGGAATACTGTGTCCAGTTCTGGTGCCCACAATTCAAGACAGACGTTGATAAATTACAGAGGGTTCAAAGAAGAGCCACAAGACCGATTAAAGAATTAGAGAACATGCCTTCTAGCGATAGGCTTAACTATCATCTACTTAGTTTAACAAAGAGGTTCGGGGGAGGCATCTTGATTAGTCTATAGAGCCCTACATAGAGAAAAAATGGTTACCTACCTTTTGTCACTATTCTTCAAGAGGTGTTGCTCATGGTCCATTCCATTCTAGGTGTGCACGTGCCTGTCTGCGTGGTCGTTGGGGATTTTTGCCTTAGTGGTATCTGTAGGGCCAAAAGGGGCGCCCCCTGGAGTGCTGCGCTGCTTCGCCGGGCTTCAGGGCCGCCGGGAGCGCTGCCGGCGCCGGCGCTGGGAGGCGCTGCGGAGAGCGGCTTCCTCCTCTTCAGCCACTTCTCCACCAGCTCCGGGTGCCGGTCCAGGAAACTTTCCACCGCCGCGAAGTCCAGGCTGGCAGCCGGAGCAGCCGACATGGTCCCCCGCGCCAGTATATCAGATGCTACCGACCCTATGCCATTTCAGTTCCTTCTTGCTGGCAACTCCGACAGAGGGGCAGGAGGGAGGGTAATGGAACGGACATGAGCAACACATCTCAAAGAACAACAGTTATGAAAGGCAGATAATGGTTTTTTCTTCGAGTGCTTGCTCATGTCAATTCCGTGATAGGTGATTCAAAAGCAGTGCCAATTGAGGAGGGCCCGGAGTTCACGATCTTGAAGTTTGTAGCGCTGCCCTGCTGAAGCCAGCATCGTCCTGGGTCTACTGGGTCAGTACATAATGGGACATAAACGTGTGAACAGAGGACCAGGTAGCAGATTTACAGTTCTCCTGGATTGGCACCTGGGATAAGGAGAATGCTTGGCTGTGCTTTAATTATTGCCAGTGGACTACGCCAGCTCATAGCAGCATCAGATGCAGGCTGACATAGGGTGACCTTTCATTCTGTCTGCCACTACCACAAACAGCTGCACTGACTTACGGAAAGCGTGTCCTATCGCTATAGAAAGCCAGCGCCTCCAGACATCCAGAGCGTGTAACCTGCACTCCTCTTTGGATTTATGGGGCTTTGGAAAGAAGACCAGTAAGAAAATGTTCTGGCTGGTATGAAACTGGGAAACTACCTTGGGTAGGAACACCGAGTGTGGCCAAAGCTGGACCTTATCTTTGTAGAACACTGTATAGGGTGATTCTGACATAAGCACTCTGATCTCAGACACACCCGTCTCTTTTACTGGCCACAGACACTGCCAGCGAGCCTGAGGGAGGGTGAGTATAGAGGTATTCAACGCCCTTGGCTGGGACAAAGTATTTCTTTTTGGCTCTTTTTGAGGAATGAGTTTTCCAGAGGCCCTTGACAATCGTAAGGACACCGTCACGCACAGTAGTGTGACATGGGTTGAGGTAGAGGCTAACAGGACATTAAACAAGGTGTCCCCCTGCTCAGCCATTTCCTCCACCTCCAGGCTCAAGTTCTCAGCCACCCGACATAGCAGGGCCTGGTGTTCTTAGAAACTGTCCAGTGGGCTGACCCTCGGGATCCTGACACCGCCTCATCTGGGGACAAGGATGATGACTGCGTCGCTGGCAGAGGCTCCAGGGCATCTTGTCCCATGGGCAGGGCAGCTTAGGAGTGGGTGCAGGTCCTCTGCCTCAACCCCCTAGCGCACCTCACGCACACAGTCCAATGTCATCCATGCTGCCAACTGTTGCTCCAAGGGGGCGGTTGATGAGTGGTGTGAAGGGGGCATCGCCACAACCGGCATTCCCCATGTGCCCCAATGAGACTACTGCACTGGCCATGCTGCCACGTCAGCTCTGTCGACACGGCCTCAAGTGGTGCAGTCGAGTGAGGAGCTGAATTGTTTGCTGACTGTCACCGACCGGTGCCTGAAGTGAGGAGTGCAGTGTTGGGAGGACTGGAGACACAATAGGGGGTGTTCCCATGAGGCAGGTGTCCTGCACCAAGAAAACCGGTGGAGGGTGAGTGGCGTCGGTAGAATGGAGACCAGTGTCGTCTTGTTGGCAATTTGCATCAAGACAGCGACGACCGTGGCACCGATGACCAAGGGTGAGCCCCAAAGTCTGGGCTGCGACTACAGCATAAAGGTGGAGAGTGCTGCTTTATCTCAGAGGATCGGCAGTGCTCCACTGGACCCGGAAGGGTCTTAGCAGCTGGCTTGCATTTGTGGGGAGCTTTTGCCGGTTCCTGGGGCACATGTTGCATCAGCGGAGGCCTTTGTGCTCTCAGTGCTGGGGGAAACTGTGCAAGTGTCGGTGCTGCCAGGGTTTTTGGTCCCATACTGCTCCTGGGAGTCGGTGGTGGACCTTTCACGGGGCTAGGGGCTCCAACCAGGGAGATATAAGCACACAGCTCCAGAGTGCCAGGCGGCCCGAAGCATATCCCCCTTGCCCAATGACCCATGGCCCTCTTTTCCCGGTGCCAGGGTGACAAGCTTTTGGATCTTATTTGTGGGCACCAACAACAGGAAATAGCATACGGCGGAGTCAGTGCCAGGGGCTGTGCACCGAGACAATCGGTGAGTTCTAGCAGAACAGCACGGAACCAGTGGAAGGGTGGACTCCAGAAGAGCCCGTAGCCGAATATCCAGCTCCTTCTGTGTGCAGAACTGGAAGTTTCTACAAATTTAGCACTTGTCTCTAATGTGTGACTCCCCGAAACACTTGAGGCAGCTGCTGTGGAGGGTCACTTACTGGCACAGGCCTGTTGCAGTCCACACAGGGCTTAAACCCAGAAGATTGGGACATGCCCCGCCAGTTGTGAAGTCCCTGCTGGGATTCTAAGGGCTGGTCTTCACTACAGGGGGGGATCGACTGCAGATACACAACTTTAGCTACGTGAATCACATAGCTGAAGTTTGTGTATCTCCAGCCGACTTACCTGCCATCCTCACGGCGGCGGCAGGCGGCGGCGCGCTCCCGTCAACTCCAGCTTGTGCCTCTCGGCATATGTGAGAAATCGATTGCTAACAGATCGATCGCTACCCGCCGATCTGGAAGGTAGTGAAGACAAGCCCTAACTGCTAACTACTAACTTTACTTAACTCTAACTACTATAAACAAACTATTTACAAGGCCCTAAAGCAGGTGTCGGCAACCTTTCCAAAGTGGCATGCCAAGTCTTCATTTATTCACTCTAATTTAAGGGTTTGCATGCCAGTCATACATTTTAATGTTTTTAGAAGGTCTCTTTCTATAAGTCTATAATATAGAACTAAACTATTGTATGTAAAGTAAATAAGGTTTTAAAAATGTTTAAGAAGCTTAATTTAAAATTCAATTAAAATGCAAATCTTATCAGTTTAGTGTGATCTTAGCTCTTGCTTTTCCTCACTGAGTTTTCCAATGTCTGGCACGTATTTGGATACTTTAAGCTGCACACAGGTTTCTGAGTGATCAGTTGTTAACCAGCTCTGAGAGGGACAGAGGACAGATTTCATGTATGAAAATATCTGTTCACACAGGTATGTGGATCCAAATGCTGAAAGCCTTGCAAACGTCATTTTCTTCAAACAGTTAAATTTCACTGGCAGGGACGTCCAGCAGATCAGACTAGAGGCCCCATGATCTCTCTTGGTAGCTTCAAGTGCACCCTGCAGATCTCCAAACTTGGATGCCCACAATTCTGAGTTTTTTAACTGAATGAGCAGCATTTCAAAATTGTCACCACCCATCCACTGAAATACAGACAAATCCAAGTCACTGTCATTGAACTTTTCAGGTTTAATTAGAAAAGCAAGCATTGGGCCAAATCACTGGAAATCTTGAAATCTGTCAGAAAATTCTGATTCCAGTTCTTGTATGTATCTTCCAATCTCGATGTCAAATGCAATGCGCTGTTCCATGTGGTGCAATAGTGATGTAAGTAGCAAATCAGCATTTAAAATATCCCAGTACAGTGGTGCTAGAACCATTTTTAAGATGGGGGTGCTGAGCTGGACTGCTCTTGCCCCTGTCTGCACCCCCTCACTGCCCCAGACTGGGGCCAGTGGGCGAAGCTGCAGAGCCCCAGGCCTGTGGCCGGGATCCCAGGCCGGCAGCAGAGGCCCCCGGACAGATGGCCGGGACCCGGGGCTGGCAGTGGACTGAGCGGGGCCGGTGGACGGAACCCCAGCTGGTAGGGAGCCTACGGCCAGTACCCCAGGCCAGCAGCGGAGCCTCCTGGACCAGTGGCCAGGATCCGGGCAGCGTAAGTACCACTGAAAATCAGCTTGCATTCCTCCTTTGGCATGCGTACCTTAGGGTTGCCTACCCCTGCCCTAAAGCATGGGCAGTGAGAAGGAACTGAGAGGGTATAGGGTCAGCAGCACCTGATATACTGGCATATGAGCACGGCACTCAAGGGGGCACCACTGCCGACCCTACGGATACCACTAAGGCAAAAATCTCCGATGACCACCCCCGTGGGCACATGAACACCTAGAATGGAATCGACATGAGCACTCAAAGAACAACAGACATTTAATAATGGGCGCTTCAGTCTAGCAGACATGTGACATGATCCAATGGCTGGATGCTGAAGCTACATAAATTCAGACTGCAAATAAGGCATTTATTTTTAATGGTGAGAGTGATTAACCATTGGAACAATTTACGAAGAGTTGCAGTGGATTCTCCATCCCTGATCATTTTAAACTCAAGGTTGGATGTTTTTCTGTAGGAAGTGTTACAGCCCAGCTTAATCGTCACCTAGCCAAGCTACTCCCATTTCCCCATGGTGAAACTGTGCCGCTCTTCTCTCCCTGATCCTGGACACGATACTTCTCACTGGGCCCTTCTGCTGCCATACCTCATTTCAAAACCGTGCCCCACTTGCTGCCTCCTTTCCCTAGCTCTGCTCAGCACGGGAGTTTGGATTATTTTCCCCCAGACATATTAGCTTCACTTTTCCAAGTTGTATCTCATTTTAGCTATTTCTGCCCATGGGTCGACTCTTTAGATCCTTTGGGTTATTCCTCCCCTCACTGATATTTACCACTTCTCTCAACTTAGTGTCTGTCATCTGTGATGTCTTTAGCAGGGAATACTTGCCTTTTTCCTTTGTGGTGGGTTTTGGGGAGCAGATCTGATTCCTTCACAAACCCTCTCACCACCTGGAGACATGGATCCATGCAATGTCTCATGAAGAAGCCCCGGCTCATGTCTGCTGAAGTATCCATCTGCAGGAGAGCCGCAACATCCCCCTTCTGAACTCAGGGGCTTCCTGTCTCCCACCTGAGGGGAAGCCCGCAACAATCCATCGACACGGGGCATAGCGTTCAAAGGGGAGAAGGCATACATTAAATTAAACTCTGTCCGAAAAGCCTGATCGGAGCTTCTTAGCAGCAGCTGTGCCTCCCCGCTCTTTCCTGGGAAGTTGGTCTCAGAAGTGAAGTGAATGGAGGACTGTGGAGCCAAATCAGAGTGGCCCGAGCTCAGCAGCAATGGCCTCTCTGGACAGGTGTTAGCACTGGAATCCAGGTAGCCCACCTTTGCCAAATCCAGGTCCGTTCGAAGGCAGAGCTAGAAAATCCAACAAAGACATGGGGTGGGGGAGGAAGAGGAAATCAGGAGAAGGGTAAACACAGGTGAGGAGAGAAACTTTTAAAGTCAGGAAACACTTGCTCCAAAGACAACTCACTCCTCTCCAGCTCTTCTCTTGATCCCCCCCTGGGTCCTTTCTTGCACTGCTCTGAAGCCTTTTAGGGCACATCTAACATGGGGATCAAATCCTCGTGGCATAGCTGCGGCTGGCCCAGGTCTGCTGACTCAGGCTGGCAGGACTAAAAATTGTGGTGTAGATGTTCGAGCTCAGCCTGGAGTCTGAGTCCCGGGCGGAGAGGCCCAGATCTTGGGCTTCAGCCCAAGTGTCTACACAGCAATTTTCCAGCCCCAGAGCACCAGCCCAAGTCAGCTGCCTTTTCGCGTGTTTGTTTTCTTTTAAATAATCCCATGTACACATCGCCTAAGTAGCAAATGGCTAGGAATTGAGCATTCTAGAATAATCCCAACATGGCCGTCCAGTCTGTGGGGCCCTTTCCCTTCCAACTTGTAAAAGGTAGCCTGGACCTAGTGCTCAAGCCGAGGTACTTGCTGACAAAGATCTGATGTCTCCAGCTGGCCCCATGCAACATTAAACACCGGTATTAAACTACCCGTCCACTAAAGGTGAAGACTAGTTCAAGACATTCACTGCTTAGTGACTCTTATCAGCCAACCTCTTGACTACCCAAATACCCAGCAATGAAAACAGCAAGCATTCACCTAGTTTCTCTTGGCTATGACAGTACATTGCCCAGGAACGCCAAGTGCCATCACTTGGGAGCCGCTGGTACAAACACATTCATTTCATCTGCACTATAGTTCAGCATCTTACAGCAGTGAGACAGAACTGTCACCCTCTGTTCTATCACAGAAGCTGGGCACTGACACACTTACATTCCTTCTTTTACAAGATGGCACCTGAAAACCGCCAGGACCAAGACAATATCCTGCCTTCCACTATATTACAGCTCTGGGAATCTCAGACAATGAACACAACTGTGTTCCCTTTGACACATCTCATCCTCAAGGAGCCTCTGGCACTGAGGCACATCTGCAACTGCTTTGCTATCTTCACAGCACCTAGGAACCTCCAGAACCAGGACAGAAATCCCAGCCTCCAGGCGTGAAAGAGGAGTAGACCCCCTTTTCTTATTACACTGCCAAGGAGCCAAAACATGGCTGTGTCCTTCCTGCTAGGCACGGAACGCAGCTCCTCTGCTACAGGGCAGCTCCCAGGAACCTCCTGCCCTGAGTCACGGCTGCCCCCCTCCATATGTTACAGTCCCCTGGGACATTGGGCAATGAGCACCAACTGCATCCCTTCCCCTGTATTACAACACTGGAGCACCTCCGTCAATAAGGGCATACCCTCTGCTCTGTGACGGCTGTTCCCAGGAAGGGACTCATGACTATCACTTCCTCACAGTTTTAGACCACCTTTGCAGTTATCTGGACTCCTTTTCCCTGGTACTTGCTTGATGGACTTAGGCTGCAGTGAGGTGATGATTCTGTCAAGTACATGACCTTGTCCCAAGAAGTTGATCAAAACCAATGAGTGATGAAGATGCTGAAGGTTCTGGACAGAGTTCTCATTGCTCCAACATCCTTCAGTTTAAACAGGGACAAGGCTCTCCCATTCCTCCCTCAATCGAAATGGCCCCTTTACTGCTACAGGAAGTAAACACTATATAAACCACTTCTACTGAGCTGAAATTGATGCCAATTATTATAATTCCAGGGTCCCCAGACCTTTTTCCTTTCACTCCAATAACCAAGACATTGGTTCTTCACACTTTGCCTCCATATCCACCAGTATCTGCACTATTAAATACATCCCAGTTTTCCAAATCCACTTTATTTTCTTTAGTCTCCCTTGACAATCCTGCAGTCTCTCCGCATTCTTACTGTGACTGGTGTCCCACCGCCCTCTCCTCTGCAGTCTCCTCACTCTCGCTCCGCCCCACCCTCCAGAACCTCTGGTACTCACGCTCTCTCACACACACAGCCTCAGAGTGCAATTGAGATGGTGTGATAACTACCTCGGGTGACAGGGACTCGGGCCTATGCGCAGGGGAACTCTCAGGGGAGGATACGTTCTAGAGGAGGGAAAAGCATCTTGTTATTCATCTACTTAAAAAGTCAAGAAGCAAAATAAAATAAAGTAAAAACAAGCACAGAGGTTAGCCACAGCTACTCTAAACAGAGACTACCCCCAGGAACTCGCCTCCGTGGTTAGAGGGGGATTCAATAGGTTAAGCAGTTTCTAAAGCCTCCTAGAAGCACAAAGACAGGACTGGGTTATTGTGTTCCATGCCAAACCAGAGAACAGAAGAGATGTTAGCCAGAAGTATTTATTTCCTTATATTTCTGATGCTGCTAGCCAAAGAGCTTACACCAGGAAATATAGAGAAATCCATGTATGGCCTTTAGTCCAATGACATGGGAAAAGCTGGAGTGGAAAGCCTGGCTTTGCCCAAAGAAAATTCCCCAAATGCTGCAGTTAGTATTAGACTTCAAACGAGGGGAAAATAAAATGGCTCCTTCAATTCGCCATGAATTTCCTCTTCTCAAAGGAATAGGTGTAAACTGACTGAGGGAGCTACCGCAGTCACAGCTGGATCAGCGCAACGGAGAACAATCCATCCGTTTGCAGTGGGATATGCAACCCTCTGGGCCCTCACTTCATGTTACAGAACATCCCCATCAGAGAGTCAGAAAGAGGGAAGCTCTTTCAGAGGTAGGGTACTACCAGCAACAGGGGTGTGGTTGGGTGGATCCTGCCGGACAGGAATACAAACAAAAACCCAAAGCGATAAGGACTTTCAGAATCTTCTCAGACAACTGGGGAGACTTTTGATGGGCAGATTCCATGGGGATAAAGCAGATGAAGGATACTACACTCAAAGTCTCTGATACAAATGTTGATGGGCCCAAGCAAATCCAAATTGAGGTCCCAACTTCATTTGGTCTCAGATTAGCTCTAAAGCCCTGGTTTGTAAGGGCCTGACTAGCTGGAGGCTTCAGAAGTTTGTGGGACAAGCTCCCCAGAAGAGCAGATACAGCAGATTAATTCAGTATGGAGCATCTCAAAAGTGGCACTCAGACCCATCAAGCTTTAAAGAGGCACCAAATTCCCCATCACCCAGTGTCTGGTCACTTTCAGGTCTCTAATGGAGGAGCCTGTCCTATTGGTAACCAGATAAAAGACCTTCCCCCCTACCCCCTTCTCTTCTCCCAGGGCCATGGTCATAGGACTGAAGTGTACAGTCTGTATACATGATGATATGCATTCTCTTGAGTTAGAACTGATGGTAACTACATGAAACCGACAAGACACTAACATGGAAATGTTACAAATGAGCTACGTTTAGTGGAATATAAAGCTTGAACAGGGAAGCCTATGGTCTACCAAGTTGTTAGGATTGTTCCCTAGAGGAAAATAGCAGCAGCAAGGGCAAGTGGAAGGTAGATGCCCAGTAGGCTCCAAGTTTCTTCTCTGTCAGACTCCGCAGCAGGAGCGATTAATGCTATTTTACATGGGACTGAGGTTTGTAGATAAACTATTGAAATCCACTATGCCACTGACCCTCAAACATTCAGCTGGTACCACTGCAGAGCCCGAGGATAATGCTGGCTCAAGAGCTATACCTGAATCAGTCCTTCCTCCTACTCCTCAATACTAAACCATCTTCTCCACTCCCTCTACAACAGCTTCCAGCCGAGAACTCTCCGAGTAAAAGTGAAAGCACCACGCTAGCAGACCCCATTGGCAAAGGGCTGCACTGCTGCAGGGCAGAAGAGGGGTCGCTGCAGGAGTCTCTCAAGCCAGTGGCCATGTGGTCATTCACTGGACTGCTCCCACCCGGGTCTGAATGGTAGGGTGATGGCAGCAGCAGGTTTGGAGAGTTCCACTTTCCAATGAGAATGAGCAATAATGGAAAATAAAAAGACAACTGCAAACCTCCTGGCACCTCCTGCCAATCATAGCCACCAAGCTGGACCATGGAAAGAGGGAGAAGGAAGCTCCAGACAGCAGAGGAACTAGCAACTCCCCGTCAGGTAGTGCTGAGCAGGTAAAAACACCCACCCCACTCTTTAAACACTTCCTAAACTCCTGCAGATAGAGGCTACCACAAAATCAAAGGCCAACACACACAATGGGAGCACAGTAAGAATCAGTACATCAAACACTAGGTGGAGGGAGCTGTATGCCCTTGAGACTCTGGGATCTGAAATGTGTGATGTCCCCCAAGGCTTTGGGGGCTGCTGCATAAGAGAAAGGGAGCAACGTTGTGGGATATCTGACATGCTTGAGGTTTGCTGCACTGCGAGAGAAAGGGCCTGCGGGAATGTGCTGGGCTGCAGCAGGAGGAGGGGGTGTAAGCAGAAGTGAGCTGTGTGTTGTGTACAGCAGGAAAGGGAATGGAGGCTATGCGGACTGGTATGCCCGGAGAGACTGCCGCAAAGTATGACATGTAACAGAGGGAACAGGAGCTACCACATCATGATGACTTTGGGGAGTGAGAGAGTTGCTACAGTCAAGGGAGCCACAGGGGAGAGAGAGAACAGCTGCCCCTGTGTGGGACACTTGGGGTCTTGCTCAAGAACCTAGCCATGTGTTTGAAAGCAGACTACCCCCACTGCACCTCTTCTAGCCTCTCCCCTTTCAGAGCCCCCAGACCTCCATTCTGATGTACCTCAAACTGTAGTGGAGTATTGCAGCGACTAGCAGCCAGCGAGGGAATTGGCGAGAACATCATGCCATAACCATTGCGACTTTCCTCCTCTCCTGGCAGACATGAGCAGGGTGTGGTGAGTTGCGGGCTCATTGATCCAGGAGGTGGAGGCGTGACTGGAGACAGTGGCCTCAGTAACTTGGTAACATTCTGCTCCATCAGGTAGCGAGATTTCCACTTCTTCAGGGGGCTCAGCCAGTCTGTGAAACATGAACACAATTGAACTGAGACTCATAATGCGCCATTATTAACGCCAAAGCCCTCCCAGCCAGAGCCCCACGAATGCTCAGCCTGTAACTGCATCCCATTAAAGGCCCCCAAAAACAAGGTGCTCCCAACACCAATGAAAATCCTCCTTATCCCAAAGGAATGTGGAGACAGGTAACAAAGGTAACAAAACAACTGAATTACAATGGCATGTGGGAAACAACATGGCCAGGTGTGGGACCCGGGACTGAAACAGAAGGGGAGAGGGCTTACATTTCCTGGCACAAAGATGACAAATACAAGACAAATTAACCCAGCGACTGCCATGGATAAAGCACAGCACAATTCTCAACAGCTGCGCTCCACAGTCTCTCGAGTTTGCATAAATACAACCCCCCGGAACTGATCGTTCCCACAGCGGAACCCTTGCCTCCTGCGAGCACGGTGCCGCACTTTCAATTGCTTGTGCGCTCTCTGAGGCAACGGCTGCCTCTGCCTGCTTTTCTGGGAAGAGCACAACCTATTTTGAGATGCAGAAAATCATTTGCCAGGCAGCAAATCTGAGCTGTACACTAGAGAGAAACCATGTGACATTTCCAGATCGCTACCATGTAGTGTTATCACACAGCGCCCCAGCGCCTCTGGGCAGGGTTCCAACTGCCTCAATACCATTATCCCCCTTCCACCTCAGTGTGCCTAGCCCAAATTGCCTCCTCACCCTCAGCTGTGCTCCATCCTCCTACTGAGCTTTAGTTTACCTGGACCCCTCTGGAACTCCTCTGGGCTGCAGCTGCCGTCCCCAGCATCTTTTCCCACGTGCTTTTCCTGACCTGTTTATCCCTAGCTTCCTCACGGCTAGGTCTTGACCCCTAGCATTTGTGAATGAATTTTGACCTCTTTCCAGGCTCTAAAGGCCCCCAGTGAGGCAAGTCTCCTCTGTTCCTAGCAGAAGAAATTTGACTCATCCTTTCTCCAGACCCAGGATCTCCGCAGGGCAGTCATCTCCTTCCTGTCAGATGGTACCTAGCGCTCACAGACAGGGACTAACAGTGGCCCCTCTCGTCTGGGATTCTGCCTTTATACCTAGTATTTCATTTGCCTTTTTACCAGGCTGCCAGGTTTGTTGCTTCCTCACAATCTTCTTGGGAACTTCTCAAGACCTGGGTGCTCTGTGGTTGGTCCAGTTGGCTCATATTCCCTAGAGGGAGTTCCTGCTCCCCGGGTCATGATTTTACACTGGTCTCCCCTGAGCTGCATTTCCCCACTGCTGTCAAGCCCTCGAAACCCTGGCATCTCTTTGGAATCTCCCTGCGTCCTTACTATGAGCAGTGCCCTGGGTTAGTCTGGCCTGTGAACCCAGAGAGCTTGTTTTCAATCCCCTCACATCCAAGGCAGTTCCATTATGAGTAGAGGTCCTAGAACCACCCTGAATGCTCCACTCAGCCATTCTGGAGCCGGATGAGTCTCCTACTAAGAGCCCCTTTGTCCCGTGCTCCCACACTTTTCTAGCCAGTTCCCGTTTCTCGTCCTACTCCTGTGCTTTGCCATGAGCCATTTGTGTGGGATATCGGAGCCTTTCCGTGGTTTAGACCAACTCTTGGCTCATCCCTGATTTCCCCTTTCTCGGCAGTGAGACCCGCCCAGGTCCCCTGGTGTTACACACACACGCTTTGCTGCCTCAAAGCTAGACGTCAACTGGCCGCCCAGTGCCTAATCGCTAGGCCCTTTAGAGAGTTTAACATCAGGGAAATCCTAGAAACAAGATGCGCTTGGTTTCCTGGTGTCATGACCTTTGCAAAGTGATGCTGTTTGCCCCTTTCCAGACTTCATGAACCTTTCCTACATTCTCTCTATTTTGTAAGTGTCTTTTAGAAGTTCTCTAGTTTCTTTGCTCACTTTCTTCAGGTTTTGCTCAGGGATGCATAGTATCCAGACCTAATGTTTTGTTCACTTTAAGTGCATCTAACCTTTTAATAACCAATTCTGTTGTTATCTGTACACTGTCTAGCTCCTCGTCTGTCGTCCTTGGAAAACTGATCCCTGACTTGGGCAGATCTCCACCCTCTTCTGCTGTAAAGACAGATGCAAATTAACTATTTGACAACTCGGCTACTGCTTTTCTCACAGATTAAACGCCAATGTGTTTGAGTAGCTGTTTTTTAAGCCTGTGCCTATTACCTATGTACCTGGTGACCCTTGTTAATTCTCTCAGCATACATTAAAACTAGCCAGCTGTCACACTCTAAGGCATGGCGCTGTTTACCTGTGTCCTGCAAGTCAAACTATCATACAGCTCTGGTGAGAGTGCTGTGAGATGCAGTATCACCACACTGTCACAGCAAAGGAACTGGGATGTCTCAAGCTAGGATGAGCCTATGGAAATTGGGATGGATGGTAAAACTACATCCCCACCTTCCACAAACCTGTACCAACATGCAACAATGTCTCACCCTGTGCGTCAATATCCTTTAATGGCCCATAGCCTGCTAGAAGTGCATACACCAGGCATCCCAGCACTGCACTTGAGGGTTCTGGATACATACCTGCATTGTCCTTGCAGATGCTAGAAGAGCTGCTGCTCTCGTTACTTTGGTATAGACACTGGGTTCTGTTCTCTTGTGGAGTAGATGAGGTCTGAGTCATCCCTTCTTCCAGGGCTTGTTTCATCCAACGCTGCAACAGAACTAGACTACATCAACACGCAGTCCCCCGGTGCTTTACATGTAGATGCGCAGGGTGTACTCAAGAACTCCTAAACATCTGTACAGCAGGGCAAATGCCAGTAGAGCTCTGCATCAACTGCCTCACGTGCTTCCAGCCAAAAACATTGGTATGATAGAATTGTTACCGCTGGGACCAAAGACTACTATGAATAGTTCTGAACTGGTGCTCTAGATGAGCCAGGTGCTAAGGGTAATGAATGTGTATTAATCTGTATCAGTAATCTAAGGGTACTACCTCATTAGAACACAGACTTCCCAAACCCAGAGATTAGGAAGTATGGGAACTCTAAGCAGAGGTTTTTAAAGCAATCTAGGAATGTATGGCTATTCAGAACTTGCGCACAGAATATGCCTTCTGCACAAAGCCCGGCTTCACGCACAGGCAGGGAAGCACTCTGATCCCCACTCGACTTGCTTTGGAAGATATATTAGAACCAAGGAGTTTCTACCCTACTACATGGGGAAAGAAAGTGACAAGTTGACTTAAGTGCAATTCTCCCAGGAGTGTGTTTGCTGTCAAAGAGCAGCAATGAACATGCAAACCTGACAAACATATGGGAACTACAATTTAAGAGGGGTTAGCCAGGAGCAGAAAAATCAAAGTAGACCCTTCTCGGGAGACTGAACAGTGGTTTGGGGGGGGGGGGGGGAGAGAAGATATGAACAATCATAGCAGGGGAAAGCATAGAATAAGAGAAGATCATTCCCCATGGATATGTGGAGAAGAGCCAATCTACATCACCTCACCTGCCAAATTTACTGGCTTCCCCACCTGCTGCAATGCAGCTGTGTGGGAACACTAAACTCTGCAGCAAGTGACTTTGACAGCACAAGATTTCTTCCAACTGATCCCAGTTATCTGAAGTAATGTAAAAAGCTGGGGGGAGAAGCCAAAACATGCTAAGAACCACATTGGTGTCAGTGAAACTAAACGCAAGAAGAAAGGGGGAGAAACACCCTAATTAAAGATAACACCAGCGATTTGTCAGCATTTCAAAAACAGACGTTGAAGTGCAGTGCCTTGTTTTTATCACATTAGCATTCAATTTGATGTTTGTTTATATAGTCCCTTCTGTAGATCTCACAGCACTTTACCAACCTATGCCTCATATTACCCCCTTGAGGGAGGTGATCCTATTTTACAGATGGGTAAATTGAGACAAAGAGCAGGACTTGACCAAGATCACTCACCAAGTCTGGAAAAACTAGAAAAAGAACCCAGATCTAGCAGACTCCCAGATCAGCAAGCTACGGGGGCATCTTTCCTTCAACAATCCAAATGGCAAAACGTACACATTCTGTGCTCACTTTAAATAATTTTTAAAAGCCTTGAATCGTGCCTGCTGGACAATCAGCAGGTATAGCTGATCACATGACGTGCATCTCTGATGCAAGAAGGCCCTTAAGCAGTTATGCTGCCACCTTCCTTAAAAGCTAAAGCCTATGAATAGGCTTTGAGGGTATCCCTAAAAAAAGGGCAGTACAGTAATACAACACACAGCCCACAAAGGCTTGGCTCAGCATGGTGAGGCCAGAATCTAGACAGAGAAGAGCTCAACTACCAAACATTTCAGGGGTAACAATGCCCCATCTGACCCCTACAAGAACTTACCATTCTACATACAATCTGGGAACAAAAATGACACAAAACCCATAAAACTCAAAAGCGCTGGTTTTACGGCTCACAAACAATTTGTAACACACCTCACTGCCTGCTAACCCTTAATTGCCCACTTCATTTGAAGTGGTCTCCTATAGCATGTGAGAGCCCCTTAGGCTTCGTAATCTTCCCCATCTTGTACTTCCCTTGGACACTCTGGTTACCGTCTACAGACCTGAGTAAGAGCTCCGTGAAGCTCAAAAGCTTGCCGCTTCCACCAACTTAAGTTGGTCCACTACAAAGTATTACTTCACGTAGCTTGTCTCTCTCTATCTTGGAACCAACATGGCTGCAACACTACAAACAAATATCATCAACTCCTCCAGACCACTGCTTACAACACAGTGTTTTTATTTTATCTGCCTGGATTCATTCTAAATTTCAGCCAAGCAGCAGGACAGGCAAATATGGCTGGATGACAGCATTATAGGTTCACATATATCAGGGGTGGCCAAACTTACTGACCTTTTGAGCCGCACATAACAATCTTCAGAAGTCCGCGAGCTGGGCCACACCTGCTGGGGCTTTAGCCCCACAAGAGGTGCCCACCGGGGCTTTAGCGGGAACGGGACACACAAGGGGGCTATGCGAGCTGTACTTTAACTGTAAAAGCCGCATGCAGCTCGCGAGCCATGGTTTAGCCACTCTGACATACTTAATCAAAAGTGACAGAACTCTCTGTAGAACTGTAAACAGGAGAGGCCTTGAGGCGAATTGTATTACTCCTTACATGGACTAGGAGCAGATCATAAGCAACACAGGGATTCACTCTTGCAATCCTGTCCAACCAGCTAATCCATGTAGTGGAGTCAGGAACACCTTGTGACCAAATCCAGTTCTTACAGTCTTATTGAAACAGTGGAATCCATTTTACAGAATACCGAGCTCTCTATCAGGTTAGGACCTGCAGCAACTGGAAGATGAAAAGTCCCACATCATGTGGCTGCTCCTCAGTCATCACCGTTCCCAGCAGCACAGTGGGAGAGGAGGGACTGAGTTTCAGAACATGATCTCAGCCTTTCAGCTAGTGTGGCCCCCCACTCCAGAAAGAGGCAGAGAGAACTAAGCAGGCTCTCTGCCCGGATCTCACCCACAGGCTGGCGGCTTTCGAGTCCAACTCAGCAAGAGCACGAAACCATTCCTCTCCCTTTGCTCTGGTGCCGCCTGCTGGCCACAGGACAGCCCGGGGCTCTCGGGCGCTGGATCTCCAAGGGGACAGGAGAGTTCTGCTCAGGTACTGAACACACCTGGCTTTCTAATCCTTAAACTTTTCCCTAAGCAATTCCTCAACACATCTAGACAGGAGCAAAGAGGTTTCTTCTCTGCTTCCACTACAGTCCTGGCATACCCGCTCCAAGGGGCACTTTGGCACATTCAGACCCAGATTCTAATCTTCTTCTTTGTTGCAATTTCATTTTTTCTGTGAGCTCTGGGAATGGTCCACAAGGAGTCGGAGAACATGCACTCACCACATGTCCTCACGCTTATCTCCACTGACCTCTTCCTCTACAGCAGCGTTTCTCAACCTTTGATTCCAGGGACTGGCTTGCTGCCTTTCTAAACTGTGTCGGGGAGATCTCTGGGACTGGCTAAGAGGCCACCATGGACCAGTTGTTGATCCACTACTCTCGAGTATGCAGAAATACGCTGGGCTAACTCATTGTGACTGCGGTGACAAGCCTTTACCAGAGTGGGCTGATGGTAACAGAAAGCGGGTACTGACGCCGTGGCAGAAGAGGAAATGAGCAGACATACCTTTTTACAGGAGCTGTAGATCCCATCCAACTGAAGAGGCCTTCGACGTCTCTCCGGGATGAATGGCGAGCCAAAGCGGATGTAGTGTTTGGGTGTGGTACAAATCAGTGGGGAGTGGATAAGACCCGGCAACATGTTGAGGGTTGTTGCTAAAACAGTGGGGTCTGTGGTAATACGTAAAGGACACTCGATGGGGCATTCCTGCTTTTCTGCCTTGTCATTCAGCCATTCTGTTACTAGATACTGAAGAAGAGACAATTATGAAGACAGAAAGAGCAGGCGAAGAATGAAAGCAATAAGAGTATGTAAGGATGTAGTGCCCAAGACACCACCACACCAAGAGCTCAGGTCTGTTCTGCAGGAAATGCACAGGGGTGAGGCACCTGATCTCTCTCATCACAGAGAGCAGTAGTGCCCTGAAGGAAACACACTGGAGGAGAACTATATTAGCACTGTGCATCAGATTCACTGCAAGTCTTCCAGAGGCTCCCTTCTCCCTAAGGGCCTGGCAGAGCCCACCCCGTCCCATGTTTGATGAAGACTCTCACGCCACTTACCTTTTTAGTTTTCGGGTACTTGACTGTGGCTCGGTTAGACTGGGATCCTACACCGAGCATCACAGTTGGGTCAGACCCCATCAATTGCCTACTTTCTCCTGGACCCTCTACACTGCTGACATCTGCAGCAGTTACTGAGCTGGTGCCGCTTCCCTCCTCTGGGACAGCCTGGGAGAGCTCAGTCTGCTGGGAAATGGCCTGCTTCTGTCGTCTCAATCTTTGTGCTGAACTGGTCCGATAGCGAGAAAAACGGCTTTTGGGTCGGGGCCTGGAGGGTTTGGCTGGAGCTGGCTTAGTGATCGTCTTTTCTGGAATTGCATCCTACAATGCAAACCACATCATCAGTCTGAGAATTTCTAAGGTTCGCCTCTCTTCTCCTTTATTCTGCACATGGGAATTACGAATGACAGTTCTTGTCTAGCTAGCTGTCAGACTAGACCCCTTTAATGCTGGGCTCTGAGAGGGGAGGCTGGGAATGGCTTGTGAATCCTCTTGAAGGGCTGGACACGATTTATTGCTTTTTCTCCCCTTTGCATCTCAACTCTGGCGTTTGGAAAAGGACTCAGGAGTGGTCTCAGATCAGAAAGCAGCAGCACGAGATTCACTCCCTGGTGCCATTCCCGAACACCGATAACACTGATTCAGACCCAGACATGTCCCTCCCCCTCTATTCCTGAGTTTTTCCTACCCCTTCCTGTCCTCTTGTTTGCCTGTCCACAGCCCTCCCACCATGGAACACTTGGCAATGGGGATTCAGATCCAGCATAGACTTATTAACTGAAATGGAGCAGATACCTTTCTCAATGGCTCCAGTGTCAGCAGCCAGCTGGAGAGCACATCAGTGAACGAAAAGATCCAGACCCTTGGACATTAGATATTAACCCTTGCAAGGCACCAAAGGGTCTGTGTTGAACTCGCCTTGGTGTAAGCTATGTAACAGTCCTACCTCCGACTTACTACTGTCTGTGTGGACCTCCGTGTGTTCACCCCAACATTGCTGCTGCTGTTAGGAGTGCTTGGAGCAGCCCCACTTAAAGCTGAACTGCTGTCTTCAGTTTCAGGAGTCTCCATTTTCACCTCCTCCAACTCAGAAGCCTCAGGGTTCTCGATGAATTCAGCATCTGTGCTGCTCCGATCTGTTGGCTGCTCTCGCCTTCTCTTTCTCTTCTCCAAGTTTTCAAACATGTGCATGATGGCTTCTACCTTCCTCTCCTCCCGGGACTAGCATACACAAGAATACGTCCAGGTCAGCAATACCAGGCAAACAGAGGACAGGAAGGGGTAGGAGAAAAAAACAGGATTACAGTGGGGAGGAGGGGCCCTGGACAGCATATGGTCCACAAAGGTGATGGTGCAAAGAGGGCTGGGGGGGCATTATAGATTCATAGAGAACTGGAATGCCTCATAATGGAAGGAGACTGTTTGAATTAGACTGCCTCAACTTCAACAAGTAAGGGATCATCATCCTGGCATTAGAACTGGCAGACTTGTTTGGAGAGGAGGAGACCTTTTACGTAACCCAAACAACCTAGCATGCACCTCCAACACGAACAAGAGAAGTCAGATGTTTTACTATTGCCTCAGTTGGTACCAGTGGGGCATTCCAGTGGGGCATTCAAGTGCAGCAACCTTAGCATGAGAGTTGCTGATGGGGCACTCTTCATGAAGGGCCTTCAACTTTTGAATTCACTACTTCCCACCCTGCGTAGTGCATCACATTCTGAATCTGTTGATTTTCTGGGCATGCTATAAGGCCCATCTGTTCATGGATGCATACACTAACATCAGACGGACCACTGTGACCATCTAGTCCAGTGGTGGGCATCCCAAGGCCCATCAGGGCAATCTGATTGTGGGCCGTGAGACATTTTGCTGATGTTGACCGTCTGTTGCTCCCAGTGGCAGTGGTTTGCCATTCCTGGCCAATGGGAGTGTCAGGAAGTTGCAGCCAGCACATCCCTGCGACCTGCTGCTTCCTGCAACTCCCACTGGCTGGTCAGTGTCAGCAAAATGTCTCATAGCCTGCAATCAGATTGCCCTGATGGGCCGCATGCGGCTCAAGTTGCCCACCGCTGATCTGACCTTCTTCATAAACACAGACCAGAGAACTTCCCCAAAACAATTCCTACAGCAGATCTTTTAGAAAAACATCCAATTTTGATTTTTAAAAATCAGTGATGGAGAGTCCATCAGAACCCTTGGTAAATTACTCCAATGGTTAAGTACTCTCGCGATTAAAAAGTTACACCTTCTTGGAAATTTGACTGTGTCTAACTTCAGTGTACAGCCATTAGATCGTGTTACACTTGTCTCTGCTAGAGCGAAAAAAACCATTATATTTGTTCCCCATGTGGGTCCTTACAGACTAATTAAGTCACTTTTTAACCTTCTCTTTGTTTAGCTAAATAGATTAAGCTCCCTTGGTCTATCTCTATAAAGAACATTTTCTAATCCTTCAGAGACAAGTTGGGTGAGATAATACCTATTATTGGACAACTTCTGTAGGTGATGGAGACAAGCTTCCAAGCTTATCATTCTCATGGCTCTCCTCTGAACTCTCTCCAGTTTATCAACATCCAGGATTCCAGCACCAGTCGCACCAGTGCCTAATACAGAGGTAAAATAACCTCTCTACTCCTACTGTAGATTCCCCTGGCTTTGCATCCCAGGATCCCATTAGCTCTTCTCACCGGGAGCTCATGTTCAGCTGACTATCCACCACGACACCCAAATCTTTTTCAGAATCACTGCTTCTCAGGAGAGAATTCCCAATCTACCTCATCATGAATATACAGAGCTACTCCATTACCTTTACTTCTGTCTTTCCAAACAGCACATACCCTTCAGTCCCTGTACTCCAGTCATGACTACTATTCCACCACATTTCTTGTTATTCCTATAGTATCTGTTTTCACTTCTTGCACCAGTAGTTCTAGTTCCTTCATTTTGTTACCCAGGCTCTTTGCATTGGTATAGAGATAATTAGTTGTTTCTGCTTGGCTTTGCCCACATTCCTCACCCAACTGAGTAGTCATTCTACTGCCAGTGTCGCCTACCTGACTGTTAAGCTTCACTGGCATTATCTTTCCTCAATGTCCATTCGCTTACTCACTGTTGTTTCCTTTCTCCATTGCTGTATTCTCTCTCTCTCCCCCCCCTCCTGTTCAATATTAGAATCAGGTGTGGAGATTACTTGAGCATCTTGCAATTGTCTCCCCGGAGTTCCTTGTTTAAAACTCTTTTAATCAGTTGCACCAACCTCCACCTCAGAAGTCCATTTCCCTCCCTACTCAGCGGGAGTCCATCCATTGAGAACAGTCTTCTGTCCACGAATGCCTCCCACTGGACGAACATTCCAAAGCCCTTATTATAGCACCACCGCCTGAGCCATCTGCTGATCATCATCATCTTGCCTTGCCTTCGTTCTTCTCCTCTAGAGAGAGGCAGAATCCCACAAGGTCATTTCTTTCAGGGTCTTCCCCAGCCTGGCAAAATCTCCTTTGATAAATTCTAGCGATAATCTAGAAGTATCGTTTGTTCCCACGTGAAGGTCAATCAGTGGATTATTTCTTGATTCCATTAGGATCCTCTTCAGTCTTAGTTCCATATCCTGTATCTTAGCTCCCAGCAGTCAGCACACCCCTCTGTTTTCCAGATCAGCTCTGGTGACAGGCCTGTCTGTTCTTTTTAGTAGGGAATCCCCAATCACATAGACCTGCCTCTTCCTTATGTTGGTCTGATTCTCCAGCCTTCCTCTTGTTCTTTTTGACTGCAAGTCCTCGTCTTTTGTTCTCTTTTGCAATCTTCGGAGAGTCATCTTGTATCCTCCTGGGGCTCTGAACTATGGCTATCTCCACTGACGCTTTTCCTCTTACAGGGATAGCTGTTCTTCTCTTTTTCCTTGCCCTCCCACCTTCTGTTATGCCTGATGTGTCTCTTTTTCATTTTCCAACTCAGCAAACATATTTCTGAGCTCTCTTTCTCCTTCACTAGCTGGTCTTCACTTTGGTTGGTTCTTGTAGTCACATGTTTCCACTGGCCATTTTCTTCACCCAGTAGTCTACCCTCAGTTCTCCAGTCCAGTTGCATCTATGAGTCTTGCCTTTTCTCCATCGTCTGTATGAATCCCCTACGAAACTCAACCTTAGTTTTGATCCCGTGAATATGACCTACAGTCTTTATGTGACCCAGATCATCCTGAGTCAGTAATCTATCCTCCTCATTATTTACCACTCGCCCAATTATCGTCTCATCTGAAAACTTGACCAATGATGATTTTGTTTTCTTCCAAGTCACTTATAAAAATGTTAATAAGAATAGGGATAAGAACTGATGCCTGCAGGACCTCACTGGAGAGGGCTAGAGGGTTTTGGGGAAACATGAAAGGTGGGAGATTTTGAACTGTGATGTAAGTGCTGGTTGGTGGTAGATACACGGGGAGATGGAGTATGTACTGCTGTTATTTTCATTGCACCTTCAATTAATGTTAAGGACACATCTCAGGATAGATATCCTCTTGAAGTACATAAGAACATAAGAACGGCCATACTGGGTCAGACCAAAGGTCCATCTAGCCCAGCATCCTGTCTACCGACAGTGGCCAATGCCAGGTGCCCCGGAGTGAGTGAACCTAACAGGTATGATCGAGCGATCTCTCTCCTGCCATCCATCACCCCCCTCTGACAGACAGAGGCTAGGGACACCATTCATTACCGATCCCGGCTAATAGCCATTTATGGACTTAGCCTCCATGAATTTATCCAGCTCTCTTTTAAACCCTGTTATAGTCCTAGCCTTCACAGCCTCCTCAGGTAAGGAGTTCCACAGGTTGACTGTGCGCTGTGTGAAGAAGAACTTCCTTTTATTTGTTTTAAACCTGCTGCACGCCAATTTCATTGAATGGCCGCTAGTTCTTCTATTTTGGGAACAAGTAAATAACTTTTCCTTATTTACTTCCTCCACACCACTCATAATTTTATATACCTCTATCATATCCCCCCTTAGTCTCCTCTTTTCCAAGCTAAAAAGTCCTAGCCTCTTTAATCTCTCTTCATATGGGACCCGTTCCAAACCCCTAATCATTTTAGTTGCCCTTCTCTGAACCTTTTCTAGTGCCACTATATCCTTTTTGAGATGAGGAGACCACATTTGTACGCAGTATTCAAGATGTGGGCGCACCATGGATTTGTATAAGGGCAATAAGATATTCTCCGACTTATTCTCTATCCCTTTTTTAATGATTCCTAACATCCTGTTTGCTTTTTTGACTGCCGCTGCACACTGCGTGGATGCCTTCAGAGAACTATCCACAATGACTCCCAGGTCTTTTTCCTGATTGGTTGTAGCTAAATTAGCCCCCATCATATTGTATGTATAGTTGGGGTTATTTTTTCCAATGTGCATTACTTTACATTTATCCACATTAAATTTCATTTGCCATTTTGTTGCCCAATCACTTAGTTTAGTGAGATCTTTTTGAAGTTCTTCACAGTCTGCTTTGGTCCTTACTACTTTGAGCAGTTTAGTATCATCTGCAAACTTTGCCACATCACTGTTTACCCCTTCCTCCAAATCATTTATAAATAAGTTGAATAGGATCGGTCCCAGGACTGACCCTTGGGGAACACCACTAGTTACCCCTCTCCATTCTGAAAAAGTTCCATTTATTCCTACCCTGTTCCCTGTCTTTTAACCATATATTAAAAAAACCTAGTTCTTGGTCATACAGAAAACTACCATCCAGAAAACCAACTCAGATGCTATAAAAAAGGCTACAAATCTTTGGGAAAAATTCAAGGATTGTAGTGTTGGTTCAAGGGTCTCCTCAAAGATCTGAGGATAAAGAGCAAGTAACCAGAAACACCAGAATACCATAGGAGCTAGGGTTGCAAGGAAAAGAGTAGAAAAAGAGCAAAAGGACTGTGTGTTGCCAAAAAATCTAAGTGGGTTAAGAAGGACTTTTATAATCATGTGTGCAAAACAAAGATCACCAATAGGGAAGACATTCCTCCTAGGCCAGGGCATTAGCTAGCAACCTTGCAGAAAAGTTGGAGGGAATTCAGAAAAAAGCAAAATTATCAGAGACTTGGAGGGATTGATGTATAGGTGTGATGAAAGATTAAAACAGTTAAGTATATCTAAGCTTGGCTAGGAAGGAGGCATAGGGACATGATAGTAACCTAACAAAATTTACTTTAAAGTGGTTGGACACCAGGGAATAAGGCAAAATTATTTAGTGACCAAGAAAGAAGCTAGGACTAACTGAATGAAACCAAGAAAGGAAAAACATTCTTACCAATTGGATGTTGTAGGCTGTGGGACAGTCCCCCATAGCAAATGGTGGTTACCAGATTTTCTCCATCTCTAACTTGTTGGAGCCTAACCATCTTTGTACAGACATCATGGGACGTGAAATCTGCTTGGTTCACCCTTCCTGACAAGTCAGTGGTTTCTGAATATTTGGAATCATGTCACTAAACAACAGAAACAACCAATCGGCCCTGCGTGACCTGCTCCATCCTATACACCTGCCACGAAAAACGAAACTACAGATCAAAATAGAAGAGGTACTCACCTGTCTGCTGTGAGCCAGAGCTCCCTGCTCATCCAGAGCCTCCTCTCTCTCCCCCTCCTCTTGCTTCTCTTCTTTATCTGCAGCCTGCAAAGCAGAGAGAAGCCAAGACTCAGAATAGTCACCATTGCAAAATGAAAATATGGAGCAGTTGGAAAATCAGCACGATTAATTTCGTATCTCACTAGGGTGAGGCTTAAGAAAGAGCTGCTGCAGTTCTGGAGATACCAGCGCCCTGTAGGACCAAAATCCTCCCTAGTGAATGATCAAACACCTGGCATTAGAAAGTGTCAAATTTTACCTCACTGTCACTGGCAGCAGCTGGTCCCTCTGGAACCTCCTCCACCTGCTGGTTGCTGTTTTCATCTGATGCAATGCCCTGCTGTTCCAATTCTAGTTCCTTCCTCCGGGCTTTCCGACGCCTTGTTTCTGCCCCAATCATCAGTGTGCCTAGAACAGGTGGAGGTAGGTGTTCTGCAGCATTTGGGTTCCGTTTCTGTACAGGGCAATTCCTGTTCCCCTTGTGACATGCACAGTCCACTTTATAGTTGCTGGTCCAAAACACAAACATATCTGTGTCACTCTTCATTTCTCAGCCTTCCTACAGAGACATTCAATGCATCTGCAACTACATATCTCACCAGGTGCCAAAGCAAAGAGAGCCTGCTACTGTCTAGCCTCTATTACAGAAGAGGCCAGTAGAACAGGACAGAATAAAATACACGAAAATTCAATTCAGCAGATAATGGAGCAAAACGTAAGAAGAGAGGAAGGGGCTGAAGGAGGAGGTCTGTGCCAGGAGATCAGCGCAGGCTGGCGAGATGAGGGACTCACCAGATGCTGTACTCATAGTCAAAGGCGATGGTGACCTCTGTATCCTTGGCAATGGTGGTGAGCGCATAGATACACAGGTGGATCATCCCACCAGCAATCACATGACGGACCTTCACAAACAAAGCAGAAAAGATGGGAGTTCCTGCATGGCATGCTAAAATTACCCTCTCCATTTTCCCTAGAAAAAATGCTGCCCTTCCCCATCCTTTACTTTGTCCTTTCCTGGACCACTCCCCTGACCAGAGGAAACCTACAAGTCTTCCCTTCTCTAGCTCTCTTAGGCCTTCGGGAGAAAGGCCCTGTGCTCCCCAACGTCTTCCTACCCTATACCCCCATCTTCAGCCTACAGGCAGTCAATGGGAAAAATCTGCATAGCCCTCTGCTGGTAATTATCCAGTTCTCTCCCCTCTCTACTGACATTACTTGTGGCCACTGCATTTTATTCAGGGCTTGAATGCTCATGAAAGGGGCTGTACTGAAAACCTGTGCACTGCTGGCCCGTTTCCGCTGGAGGGGGGAGTAGGAAGCTTACCTCTGCATTTGGTGTACAGGAACGCCTGATGAACCTGGCGTCGTTGCCAAAGGTGCGGGCATCCACACACATCTCAACACCATTGAACTTAGAGTAGAACAGCACAAAGGGGTATGGCCTAGGGAAGTAACAAACTCTGGTAATCCCCCCAGACTCAATCCCCACCACTAATAGAACAGCCACACCTTACTGAACAGGAATATGGGAAGCAGCTCTTACTTTGCTTCTTTCACTCAGGAAGTTCATGCAGCTCCTACCTCATAATACAACAGATCTACCCCAAAAAGAGAAGAGATTTTTATTCCATGAATGGAAAAACACATAAGAATATAAGAATGGCCATATTGAGTCAGCCAACGGTTCATCTAGCCCAGTACCTGTCTTCTGGCAGAGGCCAGTGCCAGATGCTTCAGACTGGGGCAATTTATCAAGTGATCCATTCTCTGTTGTCCAGGTCCTGCTTCTGGCAGTCAGTGGTTATGGGACACACAGACTAGGGGCTTTGGTTCCTGATCACCTCGGCTAATAGGAATTGATGGATCTATCCTTCATGAACTTATCAAATTCTTTTTTATACTTCTGGCATTCACAACATCCCCGGGCAACAAGTGCCACAAGATGACCATGCACTGTGTGAAGAAGTATTTTCTTATATTGGTTTAAAACTTGCTGCATATTAACAGCCTTGAGTGATCACTGGTTTGTACACTATGTGAAGGGGTAAATGACATTTCCTTATTCACTTTCTCCACACAATTCATGATTTTATAGACCTCTATTATATTCCCCCCCCCCCCATCATCTCTTTTATAAACTTAACTGTCCAAGTCTTTTTACTCTCCTCATATGGAAGCTGTTCCATACCCCAATCATTTCTTCCCTCCCCATCTGTACTTTCCCAATTCTAATATATCTTTTTTGAGATGGAGCAACCAGAACTGCACAAGTATTCAAGGTTTGGACATACCATGGATTTATATAGTGGAATTATATTTTCCATGCTATTACCTATCCCTTTCCTAAAGGTTCCTAACATTATTAGCTTTTTTGACTGCCGCTGCACATTGAGTAGATGTTTTTAGAGAACTATCCATCATGATGCCAAGGTCTCTCTCGAATGGCAACAGCTAATTCAGACCCCATCCTTTTGTATGTATAGCTGGGATTATGTTTATTTTGAATTTATCAACACTGAATTTCATCTGCCATTTTGTTGCCCAGTCATCCAGTTTTGAGATCTCTTTGTAACGCTTCACAGTTTACTTTGGATTCAACTATCTTGAGTAATTGTATCATCTGCAAACTGTCACCTCACTGCTTACCCTTTTTTCCAACATATTTATGAATATGTTGAACACCACTAGTGTCAGTACAGATCGTTGGGGGACCTGGTTACTTACCTCTCTTTACTGTGAAAACTAACCATTTATTCCTACCCTTTGTTTCCTATCTTTTAACCAGTTACTGATTTATGAGAGGACCCTCATCCCATGACTCCTTACTTTAAGAGCTTTTGGTGAGGGACTTTGTCAAAGGCTTTCTGAAAGTTCAAGTGCACTATATCCATTGGATCACTTGTGTCCACTTTTGTTGACACATCAAAGAATTCTAAGAAGATAGGTGAGGCATGATTTCCCTTTACAAAATCTGGGTTGACTCTTCCCCGACATGTCGTGTTCATCTGTGTCTGGTAATTCTGTTCTAATTTTCAACCAGTTTGCCTGGTACTGTAGTTAGGCTTACTGGCTGGTAGCTGCCAGGATGGTATCTGGAGCCTTTATTAAAAATCAGTGTCACATTAGCTATTGTACCATATAACTGGTGAAAGGCTGATTTAAGCAATAAGTTACACCCCATAGTTAGTAGTTCTGCAATTACACATTTGAGTTTCTTCAGAACTCTTGGGTGAATACCATCTGGTCCTGATTTATTACTGTTAAATTTATCAGTTTGTTTAAAAACCTCCTCTAATGACACCTCAACCTGGGACAGCTCCTCAGATTTGTCACCTAAACAGAATGTCTCAGTTGTGGAAATCTCCTTCAACTTGATCTGGGCTGCTTTGTATCTTTTTTACTTTTCTATGCATGGCACAACTGCATGACCTCTTGTGGCAGTGTGTCTGGTTCTCCCCCCCCCCAGGGGTCCTCAATCCCTCCATGTCCCATGTTCTCAAAGTAATCACCAAATAGCACTCTTACTTTTTGAAGAAATGCCCATTGACCTCAAATTGCTGCCGTAACATCACCTTTCCTCGATATTCAATTATAAGGGTATCGAACGCCAAGTCTCTTGCTGCCCTCAAGATCTTCCGGTGCTTCTGAACCCGAGTCACTCTTCCCAGCTGCAACTGCAATGGAAACAGGAGAACTCAGAACAGAAGCTCAGGCCACATCCCTGTAGATTTCATCCAGTGACTTACATATCAATAAACTGGCTTCTAGTAACAGGACCAGCTCATTACACCACTCACTCCAAGACAGACATTGATGTTATTGGTGGGAATAGGAAAATGTATCTGTGCTTTCCCAAAAATGTCCTTTCTTTGAGTAATAAGGTCAACAGATCCATTCAAATGGGTACTTCAGCCTGATTGCAGCTTGGGGGCAGAACCAGACCTGTCAATCATTGGCAACAGGAGAATGCCCCACCTTTGTTCCTTCCAGTTCAGATAATTTCCACAGCCAGGATAATTCAAAACTACGTTCCTGAATTACAAATTGAGGAAAAAGCACAATTGCTGAGCATGGTAAATTCTTCTTAATGACAACAACCCCAAATCCTTGGATGTCAATTTCCTTCCCTATTCTGAATGACCCATTTGTCTCCAGGATCTGAGGACCTTAATATTTGAAGAAAGCAAATTTTCAGGTAAGCAGGGATAAACTTTTCTATTCTTCTTCATGCTAAGGTCCATAGAGCTGTTACAGTTGGATTGTCAAAGCAGTCTCTCCCCAGGGTGGGAAGCAGGATCATCCTTTAAATGTGGAAACTCAAAACGAGATAGATTATACATATATAACTCCTAGATTCCCCCCAGACACCAACTGACAGAGAAGATTTGTCAAAAAAATATTTTTTTAAAAAAAATTGCATCAGCTAAAACTGGATGCCCAATATACAAAGTTGGGAAACTTATGTAATGATGGCCCGATATCTGTGTAGCGAATCTCAATACTCAAGATGTGACTGCTTTGCCCTGAGACTGTCAGTGCGCAGGGTTGGGAAAACTATCCGACCCCCTCCCACTTCGCACCCCGACTGCCCCCCTCAGAATCCCCGACCCATCCAACCCCCCCTTGCTCCTTGTCCCGACTGCCCCCTTCACAGACCCTTCCCACCCTAACTGCCCCCCCAAACCCTTTTGCTCCCTGTCCCATGACTGCCCTGACCCCTATCCTCCACCCCCCCATTTCCTGACAGACCCCCGGGACTCCCACACCCCATCCAACCCCTCCGCCCCCTGATCCCTGGCCAACCCCTCCAGAGGCCCCCACCCCACCCAACACCCCGGGACCTCACCCCCTATCCAACCCACCCTGCTCCCTGTACCGACTGCCCCCACCCCTTATCCAGCCCCCCCAGCCCTGTCCCCCTCACCATGAGGCTCCCAACAGCGTGTTTGGCTCTATGTAGAGAAGATGGTGGCATGGCTCTGGGGGAGGGAGGAGCATATCTGGCTCCACATGGAGCCAAACACACTGCCCCCCCCCCCCCCCCAGAGCATTGCGAATGCCATGGCATGGCTCCAGAAGAGGGAGGAACACGGGGGAGGGAGTGTGAGTGGGGGTGGCCTCCCCAGCCGAACGGCCGGCCGGGACGGTCCCACAAACCACATCAGTTTGCTCATCCCTGTCCTAAGGGCTGGACTGCTTAACTGGAGGAAGAATATTTCCTGAATTCACATAGTAAACAAATGCTATGACAGTTGTGAGGACTGCCTGTTTGAATTCAAAGTATGACACGGGGTCCCAATGAAGAAAGCTCCAAACTTCAACAAAACCACTTCTAACTGGAGACAGCAACTATCAGAAGGCCTGTTCTGATAGATATGAAGTGAAAACACTTCCTGCAGTGGTTCAATCCCGACGGAAGGGAACAGAATGAGATTTCAAGGTCGTGGCTCTAGGAATTTGCAGTTTGGAATAAGACTGATGCCCAGAGGTTTAATGTTGAGATTTCTACAAAACTTCCTTTTTTTTTTTGAACACGCTGAGAACACTGTACTATAGAGATTTGTACTTTTTGTTTGGACACTCCTGTAAGTCCATACTAAATCCCTCTGGAGATTTCAAGTCTATGCTTCATTAGGTTAACATGGAGTTAAAATTATGGACTTTTCACCAGCCAGTTGAACAAGTTCTCTTGTGGTCCATGAAAGCGATGATCACTTCATCCAAGTATTTATTTTAAACCAGTCTGGTTCCAGATAGAAAACTGCTTTCAATAGCAGATCTCCTCCATGTGAGAGACATCCAAAGTGCCAATGCTAGGTTAATCAGGCCAGAGAGCCATAGTCTTTACAGTCAGAAAGATAAACACTATTACTGCTGCTCTCTCCTTCCTATCCAGGGAGCGGTGGAAAAGGTGGGAAGACATACTGGAGGGAACTTACCCAGCTTTTGAAGTGTCATTCACTTCCTCCTATTCCAAGCCCTATTACACAGACCCCACAGAGCACATTATTGTTTCCACATACAAAAAAAGATGAAAGGACCTTTCGTAACTGGCGTTCTTCGAGATTTGTTGCTCATGTCTAGTCCACAGTAGGTGTGCGTGCTCGCCATGTGCACTGGTGCTGGAAGCTTTTTCCCCAGCAGTACTCGTAGGGGGGAGCCCCCACCGTGACCTCTGAAGTGGTGCCGCCCTGGTGCTATAAGGGGTGCCGTGCGCTCCCCTACCCTCAGTTCCTTCTTGTCAGACCACTCCAGCAGAGGAGTGGAATAGATGTGAGCAACACATATCGAAGACACCAGTTACGAAAGGGAACTGTCTTCTTCGAGTGCTCGCTCCTGTGTATTCCACAGTAGGTGATTCCAGGCTAGATCTGTGGGAGGTGGGTAGGAGTTCACAAGTTCCCGGGACGGGGGGCCGCCCTGCCAAACCCAGCGTCACCCCTGGTTTGGGAGACAATCGCATAGTGTGAGGTGAACGTGTGAACCGAAGACCAGGTAGCGGCCCTACCGATGTCCTGGATGGGGACGGGGGCCAAGAAGGCTGCCAACAAGGCCTGTGCCCGAGTCGAGTCGCCTTCACAATGGTGGACACTCGCCAGGTCCTAACAGGTGCGGATGCACGAAGTGATCCAGTTGGAGAGTCGCTGTGTGGAGATCAGCCAGCCCCTCATGCGCTCGGCTGAGGCTACGAACAGCTGTGAGGACTTTCTAAACAGCTTGGTCCACTTGAGGTAGAAAGTCAGAGCCCTGCACACGTCGAGGGTGTGGAGACGGCACTGCTGGACGCTTGGGGCAGAGGACTGTCAGGAAGGCGTACTGGCCCATATGGAAGGCGGAGATCACCTTCGGGAGGAATGCAGGGTGTGGGAGGAGCTGGACCTTGTCCTTATCCAAAACCATGTACAGGGGCTCAGATGTCAGGGCCCTAAGCTCTGAGACCCGCCTACCCAACGTGATCGTGACTAAGAAGACCACCTTCCACGAGAGGTGAGATCAGGAACACGTGGCCAGGGGTTCAAACGGGGACCCCGTGAGGTGGGACACCACCAGGTTCAGGTCCCACTGTGGAACCGGGGGCCTAGCATACGGGAAAAGACAGTCCAGCCCCTCAAGGAACTGGCCCGTTAGAGCATGGGAAAACACTTTGGCCCTGCACCAGTGGGGGGAAGGCTGAGATGGCCGCAAGGTGCACCCAGATGGACGTGGGCACCAGGCCCTGGGATCTAAGGTTCAGGAGATCATCCAGGATCAGCTGGATCGGGGCGGCAACCAGGAAAACCACTTTCTCAGTTGCTTATGAGGAGAACTGTGCCCACTTTGCTGAGTAGGCACGGCACATGCAGGGCCGTCTGCTCTCCAGGACACACTGGACCCCTTTCAAGCATGCCCTTTCCTCCCTAACCACTGACCAGCCATGCCATGAGGCGAGGTGGCAGAGCCGGTGACAGAAATTTGGGGCCCCCCTAATCTGATAGTTTGGGGGGCCCCCCCCAGCCCACAGCGGCTGGGCCCCCCCCCCAGCCCAACCGGCCCCCCCCAGCCCAGCCGACAGCAGCTGGGGGGCCCCCAGCCCAGCCGGGCCCCCCCCCCCCAGCTGACCGGCTGGGGGAGGAAGCCCAGCCGGCCTCCGCCCCCCCCCCAGCCCAGCCAGCGCTCCCCCCCCAGCTGGTGGCAGCAGCGTGAGCCGCCCTTGCTGCTCCCCCCCCCCCCGCCCTTTCTCCCCCGGACTGCGCCGCTGTCGCCGGCCGGGCTCACTGCTCCTGCCGGGGCCACGCGCGCTCGTCTGGAGGGAGCCGCGCCGCCTCCCCGCCCCTTCCCCGCTCTCCAGGCCCGGCGACAAGGGGGGATGACAACGGGTACAGCTGTGTACCGGGGCCCCCCTAAAGTCAGGGGGCCCGGGTACAGCTGTACCCATAGTACCCCCCTGTCGCCGGCCCTGCGAGGTGGCAACGGCCACAGGTGGACGATCACCAGGCTTGTGAGGGTCCCGTACCAATGCTGCCTAGGCCACACTGGGGTGATCAGCAAGACCTGGGCCTTGTTCATCTTTATCTTTTCCAGCACCTTGCTGATCAGAGGAAACGGGGTGGGTGGGGGGGAGCATAGAGAATCCGGCTCAACCAAGACAGGAGGAAGGCGTCCGAGATGACGCCCCTCCCCAGACACCCCCGTGGAGCAGAAGCCGGGGCAACGCCGGTCCTTCCGGGTTGCAAACAGGTCCCCCTGGGGAGTCCGCCCCACTTGGAAGAGCTGGTGAACCACTTCTCAGTGGACAGACCACTCGTGCTGGGAAGAGAGATCTCTGCTCAGATGGTCCGCTTGCTCATTGCAAGCGCCTGGTAGGTGGAAGGCCTTTAAGGAGATGTTGTGGGCTATGCAGAAGTCCCACAGTCTGAGGGCCTCACAGCAGAGGGCAGAGGACTGGGTCCTACCTTGCCTGTTGATGTAGAACATCAAGGCTGTGTTGTCCGTGAGGATCTGGACCAGTGCGAGTGAAAGGTGATGCACGCCAAGCATACCGTCCGCAGTTCCTTGACGTGTGTGTGTAGGGTCAAGTCCTGGGCCGACCACAGACCCTGGATCTGAACACTTCCCACATGGGCCCCTCAACCCAGGTCCGAGGCGTTGGACACCAGTGAAGGGGCCCTGTCCCTGAATGGGACCGTTGGAGCATGATCTCGGGGGTGGACCACCAGTGCAGGGAGATGATCACGGAGTCGGTGAGGACCTTGCCCATCCCATCCTTGGCCTGGGAGAATTTTGAGGCCAGCCAGAGCTGGAGAGGCTGCATTCGGTGTGGCGGATTACACATGCTCACTGACATGTGGCTCAGGAGCTGACGGCACGCCTTGGCTGTAGTCGTCGGGATCCTAGTGACCACGTGTCACGTTACTGAAATTATTTGGGATCCTATAGATCATTGGTGCAACCAGGGTCCTATAGTGGCACCAAATCTTATGTACAGGGGGTCATAATGGGGGTCTATGACCAGGTTATGGATCACTGATTATGAATATGCCATTGATGTGTGTGTATCAATGTTGTAGTCGAAGTTATGAATATTGGCTCTGGAGTGTCTGTCTTTCCAAATACTGTACTCTGCTGGGGGGGGGGGGGGACATTCCAGAACACTGGGCGTCCGCTTTGCTTGGGCTGCCTGATGGCCCATTAAAGCAGTGCTCCCCAACCTTTTGTCACCCTCGGCACACCATAGCCTCTCCCAAAATTCCACGGCACACCACATACAAAAATTGGATAAAAAACAAATATAATCTTCAAAATATCGTTTTGAAGAGTATAATAGTATAGGAATGTCAAACTGGACATAACAGAATTACTTGATTTATTATTTTATTTGATAATTAGGTAGGTACTTGTAACACATCCATCAATTCATAACTCTATATTCTAACTGTTCTCTAACAACTTATAACTAATGCGACACCTGCGCTTGTTTTAATGAACACAGAGATTTGATGTTCGGTTTAATACTGGACAGAGCAACCCGAAGTTCTTGATCGATGCCCTTCAAGCATGACCGCTTGTCATTTTTTACTTGGACTAACGCTGAAAAACTTTGTTCACATATATATGTGGTTGCAAATGGTAACAGAATTTCGACAGCCTTCTTGGAGATATGGGGATATTCTTCCTCAATCCCAATCCAGAACACATCCAACGGAACTTGAGCGAATTTTATTTTTAATGACCCGTCATTCCTCAATTCAAGAAAGTCCTCTCGAATCTGAAGGGAAAGTACTTCGGTAGAATTTTTGGCAATCGTTGCAAAAGGATTTCGAACCCAATCGTATTGCTCCGTATTGATTGTATGAAAGTAATGATCAAACTTCTCTAAGAGCAATGTTAAATGTCGTTGAGCTAAATTTATTATGAACTGCTTATTATTTTCAATTTTAATCTGGTTTGTTCTTTTGTACATTTCTAGTGATCCACGTCCTAACTCCGTTTGCCAAAGTTCCAGTTTCTCTTTTAATCCATTTAATTTGTCAGAGCACGTTAATACATTTTCATTCCGACCTTGCAGCCTTTTATTGAGTTCATTCAGGTGCTCGAATATGTCAGCCATGTATGCTAGTTTTGTAATCCAGTGATCATCCTCGAGGAGCTGGTGTAGTTCGAACATGTTTTGCTTCAATAAAAAATGGCTCACCTCGTTGCGAAGCTCAAATAATCTTGCCAGAACTTTTCCTCGGGATAGCCAACGTATTTCAGTGTAAAACAATAATGACTGATATTCTTATCCCATTTCTTCGCAGAGTATTTCAAAAATTCGCGTATTCAGGGCCCTTGTTTTAATGATGTTTATGATTTTCACGCATTCGTTCATCATTTGCAATAGTTCATCTGGCAAGTTTTTCGCCATCAACGCTTCTCGATGTATGCAGCAATGGGTAATTTGTATTTCCGCATTTTGTTGTTTTACACATGAGACAAAACCTTTTTTATTGCCCATCATTGCGGCGGCGCCATCCGTACAAACACTTATGCAATTACTCCATTTAATGTCATAAGTATTGAAGAAATCATTTGTAGCACGAAAAATTGCCTCACCGGTAGTCCGCTCTGGAAGCACTTTGCAAAATAAATAATGCTCTTTTATAGCGCCCTCATCAACGAAACGGACAATACAAATTAGCTGTGCTTGGTTCTTAATATCAGTTGTTTCATCAATTTGGAGTGAAAAATTTTCAGCTGCTTTTAATTTGGTAATTACTGTTTTCAGAATATCGCTAGACATACCGTCAATACGTCTTTTTACAGTATTACCTGACAACGGAACATTTTCTACTTCCTTAACTGCACCAGGTCCAAACATTATTCGAATGATTTCCATGCATGCTGGTTTAATGAGGGTTTCGCCAATTGTATGTGCTTTTTTCTGATGTGCAATTAAATTTGCAATAGAAAAACTAGCTTCTAACGCTTTGTCAGAAACTGTGACTGATGACTTCATAAATTGTATCTGTTTAGCATTTTGACTCAAAAGCCGTTGAAAATATTGTATGTTCTTGTTGGCGCAACTAGGATGTTTCGATTTTAGATGGCGAATCAGTTTACTTGGAACCATTGCCTCGTTAGACAGCTTTTCCCTGCAAATTACGCATTCTGGTTTTGGAGCCGTTTCTTCACCACACCACGAAAATCCATATCGAATATATTCTTCGTTGTACTGCCTTTTCGTAATCTTCTGTTTTTTTGCAATATCGCTCGTGCTGGTTTCATCATCAATTGTCGGTGAAGTTGGGCGTTCTTTTCGCAAAAACTTGTCCATATTTGAAGCCGTACAAAATAAATATAATTCATATACCGATTTTCTAAGTTTAACTACGTGAACTTAAAAATTAGAACACAGTGCAGAAAACGACAGATAGGTAATACCTAATAATGAACACTGCTCTGTCCAGGCCCTGTAGACTTGTGATCAGGACAATCGTGAGCGGGGGAAGGGGGGGGGGGATAGAACTTCTCGGACTCAGAGCTGTAGCGCCGCGGCCGCACATCGAATGCAACAAAACGTTGCTGGGCAAAATCTAGCATTCGGTGGGCGGCAGGCCGTTCTGGATATGACGCGAGCTTTTGCCGCGGCACACTTGGCATGGCCTCACGGCACACCAGTGTGCCGCGGCACACCGGTTGGGGAGCACTGCATTAAAGGACCATCAACTACACAATTAACTTTGTCCACACCCAAGCTTCTCCAAGAATGTCACCTGCCTGGTCAGAAACTGAATCGTGGAGTCTGGTAATTGGATCATGTGACTATGAACCTCCATTTTGCAACTGGACTCTGCATAAGGAGAAGGGGGGGTCTTCGCCCACAAGAGGGAGTCTATAAAATCTGGGAGACACTTCCTCCATGTTTGTCTTCTACCTCCAGTCTTCAGCCTGCCTTGTTTCCAGCTCTGGATGGAACTTTGCTACACAGGGGAACTCTGGACAAAGGTGCTGACCCATCCCTGGAGGGAATGCTTTCCAGAGACTGTGATTTGAACCTGCAGTTTATTCTACCACTGCTGCAAGCCTGAACCAAGAGATTGGTTGCATGTAATTGATTTCTTTTAACCATCCCTAACCCTCACCTATACCTTTTCCCTTGTATAATATAAACCTTTAGATTTTAGATGCTAAAGGATTGGCAACAGCGTGATTTGTGGTAAGATCTGATTTGTATATTGACCTGGGTCTGGGGCCTGATTCTTTAGAATTGGGGAGAACCGTTTTCTTTATTTGGGGTGTTGGTTTTCATAACCATTGGTCCACAGGACAGGTGGCTGGTGGAGGTGATACTGGGAATCTGGAGTGTCTAAGGGAATTGCTTGTGTGACTTGTGGTTAGCCAGTGGGGCGAAACCAAAGTCTTTTCTGTTTGGCTGGTTTGGTTTACCTTAGTGTGAAAAACCCCAGCTTTGGGCTGTAGTTGCCCCTTTGGAAGCAATCTGTCCTGATCTGACACTCACAGTTGGATCCCACCAGGAACAGCACCGTCACACCATGGTGATGAGCCCTTTCATAGACTCGAACCTGTCCCTTGGGCGGGATCTTGTGGCCAACGAGGAGCCCAGGAGGGCCCCGATAAACGCTATGTGTTGTACCAGGACTAACATGGACTTTGCGCTGTTTACCAACAGGCCCAGGGTGGTGGATGTGGACAAGAGCTGATCATCCAGATAGGGAAAAATTTGTACCTCCTTTCGCCTGAGATAGGCTGCAACCACCGACATACATTTGGTGAACACCCTGGGAGCAGTGGACAGGCCAAACGGGAGGACAGTAAATTGGCAACGTTCCCATCCTACCACAACCTGGAGGAACTGTCCGTGTCCCTCCAATATGTGGATATGGAAGTACGCGTCCTGAAGGTCGAGGGCAGCGTACCAGCACCAAGGGTCCAGAGAGCGGATAATGAGGGCAAGGAGACCATATGGAACTTGAGCTTTACCATGAAGCGATTGGAGACCCTACAGATCCAGAATGGGCCTGAGACCCCCTTTGGGATAAGGAAACAGTAGGAATAGAACCCCTTGCCCTTGAATTCCTCAGGTACCACTTCCACCACTCCCAGACCCTGAAGCCACCCCCCCTCCTGCTCGAGCAGGGCTTTGTGCGAGGGGTGCCGCAGGCAGAACGGGGATGGAAGATGGTTGGGCGGGGAGGACGTGAACTGGAGGGTGTATCCCCTGGAGATAGAGTTGAGACTCACTGGACCGAGGTCAGTTATGACCGCTCTGGTAGAAAAGCACACAACCAGTTGGAAAAGGGGGGCTTTATTGAGGATGGATCCCTGAGCAGAGCTGGTAGGGCACCCTCGAGCGTCCCCTTAAAAATGCTTCTTCCCCGCCTGTCTGCCCTTAGAAGACCCCCGTTGCGGTGCTGGTCGCGACTGCTTGTGGGGCCGCGTTTTATAGTCTCACGACTTCTTATAGGCAGCCTCCAACTTTTGCTGGGCAGGCTGCACAGGGGCCTGCTGTGGCTTGAACTTGGGTTTAGCCGGAGGCGGGACATAGAGACCCAAAGTTTGGAGGGTCGTGCAGGAGTCCTTCATGCCGTGCAGCTTAGTATCCATCTGTTCTGCAAACAGGGCTTTGCCATCCAACGGAGGTCCAGTATGGTAGCCTGAGCCTCACTGGACAGTCGAGACAGCAGGAGCCACGACACCCTTCTCATGGAGACAGCGGAGGCCAGGGACCATACGGTCATGTCAGCTGCATCCGACGCCACCTGCAGAGTTGCCCTGGCGGCCGCTGTACCCTCCTCCACCAGCACCTGGAACTCCTTCCTGTCATGTGCGTGGAAGGAGGCCTCCAATTTTGCACTGAAGACCAGGTTGCAGCTCTGAAGAAGCCTTGGCTTGAGACCTGTGTGAGGCACACAGCTGACGAAGCTCAGGCTCTTATGGAAGGTTACTATGGCTGAAAATAAAATGTTCAGCTGCTTGTAACAAGTCCAAATACAGGTGATTATCTAGCACCAGATCCTTTGGGTTGATACATTTAGCCCTCTCATCCTTTCTGCTATTGCCACAAAGAGTTGCATGGATTTGAAGAAGGGTTTAGTTCTCTCATATAAAAAGTGAAGGCCTGCCTAATGTCCAATGAATGAAGCCATCATTCCTCAGAGTTCTTGAGAGGCTTTGGGAAGAAGACAGGTAGGAATATGACCTAGTTATTATGGAATTGTGACACCATCTTTGTCAGGAAGGCCAGATGGGGGCTCCATTGGCCCTTGTCCTTGAACACCACGTAAAGTGTGTCTGACGCAAGGACCTTGATCTCAGAGAACCTTCTGGCCAAGGTGATCACCAGGAAGACAACCTTCCAACAGAGAAGTAGCAGGGATTGCGATGTTAATGACTAAAGTGGAGGGTGGGGAGAGGATGAGTTTCGATAGGAACAAGTTTAAATCCCCCCCGGGGAGGGGGGGTCAGTTTGTGAACCTGAGTATAGTTTTTCCAACCCCTTGAGAAACCGGACCATTATTTCATGGGAGAACACTGATCTGCAGTTCACTGCTGGGGGAAGGCTTGAAGTCCAGGGAAAGGGGCATGCCTGGCCCCTAGGGCAAAAGTCCTTCTACGACAGGAACTACAGGAACACTGTAGTTATGTTCCTGAAAAAGGTGACTGAGTGCAATGTTAAGTGAATCCAGTTTCCCCATAAGAATTAATGTAAATTTGGGGGTTGGGTACACAGTGATGATGATTGTGAAGCTTGGTTGAGGTGGTGAAATCAGAAGATGGGATATTTCCCTGGGAATGCCTTACTAATGAACTAGCAATTGGCTGAGCTCTCAAGGGTTAACTCGTTAATATAGCCTCACACTCTACAAGGCAGCAGAAATGGAGGGAGGGGAGACAGCATGGCAGACAGAGACACAGTGTGTGTGTGTGTGTGTGTGTGTGTGTGGAGAGGGAGAGAGGGGCCCATTTCCCCTTTAAGTATGCTGACCCCACTCTTAAGTACACTGCCTTGTTAATTAGATCAGCTTGCTGAGACTGCAGCTGCTGCCAGGAAGCTCCCTCCATTCTGAGCCCTGTCCCTGCTCTATGGAAGATGGGGTAAGCGGGGTGCAGAAAGCAGGAGTCTTGGGGAGCAGCTCCAAGGCAGAGGGCAGGAGCAGCACATGGCAGTGGGGGGAGGAACAGCTGAACTGCCAGCAACTGATAGCCTGCTGAGCGGCTGCTGCACAGGGAACTTAGGGGAAGAGGGAGCGGATGGTGGGCTGGGTCCACCCTGGTTCCAAGCCCCCACCATCTAGCTGCTAAGGGCTGCTCTTCCTGCAAGCACTGGACAAACCAGGTGGCTGCCAAACGACCTTATAAGGGAGCACTGCACTACTTTAAATGAGCATGCTCCCTAACTGATCAGCAATGTAACAATGAAACAATGTTAACCAGGATGACTAAGTGAGAAAGGGACAGAGTGTTGTAGCACCATATAGACTAACAGATCTTAGGGATCATGAGCTTTTGGGGGCTAAGACCGACTTCATCAGATGAATTTGTGGAAATCTCCAGAGGCAGGTATAAATATGCAGGCAAGAAAGCAAGGTAAATTCAATGGGGGGAGGGGGAGAGTGAGGCCCACTTCCAGCAGGTGATCTGGAGGTGTGAACACCCAGAGAGGAGAAACTGCTTTTGTAATTGGAGTCACAGTCATTCACAGTAATTCACAGTCAATATTCACAGTAATTCACAGTCAATATTAAGCCCAGACCTGATGGTGATGAATTTGCAGATGAACTGGAGCTCAGCAGTTTCTCTTTGAAGTCTGGTCTTGAAGTTTTTTTGCGGCAATATAGCTGTCTTTAAATCTGCTATTGTATGCCCAGGTTAAGTGAGAAGTTACTGTAACTCTTTACACTAAAAACTACTTGAAACCATATAGTAGATAATGCTTTCTTAGCCAAAAGGCCGCACTACACACTAACCCTGAACATAGAAACACTCAGAAATCCAATCGGAAGAAGCCTTGCCAAAGCAAGAAGGGTTGTTCCAGGAACTGTCACGGGCTGTAAGAAAGAACTGAGGGGCCAGCAGGGCCCTTTATGCCACTGCATAATCTGTGGCACCAGAGGGCCCTAGAGCCAGCGAAACAGATGCTATTAAGGGAAGAATCAGAGAGGTAGCCGTGTTAGTCTGGAATAGCAGAGGTAACAAAGAGCCCTGTGGCACCTTAAAGACAAACTATAAAGTATAGAAGCATAAGCTTTCGTGGGCTAATACCCACTTCGTCAAAATCTCCAGCAACAGTGCACGTGGTGTGCGCACACACCTAGCATGGAGTGAACAGGAACAAGCAGATGTTTCAGACAGGGTCGGTCTCTGCTTGTTCACGATTTTCTGAGGCTAAAAATAAGATGGGGACCAGGTTTTGGTGCTCTGATCTGAAATTCACAATAGCGAGACAAGAGGCAGTAGGTTCAACACATTTTGTCTGTTGCCAACTGAGACACCTTTTGGCCTTATGAACTTCAGGCTATGTGGGCGGTGGTGGTTTGGAAAGAAGTAGATGGTGGAGGCTCCTTAGTCTGTCAGTTCTTCCACCTTTGGGCAGCTGTCACGCTCATCACGCCACAGCTATCTGCTGGGGAGGGAGGAAGGGGGAGGAGAGGCATGGTGGCCTGCAGCAGAAGCTTGAGCAATAACCTGGATATCTGAGCACGGTGACATCAGCAGCAGCTGACGATGACAGCTTGATACTTTCTCACTCTTGTAGGTCTGTCAGGACACCTCTCCCCCTTATGCATCTTCCCAGTGTGTATGAGGACAGAGAGAGAGTTCTAGATTGTCTAAGGTAATGCAGACCTCCTAAGGGTAATTTTACAGTACTCGTTACACTCTTGCCTGACAGTCTCTCCTCTATTATAGTTTACAATTTGATTCTCTAACTTGGATGTGAAATGCTGACCTTTCTTTCCTAAAGAGGATGAATTCCCCTGGTGGTGGGAGAGAATCAGCACATCTATGGCCTGGTCCTTTCTGCACAAATATGCCATGCTGCACTCTGAAGGTGAGAAGGGAAATGGTGCTGAATGTATTACTAGTTTTATCTCCCTTAGAGAGTTTGTCCCTATGACCCTGCTTCAGAGAGGAGCAAACTTGAGCTCAGAGACAATCTCCTCAAAAATCCAGTACAGTAAACCCTCGATTTAACGGACCTCGATTTAACGGACTTCGGATGCAACGGACAAAATTTCTGAGCAAGTCTGATGCATTCCTGATCCATTTCTGGCGGGCTGACTGCCGGCTCCCGGCTGCTGCCCGGGTCCAGGCAGCAGGCGGGCTGGCTGCCGGCTCCCAGCTACCGCCCGGGTCCCAGCAGCGGGTGGGCTGGCTGCCGGCTACCGCCCGGGTCCCAGCAGCGGGTGGGCTGGCTGCCGGCTCCCGCCCGGGTCCCAGCAGCAGGCAGGCTGCGGAGCTGTCGCCCCGACCCTGTGGCGGGCGGGCTGCTGGTCCGACAGCTCATTTTTTTTATTATTATTAAATAACGGACTTTTTGATTTAACGGACACCCCCTCGCCCAAATTAGTCCGTTAAATGGAGGTTTTACTGTACAGCCCTGGGACACACCTGGGAATGAGAAGAGACATTATTGAGTCCACCTGTTGATCTGAAAATTTGAAGCCAAGTTGGAATTTCCATCAGTAAAGCTTTGCAGCAGGGAGGGCTGGTTGAGCCACTGGCTGTAGTAAAGGCAGAAAAAACTGGAGGGAACATCAGGAGGCAGGAAATAACCCCTGCTCCAGAGACTGACAGGAGTGACTGTAATCTGTAAGGCTGAAGTACCCATTGCAGTGGATGTGTGGACCTTAGCACACACAAAAAAATTATATTCCAGGAAGGCATAAAACATCCCTTATGTAGCAGCAATGGTTTGGCTAGGCCAGAAAGATTTCTGGGCTTGCCCCTGAGAAGGGCCCCATTCTTCTATAGACAGAGTTGGGAAGGGTGTGCAAGAAGTGGTAAAGACTCTTGGCCTGATGTCATGAATAAGGCTATGATTTTTTCCACGGAGGTCATGGAAGTCACAGAATCCATGACTTCCAGCGACCTCCATGAATTCAGCCCTGTCGGCTGAGAACTGCAGCATGTTGACCCCAGCTCCCTGTGCAGCTCTTAACTGACCCTCCCCGCAGCTCCCGGCTGCTGCAGGTGGCAGGGCTCCCCTCCCCCACTGCAGCTCCCTGCCGCTGTGAGCAGCGGGACCCCTGGAGTTTCGAGAAGCTGCGGGGCCTGTGGGTCCTTCAAACCTTCTGGCAGCCGTGGGTGGTGGGATACCCTGAAGCTCCAAGCCCTCTCAGGCAGTGGGGACCCCAGAGTGGCCCAGCAGCTGCCAAACCTCTGCAGGCAGTGTGGGGACCCCACAGCTGGGCTCCCTGTTTTGTCAGGGACAGTCACAGGCTTCCATGAATTTTTCCTTATTGCCAGTGACCTGTCCATGACTTTTACTGATAATACCCATGACAAAAAATCTTAGCCTTAATCATGAACCACGCCAACCTCTTCCTTCTCTATACAGAAACACAGGAGTGGAAGGGGTCTGCAGGTTCACCGAATTCAACCTCTTGATACTGCAGGCAACTTTGTCATATCATCTTATCCATAAACTAAAACTAGTTGGGTTATTTACCCGCACCAATCCTATTGGGGGGCTATTCCAGAAACTCCCTGCTCGTGGTTAGAAACGTTCTTTGAATTTTCAGCCAGAATGTATGCATAGCCAGTGTATACCCATTTGTTAATCTCCTCTCAAGTGTATGTATAGACACCAGTCATATCCCCTCTCAGCCTTCATTTTGCTAGGCTCCACAAGGCAAGCTCTTTTAGTCTCCTCTTGTAAGAAAAGCTCAATTCCCCTGATTGGCCTTGGAGCCCTCCTCTGCACTGTCCCAGTAGGAATTCATCTTTCTTGAACATGGATGACCTGAACTGCACACAGGTTTCCAGATGAGGTTTTACCAATGCCTTGAACAATAGCATACCTCCCTGTTTTTACTGCAAATACTTCTACGCAGGTATGCCAAGGGACTTGAAATGGTCTTGTTCACCCAGCCCAGACCTTGCACCTAGGACCCCATGAATTGGTCTCCATCTGTCCTTGTTCTTACCTGCATCTGGGACCCAATAACTGTATTATTGCAGGCCAACTCTGTCTTGTTGATTGTGTCCAGCACAGCAGTTCTGCCCACAAATTCTTTATTGGTGCTTAGATGCCGTTCCAGGAGGTTCTGTACATCAGCACTGTATTGGTTAGTAAAGGCTTCTTCGTACTGATCTGTCCAGAGCCGTATCCGGTTCTCCCACCCCTCAGCTGTGTTCTCATCCAGGGCGTGTGCTTCAGAAGGAGAATTCTGCATCAAAGAACATAGGGTGAATGAATAGTACTTGCTGAGAGAAAACTTGATCCTAGAAGCTTTGGTAGAAGTGCTGGAGCTCACTAGCCTTTTTCCTCTGTTGCCAGAACTAGAAAAGTGAATCGCTCACCAAGCCCTTGGCCCCACTCAAATACTCAGATGATCACATGGCTTCCCTAGAAGTGGTACCATTACATCTTCCACCCTCTAGCACAAAGCATAAAGCCATGGAAAATTCTGTGTTGGGTAAAAAAACCCATAAGGGACACGCTGCTTGAGTTGTACTATATGGAGAGAAGACAGACTCAGAGGCATGGGGAACAGAGAAACAAGACCTATTTTTCTCATTTGCCTCCTTTTTCCCTGCTCCTCTTGCCAACTCTTCCCCTTCCAGCCCTCATTTTGCTCTCTCCCATCATTCATTCTATAGTTCCCAACCCCAACAAGAGAAAGGACAAAACACAAAAAGATAATTGTTTAAGAATAAAAAGTAGAAATAGGCCAGTAAAAATGCACACTTATGTAGAGGCTTCAAAAACGGAAACTAAGAAATAACAGGACAGGTGGAGGATTCAATAGTAGAAATAGACACATAATCAGATAGTTAAAACAACAAAATATAAACACACACTTCACTCTGGTTTGGGACATTACAGCTGTGCCCATTGTCCAAGCACTCATCATTCTGTCTTGATCACTGCAACATCCTGCCCTCTGATCTTGACAAATACAATCTTGCTCCATTCATATCCACTAAGAATGCTGCTGCTAAGATCATTTTCCTAGCCTGGGGTGGCCAACCTGTGGCTCCAGAGCCGTGCGCGGCTCTTCAGAAGTTAACATGTGGCTCCTTGTATAGGCACCGATTCCGGGGCTGGAGTTAAAGGCATCAACTTTCCAGTGTGCTGGGGGTGCTCACTGCTCAACCCCTGGCTCTGCCACAGGCCCTGCTCCCACTCCACCCCTGAGCCTGCCATGTCCTTGCTCCTCCTCCCCAGAGCCTCCTGCACACCATGAAACAGATGATCAGGTGTGGGGAAGGAGGGGAAGCGCTGATCGGTGGGAGGTGCTGGGAGCAGGGGAAGAACCGAATGGGGGTGCTGATGTATTACTGTGGCTCTTTGGCAATGTACACTGGTAAATTCTGGCTCCTTCTCAGGCTCAGGTTGGCCACCCCTGTCCTAGCCTGTCACTTTAATCACGTCTCTCTCCACTAGCTCCCTGTTCTCTATTGAATCAAACAAATTGTTTGTATTCACTTTCAAGGGTACTCAGGATCAATCCCCACTTTATATATAATTTCTCATTTGCTGCCAACTCCTGCCTCCAATTGACCCATGATTCCAGCCTCCATCACCTAGCTGTAAAGTTTTCACAAACAAGCACCTTCATGCTTTCTCCCAAGCTAACCTTGCATTTGTGAAGCACTCACCATAAACATCTACAAAGCTGCCTCATTATCCTCCTTCAAATGCTCCTTTGTTGTCAAGCTTTTTGTAGCATCACAGCAGCCAGGCTGCTGGTGTGCTGAGACCACTGCCTCCCGTTAGTTCTGTCTCCGGATTCCCTCTACTCCCACATGTCTGTATACATCTGCGTCTTGTTTCACACGTAGATTGTCAGCTCCTTGGGGCAGGAACAGTCATTTGTTCTTTATACAGCCCCCAGCACAATGGAGTTCTGGCCCATGACTAGGGCTCTAGGTGTGATGATGATGTCATTAATAAATCATTGTAAAATAAAGATGTAAGTTTACAGTGTTAGCACCGTTACCTTGTCCTATCTTCCCTTCCATTGTTTTCACACTCTGCTGCTGCATTTTCTTTTAAACCAGACTGCATTTTACACGTTTGTGCACCCAACACAGTGGAGGGCTCTAATCCTGAGCACAAACAGAGTGGGTGCAGAACGGGCATGAAAAGACCTCTGCATGAGACGATACTGAAAAGACTGGGATATAGTTTTGACAGGAAATGAATAAGGCCACGACAAAGGCATTATTGAAAGTGAATGAGAATATAATTAAGTGATCCTCTTTACCCTCTTATAAGACTATAGCAAGGTAGACTAATAATAAAATTGGAAGGCAATACATTTAAAAAGGAAACTTTTTACATGACATAATTAACCCATGGGACTCTGACACAAGATACTGAGGCCAAAACTCAGCAGGATTCAGAAAGAACTGAAATGTTTTTTGGGCTGATATCTCAGTGACAGGCACCACAGAATAACCTCAGAGCAGAAGAACATTCACTGAGGGAGAAAGGGGGATGCTTTGATGTGTTTTACAGTTTCAGTCCTTTCTTGAAAAACATTTCCAGCTGGGTACCAGGAAACACAAAGTCTATGGGGAAGGATAAACAAAGGATAACAATATTCAGAAGCTTGAGTTACATATATGGACTGTCCTCTACAGCATTTTGTGCAACTTCCTTTGAACCATCTGGTATTGGCCACTATCAGAGCCAAGATGCTCCACTAGGATGGAGAGACATATCAGGGTACAACCCAGACTAATGAGTACAGTAGACTCTCGATTATCCAGGATTGGATTAACCAGAATGTGGATTAACCAAGATGTCAAAAAAAAATAAAAATGTGCAACTCACAGGGCTGGCTCTGGCTTTGCTGCCGCCCCCAGCACACACACACAAAAAAACCCCACCAGGGCACAGGGCAGCCAGTGAACCAACACCCCCTCCCCCGGTGCAGGGTGGCTGGTGAACCAACCCCCTCTCCTCATATTTCCTATGGATGGTGATTATCCGGGATTTTATTAACCAGAATTAATTTTTTCCCTATCATCCTGGATAATCGAGAGTCTAGTGTAGCTGTGTCAGCCCTGTTCTCTATCCTGAGGTGCCCTTTCCAATGCTTTGCTGCTGTAGCCTCCAATCTGGTCTGTCCCCTGGTATGTCAAAGTGGCGCAGCAAGCAGAGTTTATGCACAGCTTGTTATTTTACAGGAGGTTTACACTTCAAGCACTGGTATACCAAATTTTAAGCGAGTCTCGAGGGTGGTGGCTGTAAACAGACAAAGAGGGGTGTTATCTGTGCTGCAAGAACACAAAGACTGGTTTTCTAACAAGCCAGAGAAGATGCTAACTCGCAAAAAAAAAAATCATTACAGAAGGTCCACAGCCACCTTTTCCAGCAGACACTACAGGCCCACTGTCAAGGTGCAGAAACAGAAATACAAAGCATGTTGGACTTAAATGTAATTAAAGATTTTGACAGCTCTTGGGCTTTGCGTCCCTCAGAAAGACAACAGTGTAAGGTACTGTGCTGATTGTAGAAAACTCAACACTGTCACAAAGCCAGATGTGTATCCCAGGCCTAGAAACGATGATATGCTGGACATTTTAAGCAAAACTACATATCTCAGCTCCTTTGATTTAACTAGAGGTTATTAACAGATTCCTTTCAAAAAGGATGCACACAAGAAATCTGCTTTCACTACTGATATGGGACTCGAGGAGTCCACAATGTTATCATTTGGGTTAATGCAGGGAACATCCTTCCCCATAGACTGTCTCCTGGTACCCAGCTGGAATTGTTTTTCAAGAAGGGACTGAAACTGTAAAAGAGAAGGACAAACAGGTCAAGGCATCCCCCTTTCTCCCTCAGTGTCCACTGCATTCACTGCACCTGAAATGACAACAGGAGAAGGGGTCCTAACCTAAGAAGTCTGGTCAGGAAGATTGCTGAAAGCATATGAGGAGAAACTTCATTTGACTCCATTATAGTTTATTAAGTTAGGCACCAGTAGCATTTTAACTTTATTTTCTTATAACCCTTTCTGACTTTTATGCCTCATTACTTGTACTCATTTACAATCTCTCTCTTTATAGTTAATACACTTATTTTATTGTTTTATCTAGTCCAGTGTGTTTATACTGAAGTGTTCTGGAAATTCCATTTGGAGTGGCAAGCTATGCTCATATTACTTGAGTCAACAGTGTGCCCTTGTTCCCAAGAAGGCTAATGGCATTTTGGGCTGTATAAGTAGGGGCATTGCCAGCACATCGAGGTATGTGATTGTTCCCCTCTATTCGACATTGGTGAGGCCTCATCTGGAGTACTGTGTCCAATTTTGGGGCCCACACTACAAGTAGGATGTGGAAAAACTGGAAAGAGTCCAGAGAAGGGCAACAAAAATGATTAGGGGCCTGGAGCGCATGACTTATGAGGAGAGGCTGAGAGAACTGGGATTGTTTAGTCTACAGAAGAGAAAACGGGGGAGATTTGATAGCTGCTTTCAACTACGTGAAATGGGGTTCCAAAGGATGGATCTAGACTGTTCTCAGTGGTAGCAGATGACCGAACAAGGAGTCATGGTCTCAAGTTGCAGTTGGGAAGGTTTAGATTGGATATTAGGAAAAACTTTTTCACTAGGAGGGTGGTCAAGCATTGGAATGGGTTACCTAGGGAGGTGGTAGAATCATCTTCCTTAGAGGTTTTTAAGGTCAGGCTTGATAAAGCCCTGGCTGGAATGATTTAGTTGGGGATTGGTCCTGCTTTAAGCAGGGTGTTGGACTAGATGACCTCCAGAGGTCCCTTCCAACCCTGATATTCTGTGATTCTATGATACTTCTATAAGGACATAATAGACTTAGTGTAACTTGTATTATCCAGGAGAGGGCTGGACAGTACAGGACATACATTTGGGGGGAGTGGGGTGGGGGATCCAAGACTCGGTGTGTTGGGATCACCCTGCAGTCTAACCACGTCTGAACAGAGCCAGAGAATAACCCCAGCATGGCTGGCAGGCTGCAGTTGCACCCAGACACTCAGGGTGTGGCTTGCATGCTCGAAGGCTGTCTGTGAACAATCCAAGGGGGAACTCCTTCAGCAAGGCATTGTAAGGCACCCAAACCTGCAGGGCCTGGGTGAAACTGCTGCTCACTAGTCTCAATTGCACCCTGGTACATCACAAATGGACCTTGGTCTGATCTGGTAGATAAATGCTCAATTCCTATACCACTGCTTTGGTCCAAATATAATCCTTTCCCCAGTACCTGTGAGACAACCATTACCAACCCAGAAAGCCTGAATACTTACATTCACCCATCCCACTTCATGGGGCATGGAGAGGAATACCACCATTTTTGTTATGGACCCCAATATTATTTAAACTTATATGGTGTTAGATACCAAAGATAGACAACTTACAAGTACATTAGATTAGATGAATCAAATGACAGTTTACCTCACTAGATACCGGGCCCATAGGCGCAGACTCCATGGGTGATCCAGGGCTGGAGCATCCATGGAGAAAAATTGGTGGGTGCTCCCCGCCCCGGCACACCTCAGCTCCGCCTCCACCTCCTCCCCAGAGTGTTCCACCGCCTCTCCCTCTGTCCCAGGCTTGCTGCAAATCAGCTGATTGGTGCACAAGCCTGGGAGGGGGCAGCGTGCTCGGGGGAGGAGGTGGAATGGAGGTGAGCTGCAGTGGGGAGAAGTTCCCCTGCGCACCCCCGCACCTCCCGGTTACCTACTGCTGGAAGCCCTCCCTGCGCCCCCCAGCCCCAGCTCATCTCTGCTCCGCTTCCTCCCCTGAGCACACTGCAGTTCCAATTCTCCCCCCACCTTCCTGGCTTGCAGCGTGAAAGCCTGGGAGGGGGTGGGGGGGGGGGTGTAGAGGAAATGCGGTGTGCTCGGGGGAGGACTGGGGATTTGGGGAAGGGATGGGAGTGGGGGCAGGCCTAGGGGAAGGGGGGCTGAGCATCCACCGGCGCCTATGACTGGGCCATGACTCAATCCTACATTCTCACACCCAAACTCTCTCCTAACAGGTGTCACTGATCAACCTCACCTTCGGTGGCAGGATGGGGTTTACCCAGCAGAAATTGATGAGCCCTCGCCGATGAAAGCAGAGTGCACCAACCAATGGGAAATTCCCCTAACACCCACTCAGAAAAGGTTCCTTTGTGGTGCGTGAAAGGTCAGGGCTTATCCAAAAGCTAGTGTCAGAATCAGAAAACCCCAGACAGACAAATCAGGAAAAAAAACTGCTGAGAGAAGTGACACAATCATGCAGGCAACTCAGTTCCACTCACCTTCATCCGCAGAGATTTCCGTGAACCTTCTCGAAAGGCCTGTGTCCAAAACAAGAGAATGATGCCCATCAGTATTATACCCTTCTTTAGACACTCAATGGAGCCCAACGAACACATTTCAATTAGATAACAACATTAAACATGTAAATTACTCCCAGCCCAATGGCCCAGAGATCACAACATTTCACAAAAGATGGCAGAAGCCACAGGAAGATTTAAACAAGAGGTGCTGGACCTGAACAGAAAAGCCCCACAGAAGGACTCCAGACGACATTCTCAGAGAGGGAGTTTCACAGATAGTATTCCTGAACTGAGGAAGTTCATCCCCACCAACCTGACTAAGGCAAACACCTTGGGGCCACGAGAAAGATGAGACTGACCAGCTCAGTCTGCCTTGGTAAGGAGGAGGGTCAGGAAGCATCTCACATTGAGCTTTATTATTCAGTAGTACAGTACTAAGAATTGAACCAGTTAATCAGCAACCATGGCAGATTGCAGAGGGTTGGTGCTACCAACTCCTTAACTCTTATGAGTAAGCTGTATTCTGCCATCTGTGGCTGCAGATCAATTTCAAGGAAAGCCCAAATAGCAAATTACGCTAATTAAGCTGCTGGTGAAGACGACACAAATAACGTGTACTGTCTGCTTCACAACACATGCAGGCATGATGAACAATCCAAAGCAATTCAAAATCCCCAAACCCTTTCATCAGCCTCATATCATCTCAAAGAAGGCCACTCCAGAAAGGGGACTGTTAGACAATGAAAAGCACCCATGGAATCTCCTTCACAAGAATCAGCTCACTCCATGCGGAACAGTTCTGCCCACCCCCAAAACTGCATCCCAGACACACAGCACACGCCTTTGAGAAAGAAGAGAGTCCTCCCAACATTTCAGTCCCATCATATCAATGAACTCTCTCTGCCACAGGCAGATGTGGATCCCTGAAGAGGTTTTTGTAAACTCTGATGAACCGGCAGGGGAATGGAGATGCAATTCAAAACCAAACCTAAAGCTTCTGAATGCCAGTGAGCAGTGTAGGGAAAGAAAGATCAATCTGTAAGCTCCAAGCTGGGGAGGCCAAGAAGCTCATAAAGATAAGGCAGTGGTGGGACATGAGAACTTCCTGCCCAAACAGGCATTGCTTACTCAGTGTAACCAAAGGATGACCCACCATTGGGCATGCTGACCACAGCATTTGATCTGGGCTGTTTTTGCCATGCTCACATACCTTGATCTTCTTGGCCTTTGGTGCAGTGCGAACTTTCTCCATACTCCTCTTCCTCTTCTTAGGTTTGTTTCTGCGGACCCGATTAACAGTGAGAGTGATGCTTGTGGGGGTGTGCTGTGTAGCTGTATACAACACTGTGGAGGGGGAGAGCTCCTCATCCCAACTCTCGGTTGCACTACTGTCTCCACCTGCAGGGAGGAGTAGCATGTTAGCAACTTGACATCTATCCTGGAGAGATCTGCATGCCCCCGGGTCCTCCTTCCAGATGATTAGCTAGTTCGACATTGCTCCCCAACCTGAGAGCTCAACCTCCATTCCACCAACCTCTGACACCGCACAAGATGACATTACTGCATATTTGGTCTCTCTGCCCCCCAGAGAAAAGACACATTAGTGTGTTTATCACAGCAATAGGTGATCAGAGCACTGGGAGACAGTAACAAAAAACCTTCTGGCCCTGTTAGAGGAGACAGTGTCACCATTACTCACAGCATAATCGCAGTCTTACCTGACACATTGTCCTGCTTCCGGCGGCGGAGTCTGATCACTTTTCCCCTACTCATTCCCCTGCAGAAGGAGAATGAACAATTAAAGACAGTTTTGTAAGGTCAGTCAACTTGAAAGTCAACCAGATGTCCCAAGCTGCATGCCCTGCAAGGGCCCAGGGTGATAAAACCATCAATTTATCATTCTCATCTCCACTCCTAGTGCCGCCCACACTTGTCAGGTTGACAGAGCAAAGAGGGAGGTCAAGAGAAAACTTCAACCAGCAACAGGATGTCCATCCCCAACTCAAATGTGAGAGTCTGGCATTAGACGTGAAAGCAGGAGAAGCCTTCCCATTCCGCGCTGCATCAGAAGTTACCTGCATTTGTCACACTTGATGAGGAAGCCATCTTGAGAGAGCGTGCAATGACACCAGCTGGGAATGGACTCTCCCTCTGAGGAGCTCTCACTGTCCCCAGAGTTCTCGTCAGGTGAATGCAAGCCGTTCAGCTCAGCGCGAGGGATGATCGTCTGAACAGGGGGAGATGCAGGAGGGGTTGGAGGAGGAGGAGCTCCATAATTATGATCCTGAAAATAAACATCTCCATCAGTATTATTTTGAACACAGGGAGTTCAAAGTCTTAGGGCATGTCTACACTGCAGCTGCGCTGCTGCAGCGCTTCTGGTGAAAGCGCTTTAAGCTGATGGGAGAGAGCTCTCCCATTGGCTCAGCAACTCCTGGCTCTGCACGAGGCGGTAGCTATGTCGATGGGAGAAGCTCTCCTGCCAACACAGTGCTGTCCACGTGGGTGCTTAGGTTGGTGTAACTTATGTCACTCCGGAATGTGACTTAGTCACAACCCTAAGCGACATAAATTATACCAAAGTAATGTTATGGGTTTGGCTACACTTGCAGCTGTAGAGCGCTTTGGGTTAAACCAGCCTTCGGAGAGCGCAGTAGGGAAAGCGTTCCAGTCTGTCCACACTGACAGCTGCAAGCGCACTGACGTGGCCACATTTGCAGCACTTGCAGCTGCATTGGGAGTGGTGCATTATGGACAGCTATCCCAGCGTCCAAGTGGCTGCAACATGCTTTTTAACTGTGGGAGGATGGGGGTGGAGTGTGACAGGGAGAGAGTTGTGGGGGGGGGGGGAGGAGGAGAGTGGGTTTTTGGGGTGCTGAGAGTGTGTCAGCATGCTGTCCTGTAAGTTGAGACCCCCCCTGCCTCTCACTCTGAAAGCAAACAGTAAACGTTTGCTTTAAGCAGTCATCTGTCTGAAATGGAGCTTTGAAAGGGCACTTCTGCATTCCTGCAGCCAATTTCACAACAATGGCAAGAGTAGCCATTTGATTTAAAGGGATTATGGGACATTTCCGGAGGTCAATCAGAGTGCAGAAATGCAACTCCTCATTCACACTGATGCTGGGGCAACAGATGTTATCCCCCTCGCTGAGATGGAGTACCAGGGAGTCAGAGTTCTCTACATGCCTTGCCAGTGTGGACGGGGAGTAAGGCAGAGCGCTCTAGGTGGCTTTATTGCGGTATAACGTGCAAATGTAGCCAAGCCTATTGTGTAGGCATAGCCTAAAACTCAGCTCTAACTCAAGAGTCGTCCAGGAAACCAACCATCTCAATGGAAAACAACAGTCTGCACACAGCTTAAAGCAACAGTTCTGATGAGAGATGTGAACTGCACCATTTGTCTTAGTGGGCTGCTGAGTTTGAAACCTCTGAGAACAATGAAAATGTCAATATTGACTGTTTCACTGGTAATCATTTTGAAAAAACATCCAGCTAATGTGCTTAACCCAAAATCTCAAACCACTTTCCATGCTTTCTCTCTGCAGGTGTCAAGTCTTCAACTTCTCCCCCCACCTTCCCATGTTCTGACAGTTGTGTATTTTCAATATGAAAATCTGCAGCACACTGAAAACGAAGTGTGAAGACAGTGTAAAGTAAATTGCAGTCGATACCAAATGCTACCAGTGAGTGTTTTAAAATTGAAAGGAAGCTGTTGCAGATTTTCTTATTTGCCTCACAGAGCATTGCAGGACCAAGGGATCTTGCCACTGAATCTATGTCAAGCTTGCTGAAGAGAAAATGGGGCCTTGAGAGTAACAAACACACAACATGCAGCAAGTATGGCAGGACTCAGTCACACTGTAGTTGCCCCAGGATAAGCTAAACCAGCAGTTTTCAAACTGGGGCACACGTACCCCTAGGGGTACACGGCTCTCATCAGGAGGTAGGTGAGAAAAATCCTGTAATGAAAGAAAATGCATTTTATTTAGTACAGAGGTTTAGTCCTAGGAGGGCAGGGAGGAACATTCAAGGGGCAAGCAGCAACACCAGCCCTGCCCAGTGTTGCTCGGGGAGGAAATGCCACCTCTAGTCCCAGACTCACCTTATCGGGCCAATTCTAAACTTTTTGAGCTGAGCCTTCCCTTGGAGGTACAATTTTCAGCTGCACCCTGGCCAACCAAGACAGACTGGGTGGCCCGCTGAGGTGAGGCTCGTCCCACAGTTTGAAAACCTCTAAAAGTGGTTGCTAAATGGAAGGCAGAAAACTTGGGGGGGAGCGGAGGGACATGACCCACATGCCCCCACCCATGCATCGCCTCAGTCTATCTCAGATGGGGGTATACAATAAACTACATGGTACGCAGCTCAGTGTTATGCAGGGGAGGAGCAGAGTGTAAAATAAGGGGCTGGTACAGTGTAATCCTCTGCAGATTAAGGAGTGAGTACTCACTGCATAAGGCAACCCACGATAGCTGTGCCGCTGGGTGGCCTCATAGCCATGACTGGAGTACACATTCTTCTCATCGACAGCTGGACTAGCTTCCACGGACTCTGGGCTGCGGAAAATTACCAGAAATAAGACCATCAGTGTAGCACCAAATTCCCCCCTATCAGGCACGTGCCAATATCTCAGCATTTTCCTCTTTCCCACTCGGCACAACTGTAAATGCTGTTAAGAGATCTCAAGGAAACTGAGGCACATTATCCACTTCACAATGTGGCCCATACATGGAGACTGGGGTGTAGGATAAAGCTGCGATTGACAGAACAGGTAGCTATGCAGAGGTCATGTGGGATAAGGAGTAACTAACATCTCCTCATGCTGAAGCAGGAGAGGAGTAAGAAACATGCTGGCAGAGCCAGCCATATGTGCCTACACCCATATTCCTCCACTAGCTTTCCATTCACCTCCAGATACACTTCACGATTTCAAAATCCTCCATGGACTCGTTCTATCCTCCTTATCACACCCTTGTCCCCCACTCCTCACCCTCTGCCTGGCCAGTGTCGATTTAGTCTCAGTCTCACCAGTGACATACCACCTTCTCCTCCTTTCAATCCAAAAAGAGCATCTCCAAACTGCAGCTGAACACCCCTCTCTTGCTTTTACGCCTGTTGTTCTTCCCCTCAGCTACTAAGGGCTTGTCTTCACTACAGTGGGGAGGGATCGATCTTTTGGAGATTGATTTATCGCATCTCATCAAGATGTGATAAGTCGATCACCAGCGGCGCCCCCGTCGACTCCGGAACTCCAGCTCGCCAAAAGGCGCACGATGGAGTCGACGGGGGAGCGCACCGCCAACCGCCGCTGCCATGAGGACAGCAGGTAAGTCGGCTGTAGATACGCCGACTTCAGCTACATTATTAATATAGCCAAATTTGCGTATGTACAGCCGATTTTCCCCCCCTCCCCCCCAATGAAGACCAGCCCTAAGGTTACGATTACACTACGGACCTTACAGAGGCACAGTGTACTGCTGCAGCTGCACCGCTGTAAGATCTTCTGTGTAGCCACTGTATGCTGACAGGAGAGATCTCTCCTGCTGGCATAATTAAACCCCAACGAGTGGTGGTAGTATGTTGGCAAGAGACACTCTCCTGCCAACATAGCACTGTCCACACCGGCACTTTTGTCAGTGAAACTGTGTCGGTCGGGGGTGTGGTTTTTTTCCCATCCCTGACCAAAAGTTTTGCCGACAAAAGTGCAAGTGTAGACAAAGCCTTAGTGTCACTTACCTTCAGGGTGCTTTGGGAGTATAATTTGTATGGAAGCTACAGTTGTCCTAAAAGCATCTTGCACACTTTGGGATGGTTAAGATTAATTCCATGCTGCAAAGAAGGGTCAATAAAACTTATGGCTTGGACAGAAAAGGGCCACAGGCAAAGCAGGTTAGCTTTATCCTTCCTATATGCCGACATGGGGATTTTGTTGCTAATTTAAAGTGACAAGGCACATTCTCACCACACGGTGGCAAAAAATATCAGGTCAAAATAAATTGTAAAGTGTGCTATTGGTGAAAGACTGCAGGAGTCCTGGGTAGAGGAGGAATAGCTGCAATTCAGCACAGGGAAGCGATAGGTAATGAGGGCAGCGACAGAATACCAGAAAGGAAATATCCTCTCAATTGAGAAGCATTCCAAAACAGGAGACGGAAGAGGACATACTACCACTGCACATGTACAATTTATGGGTGCATTGGAAATGAAAAAAGAAATAACAATCACATCTGTAGTTCCAGGGCAGGTCTACACTGAAAACACTGCAGCAGCGGAGCTGCGGCGTTTCGGTAAAGATGCTACTTCGTCAACAGACCTCTTCCCATCAGTGTAGGTCATAGAATCATAGAATATTAGGGTTGGAAGGGACCTCTGGAGGTCATCTAGTCCAACACCCTGCTTAAAGCAGGACCAATCCCCAACTAAATCATTCCAGCCAGGGCTTTATCAAGCCTGACCTTAAAAACCTCTAAGGAAGATGATTCTACCACCTCCCTAGGTAACCCATTCCAATGCTTGACCACCCTCCTAGTGAAAAAGTTTTTCCTAATATCCAATCTAAACCTTCCCAACTGCAACTTGAGACCATTACTCCTTGTTTGGTCATCTGCTACCACTGAGAACAGTCTAGATCCATCCTTTGGAACCCCATTTCACGTAGTTGAAAGCAGCTATCAAATCTCCCCCGTTTTCTCTTCTGTAGACTAAACAATCCCAGTTCTCTCAGCCTCTCCTCATAAGTCATGCGCTCCAGGCCCCTAATCATTTTTGTTGCCCTTCTCTGGACTCTTTCCAGTTTTTCCACATCCTACTTGTAGTGTGGGCCCCAAAATTGGACACAGTACTCCAGATGAGGCCTCACCAATGTCGAATAGAGGGGAACAATCACATACCTCGATGTGCTGGCAATGCCCCTACTTATACAGCCCAAAATGCCATTAGCCTTCTTGGGAACAAGGGCACACTGTTGACTCATCTCCAGCTTCTCATCCACTGTAATCCCTAGGTCCTTTTCTGCAGAACTGCTGCCTAGCCATTCGGTCCCTAGTCTGTAGCAGTGCATGGGATTCTTCCGTCCTAAATGCAGGACTCTGCACTTCTCCTTGTTGAACCTCATCACATTTCTTTTGGCCCAGTCCTCTAATTTGTCTAGGTCCCTCTGTATCCTATCCCCCTACCCTCCAGTGTATCTACCACTCCTCCCAGTTTAGTGTCATCTGCAAACTTGCTGAGGGTGCAGTCCACACCATCCTCCAGATCATAGATAAAGATATTGAATAAAACCGGCCCCAGGACCGACCCTTGGGGCACTCGCTCGATACCGGCGGCCAACTAGACATGGAGCCATTGATCACTACCCGGTGAGCCCGACGATCCAGCCAGTTTCTATCCACCTTATGGTCCATTCATCCAGCCCATACTTTAACTTGCTGGCAAGAATATTGTGGGAGACCGTATCAAAAGCTTTGCTAAAGTCAAGGAGCAACACATCCACTGCTTTCCCCTCATCCACAGAGCCAGTTATCTCATCATAGAAGGCAATCAGGTTAGTCAGGCATGATTTGCCCTTGGTGAATCCATTCTGACTGTTCCTGATCACTTTCCTCTCCTCTAAATGCTTCAGAACTGATTCCTTGAGGATCTGCTCCATGATTTTTCCAGACACTGAGGTGAGGCTGACTGGCCTGTAGTTCCCTGGATCCTCCTTCTTCCCTTTTTTAATGATGGGCACAACATTAGCCTTCTTCCAGTCATCTGGGACCTCCCCGGATCGCCATGAGTTTTCAAAGATAATGGCCAATGGCTCTGCAATCACATCAGCCAACTCCTTTAGCACCCTGGGATGCAGCGCATCCGGCCCCATGGACTTGTGCTCCTCCAGCTTTTCTAAATACTCTTGAACCACTTCTTTTTCCACAGATGGCTGGTCACCTCCTCCCCGTACTGTGCTGCCCAGTGCAGTAGTCTGGGAGCTGACCTTGTGCGTGAAGACAGAGGCAAAAAAAGCATTGAGTACATTTGCTTTTTCACTAGGTTACCTCCCTCATTCAGTAAGGGGCCCACACTTTCCTTGACTTTTTCTCAAACTCAAATGACCCGAGGGACACATCACTGACACCCCATCTCGCTGACCCCGGCCCTGCTCCCCACTCCACCCCTTCCATGAGGCCCCATGCCTGTCCCGCCTCTTCCCACCCCTTCCCTGCCCCCATTCCAACCCCTTCCCCAAATTCCCCACCCCAACTCCACCCCCTCGCTGCTCCCAGGGAGTGCAGGAAAGGTGTGGGGTGTGGCAGGGGCTCAGGGCAGGAAGTTAAGGTTCAGGAGTTGGGGTGAGGGGAGCAGCAGGGGGCTCAGGGCAGGGGGTGCAGGCAGGGGGCTCAGAGCAGGGGGATTGGGGTAGAGAAGGGAGTGTGGGGTTTGGGAAGGGGTTGGAGTGCAGGAGGGGTTTCGGCTCTGGCCCGGCACCACTTACCTAGAGTGGCTCTGGGGTAGCAGCAGCACATACTAGGGCCAGGACGGGCTCCCTGACTGCCTGCCTGCCCTGGTTGTGCACCGCTCTGCCCTGCTCCGGGAAGCAGACAGAACCATGTCCCTGTGACCCACGAGGGGAAGGGGGCGAGGGCACAGGGCTCCGTGTGCTGCCTTGCCACTCCTCCAGGTACCTCTCCTGAAGCCCCCATTGGCCACAGTTCCCCATTCCCGGCCAATGGGAGCTGCAGGGGTGGTACCTGGAAGCCAGGGCAATGCACAGAGGCCTCTGCCCCCACCCCCTTCCAGGGGCTGAAAGGATGTGGTTTCGGCCACTTTAGGGAGTGGCGCACGGCTTGCAGAGCCACGGGGGGTAATTCGCATCCGGCCTGCTGGCTGTAGTTTGCCCACCTCTAGCTTGGAGATAGGCCAGGGGGAGGCGGGGGGGGGCATTTGGTGGTCCACTGGAAATAGCCCCGCAGGCCACGTGTTTGAGACCCCTGGTGTAGGTACTCCACTTCCCCAAGAGACAGCAGCTGTGTCGACAGGAGAAGCCCTGCCATCAACATAGCGCTGTCTACATCGGGGTTAGGTCTGTATATCTGTGTTGCTCGGGAGGGTGGCTTATTCTCACCCCTAAATGACGTAGTTATACCGATGTAAGTTTATATTACCATTATAGACCTGGCCCCAGTCTCCCCTTCAAAGATTATAGCATCGGAGAAGGGGCAAAGCAGACAGAAAAGAAGAAGAATTCTCACTCCTGGCTCTTGTGGTGCCAGTGTGAATCCGGTAGAACTCTAAACACTAAGGGCATGTCCACACTACAAAATTATGTCAACTTCAATTCTATCAGCATAGAGCTACCACAGTAATAACATCACTTTTGTATGTCCACACTACACTCCTTGTGTCAATGGTGTGTCCCGTCACCAGGAGCACTTGTACTGACTACTGTTAGTGTGGGGCATTGTGGGATGGCTTCTGAAAGCCAACAACAGTTGATGTAATCGATGAAGTGTCTTCACTGGCACTGCATTTACCTAGCTACATTAACTCTACACCGCTTGTGAAGGTGGAGTTATTCAGTCAGTGCAGCAAGGCAGTTACATCGACGGGAGTAAAATTCGAGTGTAGACACTTACAAAAATTGCCTTGTGTTGATCTAACTCTAGTGTAGACTAGGGCTAAGGCTTCGTCTATACAGGGTCAATTATGAAAATGAATCTGCATTACCTAAAGGTGTGAAGTTAAAATGGATTAGTTAAACTGCATTAAGCATTTAATTCAGTTTGGTTTATGAATTAAGCTGAACTGAATAAAGGGTGAAATAGCAGCTGCAGCCTTCAAGGCAGCTTCAGAGATCAACAAGGCTAAGCTGGCCAGGCCTTTCAACATACACGGTCATTCAGGGTTTCCCCTCTGCCCTGAACATGAAGGATAAGTTGACGCTGAAGACCCTTGCAAAACACTGCCTGGCACTGGGAGCTTCTTCAATGACAGCGCAGCCAGCTGATGCTTATTCAGAGCCAATGCCTAGCTACCACCAACTTTACGTGCCAGGATTTGCAGGGTTTCAGGGACTCTGCATGTGGGGAAGTCCTTATTTTTGAGGGACTGGTGCAGGATGCTTCAGATGCAAACCTATTCTGCTAGGACTGTACCGAGGTGGGTGGCACCACCAGAGTCCTGGCACACAGCAGCTGAAGCCAACTCAGACTTACATTTTGAGGATTTTTCTTTCAAAACACATCAGGCTAGCCTTATGCTGGACATACAGAAGTCTCACAGCTGGGGAAGGAAGTCTGTGCCCTGAAAAGGGGTTGGAGAGATTCTGAATGTTTCAAGTGACATCCGCAGGCAGATCCGACTCCCCTACTTGATCTCCAGATAGAAAACATGCTGAATGGCTTAGCCTGTTACAAACATTCTCCTTCTGCAATTTAAAGTTACTGAGAGCCAAGACTTCAAAGTGAAAAAAAGGCACTGAGGTAAAAGTTGCTGATGGTTACAAAGCTAGAAATAAAGCAGTCCTGAACTCAGCCCCAAAGACCTTGTGAGGTCTCGGGAGGTCAATGATGCATCAGATCATGGAATCATAAAACTATAGGGACTGGAAGGAACTCAAAAGGTCATCTAGTCCAGTCCCTTGCACTAAGGTAGGACTAAGTATTATCCAGACCAGTGGTTCTCAAACGCATTTGATGACACCCCTCTTCATGTCTGTTCCCACACAAACACACACACACACGTACATATGCTGATAAAAGAACAAACAGCGTGCAATTCTCACTAAATAAGGCATTCATTCAAACAGCCATTTAAATATATAATATATAGCTCTCTGGTTGCCCAGTTCTGAGGCAGCGCCACCGCCAGCAACAGCACAGAACTAAGGGTGGCAATACCATACCATACCATCCTTACTTCTGCACTGCTGGTGCTGGCAGTGCTGCCTTCAGAGGTGGGTACCCGGCCAGCAGCCAATGCTCTTCACTCTGCCTGCTCATGCCTCCCAAGTATACATTCCCTACCCACCCCAGTGTGAGAACCCTACATCATCTCGGACAGATGTTTGTCTAATCTGTTCTTAAAAATCTTGTGATCCCTCAGTAATTTCTTCCAGTGCAGAACCACCCTGATGGGAAGTTTTTCCTAATGTCTTACCTAAATCCCCTTGCTACAATTTAAGCTCATTATTTCTTGTCCTGTCTTCAATGGCCAAGGAGAACAATTAGCCTGACTTATCCGTCCCCTTCTCTTCTCCAGACTAAACCAACTCCATTTTTTCAATCTAACCTCATAAGTCATGTTTCCTAGGCCTTTAATAATTTTTGTTGCTCTCTTCTGGACTTTCTCCAATTCGTCCACATCTTTCCTGAAGTGTGGGCCCAGAACTAAACACAATACTGCAGTTGAAGTCTTAATAGTGCTGAGTAGAGTAGAAGAATTATTTCTCGTATCTTACTTACAATTCTTCTGCTAATACTGCCCAAAATGACGGGGTTTTTTTTTTTTTTTTGCAAGTGTTACATTGTTTACTCGTATATTGGGGTGTTAATGAAAGAATCAATGAAAAATAACCATACTAAGAACGACTGGACTGGGAAGGGAGGGCCACAAAGAGAAAAGGATACCTGTGGCAGTAGTTGCCCTCCCCTTCCTTGTAGTATCCCTGACACAGTTCCTTTGCTTTCACACGCACTGCTACTGATCCCTGTTACACCTCTTTGCTTGCATCCCCAGTGAAATCTGCCATTTCTACTGCTGTTCCGCAGCTGTGCTTGTGTCATGAACTCACAGGCCCTAGGCTCTCTCGGCTCCTTACAGTCTCCAGGAGGAACCCCCCTTCATTGCTTCTTTGTGTAAATATGCCCAATGACCTGTGATGGGATGTCAGATAGGGTGGGGAAAGGACTCTTTCCGGGGTGTCTGGCTGGTGAGTCTTGCTCACATGCTTAGGGTTCAGCTGATCGCCATATTTGGGGTTGGGAAGGAATTTTCCTCCAGGGCAGATTGGCAGAGGCCCTGAGGGTTTTTCTCCTTCCTCTGCAGCGTGGGGCATGGGTCACTTGCTGGAGGATTCTCTGCACCTTGAAATCTTTAAACCATGATTTGAGGACTTCAATAGCTCAGCTATAGGTGAGAGGTTTATTGCAGGAGCGGGTGAGTGAGATTCTGTGGCCTGCGTTGTGTGGGTGGTCAGACTAGATGATCATAATGGTCCCTTCTGACCTTAAAGTCTAGGAGTTTATTGTGACAGCCCTTCTCCCGTTAAGCCCTGGGCTCCAGTGCCTCCTGGAACCGCACCTCTGAGCCTCAAGTATGCCGGTCTCTTGACGTGGGCCCCCTCTGGGAGTCCACTTGCTGGGGACCCTCATAGGTGTCAAAGTCTGGGTGCTCTGGGAGAAGCTTCGCCAAGACTCTGGTGCAGCATGACTCCCCTGATGGCATGACGTCCAGAGCAAGGAACCTCCTTGGCTGGGTCCAGTCTCGGCGCATTCGGCACCCCTGTTCACACTGTGAGCTCTCCTCAATAAGTCCACCTGAATGGGGAAACCTTGCATGCCCCCAAAGTGCCCTGCACCCCAACTTCACAGTCAGAAATGACTCTCAGCCAGTGTTGTAAAACAGAAGGGTTTATTAGTCAGCAGGAACATGCCATAGAACGGATCTGGTTAGCACAGAAAGTAGAACCATTCAGTAAAGTCCACCTTGGGGAGGGGTAAACCCCAGTCTTGGAATCCTAACTCTTGCAGAGTCTGACCCCTTCCAGCTGCCTAGCCTCCATCATGCCCACTGCCCCTCCTCCAGTTTGTCTCTTGATTCCTGGCAAAGTGTCACTTGGTCACATCTCACTCCTGGTTCTCAGATTACCAAGGGGTTTGGCCATTATCTACATGAAGGCAGCTGGAGCGGTCTCACCTGACCCCAGGGGTCTAAGCAAAAGACACCTCCCTCCCAGCCCCCAGGCATTGGTGTAATATGCAGAGGAAAACTAGGTACATACAGGATTCATGCAAAACATTAAGGCTCACGTACAATATAACAAGGGGAAAAAAACACTTCCTCCCAGCTTGCAGTGTCTCTTCCCTCCACAGGCCCGGGAGATGCAACACTTCTTGCCTGTTCCAGGCAGGAGTGCATCTAGTACCTCTCGGTATGTGCTGGACACAAAAAAGGTGAGCTGCTAGGTATGCTTGCCAAGATGGGCAACCAGGAAACGGCATTTCAAAAAACACATAAGGTATTTAAACGTAAGGGGCTTCCTGGGTATTAGAGTATAAATTGTGAGTAGAGTGGTCACTGTTGTGTGGCCTGGGGTTCTGTGGGACATTGGCTGGAGGACTGTTAGTGTTGACATGGGTCATGCTGTATCTACACTCATACTGCATTGACCAAACATAAGAACAGTCATACTGGGTCAGACCAAGGTCCATCAAGCCTAGTATCCTATCCTCTGACAGGCCAATTGCAGGTGCCCCAAAAGAAATGGACAGAACAAGTGATCATCAAGTGATCCATGCCCTGTCACCCACTCCCAGTTTCTGGCAAACAGAGGCTAGGGACACCAAAGGAGGGCAATTATAGTTTTACACAGTTCAGGAAGGTGATTTTACTGCATCACTGTAACGGGTCACATGTCAATCAAAGACAAATTTGGGCATAGACGCATAAACAGGCCCATGCAAGGCAACTTTCATTGACCTAACTTTGTAGTGCAGACTGGGCCTTTAGAGATAAAAAGCAGGAGCATCTTCTGTGGGGAGCACAATACTTTGCAGGGGAGAAAAAGGACAGTTCATATCCTAAACCAAAGTCCTCCAGGATCAAAATTAACAGAGCTTGCAGTGGTCAGGCTGATGATGGGGAGCACAAAACTCAGGTATGAGAATCCTGTGCTGACACTATCCTTAGAGAATAGGAAAATGCAAAGAAAAAACAAACAAACCAACCAGTGGCCCAACTCAGAGAGTAGATGCAGTCAGGACTTCACTGAGAGATGCAGGGGAATTGAAGCTGGAAGTACACCAGTGTGACAATTTATACTATTATGGTCACCACTATGATATATTTTGTACCAAGTATGCCTTGTGAGACATTGTTTGAAAACTCAACTGTCCTGATAAAGTATGTATATCGACATCGTATGTCAAGTAATAAGTTTCTGCTGCATAACATTGTTGTCACGTGTTCTGGAGTTAGAAAGTCGGGTCCAAAACAGTTTTTCAGAGACAGCTCAAACAGCCATTCTTCAGCAATAGGAAGGTGTAAACAAGAAATTAACATTTCATCACAGAGATGGCTCAACCCTCACATCCACATCCTCTCTTTTACTACCTGCACCCCAGATGGGAGTAATCCTCAAAGAGAGGAGTGTGATATAAAAAAAGAGACGGACAGACCTCCTGGGCTCCTTTTCACCTCTCCTCCCAGCTCTTGGCTCATGATATTAACATTTCTCAAAAAGCTGAACAAAGAGGGAGTGGTCCTAGGCTGAAGAGAGACCCAACCTGTGAAATTTACATCAGCATATATGATGAGACAAAACCCTAACTTTCAAGGACACTTAGCTTGTTAAGACAGTGTGACAGGATCCCTGGGGTTTAACCTGGAACAGTGAGACAGCTGTACGCCCGTAACTCTCCAGCCTGGACTGTCTCACACAATGCTATGCCAGTGACAAACAACAAACCCCTCTAGGTACTGTGATCACTCAGTCAGCATGTAGAGCTCCACCCTGTTAAATTGAATGAACGGGATCTCAGCCAGTCATGAATTACACAGAAAGGCATGAGCCAATCACCGCAGTTCCCAGCCTCCCACCTTAGAAATATACCATCTTACACTGCTTAAGGTTCTTTTGGACAGTGCAAGCTTAGTAATTAGTTCGCTACTTTTACAAAGGGTAGTGGACGTGCAACAGCCTTTGTTAACCTGAGCTGAGATTTCCCAAGCACTTCCACCAAAAACACACTGTTTTAGGTAAAATAACACAGATTTATTAACTATAGAATGATTGATTTTAGGTGATAAGTAGCAGGCAGAGAGATCAAAGAAATCAAAATAGAAACGCAGTCTAAATTCTAACTTAACAGACTAACCAAGACTTTAATTGAACAGCTTTTCTCATCCTAATAAATGTTACACACAGCTCACAGTCCTTAATACACAGGCTGCACTTCCTTTGAGCCTGCACCAATTTCCCCAGTTCAAAGTCTTTGTCTTCCAGGTAATCTTCCATGTGTCAAGATGGGGGAGGAAAGAGGTCAAGTGGTGATGTCACCGTCTCTCATTTATACTTTCCTCCAGCTGCTAGAAAGATTCTTGCTGTGTCACATAAGTTAGGCTGCCTCCACAGTGTATCTGCCCGCTGAGGAGTCTCTGAGATGGCCACTGGAAAGCTGGATTCCCCTTAATGAGCCAACACCACCTCAGGCTGCCTGAGGTAAATCTGTCTCATTAGGTGCTCCTTTGTTGTCCCTGAAAAATTGGCTGTGAGCATCTCCCAAGCTCACAACATATTTCAGTAACACACAGCAATACTTCATAACTTCAGATGCAATAGGAGAACACACAATTCAATGGGATAGTAATGTTAACAAATCAAGACTTGTGAAATGATACTTGACAAGGCATAGAGTTGAATATGGGAGTTCAAGGGTGCTATTTTGAGGTAGAGTGTCATAGTTAGGTATCAGCTCGCATATTACTCATTTCTTTTGTAGCTGATCTTGACTTTTATGCATTATCATTTGTAACAACTTAAAATCTATCTTTCTGTAGTTAATAAACTTCTTATTTTTTTTTAATCTTAACCAGAGTGTTTGGAAGCTCCATTGGAGATAAGCCAGGCTGGTGCATACATCATTGTCCTTTGATGAAATGACAGACTTTCTACGAGCTTGCATTGTTCAGTAACATGCTGGACAGTATTATAGGACTCACATTTTCGGGGGAACAAGGCTGGGACTAAGAATTTGCAGGTGTTGCCCTGTATGTAATTCATGAGTGACTGGTTCGAGTGCTCATGTATTTAGCATCCTGACAGCTGTGTGAGCAGACCAGATGTGGATGTTCTGACAGCATAGCAGTGTAAAAGGCACCCTAGGCTAGAGAACTAAAGGGAGACAGCTGTTCAATGGTCCAGTTTGTACCCCACGTAATGCCACAACCAGACTCTCTTAACCCTCCCTAAATGAAACCTCCTTTGGGGTAGAACATTCCAGCCATTTGGACTAGCAACACCATACAAGAGAAATTTTAAGAGAAGAGAAAAATACTGTAAAGGTTTGAAATTTTACCAGAAAGCTACTCACCAGAGTGTGAAACAATAGTCCTGCCACAGGGCCCAAAAACAGAACCATGTGGAGAACTTCAACACCCACAGCCAAGGATCATGAAAAGGGGGCACTTAAGGATTTCCCACAAGTTGTTCTCCCTGGAGCCTGTTCAAAAGGGGCAGCATCTCTCTTTGGTATTGGCCTTGAGAAGGGGAAACGTGATATCTTTGGAGCTCCCCCTTCCTCTAATTGCAGTCTCAAATTAATCTCTTCCCTCCATTCTGAGTCTGACAAACATGCTGGAGTCTGAAAAGGAGCTCCCCTCTGCCTCTGCATTTACTCATACACATTCCGAGGAAACCCCACTTACTCGGATCCTGCAGCCATATCGGAGTAGGATGTATCTGGTGTGGTGACTCCCAGAGTGATTGCAATGCTCATGACGTCCGTCAGGGATCACGGAGTCCAAAAGGTAGCAACTAGCCCCTCCAAGGGCGGGGCGGGGAGGAGCCACAGGAGCCAACACGTCACGGACATGGGGAAACCTAGCAGGAAAAAAAATAGTATATTGCATTTTTGTTAATCTTTGTTATATGCACCTATTTTCCCCATACCCACTCTCCCATGGGGACTTTCAGCAGAAGGGGAGAGTGAGAGTAAGCAGCTTTCCAGCAGGTGACATGCACAACCAACCACCTGTGCTTGTTGCTAAACTATCACCCACAGCCCCAAAGTCCTCCTTTACAACCCGGCCTCAACCTGAAAGGAGCCAATTTGCTACTTTCCCTAAACTAAACTCAGTGCTGATTAACAGACAAGCTGTTTGCTCTTTTTGCATCCAATTACTAACAGCTGTTACCTTTCCCCATAGCTCTTCATGCACCTAGCCCCATTCCCTCCCCAAAATACCCTGAGTGGCAGGGCAATAAGGAGCCAGACATCTTTATTTACATCCACGTCACACACACTGCCATTGTGTCCCACCTGTGGGCAGATTATTTCTAGATCACAATCAAGACTGCCCTTTACATGAGAGCCCATCCCCTGAATTCTGTAATGATTACTTGGGATAGAGCTCATTGATACAGAAGGCCCCAAGCTTCCTGAATCCCATCTTGCACCTTTCTTAACAGCCAAGCCACGCCAGAAGTTTTTTTTTTTTTTCTGATAGGTTAATCCAATAGGGAACACTACAGCCTTACTAGTTCATATCAGACAAAGAAGGTGGAATCATGGTCACTTCACCCTGAGAGAGCAATTGTGGCCGACAACTCTGCAGAGTGAGGAGTGAAAAGAACTCCCAGTACTCTGAAGAGAAAACCCAGGCTTAAGTTCTATATTTACTGCTGCCCAAAATTTCTGCAAAGAAAGCACACGGAATTGATGAAAATGTCACACACTTCTGAAGTGGAGAATACTGAACTAGGTAGAAACTTAGGGTAAATACCTGCTTATAAAACAAACGAGTATATAAAAGTTACTGTGGGAGGAAGATGTGTGAGATACCCTAAAATGGGAATATAACCACGTAGGAAGGATCTAAATGAAATGAATCTAAAGTGTTACAGAGAACCAGATGGGAAGACTGTTTAACTTTTATTTTATGCAAACCCCAGAAAGTTTTACACAACGTTGCTGCATTTCACAGATGCACACACAGACAGAGCTGGAGCCGAAGGGGAGGATGGCAAAGACTGGGTGGACATGCGGTCATTGAGGAACCCTCTGTTCTGGAAGGAAAGCCTTGGCTTGTATTGAATGGAGGCTCACCCTGCATAAAAATTTTTCCCAGTTTATACCTCGGGACTGGAATCCAAGGGATTCCTTTACGGCTTGGAGATTGCCAGTCCAAATCAGGCAGTTTTCTTGGCAGAGACCCACTTACTCCCTGGGTGTTTCAGGTATGCTACTAATCAGCTAGGCACTAAGTGAATTCTCTTGGGCTATAGAAAGGCTGACGGACAAAACTTTGCGTTAGTAGTGATTACTTCTCCTGCAAACGTGCTGTTACTTTCCATGAGCTGTTTGGATATGAAGGCCATCTTGCTTGCACTGCAAAGACCTTCCCTTGGCACTGTACTAGCATTTCTATTGCTCCTCACCCTTAATAAAGAATCCACCTTTGCCCTGAGAGGGATGCTCTATCTTGTGAGAGGGATGCCTGCAGTGGGATAGACAGTAGGAGTACTACATGGAAGAGAACAGGCTTATTGCCAACACATAGTGATCTCTGGTATTTCATGCCATACCACAAGGAAGTGGTCCAAACTAAATCTAGCTGGTTGTTCAGGAAGAACAAGCAACAGAAGACCTGGATCTCTGTTTACAGTGTCTCCTTTTACTCAGTTTCTTCTCCTAGACTTCTGAAGAAGGGGTGTATTGGGGTGGCTGCCCCGCTCCTGTAGGTAGGGGTTAAAAGCAGCCCTATAGAGGGCTGCAGCTGGGAAAAGGGAGTGAAAACACCTGAGTGAGTAGCTGACCACAGGTGTGACCAGCTCAATTAGGCCAAAGCTGGCCTGGATAAAAGCAGCTATGGCCTAGGAGCTGGGGGAGTCGCTCTCTAGTCTGGAGGGTAAGGCCCTAGCTGCCTGAGAGCAAGATGCCTGAAGTAGAGCAGGGCTGGGGGGAAGGAAAGAGGAGCTGGGGAGCTCCAGCCTGGTAAAGCCCCAGGCTGCAGGCCTTGTTTGAAGGCCTCTAAAAAAGGTACTGGGGCTGCCGGATAGGCAAAGGCAGCAGAATTCCTGCTGATCTACCTAATGGATCGTAAGAAACTTTAGAGGAGGCAGAGGCACACGGGGCTCTGCAGCAGTGCACATCTAAAAACTCCATGGCCCAGAGCAATGATGGCTCTTGCTACTTTCCCTTGAACCTCCAAGGAAGGAATCAAGCAAAGGGAGCGTGTACTCCCAAAAGATGCATCAGCCAGGAAGATCTGATCAAGGAATAATGGTCTCAAGTTGCAGAGGGGGAGCTTTAGGTCAAATATTAGGAAAAACATTTTCATTGGGAGGGTGGTAAAGCACTGGAATGGGTTACCTAGGGAGAGGGCAGAATCTCCTTCCTTAGAGCTTTTTAAGGTCAGGCTTGACAAAGCCCTTGCCGGGATGATTTAGTGGGGGATTGGTCCTGCTTTGAGCAGGGGGTTGGACTAGATGACCTCCTGAGGTCCCTCACAACCCTGATATCCTATGATTCTATAACAATCTCACAACTAGCCAAAAAGCATTAAAGTAAAGCCCATGCTTGCCACATACTATACTTACCCTGAAAGGCACCCAGACACTTAGGATGACGGGGTCTTTCATATGTACCTAGACAGACACATTGGCTCACTGCAGGCACAGTCTCAAATAACTTAGCTCCAACACACAGTGTAGGACTTGGACTTCTAAAAATTATTTGGGTTATGCTTTATTCTCCCAATCTGAATCTGCAATTATGCTGTGAAAGCAGGTTGGCTCCACGATAGCTGGCAAGGGAGTGCCTTATCTTCAGCCACTGTGTCAGGTGGGGGTTGCTCAGAATGGCAGGTAAACATATTATTTGTATGCACCATTATTAATTATCAGTAACACCTACAATCTGCTGGCTGACTAATGAGACCAGAGCAAGATACAACAGTCCCGCCCTTCTAACATAACTCTATATCCAGTAGGGAGCTAGTGCACTGCCCTCTTCTGTTGGACCTGGGCACTGTGATACCCACATTACCCACTTCTGGGTTTGATTACTGCATTATTTATACACTGAAATGCAGATGCCAACCATAAAACACTACCTGGTTCAAAATTCCCCACTCAGAACTGTGACAAGTGGCTCCTCGGCTCCCCTGACTCAAGTCCTTTGGGGTTCTGGCACAGCACTGGCGCCCTGACCAGGCTGAAGCAGACCCCGTGTTTCTGCTGCTCCTTAGCAGCCCACTCCCTGTCTCTCTCTCTCTCAGGGTCAGGCTCCTGCAGCCTAGGAAAGCTAGGTTCCTCCTGGGAGGGACCCTTTTGTTCTGGTCCCCTGCTTGCCAGCAGCCTCTCCGTCCCTGCTTCCCTCAACTTACTCTGCACACTCCTCTGCTTTCACCAAATTCACTCTTCTAGCTCCTACTGCCTCCAGCTCATTCCTCAAACTCCCACACTCCTCCCTGGGGAGGAGTCTCTTTAAAGGGCTCTGGCAGCCTCCTTAACTGGCCTCAGCTGGCCTTGCTCCTGGCTGTGGCAGCTTTGCTCAGCTGGACCCAATTCCCCTGTAGTAACCCTTCTAATTACAGGTCCTTCTGGCAGCTGCCTGCCCTGGGTCCACCACAGAACACGACACCTCATGGCTTGTCTAGATGGACACTGGGCAAGCTGGGATGTAAATCTATAGCATAGTGGCGTACCATACGTTCACTGGCCACGTGGATCTTGCTGCCGCACAAATCATAACAAATCCTCCAGGTAACTACTAAAACTGCAACTAAACTAATAATATTACGCTAAATATTGCTAATTATAACTATATACACTGAAGAGTTTTGAAGCACTGGATAACAGAAAAAAATATTATGCGGAGCCTCAATTCTCGCCATGGGCCATAAGAAGGAACTGAGAAAGAGGTGGTGGACACGCCTCTTTTATACCCTCACCAGAAAGCATGAGGTGAGCCAGGCGGATGTGCCTCCTAGTGGTCCTACTGGCAAAAGTCTCTGATTTGAGTGCACTGGGTGCACATATACTGGCAGTGGAACACATATGTGCACAAATCACTTGAAGGAAGAGTACTAAACTATCAGTGGTTCTCAAACTTTTGTACAGGTGACCCCTTTCACACACACCGAGCCTCTCAGTGTGACTCTCCGCTTATAAATAAAAAAAACAAAAAAAACTTAAATGTATTTAACCCCATTATAAATGCTGGAAGCAAGGCAGGGTTTGAGGCTGACAGCTCGTGATCCTCCATGGAATAATCTCAAGACCCTCTTCGGGATCCTGACCCCCAGTCCGAGAACCCCTGCTTTAGCTTCTCCTACTGTAATTATGAAGATACATAAAATCCCTCCGATATAGAGACAGAGAAAAACTCTGTGCATTTCTTTCACAAACCAAACCAGTAAGGATCTCAAACCTTCCTTAGAGGTTTTTAAGGTCAGGCTTGACAAAGCCCTGGCTGGAATGATTTAGTTGGGGTTGGTCCTGCTTTGAGCAGGGGGTTGGACTAGAACCACCTGAGGTCCCTTCCAACCCTGATATTCTATGATAACCATAAGAACGGCCATAGTGGGTCAAACCAATGGTCCATCTAAAACCAGTATCCTGTCTTCCAACAGTGGCCAATGTCAGATGTTTCAAAGGGAATGAACAGAACAGGCAATCATCTGATCCATCCCATCATCCACTCAGCTTCTGGCAAACAGAAGCTAGCCACATTCAGAGCATGCAGTTGTATCCCTGACCATCTTGGCAAACAACCCTTGATGGACCTATCTTCCACAAACTTATCTAGTTCTTTTTTTAAAACTTGTTATAGTTTTGGTCTTCACAACATCCTCTGGCAACAAGTTCCACAATCTTCTCGTGGTCACCTCTGAGGCCATGACTGACTGAAGTATCCATAATGTCCACCGCAGATTGCAAGGTAGTCTTAGCCACCAAGCAGCCTTCGATGATGAATGTCCAAAATTCCTGCAATGTGACTGATGGTGGTATAAGTTGGACAGTGCTGCCACGATAACGTTGGCAATGCTGACAGTGGAGTGCCAAAGAAGTTTGCAGCACCGAGAAGGTCCCTTGGGCTGAGCCCAGCACTGTACCCACTTCCACAGACAGTGGAAGGAAAACATCAGGGTTCAATGTGACAGATCGACAGATTCAGCAGCTCGCCCAGCCAACAGGGCTATACAACACAGCCTTTCCAAAGTCCTGAATCAAGGGAGAAGTCGGGACAGAAAGGCCCGTTGCCAATTTATATGCTGCTGGCTCAGAAACAGACAGTGCTGGACTCAACCGATGCCCTGAGGCCAGAACCAGAGTCGATGGTATAGGGCATTGGTTCTCAAACTGGGGGTCACGAGCTCTGATCCCAGCATATGGCTGCAAGTTGCGGGCCCGGGAACGTGACTGCGGGCCCCGGCCCCAACCCCAACCCTGGCCAGGAACAGGGCTGTGACAGCTCTGGCGAGGCTTCTTTAAAATCAAAGTGTGGTGGGGCCACCAACTGGAAGGACTTGCAGTGAAAATCCTATAAAGCCTGCTAAGCTCATAGCAAAATGGTGCAATAAAGGGCAATGGCTATGATGGAATTCAAATCTATCTTGGCATACGCTTACATGAATCAAATACCAGAGAATCTCTATGGATAGAAATTCCATGCCTGAACGAGAAGAACATAGCAGCAGGAATATACTGCCAACCACTTGCCCAGGATGGTGACTGCAAAATGCTCAGGGAGATTAGAGAGGCTACAAAGACAGAAAATGCAATAATAATGTGAGATTTCAACTATCCTCATACTGATTGAGCATACATCTCAGGAAAGGATGTAGAGAGAAAATTTATAGATGCCATAAATGACAGCTTCTTGGAGCAGCTTGCCTTGCAACCCACCAGGGGAGAGGAAATTTTTGATTTAGTTTTAAGTGGAGCACAAAATCTGGTCCAAGAGGTATTGAACTGCAATAAGAGATACCATAATGTAATTAAATTTAATATCCTGGGAAGGGGAATAATGCCAAACAAACCCATGACAGTAGCATTTAACTTTGAAAAGGGGAATACACAAAAATGAGAAAGTTACTTAAAAAGAAACTAAAAAATTGTAACAAGGGTGAAATGCCTCCACATTCCATGGAGACTATTTAAAAGCACCATAATAGAGGCTCAAACTAAACGTATACCCCAAATCTAAAAACTGAAGATCGAAAAAGGGTCACCATGGCTAAACAGTAGACTAAAAGAATCAGAGGCAGAAAGGCATCCTTTAAAAATTGGGAATCAAATCCTAGTGAGAAGGGGGGAGGGGAGGATAGCTCAGTGGTTTGAGCACTGGCCTGCTAAACCCAAAGTTGTGAGTTTAATCCTTGAGGGGGCCATTTAAGGATACTGGGCAAAAATCTATTGGGTGATTTAATTGGGAATTGGTCCTGCTTTGAGCAGGGGGTTGATCTCCTAAGGCCCCTTCCGACCCTGATATTCTATGATTCTATGAAAAAGAGAATGGAGCATAAACTCTGGCAAGTGTAAAGTATAAGAAGAAGGCAGGCCAAGAAACAATTTGAAGAGCACTAGCTAAAAACTGAAAAAATAACCACACAAAAATAGTTGAAGTACACCAAGAAGGCTAACAGCATTTTGGTCTGTATAAGTAGAAGCATTGCCAGCAGATCGAGGGACATGATCATTCCCCTCGATTTGGCATTAATGAGGCCTCATCTGGAGTAGTGTGTCCAGTTTTGGGCCCCACACTACAAGAAGGACGTGGAAAAATTGGAGAGAGCCCAGCAGAGGGCAACAAAAATGATTAGGGGCCTGGAGCGCGACTTATGAGGAGAAGCTGAGGGAACTGGGATTAGTCTGCAGAAGAGAAGAATGGGGGGAGGATTTGATAGCTACTTTCAACTACGTGAAAGGGGATCTAAAGAGGATGGATCTAGACTGTTCTCAGTGGTAGCAGATAACAGAACAAGGGGTAATGGTCTCAAATCGCAGTGGGGGAGGTTTAGGTTGTATATTAGAACATAAGAACATAAGAACGGCCATACTGGGTCAGACCAAAGGTCCATCTAGCCCAGCATCCTGTCTACCGACAGTGGCCAATGCCAGGTGCCCCCGAGTGAGTGAACCTAACAGGTATGATCGAGCGATCTCTCTCCTGCCATCCATCACCCCCCTCTGACAGACAGAGGCTAGGGACACCATTCATTACCCATCCCGGCTAATAGCCATTTATGGACTTAGCCTCCATGAATTTATCCAGCTCTCTTTTAAACCCTGTTATAGTCCTAGCCTTCACAGCCTCCTCAGGTAAGGAGTTCCACAGGTTGACTGTGCGCTGTGTGAAGAAGAACTTCCTTTTATTTGTTTTAAACCTGCTGCACACCAATTTCATTGAATGGCCCCTAGTTCTTCTATTTTGGGAACAAGTAAATAACTCACAAAAAGAGAACTGGAAAAATACAGAGAAAGACAACAAATATTGATCGGGGTATGGAACACATGAGGAGAGATTAAAAGACTGGGACTGGTCAGTTTTTAAGAGAGACAACTAAAAGAGGGGATACGATAGAGGTCAATAAAACCATGAACAGTGTGGAGAAAGTCAATAAAGAAAAGTTATTGACCCTTTCACATAACATAACTAGGGGTCACTTGATGAAATTAGTAGGCAGAAGGTTTAACAAACAAAAAGTAGTACTACTTTGGACAACACCTGGTCAACCTGTGGAACTCATTGACAAGATATGAAGTGTCACAGATTGAAGTGTCAGTAGAGGAGGTTTTGGAATGAATTGATAAACTTAACTGTAACAAGTCACCGGAACCAGATGGCATACACCCAAGAGTTCGGAAAATACTCAAACGTGAAATTGCGGAACTATTAACTATAGTTTGTAACCTGTCCTTTAAATCACCTTCTGTACCCAATGACTGGAAGATAGCTAATGTAACACCAATATTTAAAAAGGGCTCTAGAGATGATCCCTGCAATTACAGACCAGTAAATCTAGCATCAGTACCAGGCAAATTAGTTGAAACAAGAATAAAATTGTCAGACACATAGGAGAACATAAAAAGTTGGGCAAAAATCAACATGGTTTCTGTAAAGGGAAATCATGTCAGTCTATTAGAGTTCTTTGAAGGGGTCAAACAACATGTGGACAAGAGGGATCCAGTGGACATAGTTATCTCGATTTCCAGAAAGTCTTTGACAAGGTCCCTCACCAAAGGCTCTTATGTAAATTAAATTGTCATGGGATAAAAGGGAAGATACATTCCTGGATTGAGAACTGGTTAAAAGACAGAGAACAAAGGGTAGGAATAAATGGTAATTTTTCAGAAGAGAGGGGTAACGGTTTTCCCCAAGAGTCAGTCCTTGGACCAATCCTATTCAACTTATTCATAATGATCTGGAGAAAGGGGCAACCAGTGAGGATGCAAAGTTTGCAGATGGTACTAAACTGCTCAAGATAGTTAAGACCAAAGCAGACTAAGAAGAACTTCAAAAATATCTCACAAAACTAAGTGATTGGGCAACAAAATGGCAAATGAAATTTAACGTGGATAAATGTAAACTAATGCGCATGGAAAAACTAACCCCAACTATACATACAATATGATGGGGGCTAATTTAGCTACAACTAATCAGGAAAAAGATTTTGGAGTCATCATGGATAGTTCTCTAGAGGACATCCATGCAGTGTGCAGCAGCAGTCAAAAAGCAAACAGGATGTTAGGAGTCATTAAAAAAAGGGATAGAGAATAAGACAGAGAATATCTTATTGCACCCACATCTTGAATACTGCATACAGATGTGGTGGTCTCATCTCAAAAAAGATACTGGCATTAGAAAAGGTTCAGAGAAGGGAAACTAAAATGATTAGGGGTTTGGAACAGATCCCATATGAGGAGAGATTAAAGAAGCTAGGACTTTTCAGCTTGGAAAAGAGGAGACTAAGAGGGGATATGATAGAGGTCTATAAAATCATGAGTGGTGTGGAGAAAGTGAATAAGGAAAAGTTATTTACTTGTTCCCATAATATAAAAACTAGGGGCCACCAAATGAAATAAATGGGCAGCAAGCTTAAAACAAATAAAAGGACGTTCTTCTTCACACAGTGCAGAGTCAACCTGTGGAACTCCTTGCCTGAGGAGGTTGTGAAGGCTAGGACTATAACAGGGTTTAAAAGAGAACTGGATAAATTCATGGAGGTTAAGTCCATTAATGGCTATTAGCCAGGATGGGTAAGGAATGGTGTCCCTAGCCTCTGTCAGAGCGTGGTGATGGATGGCAGGAGAGAGATCACTTGATCATTACCTGTTCGGTTCATTCCCTCTGGGGCACCTGGCATTGGCCACTGTTGGTAGACAGGATACTGGGCTGGATGGACCTTTGGTCTGACCCAGTATGGCCATTCTTCTGTTCTTATGATGGAAAGGCCAAACGCATACTGGGTTCAAAAAATAAATTAGATAAGTTCAAGGAGAACAGCTCCATTAATGTCTGTTAGCCAAGATGTTGAGTGATGGAACCCCCCACTCTTGTAGTCCCTAAACCTCGAGAAGTTGGGACTGAGTGAAAGGGGATGGATCACTTGAAATTGTCCTCTTCTGTTCATTCCCTGTGAAGCATCTGGCACTTGCCACTATCAGAGCCAGGATACTGATCTGGATGGTCCATTGGTCTGATCCAGTATGGCCATTCTTATGTTCAGCATCACAATTCCCAGGTGAATTCAAACAGTCCACATGAAGTCACGGGAAGTCACTTGAATCGACAGAATTCACTGGTACTGAACACTCCAGAAGTTGTGATTGGGGAAGGCTGACCATGAACATGTCGGGAAATGACTAACCACCACAGTCCTAGGATTGGAAAGGATTTCTTGATCCTGGTGAGGACTCCACATCTCAAGTCTGGTACCTTTATACCTCTATTTACGGACCCCATGTGACAATCCACAGAGCACTGACTGCCTGGTCACTCACAGAAAGAGCAAACAAAACAGCTCTAGAGCGGATTCCAACAGGGATTTCAAGAAAGACATTGCATCAGCCAGGTGTACAGGAAGCAGCTGGGAGAGGGAAGCTGACTTACTGAGAGGCTCTCAGAACAAGTTTGTTTCAGGAATCCTGTGGAAAGGACAGACAGGAAGAACAGATACTTCAGAGACAGAACAAGATTCATCTGCTTCAGAAAGTCTTTGTACTAAGGCTCCGGACCTGGCCATTCTCCCAGAGATGACGCAACCCTGAGGAACAAGGTCCGTGCCAGATAAAAGTATTCACAGCCTATGCAGATGGCAAGAAAGCCAAGGATCTCTGATCAAAACACTTCTGAGCCAATCCAAACATGGCAAACCCCTTGCCCCCCCCCTCCCCCAGCCACACTGGATGCAATATAGCAAGAATCCTCCATTTCAGAGAAAGAAAAAGGGATTCTATGACAGAGAGGGAGGGGATGATTACAAAGACCAACTAAAATTAAATTCCTCCTGTAATACTAGAGTTCACTCTGCAACCACTCGAGAGTGAAGACTGGCAAGAAACTGAACTACTGTTCAAAGTCTCAAAAACCCAAGTTCTGGATCTCTCTGTAATCGCTTTCTTGCTAATGCAAGATTAAACTCCCTGCACATGTACAGCAGCTCCAATCCGACTGCTAGCTTCAGTCCCACTCTTGAAATCAGGAAACCATACACAGGCACCATGGCAACACAATACAGTGTGGCAATTATGAGGCAGTGGCAGCCAGTCCAAAGTTAAGGTTCAGTCTCACTTTCCATTGTAAGATTCATTTGAACCCTCTCCTGCTAAAAATCACACTAAATATCCTTACAAGCTTCAATTCGAACGTGCGTGGCCTGTGGACAGCAGATATTTTTTTCATTTTTTCAGCCAGAATTGAGGTTATTCAAATAAATGTTTTAAAAAATAAGGGGGAAAGAAAAATAGATATTAATCTTAATTTGAGAGTTATTCTAATGCTAAAACACAGCTTGTCCAAGACACTTCAGATGGGGGTAAGCTGAAAGATCTTTGTATATTGACGAAATGCAAAGTAAGACTGCAGATGTTCAAAAGCACATTTCAAAGTTACGCAATGGCAAAGACATCAAAATCCATGAACTTCCCACAGGTAATAACGGGCTCATGTGATCTGTAAGTTCGGACTGCTATAGTGCCCTAGTATCACCACATTCAGGATATGCTTACACAAGTGTTATAACACCACAGCTGCAGCGACAATGCGACAGAAGGGCTCTTTACGTCGTCATAGTAAATCCACCTGCTTTCCAAACCTAGTCGTGTCTATGCTTTTTTGGGGGGTGGAGGGGAGGTGTTGACTTCTTAGGGACATGAATTTTTCATACCTTGAGTGATGTACCCAGGTTGGCCTAAGTTTTAGGTGCAGACCAGATCATCAGGCCTGCTATAGAACTCCATAGGCTGCTGTACTGTCCCAAACATTGGAGGTGCCAAAGTGCTTCTGGTCATTTTAAGCACTGAGAGTAATACAAGGCTTGACAAATCTACTCAGCACCTGTTAGCCACAGGACTAAACCCATTAGCCAAATGTAGATACAAAAGATGTGGTGTGGATACCTACCAGCAAGGTCCAGAAACAATATCACGGTGAGAAGCTGAGAACCTTTGTCACCCCCAGATGCTAGGATTCCTATCTGGAGTTGACCCTGAACACTGCTCAGGGGCTCCATCTTAAGCATAAGCTTCTGCCCTATTGGAGTCAAATTTTATTCTCGCTCACCCTTTTTCTATAGCTGATGGAATGGAGGAGCTGTGTCTTTTCCCTAACTTCAGAGTCTGCTGGCTACTACTTTTGGAGGTGAGGTTTTCCTTCCACTATTTTACTCTTTCCCCACCCTCCTCCTGTAAAACAGGAGGTTTCTTCTCTAATCCACCCCGGGCTGTCTTTTGTGTCCTACTTCCGATTAGTAGTTGTTCCTGCAGATCTGAACAGACAAGGCTGATGAGAGATGGTAAGCAATGGAGACTGCATTAGACCTTGAAGCGGCCCAGTGCTTTTCCTCCAGCAATTCCTTTGGCATTTAAGAAAGGAAATTCACAGTTGCTAAACAATCTATTTCCGGCAGAAGAACAGCTCAGAGTTTCCATGATCAGATTCTGGGTACAAATTGCAGCTGCCTTTTGATGAATCCTATACTAAAGTACTTCCTCTTTGCTTTAAAGTTGGTGAGCTGGCAATGATTAAGCAACACAGAGTAACAGAGCACAAAACATCCAAGTCCTCCAGTGCTGCTCCTGGGTAAGAAAAACTTGTATACCTCAAATGAGGTTGGAGCTATAGCATATCCCCCCAGTTTCTGCTGAACTTTTCATGTCCACAGAAAACTGTTTCCCTTTTGTGGGACTCAGAGGAATCTACAGCCATCAAAACTGCAGCTAGCAGGAAGATAAACCATAGTTAAAGCAAATAGGCCTACAAATGACCAAAGCACCAAAAATAATGAAGCAGGTGAGGAGGTGAAGGCTGGCTGCAAGAAGTAGCTGTTCTTTAGAGCTTCTGGAGAGAACTTACCACCACCACAAGTCTGCTGCAGCATTTAGGGCCAAGGAAGCCTGTGAAATGCAGAAACAGCACTGAATGGGTGAGTGAGCATGTAAGGAACACACATGGCCTGGAGAAATCACCAATGGAGCCACTAACTTTCGGAAGGAAATAAGGCAAGGGGAAAAGCATGAACTTTCAGTGTTCCAAAGCTCTGAAGGGGACTGCAATTCAAACAGCAGGAAGACAAGGTGAAGCAAGTACCCACACACCATCAGAAATCCTGTCTTTGGACAATTCTTAAGCATTTTTTCAAATAAGAAAATTCCCAGACAAGAAAAACACCATTAACCTGCGGTTAAGGTTAAAAGCATGCATTACAGTGACTCAAAAATAAAAGCTCTTACATTTATTAAAAAAACCATAAAATTTGTTTTTAAAAAAGCACTGGAAAACAGAACATTCAGATTTCTGGTTAAAATCAAAAGAAATTCAAACTTTGAAAGTATGTAAATGCATATTTATGGTCAAATAGCCTACCTCCTGCCCTCTAGTGGCACCACTAGTTAGTTCTATGGACTTTGATATATTATTTTTTAATGTATGACTCTTACTGAGGGCTGAGAAGTCTGTAGGCTTCTAGAATTTGGAAAAGCTACTGTATGAATAGTCACAGCCATCTCCTCCTCCTCCTTCTATGAGCTTTTAGAAGTCCTCTCCACATTTAAGGTGTGGCTGAAGATATCATACTTTCACCGCTTTTTGGTGGAGTTTTGAAAATGTGAACAGAACATAAATTTTATAGTTGGTTTCACACATACATGGTGCAACTTTTTGTCACCAGGCTAACCGTTGCTCTTTTAATGCTAACTGGAATGTAAGCACACATGCACTAGCTCTAGCAATTCATGAATAGGATATAATCCTAAAGGCCAGAATCATCTATTCTAACCTCCTGTATATGCAGGCCATAGAATTTTCCCCGGAAGGTAGATTAAAATGTTTTTAGAAAGATATCTAGCCTCCTTTCAAGAACTCCACATGACGGTGACTCCAACACACTCAGTGTTTAATCTGCCCTTACTGCTATAACGTTGTATCATATTTCAAGGTTGAATTTGTCAAACTTGAACTTCCAACCATTGGTAGAGTGGTTATAGAGCTCCCAGTCCGCCACAGTTATCAGAGAGGTCCAGGATGTATTGCAGGGGGAGCAGAATAAACAAGGGGACTTCCCAGTTATGGGATTCTCCAGCTGCTGCTTCGGGGCATGGCTCTTTGTGATGACAGCACCTGGTGTTATAAGTGAACAAATACCTCTCTCTAAAGGGGGAATAAGGGAAAGGAGAGAGATCTCCAGACTTCCAGAGTGGGGAGTGTGTCACAAAAGTGGAAAATCAGGGGGAGATCTATGAAAATGGCAGCAGAGAAGCAGCCCTGTCTCAGCACAGCAATGGATCCTATAGTACAAATGGAGGTTAGAGAGGTTGAATTTTTGCATCTCTGGCTGCTGGCCATGCTGGATTCAGAGATGAATTATTTGAAGATGGCGTCTGATTTACCAGAGAAAGCCGAAGAGTACCAAGTAAATACCCTGGTATTTGGCATGGATGCTGCTGCAATCCTATGTGCTTGCATCCCTCACTGGAGAAGAAAAGAACATATCAAAGTCAAAGAAGCTTTTGATGCCCATGTCAGACAGATAGAAGATGCAAGGAACAGGTGGAAAATAGCTGATATTTTTATTACTGCAGTTCATAGTCTTGCAGAACATTTCAAATATGGAACATTAAAAACACTAATGAGAAAGGATAGTTGTTGGTAGAGACTCCAATTTACCATCACAGCTTCAGTTAGACCCTGATATCACACTAGCAAAAAGCAAGAATTCATATAGAAATAGCAATGTGACTTACATGTTAGCAGTATAGGGGAGACTGCATCGGACAATACTGAAAGGAACAGTTAGACCAAATTCACAACATAAGAACTGCGCACAACTAGAAAGCTGGAGACCAAAGAACCTTAACAGAAGGGAAGAATAGAGAAGCTGTGGAAGATATGGCCAGACCCCAAAATCACAGATGGCAAAATGTACAGCAAAAGAAGCAGAATGTAGGAGATGCCGCAAAAATGGGGCAGGGTTGTCCTCAGCTGACTAGTTCATCCCTTATAAGACTATGTCCTCAGCAGAACAGACACCACCTTGGAACAGTGGCATAAGCCTACATTGTCAAAGCCTTAAATTAAAACTTGATACTGGGACAGCAGTCTCTGCAATTCCAAAAAAAAAAAAAAAAAAAAAAAAATTATAGAAGATCCCGGGATGGAGATCTGCTAAGTAACAATACATAGGATGTTTATGGCCAATTCCCTTATAAACTAGAAAAAGGACAGAACAAGCTCATCAACAAATATGGAATACAAGGACTAATACTTCCCTGGTAAAGTTGCCAGCAATACAAGGACTACACCGAATACAGAAACTGGAATGCATTAATGGCAGAAAGAGAACTATACAGGAAACATATCTATGTCTTCACAGATCTAGGAAAGCTGTCAGGGGAGTACAAAACAACTGGTGTCATCAGTGATTCCATTTGCTCTCAGTCCCACCTCCCTATGCCCTTGCTAGAGAAAAATTAAGATGAATGGAAAATTGCGCGGGGATGGTTCTAGTACCAAAGCCCAGCATCAACATCCGTACTTGTGTGGACCTGTCTCAACAATGACTACATTCATCACTCCACTTGGAAGTACTGTTTTGATCAGCTTCCATTTGGCCTATACTCAGCACCAGAACATTTCCAAAAGAATCTCTCAGATTATGTCAGGTTTGCCTGGCATCCCTTTCTATGCAGATGATGTGTTGGTAAATGGCAGCGATAAAAATGAACACGAGAGACTACATACAGTTTTGAGATGCTTCCAACAGACCAGTCTCCCTCTGAATAAAAACTGTGAATTTAAAAGTGAGCATATAAAATGTGTACAATGCAGAATTAAACAGGAAATTCAAATAGATTCAGACAAACTTAATGCATAATTTGCTGTTTGCAAACCCCAAAATGTTTCTGCTGTAAGAAGATTCCCAGGCATGACAAATTATTTTGGAAAATTCTTATCAAATGCAGATTATTTAAAAAATATCCATTAAGAGATCTCCATACTTGTCACAAAATGTGGATATGGGGAAGCATATCACAAAATACACTTAATAAAATTAATGAACTACTGACATCTCTACCTGTTTTAGCATAATACTCAGTAAACTACCCAACTACAGTAGCAGCAGATGCATCTTCATATGGTTTGTGAACAGTGATCAAATGAAAGCAGACAGAAGGAGACCAGAGATCTGTTGCATTTATATCAAGAACCCTCACAGAAGACAAACAGCGGTGTGCTCAAGTAGAAAAGGAAGCTTCAGGAGTCACTTGGGCCTGCCAACTTCTCAGCAAATATCTCAGCTTCGATTTTAACAAAGAGCAGACCACAAGCCCTTATTGGCATTATTGGGTTAAAAAAAAATGGATGTCCTTCAACCTAGAATTCAAAGATTACTACTGCAGCTGATGCAAGTTTCTTTAAATGTTGAACACATACCAGGGAATACACTCATAGCAGATGACACTATCTAGAACCCTGATTAAGCAGCCACTAAGAAAAAAAGGCTTTAGAAAAAGACCGGAAGTATGGCAAGAGACCACCCTGGCTTAACCAGGAGATCTTCAATGACCTGAAACTCAAAAAAGAATCATACAAAAAGTGGAAACTAGGTCATATTACAAAGGATGAATATAAACAAATAGCACAAGTATGTAGGGACAAAATTAGAAAGGTCAAGGCAGAAAATGAGATGAGATGACAGAGGAAAAACAATAACAGAAAATGTGAAAGTGGCAGAAGTGCTAAATGACTTTTTTGTTTCAGGTGTCACCACAAAGGTTATTAGCAACTAGACATCTAACTTAATGAATGCCAGAGAAAATGAGGTAGGATCAGAGGCTAAAATAGGGAAAGTTTAAAATTTGTCAAATTAGATGTTTTCAAGTCACCAGGGCCTGATGAAATACATCCTAGAATACTCAAGGAACTGACTGAAGAAATACGAGTCATTAGCAATTATCTTTGAAAAGTCATGGAAAACAAGTGAGATTCCAATGGACTGGAAATGGGCAAAATAGTGCCAATCTATAAAATGGGGGGGAAAGGACAACCCAAGGAATTACAGACCAGTCAGCTTCAGTACTGAGAAAGGATTATAGTTCAAAATAACCTGGACAAACTGGAAAAATGGTCTGACATAAACAGGATGAAATTCAATAAGTAAAAATACAAAGTACTCCACCTAGGAAGGAACAATCAGGGACATGCATACAAAGGATACGAGAAGTAATTTTTCAGCTCTATTCTGCACTACTAGGCCTCAAATGGAGTACTATGTCTAGTTCTGAGTGACATATTTCAGGAAAGATGTAGACATTAGAGAAAGTCTAGGAAAGAGCAACAAAAGTAATTAAAGGTCTAGAAAACATGACCTATGAGGGAAGATTGAAAAAATTTGCTTTATTTAGTCTGAAGAAGAGAAGACTGAGAAGGGACGTGATAACAGTTTTCAAGTATACAAACAGTTGTTACAAGGAGGCAGGAAAAAACTGTTCTCTTTAACCTCTGAGGCTAGGACAAGAAGCAATGGGCTTAAATCGCAGGAAGGGAGGTTTAAGTGGAACATTAGGAAAAGCTTCCTGTCAGTGTGGTTAAGCACTGGAACAAATTGCCTAGGGAGATTGTGGAATCTGTATCATTGAAGATTTTTAAGAGCAGGTAGACAAACACCTGTCAGGGATGGTCTACTCTAGATAATACTTAGTCCTGCCTTGAGTGCTGGAGACTGGCCTAGAAGACCTTGAGGTCCCTTCCAGTCCTATGATTCTATGAAAGATGTCTAAGTCTACATTGACCTTATCATAGCAGCAATTCTAGTGTCTGCCTACCAACTTCGTCAAATTAGTGATGAACAATTAAAGGATGAGACAATGCCAGAAACTTTCTCAACTCTGCCAAAGAACATGGGGTTGAAGGAGTCAACTTCCAACAAGCCTGTCACCATCCTGCCAGGACCAAAACGATCTTTGAACAGCCACTGGCCTTCAGCCAGGATGGTGCATTTTGACCCTTATGGTACTCTAAAAACAGATGGCCTCCAAAAGCCATGAACACCAATGTATAAGTTCAGAACATGAGCACAATTACTTGTATGATGGCCTGATCTGAGTAGGCAAATTCAGACCTTAGTAGAGGGCTCAGAGGTATGTAACTAGGGGAAAAACAAACAACAAATCATCTGAACCGTTACTCTACAAAGCTACCTAACATATATTTTTCTTGAAGGGGCACCTACATGACTGTAGTTATTTCTCCACACATATAAACTTGGATACTCTCGATTATCCAGGATTGGATTAACCAGAATGTGGATTAGCCAAGATGTCAACAAAAAAAAAAAAAATGCGCAACTCGCAGGGCTGGCTCTGGCTTTGCTGCCGCCCCAAGCACACACAAAAAAAACCCCACCAGGGCACAGGGCAGCCAGCGAACCAACACCCCCTTCCCCGGTGCAGGGTGGCTGGTGAACCAACCCCCTCTCCTCATATTTCCTATGGATGGTGATTATCCGGGATTTTATTAACCAGAATTAATTTTTTCCCTATCATCCTGGATAATCGAGAGTCTAGTGTACATTTACGTAGACCTCACAGGCACAGGTCACCCAGAAACGAAAGTTAATATTTGCAAGACATGGAATTCCTGAAGCCCTAACATCTGATAATGGGCTTCAATTTAATTCTGAAACACTCCCAGCTAGCCTCAGCACAGAACGTTGATTTTGAATAGAAGACTAGTAGTGCACTTCACCCCAAAGCAGTGGAGAGATCAGTGGACCCACATAAAGCATTCCTGCCACTCTATCAACAACATTTGCATGTGGACTGTCTCCAGCAGAACTCCTGATGGGAAGATGAATAAGAATGCTTCTGCTGTGGCACTGATATGGTTTACATCTAAGTAGCCCAACCTGTAGGAATTTTGAAAACAGGATGCTGAAATAAAACTTTGGTAGCAGTAAAACTGTTTAAGATTTGTCACAGAACACAAGCACTACCTGAACTGAAACAAGGGAACAAAATGGATCCAAGGCTCCCAGATTTATGGAACTGTTCAGAATTTGGCAGAAGCTCCCAGATCCCACCTACTACAGATTCCAAAAGAATTTCTCCAGAGGAATGGAGTTCATCTTCAATATTTCCCAACATAACAAAAAGAGTTTATAATGCAAGTTGTAATCTTTAAAGAAAGGAAGACATTCCCATTCTCTGCTGCTAAGGGCTTGGGTCGTTATGTTTATGTTCCCATATTACAACTGGATTTTATTGTGCCTTTGTCTGGAACATTACACACAAATGTACATATCTTTGCCATGCATAAGTACCTACATAAAGTGATCAAATCACCTCTCAACCTTCTCTTTAATAAACTGAAAAGACTGAACTCTAAGCGTCACATTGCAAGATTTGTTTTCTAGCTCTTGGATCATTTTCTGGCCATCCTCTGAACTCTCTCCAGTATTTCCACACACTTTCTGAAGTGTGTACACCAGAACACAGTATTCTAGTAGGTTTCTGAGTTGTAGCTGTGTTACTCTGTATTAGTAAAAACAAGGAGAAGTCCTTGTGGCACCTCAAAAACTAACAAATATATTTGGGCATTAGCTTTCCTGAGCTAAAACCCACTTCATCAGATACATGGAGTGGAACATACAGTAGGAAAGTATAAATACACAGCATATGAAAAGATGGGAGTTGCCAAGTGCGTGCGGCAGGGGGAGAAGGGAGGGAGAGAGTCAGTGCTAACGAGCTAATACAATTAAGGTGGAAGTAGAGGTTTTACCAAAACTGCACGCAGAAGCAAAATGACTTCCTTACTTTGGAGTGCTATTCCCATTTTTATACATCTAACCATCACATTAGTCTATGTGGCCAGAGGACTGCACTGAGAGCTTGGAGCCAACATGGTTATCTACAATGTCTGCTCAGCCTGTTTTCGGATCCCAAATCCCGCTTTCTAGCGAGGGTCCGGTGTCTAATAAAATCACCCCAGGAGAGAACCACGCCACAGAGGTACAAGGGTAGTTTTGCCAAGGTAACAGAGTCAGCTCTAGTGGCTTCTGCCAATACAGTTCTGTTGGTCAGGGACCACATCTTTTCAACACCCCTGTCTGACAGAGCTGTGCCCTCAGAGGTTCCTACCATGGACACAGCTGAGTCACTGCTCTCCAAGACAGTTTCATACAATGTAGACACTACCTGCACTCTTGGTTCCCAGAGATATGATGTTGTATTTGGCTTTATTCACATACGTTTTATTTGCTTGTGGTCATTTAACTAGGTAATTCAGATCATTCTCTAACAGTAACCTGCCCTCTTCACTATTATCCCCCCAATCTGTTTCACCTGCATTTTACCAGCAAAGATTTCACATTATTGATAAGAAATTGAGCTGTCAATCAGTTAATGCCTATGATTTACATAAAACAAATTAACTAGATAAAAGTCATGATTCATTGCAGTTTTAATCGCACTGATAAAAAATAGAATAGCAATTTAAATAATATAACTATTGGTAGATTTTTTTCTACATTTTCAAATATACTGATTTTAATTACAACAAAGAATACAAATGTACAGCACTCACTTTATATTTTTATTACAATATTTGCAGTGTAAAATAAACAAAAGAAATAGTATTTTTAATTCACCTCATAAATACTATAGTGCAATCTCTATCATTAAAAAGTCCAATTTATAAACGTAGTTTTTACATAACTGCACTCAAAAGTTGGATTATCTTTCATCAGGAATCCATTCACAACAAATGTTAATAGTGTTCCAGAGGATCTGCAGGAGGAATTTTTGGATCTGAAAAATTATTTTGCGACCCAAGACGTGTACCAGCAGTCTACCACAGAGAAATTTTAGGCCAGTATGACTAGGAGTTACCTAAATCTGTCAGCACACGCAGTCAGATTTCTTTTGCCATTTGTATCAGCTTCTGTGTGAGATACGGGATTTTCGTGTTTGTTACACATTAAGTCCAAACAGAGGAATCAGCTCGCAGCAGAAAGCGATATTCGTCGTGCATTATCAAGTACCACTCCAAACATTGAAAAGCTAGTCAATGAGAAGCAAATCCAAACATCTAGTAAGAAAGAAAATTTCAAACCAAAATGTGTGTTCTTTTTAATCATGTCTCAACCTAAATAAATAAAAATGTGGCAGTCCACCAAAATTTTTGATTGGCTTGGTGGTCCATGGAGTGAAACGAGTTGAGAACCACTGTTTTAGTTAAATAAAACAATTTAGATGTCTGTCTGGTGATGTTCTCCTCCTAATATAGCATGTCAAGAAAATCCTCCAAATATTAATGATTAACCTGTTGAACTGGAGATAGTTCATCTCCCAATGACTTCATAAATATCTGCTTCAATTACCTTTGGTAAATGAAATATTTGATCATTCATTTTCTGATATAGCTGTAAAACGAATCTGAAAACTTTTCAAAATAAATCACTGTTTAAAAATGTATAGTCTGTACCTTCTAAAAATGAAACCTATAGCTAGCTCTGAGTTCTGAAGAATATGTATTAAGGTTATAACCACCAACAAGAATGTCCTTTTATGTAGAAAACCATGATTAAATGGAGACTTCCTGACTAGTGATTTAAATAATGATTTAAATCAATTTGATTTAAATCAAATCCACCCTGGCCAGAAGGGGCCACTGTGATCACAGCCTAACCTCCTGAAGAGCACAGGCCAGAGAACTTCCCCAAAACAGTTCCTAGAGCAGATCTTTTAGAAAAACACCCAAACTTGATTTTAAAATGATCACTGATGGAGAATGTGCCACAACTCTTGGGGAACTTGCTCCAATGGTTAATTACTTTCACAATTAAAATCTTCCACCTTATTTGCAGTTTGAAGTTGTCTAGCTTCAACTTCCGCAGCTGCAGTGGCCAGTGCGGCTGACCCCAGAGCCAGTTGCTCAGATGTGGCGCTGCTGCCAGAGTGACCCCGGGGCCCTGCTGAAGCAACCGCATAAAATCACAGAACCTCAGGGTTGGAAGGGACCTCAGGAGGTTCTAGTCCAATCCTCTGTTCAAAGCAGGATCAATCCCCAACTAAATCATCCCAGCCATGGCTTTTGTCAAGCCTGACCTTAAAAACCTCCATAGAAGGAGATTCTACCACCTCCCTAGGAAACCCATTCCAATGCTTCACCACCCTCCTAGGTAAAAAGTTTTTCCTAATATCCAACCTAAACCTTCCCCCACTGCAACTTGAGACCATTACTCCTTGTTCTGTCATCTGGTACCACTGAGAACAGTCTAGACCCCAGGGACAGCTGCTTGGGAAATTCCTGGGGCCAGCCACAGAATCCATCTGCCTCAGCAGCAGCAGTCCTGGGAATGGCCGAAGGAGCAGCCCAGGGGAGCACCCAAGCATCAGCCCCGGGGCAGCCCCAGGAAACACCCAAGCAGCAATGGCCCAGAAGGTGCCTAGAGGAGCAGCCCCAGAGTCTCTTTAGTAGAGCAGTCCCTGGGGACCTTGAAGTAGTGAGCCACCAGGGCAGTCAGCCACCACCGGTGGAGTATAGGCTCTCCGAAAAGCAGGGGCCCCAGGAACAGAGATTTAGTCATCATAGGTATTTATCCTAAAAGTCCTGGACAAGTCAGAGCCGTTAATTTTTGTTTGTTGCCCGTGACTTGTCCATGACTTTAACTAAAAACGCCCATGATTAAATCCTAGCTTACCCATTATTAAATATGCGTTTCCCATGTAGGTACTTACAGACTAATCAAGTCACCTCCTAACCTTCTCTTTGTTAAACTAAAAAGATTGAGCTCTTTAAGTCTATCACTAAAAGGCATGTTTTCTAATCCTTTAATCATTCCCTGGCTCTTCTCTGAACCCCCTCCAATTTAACAAGATCCTTTTTGAGTTGCAGGCACCAAAACTGAACACAGTATTCCAGCAGCAGTCACACCAGGTCTAAATAGAGGTAAAATTATCGTTCTAGTCCTGTGTGAGAATCCCCTCTGCTTACACAACCCAGGATTGCATTAGCTCTTTTGGCCACAGGGTGACACTGGAAGCTCACATTCAGTTTATCTACCACAGCCCCCAAATCTTTTTCAGTAGCTGCTTTCCAGAGTAGTCTACACCATTCTGTAAGTATGGACTACATTCCTTGTTCCTAGATGTACACTTTTACATTTGGATGATTTAGTTGGGGTTGGTCCTCCTCGAGTCCCTTCCAACCCTGATATTCTATGATTTAGCCATTTTAAAACACATATTGTTTACTTGCACCCAGTTTATCAACCAATCTAGATTGTTTTGCATCAATGAGTTGTCCTTTTCACTTTTTGTGTCATTTGCAAATTTTATCAGTGATGATTTTGTTTTCTTACAGATCATTGATACAATATTAACTAAAGCAGGGCCAAGAACTGATCCCACTGGAAACACCCATTCAATGATGATTCGCTGTTTACAATTATAGTTTGAGAACTACCAATTAGCCAACTTATGTGCCATGTTAATTTTATATTGGTCAAGTTTTTTTTAATCAAAATATTGTACGGTACGCAAGTTAAACACCTTACAGAAGTTTATGTATATTATGTCAACACTATTCCCTTTATCAACCAAACTTATAATCTCAAGCACTGGAACAATAACTGACATATGGTGAAAGTGTGTCTTTTTTTTAAAACTTGACAACCAGAAAGTTGCGTGACACTTGTTTCCCGATGAAATTTATTATGGATGATTAAATTTGTCCCAAAGTTTCTGATTGTCCTCAATGAATCATTACTGGCTCTAACAAAGAGTCTTGTAGCACCTTATAGACTAACATATTTTGGAGCTTAAGCTTTTGTTGGCGAAGACCCACTTCATCAGATGAAACATCCACTCCAAAAGACTCTGTCGCTTTTGCAGATCCAAGCTACCCCTCTGATACTGGCTCTGAGTTGAGGTTGTTTGAGCCAACTTAACTGTGCATTTTCATGTTTTCAGAAGCTATAAGATGTAAGATTTAACCTTAACTCTGCATTCATGTCCTGGGTTGGTTTAAAAAACAAACAGATATTTGCTGATTTTTCTAGTTCTATACATCTGATCACAAGTATTTAAAAATAGGATGATTCTTTTCTTTTCATTCTCAGCCCAGAGGAGGAATAGCTTGTTTATAGATAAGACAGACAAAACCAACTATTGAGGGAAAGCCACAAGAACAGAGTTTTGTATTTTACTTCTGAACATGGGGAGGCCCTTTCCCTACTCAAAAGATTAAGAGTTTGATGGGTAATTAGCTATTCATAGAATTTTACCAGAGAAACTGCAGACCAGGGGTCTCATTGCACACACAGCTTTCTCTGCTACCTCTCCCCACTCAATGTGTGTCCTGTTCTCCGCTCTAACTTCTGCCCTCCCAATCCAGGGCCCCAAAAGCAAACACAATCCTGCCTCTACTAGTTTTTAACTCCGATCCCCCTTTCCTGGAGCCCTAAGTGCATCCTCATCTCCATGTCCTTGCCTGAGGCTTCAGACTACACAAATTACATATTTGAGGGCCAGAAGTGACCATTATGATCATCACCTGACCTCGTGCATAGCACAGGCCAGAGACTTTTACCTAATCATTCCTATATCTAGCACAGTAACTTGTGATTGAAGCAAGCATATTTTTCTTCTTCTTAGGTCTGGCCCATGCTTACAAGTTTTACTGATAACTATTCCAGATAGGGTTATGATTTTTTCCCCTAGCAATTACATGGGCGAATGGAGTTATACAGGTGTAAAGATGACACACTGGAACAGTTAGTGCCTTTTCCATACAGGAATAGGTATAATGGTAAGAAGCAGCTTGACAGCAATACAACCAAGTCCAAACTAGGGGAGCTGTTCCACTTTAACTATACTGGTACATAAAAAATGAGGAAGACTTTGTAGCACCTTAGAGACTAACCAGTTTATTTCAGCATAAACTTTCATGGGCTATAGCTCACTTCATCAAAGTCTTCCTCGTTTTATTTACGGATACAGACTAATACAGCTGCTAATTTTAAGCCTATACTGGTACAGGAAACAAAATCTTGTGGCACCTTAAAGACTTTCCTCTGCTATTCCAGACTAACACGGCTACCTCTCTGATTCTATACTGGTACAGTAATTTATGTGTAGTGTAGACAAGCTTTTGTAGCCCCCTGCGCATTAGCTGTCACTCCTGCTTCAGATCACAGACTGCACTCCTTTTGACAATAGCTAGAAGCCTCTCAACCTGGAGGGCATGCGGTCCAAGGTCCAAAGGCAGAGGCATCACCTGAATAATGAGCTCTGACATCATGATGGAGATGGGCTGTCAGCTACAGGCTCACGTAAGCTGTGTACACCAGACATTGCTTTACTCAGGAAGGAGGCGATTTACTATGTAGATTACAAGCATTTCTATACAAGGTAAAGAAAGATGACCATGTCACAGTTAGACATAGACTTCAGCTGCTACAAGACTAGAGGCTGCATTCTAGAGAAAGGCCCAATCTCTAGATCCAGCATTTCCTGAGGTGTATGTACTGTTTCCTTTACCTCCCCCTCTTTCTCACAGCTAGTGATATTGAATTTTCCCCAGCACAAATACACCAGGACCCTCACTATAGCCCAGGTGTCAGCAACCTTTCAGAAATGCTGTGCCGAGTCTTCATTTATTCACTCTCATTTAAGGTTTTGCATGCCATTTATACATTTTAAGGTTTTTACAAGGTCTCTTTCTACAAGTCCATAAAATATAACTAAATGATTGTTGTATGTAAAGTAAATGAGGTTTTTAAAATGTTTAAGAAGCTTCCCTTAAAATTAAAGTAAAATGCAGAGCCCCCCAGGTCTGTGGCCAGGACCTGAGCAGTGTGAGTGCCACTGAAAATCAGATCACGTGCCACCTTTGGCACCCGTGCCATAGGCTGCCTACCCCTGCTATAGCCCATGGTTCAGGATCCATGCACAGTCCTGTGCTAACACGGGGGACGCATTGCCATGGATCCCAATTAAAATATTTAAAATTGGGATTCATGGCAATGACCACGCTGTACGCGACCCCACGCTGTAGCAAAACAGGCTATAGTGAGGGTCCACTGTACTATAGAGAATACCCAGAACAGCCGCTTTTAGTCACAGGAAATTCTACACACATTAATGAACTCAGAGCTGAGTTCATTTCGCCACAGATGAAAAAAGGAGAAATCTCAGAACCTGGGATTTTAGCACAGTAGGAAGTTACTGGTGAATTCTGGCATACTAAGTGTTACTAGACTCTAGAACAGCGGTTGGCAACGTTGGCACGCGGGACCGCAGGGTAAGTACCCTTAGCTGGCCCCGCTGCTTCATCTACCTGTTGGCTCGCCACGCAACGCTTCCCACGGCCCCCATTGGACCGGGACAGCGAACCATGGCCAGTGGGAGCCACGGGAAGCGGCGCATGGCAAGTCGGCAAGTAAATAAAGCAGCAGGACCCACTACGGGTACTTACCCTGCAGTCCCGCGTGCCGACTGCTGCTCTACAGTACTAAACATCTACAGACGTTTGCTACATATAGTCTAAGGGGCACTTAATACCATTTGTTAGCAGCCCTTATTTCTGCAAGTCTAAATAATTGTTTTGAACCCATCCTGTAATAGTATAGTACTGGGGTACCCAGGAACTGGCAAATTAGCTCACACAATACAATTATTCCTACTACTGTCCCACAGTACATCGGCCACCCCACAAGCCACTGCTCATAGCAATTGGGCCAGGAACTCTGGTAGAGGATCTCAGAGGGCAGTGTCCTTGCCTTTATCCAGTGGCAAATGATGCAAGTGTGGAAGCTCTGTAACATACCAGCTACACACAGGCCAATGCTAACAGTCTAATTTTTCATCACAGAGACGGCAGAGAAGTCTAAAGCAGTTTAAATAAGTCATAGGAGTTTAAATGGGAGGTCCTGTGGCCTAGTAAATAGAGCCCTAGTCTTGGGTTCAGGAGACCTGAATTATATTCCTGGGTCTGCCACTGGATTACCTTGGGCAAGTCACTTTGCCAATGCTTCTCCATGTGTAAAATGGGGATAGTGATACTGTTTTGGGAACTCCTAGTGAAAAGCACTATATAACGGCTATGTATATTAAGAGAAATGTTACACAGCTTTAACTAAATGGATTTTAAAGCAATCTCTATAAACCAATGCAAAGCCCAACAGAGACATTTAAACCAGTTTACCCTTCCCTTAAATCAGTCTGGCAATTTGATAATTCACTGACAGAAGCTAAACCAGTTTAAGCATTGGCTAAACTAGTCTAAGTCACCAATAAACTGGGTTTTGACTGATTTAGCTACATAGATTTAAATTCTATTTAAACAGTGTGACTTTTCTCAGAGAAGGCCTAAATCAAAGTTTTTCACTTCTAATGAAAGCCTGCAGCACCTCAGGTTACTCAAGGCATATTTTTATTTCTTAACTTCACACACTACCCTTATCTAAAAGCCTCTTCCCTAAATTTCAAAGAGCCAAACAAAAAACATTTATGCTTGTTCTAAGAGAGACTGCCAATTTGTCATCACTTTTGAGATATACATCAAGGCCATTTTTTGGTTTGTCTGCTATCTTGCTCAAAAACTCTGATGGCATAATTCCTTCAGCATATTGAACTGGCTCTCCACCCTCACAGTAAAGAAAAGTGAAATTATAAGTGTATGGAAGAAGGGAGTCAACCCTCAAATTCTTGCATTACAGTGGTCCCATTAAGTTTCAGATTTGATTCCTTTCCTAAGACTGATTATCTCCAAAACCCGCACAAGTAAAATGGCTAGTGGCTGGTGGGGTCTAGCTGAAAACTACAAGTACTCTACCCAGAGTACCAATGGTTTTATCTGCAGATAACATTCCCAGTGCCAAAAGCCCTGAATCAGCAGTGGTCTCAACGATCATCTAATATACAGCCACTTCCATGTCTTGTGAGTTATTCAACAGACCCAATTTCTACATGCAATGCCACTGGAGCTGCAAGCTGAGGCATTCAAATTGGCAGTCCTGATTTAAAGATGAAGGCAGGGTAGTAGCAGGATATATTCTGTGAGGGGACCAATGACGCTGGAATGCACTACCACTTCTGGGCATGCCAAAGATCAGATGTGGAAAAGACTATTCTGGACATGCTGTAATGCCCGTCTTTTTACCCACACACATGTAGGATATAGGGCCCTGATATAGGGATTATAATGCATGTTGGTTTTACTGTAAAGTATTATGGTGGTTTATGTGGGCAGTTATTTGGTAATTTATCTTTCTGCAGACTTTAATTGCCAGGTATAGGTGTTCTAAACTGAACTGTAATCAAGACCATACCAGACCTCCAATAGCCAATTAGAATCCACCAAAAGGCAGTACCATGCCAGCTTCCGGAACCTCTCTGCTCAAATGTTATAGCTCCTTTACTAATCCATCCTATGCTCAAAGCACACTGGGAACTAATCTAGAAAAAGTAACCACCACTTTTCTAGCAAAGCTAACAAATGATAAACTTCATAAGTAAAGGGATCCTATCAACTTAAATTCCATGTCTGGAAATCTTGTGCCTATTATATTTAAAGTGTCTATGGTTACTAAAATTGAAATTTAAAGGAAAAAAATATTTGTTTTTCCACTGTCCTCCCTTTGTGTATTTAACAGCATTTTGTGTTAAAGGTAGTTTCACGGTTTCCCTTAAAACTCAGGCAAAGTTTTTCTTGCTGAAAAGACCCTCAAATATCAAGAGGAACAGAAAAAGAAAACTCTTAGTACTCAATGGAATCTACCACTGCCAACTGAAGACCCGACCCTCAGTTGATCCATTAGATATCAAGATCATGTAATTATAGCTGCTCAGTGTTGGAGTACACTAAACCCCCAAGGTAGCAAGAGTGTGCCAGATATACCACAATTCTGAGGCAAGCACTGCAAGTACTTCAGCAGCTAAGCCTTGCTGGTGCTAGCTCTGGTAGGTTCAAACAACCATTCAGACACATTGCTAAAGCAGCAGGGGGAAGAAGGGGCGGGCAGAAAAGAGACAGGTTACAAATACCTCCTACACAGCTAGGGGCAAGAGCAGTGTAGTGGGGAAGGGGCTGATGGGAATTGTGCTTCCCTGCTTATCACATCCATCACAAACTGTATTTTGTCATATGGTGCTGGATTGCCGTATTCCAGTTTTCCTGTAGCATCCATGATCATAGAGTCTAACAGACAAGTCCCTGTGAACAGTGACAGCACCTCTAGAGGTCATCTAACTACAGACTGGACACCCCACATACATACCAACAGCAGGACCAGCACCAAACTGAGAAGCTGCAACTTTATGAGCAGATGGCAAACTTTAATCCAGATTATGAAGACAACCTGGCTAGGTTAGTGTAACATGGTTTATGGAGCTACCTTTGAAATCTTTTCATAGTATTGCAGCAGTTAATAGTTTATCACCAAAATTGATTAGGGGCCTTTGCCTGTTATAATAGGCGACACACCTATGCTCCACACTGCCTGTTATAAACCAAGTGCACTTGCCTATCTTGACGGCTATGTTTAAAGCTGTATACCTAAATCCAACCATGGGTAATGCCTGGGAAACACAATAAGGCCAAATGGCTGTATTCAACAGAGACTACAAGTCTCAGCATGCATTAAGAATAAGATGCCTGACTGGAGCATTGCATGCCAGGATCTGTAGTTTAGATAGGCCACCTCTCCACATTAAACACAAGAAGCTTCAATACACTCTCATATACAAAAGTTAGAGATGAGCCCCTAACAAATTTCCAATACAGCCCCCTTGGGTTCAGCTATATTCTTATTTTACAGAAAAGTCCTTCCCAGCACAGATATCTACAATCCTGACTTCTTACTAATTAATTTCTATACATAAATGTGACTATATAAGCCTCTGTAATTTACATTTTCTACAGTGCTTTGATATTTTACAAGCAAAACCGAGATTATGACCGCAAGTCACTGTGAAATAAGGAATTAGTTAATTTCTGAGTAAAAAGGGATAAACCATCACAAAATGTACTTTGTTCATTTAACTGTTAACAAGTGGTTAGCTTTGTTTACAATATGTATAGTGTTCTAAAAAAACTTTCGTAATATATTTTACAGAAATAATGAGACATCACTGTAGTTCCCTTCTATTAAATCTTGTGAGAAACGGGAAGACTGCCTTACACGTTCAAATTATGGGGTTAAATTATGCAGTTAAATTTTATCGTATTTAAATTTTCTAAAAATATTTACAAAGAAATAAAGAGTTTTCCATTTTCAAACTCAAGTTAAACAAGACACACCATCACCCTGAGGCACTATAAATTAACATAGTAAAGGTCCCTGCCCTGAACAGTTTACAATCTAAACACAGGACTAGCAAGGCAGAAGAAAGGAAGCTTTACCTCCATTTTACATGAGGAACTCAATTGCAGACTAAGTGTAAGCCAAAGGTTACAAGGAAGGCTGTGGCAGATCCAAATAATCACACCACCAGAGTCCACGTGAAGCACCCTAACCACATCCCCTGCACCCTTAGAATTCATAAATACAAAGATGCTTTGAATTGCACATGGGAAGCCAAGTGAATCCCAACCACATCCTAATTAACTTGCCCATTTAAACAAGTAATCTTTTCCTAAGATATGGTAAACTTTATTTTTGTTTTAAAATGATTAGGGGTTTGGAACAGGTCCCATCTATGGAGGAGAGATTAAAGATGCAAGGACTTTTCAGCTTGGAAAAGAGGAGACTACGTGGGGATATGATAGAGGTCTATAAAATCATGAGTGGTGTGGAGAAAGTGAATAAGGAAAAGTTTTTTACTTGTTCCCATAATATAAAAACTAGGGGCCACCAAATGAAATAAATAGGCAGCAGGTTTAAAACAAATAAAAGGAAGTAGGTCTTCACACAGCACACAGTCAATCTGTGGAACTCCTTGCCTGAGGAGGTTGTGAAGGCTAGGACTACAACAGGGTTTAAAAGAGAACTGGATAAATTCATGGAGCTTAAGTCCATTAATGGCTTCTAGTTAGGATGGGTAAGGAATGGTGTCCCTAGCCTCTGTTTGTCAGAGGGTGGTGATGGATGGCAGGAGAGAGATCACTCGATCCTTATCTGTTGGGTTCACTCACTCCAGGGCACGTGTCATTGGTCACTGTCGATAACAGGATACTGGGCTGGATGGACCTTTGGTCTGACCCAATACGGCCTTTCATATGTTCTTTATTTTATTTTTGAAGTATAGCAGAATGTAGTGGATCACACTTAATGCAGTACTAAAAATTAATCTACAATCACATTATTGGAAATATGTATTATGAAGTGTAACTTTAAAGGTCCTGAACTCAAAACCTTGAAAACAAAGTCGAAATTTATTCACTAAGCAGTGTTATTGGTTAAAAGCCACAGTGATTTAAGGCAGGGGTTCTCAAACTATTGAGAACTGCGACCCCTTTTTAGTTTCTCTTGGCGCAGCGGACCCTTGTATGTCCGCCGAAAAAATTAACTTCGCATTCGGCGGCTCTTTTTGGCGGACATGCCGAGCACTTTCAGGAGCGCTCAGCATGTCTGCTGAAAATAGCCACCGGATGCGGAAGCGATCGCGGCGGCAGCTTTTCGGCGGCACTAGCAGCTCGCGACCCCTTGGGAGGCGGCCGGCGACCCCCCGAGGGGTCGCAACCCACGGTTTGAGAACCCCTGATTTAAGGGCAGACTTTGTTCATTGGAGACCTTCCATATTGTTTCATGAATCTAAATGACAAAGTATTTAAAACAACATCACAATGGGGAGGTAACACCACCATATTTAAGGTTGAGACGAGCCTACTGTTTAATATATGAACTTCAAGTTTAGTTCCAGAGGCATTCAAAATTTAATAAAATGTGTTTTGCTCATTCAACAAAAGAATAAGACATTTTCATACAAATACAGTCCTCCATAAATAGGGAACTCAAATGTCAAATTATCTTTACAACACTGGGAGTCTGTGCAAAAAAACACTACATCATTTAGTATTGTCAAGAAAAAACGCCAAGTTCCACCTTGAACTTGATCTTGTCTTGTAGTATCAATAGATATGCTTTAGTTAAAAAGCATAGTTATGTGATTTCATATTTATTCTTTATCAGTGATTTCCATACCAAATTGGTTCTCTTCAAAGGACAAAAAAGGATTATCTTTTGAGAGCACCAGCACTCAAACCTGTTTCCTCTGCCACTGACATAACAGGTAAAAGATTGCGATCCTATTGACGCCCAAGACAGAAGAGAACCTAGCTCACCCTCCTTTAGTGGAATGAACTCTGCGGGGCCAATGGGAATAAGCTTGTTTGAATCAGTAAGTTAGCAGCCATGACAAACACAACGTCTGTTCACAACGAGTAAAGTGGTACCATTTTCAGCCTCTTGTTTGACCATAAACACACTAAGGGTTATATGGGGTGTTCCATTCCAAATCCCTTTTCAATTCAGAGTTTTCTTAAAATTCTTTAAGGGATAAAATTTCTCATAGATTGTCTGAACCCAAAAGATGGTTTTTAAGTGAGAAAAAAATCAGTTCACGTAGTGCGGAGTTAAATGGGTAAACAAAGTTTTCCTTTTTAAACTGCTTTTTTGTATTCGAGAGACTGAAATACCAGCTTTGTTCAAACATAGCCTTTCCAAGTAATAATAATAATGCCTATGTGCTATATTGGTTTCCATCCATAAATCTCAAAGCACTTCACAATCCTTAATATACGTATTTTCACTACACCCTGTGAGGTAGGGAAGAATCATCATCTTCATTTTTATACATGGCAAACGACAGCAGAGAGGCTAAGTGACTTGTCCAAGGTCAACAAGAAGATCATTAGAGAGTAGGGAAATGAAACAGGTCTCCCAGTGCCCTAATGACTGGACCATCCTACTTGCTCCAGGTTATGAACCACTAAACCTAAGTACTTAAGCTTAGAATTTCAGGATTTTTGTACATTTATGATTTCCAGAACAATGTTTACTAGAACACATTGCACATACTATTCTATAAGGTTCACAGTTGCAAATGTTAGTGACAAATTTGTGTGCAAACTTCCAATATAACTTGCTTTCAGTTCTGCAAATTTTTCCTTTGGGGCCTATAACTTTTCAATCTTGATCTCAGCCTTAGATGAAGTTTTTTAAAAAAATCCCTTTACCCACTTTCAAAAGTAAAGGAAAATTAACACACTACTCCAGTAACTGAAAATTGGCTGAACACAAAATCTCCAGACTTATCACATAGTTCATCATTCAAGAGGAAGAATGCATCTTTGCTAATTACAGAAAAAACTAGAAACTGGGAGCAGCTGAAAAATTGTTTCTTCAGCATGCTCAGTGGGAATAAGCTAAGATTTCAGCAGTTTAATAAACCCCTTTCCTTTGTAGCTCAGTGAAGAGGCCAGACAAACTGCATATTCTCCCTGCTCAGTAGGGACAGGCATTACTGCTAGGAAGACTTGCTGCAGAAATACGGTAAAAGTACCACTGAAAGAGCAAATTCCTGCAAAACAGCAACTTCAGCAAGGAAAGGAGAAAATTGAAGACATGAAAAATTGTAGATTTCACAATTTATTTTGCTTAGGGTTTAAGATTAGTCCCCTTTTCCCATTGTCAAGACCAGGGGTGGCCAACCTGATGAATTACTGTAGTTCTTTAGCAATGTTGGGCTGGTCTCCACTGGGGGGTAGATCTGCTGTAGATACGCAATTTCAGCTACGTTAATAACGTAGCTGAAATCGAAGTCTCTACAGCCGACTTACCTCCCATCCTCACGGTGGCAGCAGGCGGCGGCACAGTCCCCCGGTGACTCCAGCTTGCGCCTCTTGAGGAGTTGGACTTCCAGAGTCGACAGGGGCGCTGCTGGCGATCGATTTATCGCATCTTAACGAGACGCGATAAATCTATCGCCAGAAGAACGATCCTTCCCACACGTAGTGAAGACAAGCCCGTACATTGGTAAATTCTGACATTCTTAGGCTCAGGTTGGCCACCCCGGTCAAGATACTTTTGGATGTAAACAGTGTCATTGTCTTTTACCCCAGACCCTTACTGTCTACAAATGAAATAACGAAGGCAGCAACAGTGTTACAAACTAACTGCTGCCACATCCCCTTCCTTCAAATGAAGCATGAACTTTAAAGTCTAAATCAGCCTAATAACCAGAGGTAAAACCCCCAAAAAATTAAATACAAAAGTTGTTAACATAATATTTTTATTTAAGGATGAATAAGTGAAGAAACAGAACTGTTAAGGTTTTCATATTAATCTTCATTTGCCCATATAATATATGTATTTAAATGTATATTCATTACTTACAATACTGATTATGTTAATGTTACTACAAAAACCTTCACATACCTATATCCTGATGTGTACTAAAAACTTAACCTTCATATTTAATTAGCATATTATACATATATTAAATGCATTTAACTGCTCAAAGAATAAGTCCAATGTGCATGCACAGGAGCAGAGTAACTAAGTGAACCTTGACTTTTGAATTTCTTGAACTTCGTGCATGTTGTTTGTATTACCACAGTGCCGTAAAGGAACACCATTCAAGATATTTAAAATCCACATTTTGGTCTGTTATTGCATTAAACATTTTTTAAAAGCTGACATCTGCATTTCTCTCAGTGGGGACACTAAAGACAGACAAGTCAGTCTGTCAATTTCATTTTCAGGTTATCGTGCACTAAACCCCAGTATTTCAGCTACAGAAAGTGCAGGAGAATATTTGTATTTTTAAAAAACCTGTTTCCACTGGAAATACTTGCATAGTTCATGTAACATTTCTACTGATCTTAAGGTTTGTTTTTAAAGAGCATAAACTTGGGGTGAAATCTGATCCAGCAGCATCTTTAATATTACATTAATGAGTTTTTTTCTAACTTAGCTTGAATGAACACAGTGCTTCTCAAAAGGAGAGTTGGCTGCAACTGACAGCTACCTGTAAAAGGGAATTAAAGTATATGCAAGATTTGATCATGCCACCTTGGACTGCAAGCTCAGATATCATTAGCTAATCAGTGTTGCATTCAGGTCAGGACAACACCAACAAATCCCAGGGTGGTCTAGTGTTGTCAGTAATGTCTTCCCACTGAGTCAGCAGTGAATTAATGCCCCATTTATTGTGATGGGGGTGCTGCAAAAGAAAGACTGACTTGCAACTACTGAAGATCCCTTCATACTTTTTACACAAGTGAGGAAGACAGACATGGTGCCCTGGCCAAATTCTAAATTGGGTAATTACTGCTGTCCTGTTGTAGTGTTCTATTAAATAACTGCCACGTTCCACCCACAAGGTGGCTGCACTTCAGTTTGCATGCAGAGATTACTCAAAGTTGACTTTCTATATCACAAAAATAAGATGTTATGCACAAACATAAGATGTTATACACCAATTTTGGAATAAGAAAATGATTTCTGATAGATAAGCAAATTTATTACAAATATTAATTCAGATAAAATGTACAGATAATCAGAAAACTACAAACTAACATGACATTTTACGGAAAAAACCTGGTAGTTAGATTTTGTTAGTACAAACCAGATGGGTGTTTGCAAAGACCATGACTGTTTTCAAACACTGGGGTACACTTATTTTACATATTACTTTATCACTGTCACATGAACTATGTATACAAATTTCAAGTTTTCAGATATACTAATTTTTAAAATATATTTTTATTGGGGATATGTTATCTCAGTAATTCAACATGGTACAATGTCCAACACAAGATGTATCTCAAAAAGTAGAGTGCTTAGATTTAAATTGTTTTTTAAAAGTCCAGTTCTCCTAAAAAGGAAATCTCTATTAAAACCAATTAGACAGTCCACTGCAGTGTTGCCTGCCAGCTACTCTTCAAACAATACAGTCGTGGCAAAAATGGCCCTTTGCCACATATCCTGCAAATTGTTGCTACATTAAATGTTGGAAGCAGAGTGTCATATTTGCAGAGGTGGCATTTGCCATATATTTCACTATCTACATCAAGGAAAATGTTCCAGCAACCGAAGGAAAATATTTCCTACATCGTTTGGTAGGCATCCAACTGCAGAAGAGGCTATATACTTTACATTTTCCTCTGTGGGTACAGCAAAAGGAGGAAAGATTGTGTTTTGCTGCTAGTTCCAAAGTTAAACTGGGCCACTATTTTGACTGTTCTCTGCTCTGTGAATGGAAAATCCCCTCTCAGCAGTAGCAGGCTGGTGTCTGCAGCACACACCCACTGCACACAGCAGAAATTCCAGTCAATAAGGCAAATGGGGCCCAGCCGATGGAAGGGGAGGAAGGAGACACACGAACAATAAGGAAAGCATCTGGCTGTATGACTAACTGGAAAAAGACTGGAGTCAGATGTAGATTGCAGTCCCAGATCCAAGGCTACCACTGTCTCTCTCGCTGTAGGAAACTCATATCAATTCTCACTATCCTAATTTTGCATAGAGAGACACAAGATGGGTGAGGTAATTAGAGTTCCACTGAACTCTTCAGTTCTGTGAAGTACAAAAACTTGTCTCTTACCGGACCAACTTCTATTGGTGAAATAAGAGATTACTTCACCCACCTTCTGTCGCTCATATCCTGGGACCAACATAGCTACAACAGTGGAAACTAGTTTTGAACAGACTGGAAACAACTAAAAAAAGCCAGCTCTGGGTTTCCAACCCACAACCTAGTACAATTCTATGAACCAAACAATGAAATCCAACCTGTAGTTTTATCCAGCTGGAGGAAGATTTACACACTTCTGCTTCAGGGCTGTGGAAATGCAAAAGCAAAGCCCTTTCTCTGAGCAGGAACCAGCCATCTCCTAAGCACAGTACTAATGGAGGCTGTTCTGCTGTCCTTCCCTGGAGACAGCAGCCAACACTACTGAAGCTTCTCACGTAGCAACCAGAGCTCCAGAGCCAACTGCAGCTGCTGTCACTGCCTTGAACACTTACCCACAGGATCCAAAGCAAAGCAACACCCTCCTTCCTTCCTTCACCTTTGTGCTTCAACCCAGAAGGCTGGAATCAAAATGACTTCCTGGGCCTGTTACAGAAAAATTCCTAGTACCTCCTTCATAGGTGAAAAGGGAAACTCCTACTCCCTATTAAGGAAATACTGAACTCTTTGTCTAGCCTTAGATATTTGCTTTTAACAGCAGCACCTCCAGAGCGTCAATTTGGATTAAAAAAAAAAAAAAAAGCCAGCAAAATCACGTTTTTTGCAACAATAGTCCCATCCCCCACAAGATATTAATTCACTCCCCTGCCCACAACCTCTGCCTGAGTGAACCTTAAACACTCCAATTACATAATGGGACAGAGAGAGACTGCAGGAGGCCACTGCAAGGCCTGCAAAGAGCTATTATCTCCTTAAAGCAGCACTGGCCTCTGCAGTGAGCTGGAAGAATCCCAATGGTATATTTTAATCACTGTACAATAAAATCCCAGCACCCCTCTGCACAACAGACTATCTGCTGCCTGTTGAGAATCCCCTTTATTACATCAATTTTCCCTGCTTAGTGGCACAAGGAACCACATCTCTGTTCCTTCCTTCTATCAGGAAACAGGAACGTGAAGTTCTTCCCAGAGCCACTTTCCAGCTTAGACAGCCAAGCCCAACATTTTACAAGACCTATGACATACAACAAAGGAGCTCTGTTTGAACAGTAGGCCACTGGCATCCAAGGACGAGCTGCTGGAGACACAGGTGACCTTGTCACAGCTGTATGCTGTTAAAAACATGAATTGTGTTTTAGTTAGGTCCTGAGCCTAAACAGCCAGGTAGGGAGAGTGGGAATCCACCCAGCAGGAAACCCATGACAGACAACCAAATGCAGGAAAATCCCTGCTGCAGCCTCCAGCACAAGGCAAGAAAAGAGGAGAGGATTATTAGTGAGCACACTGTACAGGCACCATGAGAAAGCAGAAAATGCAGGTCAAACACCTCCTCCCCCATACCCTGAAGGGACCAGCAGCTCAGAACTAACAGCAGAGACAGGAAAGGAAACAGCAGCCCAGAGCAGGCTGCTTCAAGACAGAGGGTGATCCTCTCATTCCTGTGAAGCAATAATCTTGGCGTGGAAGTGATTAGCACAAAGGGGGGCTTTCCCACAATAGTGACTTTCCCCTCTCCTTCTCTCTAAAAGCAGCTCAAAGAACACTGACAAAGCCCTCCACTGTACCGACCACCACCCACACACAGACTTGCCTGGGAACCAAAACAAACTGAATTAATCAGAATCTAAATCACCCTCTACCATGATAGCGACAACTCTGTCCTCCCAAGACAGGCAGATGCACACACGGAGGAGAAACGCCATGATTCCCTCTGGCAATTAGCTAGGAGTCCCCGTCCTCGCCAACCTCAGAGAGGGGTAGTCCCCCATACCCTGGCTGGGGCTCCCATCTATACAAACCCTCCCCACATCCAGACGAGGGACCCCCCCTTTGCTCCCCCACCCTCCTGCAGGCTTAGCCAGGGCTCTCCCCCACCCATTCGCTTCCATCCCAAGGCTCGGCCAGGGTCCCCCCACACTTAGATCCCCCCCCCGCACTCGGCCGCTCGTTCCCCCTCCCCCCGCACTCGGTTCCCACCTCAGGGCTCAGCCGCCGCCCCCCGGACTCGACTAGGGGGCCCCGCGGACTCGTTTCCACCCCCTTCCCCCCCTCGACTAGGCTGCGGGTGCCCCGCTCATCCCCACCCCCGGACCCGGCTTCGAGGGCCCCGCGCGCCGTCCCGCCTCGCGCCGTCCCCTGGGGACGGAGACAAGGCGGACAGGGAGCGGCTGCAGCCGGCCGGCACAGGCCCGTCACCCCGCGGGGCTCCCTTCCCCCAGAGCCCACCCCCTACCTGGCCGGCCCGTTGCCCGGGCCCCCGCGCGCCACTAGGCCCGGCTCGGCGCCACGGCGTTTCCTGGGCAGCAGACGGGACCGAGACCCTCTGCGGCGGCGGTAGCCTCGGCCCCTCCCCCTCAGCACCACTGGCTGCGCCTCTTCCACGGGCCTGGCGGAAACGGCACTGAGCGCACGGGGCTCCCCAGAGCTAGCGCCAGGGGCTATCTGGACACACCCACTGCCACTCCCCATTGGCTGCACTGTCGCCTAGCTCCACCCATTTCAACCATATACTGGCAGCAGCACCCCTTCGAGCTTCACCTACTCACACTTTCGATTGGCCCATAGTTGAGCAGATCCCGCCCACACCCACATCTCATTGGCTATAGTTGGCCCGACCAGTCGCTCTCGCCATAAAGGTGGATTCCTATTGGTGTCCCACGCTGCCACTGCGAAGGGAGTAGCGACGACAGAGAAGAGGCGCGAGCGGCTGCCTCACTGCAAGTACAGGAGCTCCCCTGCAACTTCGACGGCGACTCCCATTGGCTATGGGGTGTATCAGGCCTTCTTGAAGATATGCTCTGGTTGGCTGAGTTTCCCGTCAGTACCTGCCTTGTGCACGGAGTTAGAAGGGCTACGTGAGCGAGGGCGGAGCCGGCCTACGATTGGTTCGAGCGCCGCTTGCACCACGTGGGGGCGCCTCTCTCCCGGGGTGTAACTCCCGCCTCGGGACACGTGGCAGATAGAAGGGGTGGGTCGGCTTGTGAACGGGACTCCTAGCAGTGGCAGGGCACGGGCACGCGCACGCGCACGCCTGCCTCTCCGGCCCAGCGGCGGGGGGGAAACGGGAACGCGCGCACCCCCCGGAGGAATGCCCGCTGCGGGCTCCCGCTGGCCGCTCCCAGCGCAGAGAGCTGGGCGCGCGATCGGTGCCGCCACCGCGAGCTCGAGGCGCCGCTGTGATGCAATCAGGCGCCCGCTGCACTAGAAAACGGCTCGCGCCCAGACCCCCCCGAGCGGTGCACCAGCCGCCCGCAGGCAGCGCGGGAAGACACCCGCCCCGCCCCCGGCCCCGGCGGGCTGAGGCGAAGGAGAGCGGGGCGGAACCCCGCGTCCGCAGCCCATTCCCTGGGAAACGCCTTGGGCAGCGGCCCGTCTCAGCCAGGAAGGGGCAGGAAGTCAGCTCACAGGGGGAAAGACAGAGGCACCGGAGAGGGCAGGGCCTGGTCAACAACTCCTTCCTCGCGCTCTAGGAAACTGAACCCTAATTCCTGGATGCTGTGAGGGGGGCTAATTATAACGTAAAGTGTGCTAGGGTGTCGACCCCCCGCCCACACACTTTATAATTAGTCTCCCTGGAAACATTCCTAGATGCAGCTAAAGGGCAGCTGAAGCATGTTCCTCACTGACTTCCCACCTGAAAACGTGTCATCATCCCCAAGGACTGTGTGGTGGTGTCTCTAGTACAAGGGGACAAAAAGTCTGAAGAGGACATAAGAACGGCCATACTGGGTCAGACCAAAGGTCCATCTAGCCCAGCATCCTGTCTACCGACAGTGGCCAATGCCAGGTGCCCCGGAGTGAGTGAACCTAACCGGTATGATCGAGCGATCTCTCTCCTGCCATCCATCACCCCCCTCTGACAGACAGAGGCTAGGGACACCATTCATTACCCATCCCGGCTAATAGCCATTTATGGACTTAGCCTCCATGAATTTATCCAGCTCTCTTTTAAACCCTGTTATAGTCCTAGCCTTCACAGCCTCCTCAGGTAAGGAGTTCCACAGGTTGACTGTGCGCTGCGTGAAGAAGAACTTCCTTTTATTTGTTTTAAACCTGCTGCACGTCAATTTCATTGAGTGGCCCCTAGTTCTTCTATTTTGGGAACAAGTAAATAACTTTTCCTTATTTACTTCCTCCACACCACTCATAATTTTATATACCTCTATCATATCCCCCCTTAGTCTCCTCTTTTCCAAGCTAAAAAGTCTTAGCCTCTTTAATCTCTCCTCATATGGGACCCGTTCCAAACCCCTAATCATTTTAGTTGCCCTTCTCTGAACCTTTTCTAGTGCCACTATATCCTTTTTGAGATGAGGAGACCACATTTGTACGCAGTATTCAAGATGTGGGCGCACCATGGATTTGTATAAGGGCAATAAGATATTCTCCGACTTATTCTCTATCCCTTTTTTAATGATTCCTAACATCCTGTTTGCTTTTTTGACTGCCGCTGCACACTGCGTGGATGCCTTCAGAGAACTATCCACAATGACTCCCAGGTCTTTTTCCTGATTGGTTGTAGCTAAATTAGCCCCCATCATATTGTCAGCTAGCTTTTCATGTTACATTGCTGGTAATACATTTTTTCCTTATGTTGGCTGCAGGAACAAAGCCATGCTTCCTGTCACTTCAGTCACTGCACTAATCTCAGATGTCAATACTGGGCTAGGGGGGGAAAAAAACCCAAGCCTGATTCACTTAGAATCAGGCATATAATGCAACAGCCTAGCTCCTCCCATCCTCTTGCAGGATCTACAGAACAAACTGATGCAGCTTCCCAGAGACTGATCTGAAACACAATCGAGTGCCATCTTGTGGAGGAAATGCAGACTTTGCACACACACTATGACAAAATACAGATTGCGAAGAAGTCATTTTGAGCACTTAGGGCACAGCATGTCACTGGACAGCAAGTGGTGGCATCTTACTCCCCTCTATACTGCAACACGTCTATTATGTTATTTAATTCAGAGTTCATTCCAGCTTTGCCTTGACCCTTAGGATTCTCACTGAGTCAACTCATGCTCCAACCTCTCCAATTAAACCCTCATCTCCACTACAGCAGGCACCCTGCTCCATTTTCCAGTCTAGCTACCGTCACTTTAAGGGGATACTGCCCTAGCCTCCTCTCCCCATGACCCTTTCAAGTGCCATCTCCCTCACAAGAGTCAAGATCTTCACCTACCTATTGCCTCCTCAGCAAAGCTGCAGTGGCAAAGGGTTTTCCACCTCATCACTAATGCTGCTTTGAAGATTTGCTGCATCCACCAAGAGTAGCACAGAGAAGACAGGACACAACAGGAGTGCCACCTAGAGCAGCAGGATCAAGAGGAGACTCTGCAGACTCTCACCCCAATCTCTCCCACCTCTCTGGGGGGGGGGGGGGGGAATCTAGGGAAACTCTGGAAGTTGGAAGGTTTCCCAAGCATTAAAGCCTCTCTAGCTGCATCATCATGTGATGTCATGTGGAACAATCTCAAACTCTGGAAGGATATAGTTTGGCACTGAATAGCTTGAACTGCTGTGGGCCGTGTCCTCTGATTGTAAGAGCACAAGAGTGACTATGCAGAGCTTCCAGCATCTCATGACTCTTCCAAAGCAGATGTTGTAACCACATCATACCAGACAGGTGTGCTCACATTTAACCCAGGAACAGCCTAAACAAATCTGCTGCTATCAGCAGGCAAGAATTCAAGTGCACCCACTAGCACCTTTTCTTATCAGATATGTTCAAAACAGGCATTCAAATCATTCAACATGCAGCTGCTTCAGGAGCCCACTGAACTAGGGGGTTCTCTCCTTTTCCCAGAGTCTTAGCCAAAGCAAATGGAGAATCTACCACAAGAGCATTTCCTGTACTGCCCTAGCATAATGCACAAAAATGAATGCTGAATAAGCCAGGCAACTATAGTAACCACTCCCCCTTCTCCCATGAAAAGTAAAGTGGAAGAAGGAAAGCAGCAGTGGGATATTCCACTCTCTTCCTGAAGGCAAACAACTTGTAACAAAGCCAAATCAGAACAGTACAACAATCAGGAAATAGCTCTTTTTGGGAAAGGGACAATGTCAGGTTTGTACCGGATCAGGTGTAATGAGGAGCTGCTGGGAGCCTCTGACTACTAGTGCAGTGTAAGTTGCATGGTTATTCTGCAGTATTGCTTTGTAATCTAGCTACTTATACAGCTTCTATTTCTATAGATAGTGAGCAAATAGAGAAAGTGGCAGAACCAGGAACTGAATACAGATGTCTTGAGTCCTGGTCTAGTGCTTCAATTGTAACGCTATTCTACCACTCTATACAGCACCTCCAATTCTTACAAGTGGAGTATCTTATTCAAATGGGAGGTTTGTGAATGAGAACTAATGGGTGCCATCTTCCCTCCTTAAATTAACATATGATGCAGAAAACCTCTACCAATTGTTGGGCAACTACAGTTAACTATAAAATATCCAACATTGCTTATGTACTTGATAATTGTGTGCTTAACAGCATGGTTTCCATTAAAAGTCATCCCTGACTTCACCGAGTTTGTGACAGCCATAAAAATTGTGTCACCTCTACTCCAGCAAAGGACCTTATTTCCAGAACTCCTTGTTACTGTAATCTGAAACATGGGCACAAGCCTATAATTTGATGAAAAGTCTTAAATTTGCTATGCAGGTGAAATACAAACAGTAAGTAAGTGCTATTAGTGAATTTTAAGCACCTATACTGCCAGAAGCTGGTGATGGGTGATGGATCACTTGATTACCTACTCTGTTCATTCCGTCTGGGGCACCTGGCATTGGCCACTGTCGGAAGACAGAACACTGGTCTGGATAGATATTTGGTTTGACCCAGTATGGCCGTTCTTATATTCGAACACTGACACTACAGACAAGCATGATGGCTCCCCCCACCCCAAAACTATTCAGACATGTCAACACCTTGCTTATTAACAAGCATCCAAGTTTAATGTGGAGACCATATCCTGTAAGCCAAAAGCCTCTCCATAGGGAATACAGGAGGTCTGAGAAGGTTCTAGTCACAAGCCTAATGACAAAGCAATGCCTCTCCTCCTTTCCCCACTCAGTATATGTAACATTTAAAAACAAAGTGTCTTGGCAGTTCAGACCACAGGTAAGATCCAGTTCATGGGAGAGCCACAGTTTCACCTCTTCCAATTCCAGAACTGTTCTGTATGATGTATTTGGCATGAAGGTTTGTGGGGTTTTTTTGCCCGTTACAGAACTATGCAAACCTGGATGCTGCTGCCGCCATCCACCAGTACCTACAGACAGGCCCAATCAGCCACGCCTACGCACAACTAAAAGCCATAACTGTCACCCAAAGCACTCAGGGCTACTTTCTACCAACTGGATTGAATAAAGTTCACTAGAAATTCCACCTAACCACATGTGTTGTGTGAAACCACAACCAAAACCTAAAAGCAGGATATTGGAGTGGGAAAAAAATACTTACCTCCCTCCTGAATGTGAAAGTATAATCCTAGTTTAATGCCCATTTTCCTCACCTAGGGTAATTATTTCAACAGTATATTTCATAACAAGGTCAAGCCTGCACCCCTGCCACTATTCAGTTTATACTACCAGAATAGGCTTTAGGAGGACAGGAATTGTCAAACCAATGCTCTATTTAGTCCTGACAGTGGCCAGTCCCAGATACATAAGTGCAACAAATTCCCGTAGAAGGCAATTATAGAATAACCTGCTTAGAAGAGAAGTTTCTTCCCAGCTCTGAAACAGCAGGGTTTATGCTCCCTTTATATCTAGCTGACCCCCATAATCCTACCTAATACAACTGAATGTTCTTAGTCATTTAATCCATTTTTATACAAGAGATTAAAAGGATATATACCTCCCTCCACAAAAATAAAAGCCCTCCCATCCTCAGCATGGCAGCGCACATTCCCTGGATTTCATTAAGGCTCCCCAATTTTAGAGTGTATCAATAGTAACAACAGTGGGAACAGAGCCACAAGCTCACCACACAGACTTCAAGGAAAGGCAAGGGATGCCAAATTTCATCATGTTCATAAGCACGTTTCAGAGAATACAAGCCTTGTTTTTCAAGGGAAGTTCAGAGTAGAACTGTGCAGCAGTCTCTCCAATCCACCCTAGCACCAGGCCTCCCCTGCAGCTCCAGCAGGCAGAAAGGAGAGCAGCTGTCTGGTTCCCAGGACTCTCTGAAGGACCTCAGATGTTGTTAACAGGTGCTTCTTTCTCCACATTGTATAGAGGTTGCTTGCACATTCCACAGGATGTAGTCAGGTACAGCACAAAATAGGCTTTAGTTCTGCTCTCAGTTCAACAGCCTCAGCTTCCCAGTCACCTGATTCACTATTTCTTCTTCTCCAATAATGGCGAGGACAGTGTAGGATCCAGCTGGAACCTACAGTGGAGAGAGAAGCATGTGATTGTGTCAACAGCAATTCAGATAATGGTAAGCATTCAATTTTAATTTAAAAGACTTCAAGTGAATGAGTCCACCATATCCTTAAATTGTTCCAATGATTAATTATCCTCACTATTAAGAATTTGCACTTTTTCTAGTCTGAATTGTCTAGCTTCAGTTTCCAGCCATAGGATCTTCTCATGCCTTGGTCTGCCAGGAGTCCTTCACCATCAAATCTTCTCCCTGTGTAGGTACTTACAGATCGGGGTGGCCAAATGATGGCCCGCAGACTGGATCTGGCCTGCCAGCCATCCAATCTGGCCCTCAAGCCCTCACTGGGGAGTGGGGTCTGGGGCTTGCCCCGCGCCAGCTGGGGAGCAGGGTTGGGGGCTGCTCCACATGGTTCACAGAAGCATCACCCCCCTCCAGCTCCTACATATAGGGGCACCCGGGGGCTCCATTCTGCACACTGCCCACCCCAAGTGCTGACCCCCATTGGCTGAGAATCCCAGCCAATGGGAGCTGCAGGGGCAGTGCCTACAGCTAGTGCAGCATGCAGAGCCGCCTGACCACACAGGAGCCAGAGAAGAAACATGCCACTGCTTACAATAGCCTCTTGAAGTAAGCACCACCCAGAGCCTGTGCCCAAGCCCCCTCCTACCCTCCAAATCCCTTGATCCCAGTCCAGAGCACCCTCCCCTGCACCCCAAACCTCTCATCCCCAGCCCGACTCCGAAGCCCCCTCCCACATCCTGAACTCATTTCTGGCCCCACCTTGGACCCCAACCCCAATTTTTGAGCATTCATGGCCCACCATACAGTTTCTATTCCCAGATGTGACCCTCGGGCCAAAATGTTTGCCTACCTTGTTATAGATTTAGCAAGTCACTTGAACTTCCTGGATAAACTAAATAGATAAATAGGTTTAGCTAAACTAAAAAGCTAATAGATTCAGCTTTTTTAGTCTGGAAAGTATACACAGTAAGAACTCAAATAGTTCTTGTGGCTCTTAGAACCCTTTCCAACATGTTTTTAGAGTATTGGCACAAGAACTGGACATACTATTCCAATAGTCTCCTTAATGCTCTATAGAAAGTTAACACCACCTCCCTACGTCTACATCATCCAAGGGACCACATTAGCTCTCAACCACAACATTGCCCTGGACTTCACATTCAGCTGATTTCCACCCTAATCCCTAAATCACCATTAGTGTCATAGGCTGGGGGATTGTATCCTGGAAAGCACTAAGTGGGTCCAGTCAGCTGGTCCAACAAGGCCAGAGCTAACGGTTAAGGTCAGTTAACAGTAAGCCTAATGCTTACCAGTTAACCTTTTACATCCCTAAGACCTACATTCCTGGATCCTAGATGTATGACCTTGTATTTGGCATGCTCACTCACAGGCACATACACATTCTCCCTCACCCCCCCCCCCCAAGTGATTCTAGATTACCACACACTTCACATTGCTCTGTTCTGAAGCAGTCCTCATTATATTCACCAAACTGACTCAACTGCAAATATGACCAACAATGATTTTATATTTTCTTCTAAATCATTGGTAATATTACATAACATTGATACAGGAACAGATTCCCGCAATACCCAACAAAAAACATCTCTATTGGATAACAATTCCCCTCTTAAAATGTATTATAAACTTCATGATTTTCCATATATACATTTTTTTTTAAATAAGACAGTCATGGAGCACTAAGGTATTTGTCTTACAGAAGTACATGGTGTTAATTATCTTTATAAACTTTGCTGATAATCTCACAAATGTTACCAAGTTTGTCTGACAACACCCATTTTCCATAAAGCTATGTTGATTGGTATTAACTATATACCATCCATCAATTCTTTGCTGATTGCATCCCAGATCAGCTGTTTTATTATTTCTAGTCCCTGGAAAAATCATGGAGCAGGTCCTCAAGGAATCAATTCTGAAGCACTTAAGAGAGGAAAGTGAACAGGAACAGTCTGCATGGATTCACCAAGAGCAAATCATGCCTGACTAACCTGATTGCCTTCTATGATGAGATAACAGGCTCTGTGAATGAGGGGAAAGCAGTGGATGTGTTGTTCCTTGACTTTAGCAAAGTTTTTGATACAGTCTCCCACAGTATTCTTGCCAGGAAGTTAAAGAAGTATGGGCTGGATGAATGGACCATAAGGTGGATAAAAAGCTGGCTGGATTGTTGGGCTCACTGGATAGTGATCAATAGCTCCATGTCTTGTTGGCAGCCGGTATCAAGTGGAGTGCCCCAGGGGTCGGTCCTGGGGCCGGTTTTGTTCAATAGCTTTATCAATGATCTGGAGGATGGCATGGACTGCACCTTCAGCAAGTTTGCAGATGACACTAAACTGGGAGGAGTGGTAGATACACTGGAGGGTAGGAATAGGATACAGAGGGACCTAGGCAAATTAGAGGATTGGGCCAAAAGAAATGTGATGAGGTTCAACAAGGAGAAGTGCAGAGTCCTGCACTTAGGTGGGAAGAATCCCATGCACTGCTACAGACTAGGGACCGAATGTCTAGACAGCAGTTCTGCAGAAAAGGACCTAGGGATTACAGTGGATGAGAAGCTGGATATGAGTCAACAGTGTGCCCTTGTTGCCAAGAAAGATAACTGCATTTTGGACTGTATAAGTAGGGGCATTGCCAGCAGATCAAGGGATGTGATCGTTCCCCTCTATTTGACATTGGTGAGGCCTCATCTGGAGTACTGTGTCCAGTTTTTGGGGTCCACACTACAAGAAGGATGTGGAAAAATTGGAAAAAGTCCAGAGAAGTGCAACAAAAATTATTAGGGGCTTGGAGCACATGATTTATGAGGAGAGGCTGCAGGAACTGGGATTGTTTAATCTAGAGAAGAACACAAGAAGACTACAGAACAAGGAGACTACAGAACAAGGAGTAATAGTCTCAAGTTGCAGTGGGAGTTTAGGTTGGATATTAGGAAAAACGTTTTCATTAGGAGGGTGGTGAAGCACTGGAATGGGTTACCTATGGAGCCAGTAGAATCCCCTTCCTTAGAGGTTTTTAAGGTCAAACTTGACAAAGCCCTGGCTGGGATGATTTAGTTGGGATTGGTCCTGCTTTAAGCAGGAGGTTGGACTAGAACCCTCCTGAGGTCCCTTCCAACCCTAATATTCTATATGGGAGCAATGTCAGGCTAACTGGACCAAAGTTACTCAGGTTATCCTTTTACCCTTTAAAAATATTTGAGGAAAGGAAAAGGTTGTGCCAATCTTGTAGAACTCCAAGAGTGTTCCAATATTTAACCATCAGCATAAAGGGCTCAGAGTTCTCCCACCAATTCTTTTAGGACCCAGGGGTGCAAGATACCCACTGAAAATCTGTAAATAGTTTTAGCAGTTGCTGTTTAACACCCTGTTTAATTACTGTCAGAGTGATAGGTTTTCCATCACCATTGTACAATGTAAAGTAGTCATCTAGCTTCAATCCAAATATTTATTGAACACTTCTGCTGTTTTGCATAATTGTTGGTGTATCAAGCAAATATGAGTGAAGAGTGTAAGACCATTTCAAAAAAAAAAAATCATTCTGGCACATCTTAGCAGGAGTGTTGTAAACAAGATACAAGAAGTAATTCTTCTGCTCTGTTCCATGCTGATTAGGCCTCCACTGGAATATTGTGACCAGTTCTGGGCACCACATTTCAGGAAAGATGTAGACAAATTGGAGAAAGTCCAGAGAAGAGCAACAAAGATCTAGAAAACATGCCCTACAAGGGAAGATTTAAAAAATTGGGTTTGTTTAGTCTGGAGAAGAGAAGACTGAGGGGGGATATGATAAGAGTTTTCAAGTATATAAAAGGTTCTTACAAGGCAGAGGGGAGGAAATTATTCTCAACCTCTGAGGATACACGAAAAAGCTATGGGCTTAAGTTGCAGCAATGGTGGTTTAGGTTGGACATTAGGAAAAACTTCAGGTGGTTAAGCACCTGAATAAATGATCTAACGTGGTTGTGGAATCTCCATTGTTGGAGATTTTTAAGAGCAGGTTAGACAAACACCTGTCAGGGATGATCTAGAATAGGTCAGGGATTCTCAAATGGGGGGGAGGGAGGGGTCACAAGGTTATTACAGGGTGGGTGACGAGCTGTCAACCTTCACCCCAAAACTATTTGATAATTGCTGAATTATGGGGTTTTTAAGACATCTAGTAAAATTTCCTTAGACTGACTTCCAACTATTATTAATATTGTTTTAAAGTCTTCCTGCCAATCAATTTTTCTCACAATTGTTTTCAAGCTTTGGAACATTGGCCTTTTTAAAATGCCAAATGTATTGTATTAGTTACACACATGCACTCAATTCTTAGCTTGGTTACCTGTGTTCTCCCTGCATCCTGCACCAGGTACGTTGGTAGCTCGAGGCTCAAAGCCAATGCTTGGAGGTCCATAAGGTGGGCAGTGTTTGATCCTTGAACTACAACCTTCTTCGCACTAACAAGGAAAAAGCAAGTGATCACAAAGAGCACATACTCTTATCACAGGCTGCTTGACTAGGGGAGCAGTGTACTGGTAATGTACAAGCTAAGGAAGTCATTGGCCTAACACAACAGTGATCCATCTCCTATTCATCTAGCAACTGCAAACCCGTTTGTTTCAGACATGAGCATAACAATTATTGTAGATTCATTTTTTAAGTTACATTTCAAATAAATCATCTACAAGAGATATAAAAAGTCCAGATCAGAAAGGTTCCTCCCTCCTTTGGCCTTTTCAACTACCAAGTAGAATGAGAACATTCTGCTGTCTTCTTATCTTTCTCTATCAGTTCAGACAACTGCTTGAAGAACCATTCAGTGTGAATGGGGAGATGAGGGACAACCAAGGAGAATGCAGTGAGATGCTGTGAAACCTCTACTGCTGCTGCCCCTCAAACTTAGGGCTTGGTTACACCGGCACTTTATAGCGCTATAGCCTCCAGTAGCGCTATAACTCCCTACCCGTCCACACTAGCAAGGCACACAGAGCGTTAACAGCTATTGTGTATTGACTGCTCAGTATTATCTCCTGTGTGAATGAGTATTAACACTTCAAGCGTTTTAAGTGATCTCTGGAGACGCCCCGAGCCATTTAAGGCAGGGTTTCTCAAATCGAGGGTCGCAACCCCTCTCGGGGTCGCTGAGCGCTCACAGAGGGGTCACAAGCTCCTGGCGCCGCTTTAAAGCCGCCGAATGAATTACTTCCGCATTCGGCGGTTTTTCAGCGGACATGCCGAGCTATTTCGGGAGTGTTCGGCATGTCCGCCGAAAATAGCCACCGAATGCAGAAGTAATTTATTCAGTGGCTTTTTGGCAGACATGCAAGGGGCCGTCGAAGCTGCCAATGTGTGAAAAAGGGGTCCGGTTCTCAAAAGTTTGAGAACTGCTGATAAGGCAATTGACGTCTCTTCCCTTTGTTTTGAACTCAGCTGGAGAAATGCGGAAGTACGTTTTCAGAGTTTCTTTCTTAATTCGGCAGATAAGCAAGTGCCACAAATGTGGCCACGCTATACCGCTGGCGGGTCTCAGTGTGGACACGCTATAACGCTATCCCTATAGCTGTATACAAGAACAGGTATAACCAAAACCGCTATAAAGCTGTAAGTGTAACCAAGTCCTTAGTCTTTCATATTGCCTGTTTCAGTCCTTCCCCCTCCCTCCCTCACAACGAGGAAGCCTGACCAATCTGAGTCAGAGTGCTCCAGACTGTCTGAATTTTACAACATATATTCAACAGGGTAGCTGGTCACGCATCTGTCAGGCACATATTACCACCTTACCCATATTCATCCCACAGGCAAATCATCTCCCTTCCAGTGGATTTTTCCTGTATTAACTGGTACAGGCCAACAGCTGCATGTCCGACCTGAGCTGCTATCTGTAAGGGGAAACATTACAGGTGAGTCACTGAGGCCACCCCTCCCACAGGTATGATAACAGGGGCACAAGTCCTCAGCATTCACGTACAGTTTTGGTTTGGACCCTCTGGGGGTCGCGAGCCAACTCTGTGGGGGTCGCGAACCCCTGCTGCCAGCCCCGAACAATGCCGTTGCTGCGGGCTGCTGGCATCCGGCCCTTGCTGCTGCAGGCAGCCCGTGCCCCTGCCGTAGTGGGCTGCCGGCGCCCCCATAAGGCTGGTCCCGGCTGCGGCTCCTGCCGCAGCGGGCTGCTGGCACTGCCATGTGCCTGACCGGCCCCTGCAGAGGTGGGCTTCTGGCGCCTGCGTGAGTCCTGCCGCGGTGGGCTGCCGGCGCTTCTGTGGGGCTGCTGGACCCCCCCCCCCCCCTCAATCCCGACCTCTGCCCTGGGGGCCTGCTGGAACCCCCCCCCCCAGCCCCAGCACAGAGGGCTGCAGGCACGCCCCCCCCCCCACCTGACCCCCTGGGGGGAGGGGGGGAGTCATGCTTAGAGGCCTGGTGTGGGAAAGGGGTCACCACTACAAAAAGTTTGAGAACCACTGACATACAGCCTTCAGCAGGAGGCTTTCCACCTTCACATGTTACCTTCACATGTTACCCCCCCACATGTTACCTTCCCGGCACCCATGGCGAGCTCCATGTTCACCACAAACACCATCTTGTAGCAGCCGCCACCATCCGCCAGCTTCTGAAAGAGAAATCGAGTTATGGGTCGCCAGGGGGGAGGGAGGGAAAATGAAGAGAGGACCCGGGAGGGGACCAGGCTCCGCGCGGGGGGCGGGGGCACCCGCGAAGGGAGGAGGGGCGGGGCCAGGGCTCCGCGCGGGGGGCGGGGGCACCCGCGAAGGGAGAAGGGGCGGGGCCAGGGCTCCGCGCGGGGGGCGGGGGCACCCGCGAAGGGAGAAGGGGCGGGGCCAGGGCTCCGCGCGGGGGGCGGGGGCACCCGCGAAGGGAGAAGGGGCGGGGCCAGGGCTCCGCGCGGGGGGCGGGGGCACCCGCGAAGGGAGAAGGGGCGGGGCCAGGGCTCCGCGCGGGGGGCGGGGGCACCCGCGAAGGGAGAAGGGGCGGGGCCAGGGCTCCGCGCGGGGGGCGGGGGCACCCGCGAAGGGAGAAGGGGCGGGGCCAGGGCTCCGCGCGGGGGGCGGGGGCACCCGCGAAGGGAGAAGGGGCGGGGCCAGGGGGCACCCGCGAAGGGGGGAGGGGCGGGGCCAGGGCTCCGCGCGGGGGGCGGGGGCACCCGCGAAGGGGGGAGGGGCGGGGCCAGGGCTCCGCGCGGGGGGGGGCGCGAAGGGAGGAGGGGCGGGGGCTGGGCTCTGCGCGGGGGCACCCGCGAAGGGAGGAGGGGCGGGGGCTGGGCTCTGCGCGGGGGGGGGGGGGGGAGCCGAGCTGGGGGGGGGGCTACCTGCGTCTCGAGGCCGCCGAAGTAGAGCTGCGCCGCCGCTTCCGCGGACACATTCCCGGTCAGGGCCAGGGCCTGTAGGGGGAGAGCGCGGCGTCAGGCCGGGCCGGGCCGGGCCGGGCCGGGCCGGGGCCCCTCACCCGCCTCGCCCCTCACCCGCCCCCGCCTCGTTCACCCGCCTCGCCCCTCACCCGCCCCGCGCGCCCCCGCCCCGCTCACCCGGCGCGCCGCCGCCTCAGGCACCCCCAGCTCCCGCAGCGGCACCAACAGCGCCTCGTCCGCCTCCATCCCGCCGCAGGCGCTGCCGCCGCTCCGCTCTCCTATTGGCTCCCCCCGCCGTAGCCCGACCAATCCGCTTTGTTCCTCGCTTCCATGTGATTCCCGGCCACGCCCACACCCTGCAACGACATTCAGACAGCAGCCTCCCCTCCCCCCTCCCTCAGAACAGGCTCCTCGGGCCCCTGCCCCGCTGGGACAGACAGACAGACACAGCACTCACCCCCCCTCCCCTCCCCTCCCCCCTCCCTCAGAACAGGCTCCTCGGGCCCCTGCCCCGCTGGGACAGACAGACAGACACAGCACTCACCCCCCCTCCCCTCCCCTCCCCTCCCTCAGAACAGGCTCCTCGGGCCCCTGCCCCGCTGGGACAGACAGACAGACACAGCACTCACCCCCCCTCCCCTCCCCTCCCCTCCCTCAGAACAGGCTCCTGGGGCCCCTGCCCCGCTGGGACAGACAGACAGACACAGCACTCACCCCCCCTCCCCTCCCCTCCCCTCCCTCAGAACAGGCTCCTCGGGCCCCTGCCCCGCTGGGACAGACAGACAGACACAGCACTCACCCCCCCTCCCCTCCCCTCCCCTCCCTCAGAACAGGCTCCTGGGGCCCCTGCCCCGCTGGGACAGACAGACAGACACAGCACTCACCCCCCCTCCCCTCCCCCCTCCCTCAGAACAGGCTCCTGGGGCCCCTGCCCCGCTGGGACAGACAGACAGACACAGCACTCACCCCCCCTCCCTTCCCCTCCCCCCCCTCCCTCAGAACAGGCTCCTCGGGCCCCTGCCCCGCTGGGACAGACAGACAGACACAGCACTCACCCCCCCTCCCTTCCCCTCCCCCCCCCCCCTCAGAACAGGCTCCTCGGGCCCCTGCCCCGCTGGGACAGACAGACAGACACAGCACTCACCCCCCTCCCCTCCCCTCCCCTCCCCCCCCCCTCCCTCAGAACAGGCTCCTGGGGCCCCTGCCCCGCTGGGACAGACAGACAGACACAGCACTCACCCCCCTCCCCTCCCCTCCCCTCCCCCCCCCTCCCTCAGAACAGGCTCCTGGGGCCCCTGCCCCGCTGGGACAGACAGACAGACACAGCACTCACCCCCCCTCCCCTCCCCCCTCCCTCAGAACAGGCTCCTGGGGCCCCTGCCCCGCTGGGACAGACAGACAGACACAGAACTCACCCCCCCTCTCCTCCCCCCACCAGCACAGGCTCCTTGGGTCCCTGGCCCGCTGGGACAGACCGACAGACAGAACTCCCCCCTCCCCTCCCCCCTCAGCACAGGCTCCTGGGGCCCCTGCCCCGCTGGGCCAGACAGCCTTCCCTCCCCTCCCCCCCCCCCCAGCACAGGCTCCTCGGGCCCCTGCCCCCCTGGGCCAGACAGACAGACCGCACTCCCCTCCCCTCCCCCCTCAGCACAGGCTCCTGGGTTCCCTGCCCCGCTGGGCCAGACAGCCTTCCCTCTTTTCCCCCCCCCCCAGCACAGGCTCCTCGGGCCCCTGCCCCCCTGGGCCAGACAGACAGACAGCATTCCCCTCCCCTCCCCCCTTAGCACAGGCTCCTCGGGCCCCTGCCCCATCCTGGGGCTCTGACCCCCATTCCTGAGCTGGGGAGAGGAGGAAACGCTGCACCCACAAATGCATTATAATGCTCAAGTCACATAATTAGCACGGGGAACTCAGGCACAGGCTATAATTGAAGTCAGAATTCAGAAAGATATTGAACAATTATACGGATAACATGAACATCTGTAGTTACATTAAACAGGGTGAAAAGGGAATAGTCTAAACCCTGCAACCTCAGGCCCTGAGCCAACTGACAAGTAAACAGATTTAAGAAAAAAATTCCCCTACTGGGAGGTTGCTGCACAATTGTCCATTAAGAGGCTTCATTCACTTCTCTATGCAACATGAAGTACTGGCCACTGTCTGATACTACTTTAGACAGACCATGCAGAGGAACTGCCAAACTTAATCCAGGGTCCCTACAGGTATTTACTGTATTTAGTATGTTTACCCTTCAATTCCCAAGACCCATCAAAGTGTGGTATTTGCATAATCTTACAAACCATTCTGGAATAAAGGGATGAATTAAACTGAAGCCTTTTCAGAATTAGCCCTGCTTCAGGTAAAGAATATAAAGATACATCTCAACATGAGACACTGTATCCAAACCTGCTGGACTATCCTTTGATGCAGTATCTGGCTGAGAAAACTTCAGCAAATGCAACGGTACCTGAATGGTGAGTGAGACAGAAGCACCCACAAATGTGGTATCTGGGTTGTGAAATTGGCATCAGGGAGCACAGTACTGGGATCAGATAAGGGAAGAGGAGAAGGTAAGTCTCTTCTTCTCCCCATCCTACCTAATCCCAGAAGAGCGGAGTAATATTGATCAAATGATCAGCACGGATATAGTTAACAGTGGTGACATGCAACTCACCATCATGCAACTCAGAGTTAACACCCATCAAAACATATGCACAGACTCTCTGGGGATGGAGCACCCACGGGGAAAAATTAATGGGTGCTCTGTACCCACCAGCAGCCAAACTCCCTGCCCCACGCCACCTCCTCCTCCTCCCCCGAGCACAGCACAGCACAGCTCCGCTCCGCTCCTCCGTCCCAGCGCTTGTTGCTGCCAAACCGTTGTAGCAAGCTCTGGGAGGGAGGGGGTAGGAGCGGGAATGTGGCATGCTCAGGGGAGAAGGCAGGGAAGAGATGGGATTTGGGGAAGGAGTTAAATAGGGTCAGGGAGGGAGCAGAGTTGGGGCAGGGACTTTGGGGAAGGGGTTGGAATTGGGGTGGGAGACAGCAGAGCCAGGGTGGAGTCAGGGCAGGGGCAGAAGTCGGTGCCTATGCATCAAAATAGATCACCAGTTCTCAAACTTTAGCAACCCGAGGACCCCCATTTTAATTTTAATTTTTTCACAGACCCTCAAGCTGGCTTCTAACTTTCACCAGGGTGCTCACCATCAGCCCAGCCCCAGGCCCTACTGTTCCTCAATGCCCCACTGCCCCATCTACCCCCCCTCCACCCATTCCCTCCCCCACTCCTCCCTCTCAGCACCTCCTGCACACCAGCCGTTCTGCGGCCTGCAAGAGGGACTGGGAGGAAGGGGGAGGTGTTGATTGGCAGGGCTGGTCATCCTGGACATGACTCACAGACTCCAGTTTGAGAACCACTGTACTAGATAGTTCACACTAAAGACTTGCTGGTCCCCAAGCAAAAGTCAAGCAATGGGGCTTGAGGGGAAAGAAATCCTTCCCAGAGCCTGGCAGCTTCTCCACATCTCCACAACTGATGGAGCCCATGAACACTCCCTACTTAGTGAGGGGGCTAGACCTAAAGATCTGCTTCCAGCAGTACCACTGCCAGACCATGAAACCCCTTTGTGGAGCTTCCTCATACAGTTTGTACTCTGATACAGAAAAACTACAGTGGTTCCAGTGTGTTTAGCTCTTCTATACCTGCTGAGGGAGAAGGCTACAGCATTAGCTATTTGTATATTTCCATATTCAGCAGGCAGCAGGTTAGAGATCTCTGCACAGAGGACTAGAAACTAACTCTGTTCATGGAAGTCTAGCATCTGCAGGAACTAATAGGGAAATTGAGGTATGCCATCTCTGTAGACAGATTGGTGGCCAGTGCATAGATGTGACAATAAATGGGAAAGTAATGGAGTAAAAGCACCTTGGTTCAGGAACAGAAGTGATGGAGCCATTGTGACAGCTGACAAGCTGCTGAGGAAGGAGAATGAGACTCGATCAGGCTGCTTGGATTATGGGGTTAGGGGAATGGAGCCTGGTGAAGGACACAGTGGGGGAGAAAAAGGCTGCCAATGCTTGAATTCTATGGCCTGCATCTTCAACATCTGCCATCTGGTACAGTTCTAGATCCCGTGGAATAAACGTATTTCCTGTGTTCCATCTCCAGAGACAGTCACAAGGCTGAGCTGGACACTAGTTATTCAGCCATGGGTGTTGAAGGCATTTCACTGCTGTTGTCCGTTTGGCTGGTGTATAGTCCAGCATTGGCAGGAGGAAGCTAGTAAATGGGGCAGCCTCATGTTTTGTCCAGTTGTATCTATCCATTAGCGTGTTGTAAAGACTGAAGGGGAAAAGCCTGGAAATCCGTAGGAGAGCACCTGCCAAAGATGACATAAGCACAATACTTCAACATTGAGTGTAAAAGCCTCCTAAATCCCTCTCCTCGTGCTGCTTTCTCACACACCACCTCCTCTTGGGGTCTCCCTGTACCACCTTAAATAATTCTCCTTTTCTTCGCTCTTTATACTTATTCAATACCTGTAAGGTGCCACCTGTCAGCTAGTTGTTCTGATCTTTGAACTTCCTCCAGGATGTCAGTATTGCTCTGGTAATAATATGCCCAAAAGAATTAAATAGTTTAGATGCAGCCACATCAGGGGCCATAAAATCATAGACCATCCCTGCTCCGTGATGCCTCTGTGAACGCAGCCCAAAAATGCATTGGCCCTTTTTTGTTGCCATATTGCACTGCAAACTCATGTATATAATAATAATAATAATATTTGGAGATATACCTATTTCATAGAACAGGAAGGACTTTGAAAGGTCATCGAGTCCAGTCCCTTGCCTTCACTAACAGAACCAAGTACTGTCCCCTGACAGATTTTTTTACCCAGATCCCTAAATGGCCCCCTCAAGGATTAAACTCACAACACTGGGTTTAGGGGGGCAATGCTCAAACCACTAAACTATCCCTCCCCCATAATAATTTATTTATTATGATTATTGCTTTTATAGGTCCAGAAGACTGGTAGACACTTAATAGAAGACACAGTCCTTGCCCAAAGATCATGAAATAAGTCAGGTTAGACATGTGCAGTACCCAATGGGTCAGTCACATTTACAAATATACACAATTAATGAGAAAAATAACAATAATAATGACTATCTTTTGACTCACTTCTTGATGGCACCATGGAAGGAAAAAACGGTTACCTACCTTTTTGTGACTATTGTTCTTTGAGATGTGTTGCTCATGTCTCTTCCATTCTAGGTGTGCGTGTGCCCATGTGCACAGTTGTTGGAGATTTTTGCCCTAGCGGTATCTGTAGGGTCAGCAGCTAAGTTCACTGTAAGCTGCGCAGCTGTAACCTACTTAGTGCCATGTAGGAGCTCAGGGAACTTGCACAGGGACCTGCCGCAGCTGGGGGACGGATGCCCCTCCCCTATTCTCCACCTAGCCCAGCTGCCAGCCTGCTGAGGCTGGGGCACCCTTCCTGCGGCACCAACTGTGCTGCGGCCCGGACCTGCCACGGCCAGGGTGTCCTGACCCAGCCCGGGACCCAAGCACGGCCATGATTTCCCAGCCCGGGATCCAGGTGCAGCCAGGGAGGCCCCTGCACCCAATCCTCTGTCACAGCCCCAAGTCCCTCAAGCCCGGCTCTTCCCCAGAGTCCATACCCCCAGCCAGAGCCCTCACACAACTGCACCCTAATCCTTTGCCCCAGCCCTAAGTTTCCTCCCACTCTCTGGATCCCTTGGTTCCACAACCAACAAGTGAATTTTGTTATGTGCACCAATATGAAGGTGATGTTTCACACATCACCTCCACAGCACATCACAAAATTCATTCCACTCATGGGTGGGAAAAATTAGAGGGAACACTGGTCAGCAGTGGTGCCCCCGTGAGTACCGCGCTCATGTGCTGCTATATCAGGCAGCACCGGCCCTACGCCCCTTCAGTTCCTTCTTGCCGGCAACTCCAAGGGAGGTGCAGGAGGGTAGGTAATGGAATGGACATGAGCAACACATCTTGAACAACAGCACTTGAGGCAACTGCTGGCACTTACTGGCATAGGCCTGTTTCAGTCCACGCAGGGCCATAAGCACCAACTATTCCCAGCGCCGGTGGATGCTCACCCCCATAGCCCTGCCTCCACCCCAGCCCCACCCCTCGTACCCCCATTCCAACCTCTTCCCCAAAGTCCCCGACCCAAGACCCTGCCCCATTGGACTCCTTCCCCAAATCCCCACCCTGGCCCCGCCTCTTTCCCAAGTGCACCATGCTCCCTCTCCTCCCCATCCCTTCCAGCACTTGCTGCCCTGAAACAGGGGAGGAGGTGGAGGTGAGCTGGGGCAGGGGGGTGGGGCAGAGAGCTGCCCGTGGGTGCAGAGCACCCTGGAGCACCCCTGGAATCGGTGCCTATGTGCAGGGCTTAGACCCAGAAACTGGGGCATGCCTCGCATTATATGTCTGTATAATACCTGAATTTCAGGCTTCTTCCAGCTTGACTCATTTAATTATTTTCATCCCATGTTTCTTCTCTCTCTGGGTCCTTTTGGGATATTTCTTAGTCCTCACTGGACTAAGAACTTCTACGAACTTTAGAATTTTGTACTGGCATCCATCTCCTGAGTTAACTCACAAGTCAATAGGCTGGCATAGCAAGGTCCTGGAGGACTTAATGGAGTCTTCAGCTCTCCTCCCTGCTTACAGAGAGCTTTGCTTAAGGTAGCTTTTTGTTTGTTTTTAAAGAGCAAGTTATTTAGGGGTGGGTCAGAGATCTGCACCTTCCGGCACAATGGAAAGTCACTGCTTGTGCAGAAAGGTGCTTGACCCCTGGTTCTGCCCCAGGCCCTGCCCCCACACCACCCCTGCCCCCAAGGGTACACCGCTGCCTCGCCCCACATCTTCCTACCCCTGCTGTGCCTCTTCCCACTCCATTCCACCCCCTCCCTCGAGTGTGCCACAACCTCGCTCCTCAGAATAGCTGATTGCAGCAGGCGAGCTGGAGGGGGAAGCGCTGATTAGCAGGGCCCGTTCAGGGCAGGAGACACTGGGAGAGGTGCTGATAGGGGGGCTGTCAGTGGGTGCTCAGCCTGCTATGCTCCATTGCTCTTCTCCTCGCCCCCCAGAGCCTCCTGCATGCTACATGAGGCACAGGAGTGATGGGGAGGTGCTAATTAGGTGGGTGGGGGAGCTGATGGAGACTATTGACATAATTCTGTTGCTCTTTGGCAATCTGCATTGGCAAATTGTGGCTCCTTCTCAGGCACAGGTTGGCCACCCCGGCCTTTCTGGATAACTCCCCAGCTCCTATTTTCACCTTGTCTGCTGAAGAATTTTGACGACTGTTTCCAGGAGAAAGCAATTTTAGGAGGAATTCTTCCCAGGAGTTCAATGATACGAGCCACATGATCTAGCGAGAGAATGGGGGAAAACGAGAAGCTGGATATTTAGATTTTATGACCCTTTCATCAATGAAGTCACTGAAGAGGACAGAATCTTACCATCATCTGTGGAGAAATATTTCCCGGCCTGGGGTTCAAAAAGGCGCTCGCCGGTCACCATTTCAAATGCCTGGAAATGAAATAGCCTATTAATCCAACACGGGGCCCAAGCTAGACAGTCACGAGAATCATTCTTCACTAGTCCCACCACTCCCTCAGCACCACCCCATTATTCACTTCTCCAATACACCACCACACAGAAGTGTCCCCATGTTAAGGAAACACCTGCAGGTGCTGACAGCCCTTGCTCTGCCACCAGAGACATCACAGTCCCCTTTGCCTGGTTTGACATATGTTATATTCCAGATGTAGGTTATTAATTGCCTTGTAATCAATATAGGGACAAGACAACTAAGGGGAGGTTTACAAAAAAGAGGCAGTACAACTTTGAACAGAAGTTGGTATTTGCAGAGTGCCTATTTTCATCACAGAGGTAACAAAGTCCTGTGGCACCTTAAAGACTAACTATAAAGTTTATAAGCATAAGCTTTCATGGGCTAATACCCACTTCGTCGGATGCAGTGGGTATTAGCCCACGAAAGCTTATGCTTCAAAACTTTATAGTTAGTCTTTAAGGTGCCACAGGACTTTGTTACCTCTGCTATTCCAGACTAACACGGCTACCTCTCTGATTCTATTTTCATCACATGACTTCTTCAGACAAGACTTTTCTTACTCCCAAATGCAGTAAGATAAACGGATGGCTGAGGACAGATATTCTCATGGGGTTGCTGGTGTGTCATTCATGTTCACATCTATGGTGCACTGCAATCACCATGTCCATTGGGCTGAGAGTCCCTACCAGGCAGGCTGTGCTCCAGATATCTGCAGGAGTGCTGTAATCTAACCCAAGAAGAACTTCCAGGGCTCTGTATGGCTGAGTCTGGATCTCTTTGGAAAGGGGCTTGTACTGAAACAAAAAGGACGGAGTATGGCTAGTGGTTCACAACTGATTAAAAACAAAAAGAATAACAGCAAAGTCCAGGACACAGTGGGACAGACCATGGATGGGACATGCTGAAGGCACATGCCCAATCTCATGCAGGATACTGCAGAGCTACATGCTGAGCCCCACAACACTTGGAGTGATTCCCCTTCATTCTCTTCATGATTAGACGTGTCTACTGCACTGACATGCCTTGACATTCCTAGCTGTAGAAGTTAACTGTCTGCACATACAAGGTTGTTCAAAGGATGCAGCCTGGCCCAGAGCTCAGCTCTGAGTCAGGAGTGCAGAGGGCTCACACACACACATTACAAGATGAAATCAATCTCTCTTGCACAGCACACAGAGCAATGAAACTTTTCAAGGCGATGGACAGTGATGGACAGACACCAAAATCTGAGTCAGAAGAGAAAGAACAAGCTCCTTCATCATGGAGGGTGAGAGCTGAAACTGACTCACGGTCCAGCATGCGCTGCCTAGGTCTGCAATTTTCACTCCCATTTTCATTATATTGCAATGATCCAATTGATTGACAAGAATTCCTGTATGAAAAAAACCCAGAACTTAAATTCACAACTTTGCTAGATACAAAAAATCATGGTTTTTAAGAAAGACACTGGCTTTATAGTTTATTACAACAATCTGCAACCCACTAATACCCCTTTTGTCCTACAACTGCAGGGCTATCAGGCCACTTCACCTTGAATAATACCTGCAATATGTGCTAAGCACTTAAGCTAAACTATGTGATTGATCTTGTATTTAGCTGTGACCCCTTGAATACCTTTCCCAGACCTGAGGAAACCTCTAAGGATGGGTTTAAGATTAGCAGCCCTGTTAGTCCAAGGATGGAGATTCTACCATTCCAGTGCTTCACCAACCACCCTCCTAATGAAATAGTGTTTCCTAATATCGAACCTAAACCTTCCCCTCTGCAACTTGAGACCATTACTCCTTGTTCTGTCATCTGGTACCACTGAGAACAGTCTAGATCCCTCCTCTTTGGAACCCCCTTTCAGGTCATTGAAAGCAGCTATCAAATCCTCCCCTCATTCTTCTCTTCTGCAGACTAAATTGGTGGAAGTGGGCTATTCTCATCTTAATTGAATTGGCTCGTTAGCAATGACCCCCCCACACACACTTGGTAAGACATTTCCCATCTTTTCCTATGCTGTATATTTATACTTCTCTACTGTATTTTCTACTCCATGCATCTAATGAAGTGGGTTTTAGCCCAAGAAGGCTTATGCCCAAATACATTTGTTAGTCTCTAAGGTGCCTCATTGCTTTTTGAAAAAAAGGGAAGTAGCGTTTTCAGAATAAGATCCTAAATAGAACAGAATAGAATAGAATAGTTTAACATACTGAGAACGTGAACTAGATGCTCTCCTCTGAAGATTTATTTCTCAAATGTGACTGTCTGGATCACAAGTGAGGACTAGTTTGCAGTGACCAAGCTGTGTATATGTGTGGGCAGGACTAGAAGGCATCAGCAGATCTGTATGAGGGAGTGGGGGAGATATTGCAGGGCTGGATTGAGGGGCATCAACAGAGTCAGAATAGCAGGGGGAGATGCATGCCCATTTCATCATGATTGGATAGTTTTGATGCTGCTGTTACCTTTCAGCAGATGAGATTTGTTTCCATTCCTGTGCAAATACAATCCCCCTCTCTCTTCCTGATATTCTGGTTGTCCGACATGGTTCTCAGATCTATGGTAATACATTTAACTGGGCAAAGAGTGGCTGGATAGGAATTCCTACTGTGTCAATTTTGCTGGGACTAATGGAAAGCAACTGGGCCTTGGTTGGTGCCTCAGTCAGGCAAGGATATTTATTGGGATAACTGTACTCTCTGAGACAGGAGAGACTGTCCCAACCAGGACATTGAGCTCTGTGAAACAGGGGTTTGATCTTGACAGTGGCTGTTGTTAAACTATCTTGGAGAAAATAGAAGTCACAACTGAGAATGTTTTATTTTCAAGTCACAGAAACCAGTGCATAAAGCAACAAACAAACAAACCAACCCACGGGAGGATTTTGTTTTCCAGCTTTTGCTGTTTATGTAGCCTGTTGATCTGGCTGCACGGACTCCAGGCCTTGCAGACTGCCCAAAGTGAAAGAGGACACAGGAAGAAACATTATCCCATTGAGTTGCATAGTTACTATCCACAACAAGAGGAAGTGCTGAGATGAAAAGACCCTGAGGGCATGGCTACGCTTGCAAGTTAGAGCCCATTAAAGCCGCCCCATGTGCTCTAACTCACAACCTGTCCACACTGGCATGGCAGTTAGAGCGCCTGGACTTAGCAGTTGGAGCACTCCTGATAACCCACCTCCACAAGAAGCATCGCTTGAACAAGGTGTTGCATTACTACACTCTGATTGACCTCCTGAAACCTCCCATAATTCCCTTTAGCCAAGTGGCCACTTTTCTCATTGTTTTGGAATTGCTGTAGGAATGCGGATATGCCCTTTCAAAGCTCCATTTCTGACAGCCCATTGCTTACCTGCTCCAGGACAAAGCAAATATTACTGAGGAATGTTGTTTGGTTTGGGTGAGTGTGGGTGAGGCAGGAGGAGGGGGGTCTGAACTTACAAGACAGCATGCTGACACACTTTCAGCTCCCCAAAAACCCACTCTCCCCCCCACATACACACAACACCCCCCCCCCCCGCACTGTTAAAAAGCATGTTGCAGCCACCTGAACGCTGGGATTGCTGACCATAATGCACCACTCCCAATGCTGCTGTAAGGGCCGCAAATGTGGCCACACCAGTGCGCTTGCAGCTGTCAGCGTGGACAGATTGCAGAGCTTTCCCTACTGCGCTCTCCAAAGGCTGGTTTAACTCAAAGCTCTCTACATCTGCAAGTGTAGCCATGTCCTGAGAAATAAACACAGGTCTCCTTTAAACATCAGATACTGGAGATGGGCCTTTGCATGGTTAAAATAAAGTACTTTGGGTTCAGTTAGTATGAAAAGTGCTATACAAGGTGGAGCTGTATTGTACTGTAAGGCTGTGAGTAATCAGAGGCCTTGCTTACACTTGTACTTTATAGCTCTATAAAGCCGCTGGGAGCGCTATAACCTTCTACCCATCCACACTGGCGAGGCATGTATAGCGCTATAAGTCTGAGTTTATAGCGCTACTGGTAATCCACCTCCGCATGGGGAATAAGGGCTGTAGCGCTACGGTGCGAATGTGGATACCCAATGCGAATTAATTGGCTTCCAGCCTGGCCTATAATTCCCGTTCGAACCACTCTGGTCATCACTTTCAAACTTTTTTGTCCTGTTCTCAGGTGACCACACATCAGACCCGCCCTTCAAATTTCCAGGGAAATTTGAAAATCCCCTTCCTGTTTGCTCCAGCCAGGCATGGACTGCTCTTCAGGGAATCTTTGCAGGTGACCATTTTGCTTTGCCATGCCTCCACGTGCCATGCCTCCACGTGCCATGCCTCCACGTGCCATGCCTCCACGTGCCATGCCTCCACGTGCCATGCCTCCACGTGCCATGCCTCCACGTGCCATGACTCCACGTGCCATGACTCCACGTGCCATGCCTCCTCAGAATAGGCGATCTCCAGTGTGGAGCAATAGCGAGGTGCTGGTCCTCATCAGTTGCTGGGGGAAGAGGCTGTCCAGTCTCAGCTGCGGTCTAGTCGCAGGAATTATGATACATATGGCCAGATATCATGGGCCATGATGGAAAGAGCCCATGAGCGGGACACTCTGTAGTGTCAGGTAAAAGTAAAGGAGCTTAGGAATGTGTATTGCAAAGCCCGCGAGGCAAATGGCCACTCCGGGGAGGCCCCGGCGACTTGCAGATTTTACAAGGAGCTGGATGCAATACTTGATGGTGATCCAACGTGCACTCCATCGGCCACTGAGGACACTTCCCAGCCCACCAGTGAAGGGGGGGGAAGAGGAGGAGGAGGAGGAGGAAGAGGAGGTGGCAGCGGCTGCGGCAGTGACCCAGGGCACGGAGGAGTCCCAGGAGGCATGCAGCCAGGAGCTCTTCTTAAGCCAGGAGAGCAGCCAGCCGGAGCATCCGGCGGTTGTGGGGGGCAGGACAGCAGCAGTGGATTGCGCAGGTACAGCTACTTTTCTATTGGGAAGGCAGGCAGCTTGGCCGGGGTGGAAAGGGATGCTTGCCGCATGCTTGTCTACATGTGGAATAGTGCATTGATGTAGTCTATCACATCACAGTAATCGTCATCAGTAATTTCTTCAAAGGTCTCAATAAGAGCTCTTGCAATGTGCCTGCGCAGGTTTCTCGGGAGAGCCAGCGTGGTCGCTGTCCCGGCCACGGTCACTAGTCCCCGCCACTGTTCTAAGAGGGGTGGGAGGAGCATTGCTGCACAGAGGCAAGCTGCATATGGGCTTGGCCGAAAGCCGCATCTCATTAGCATGCCCTCCCTTTCTTGCTCCGTCACAGTGAGATACCTTCCAGCACAAACACCTACGGAGAATGTTGGGACAGTGCTCAGAGTACGGTTCCCGCAAATGACCTGCGCTCCCCCCAAGCCATAGGACAGCATGGCAGGGAAATAATCATTCCCCCTGCATCCGGAGACAACTCACCATGGCAGGGGCTCGGTTGTTGTCTGTGTGCTGTCTGTGGGACAGGCAAACTGTACAGACAAACACGGAATGCGGGGGAATCATCGTCCTGTCTGTTGGGTACAAGGAAATCCTCTGTTTATACTTTTCCCTTTTTCCCCCGTCTAGCTTCGACCTTGAATATGCCATCACTCTTATCACCAGCTGGCAGGCTGAGGCGGCTGAGGAAGAGGCCACGAAAGAGCAAAGAGGATCTAGTACAGCAAGTAATGCAACAGTCTGTAACTGAGAATCGAATTGCACAGCAGTGGAGGGAGAATGAGAGCAAGTTGAGGGAGAAGGCGCACCAGGAGAAGGCGAGTTACCGGCAGGAAACCACTGATATGCTGTTCTCATTAATGAACATGCAAGTAGAGACTATGCAGCGGATTGCCGCCATTCAGTAGGAGAAGCACTGTGCTCACTGCCCCTGTAATCAGTTGCCCCCAAACCCTTCCCCTTTGGGCCCTCTGTCCCCTCTGGGCCACTATCAACAGCTGACTGGTTATTACCACCCATAGCTACCTCCAACCCCTTTGTCTTCACCAACCAACCCCCAAATCTAGGACCCTTATCCACTGCACTCAACCCCTAATAACATGCCTTATTGCCCTCTGGGGTTTGGAGGACACAGCAACTCAGAGGGCATTGTAGAGTATGAGATCCGGACATACTCCAATCTCTGACTGACCCCATCCCACCCCAATCACCCCCCCTCCCACCGTCCCCCCACATTCTTCATAAACTTTTGTTTCAGCATCTGAAGTAGCTGTTCAATAAATGAATTGTCTTTTTAATAAATGGGTTTCTTTATTCAGTGTACATAGATTATTAATGGCTACAGAAAACCAAATACCTTATTCTATTAAAAGAATGCGCCCTCCCTCTTCACTTCTCATTAGAACTGGCTTTCAGCCTCAAAATGCTCCCTCAAGCCATCCCTGATCCTTGCAGCCTCACACTGGGCCCTTCTAAGAGCCCTGCTCTCTGGCTGTGCATATATTGCCTCCAGGTGTTGAACCTCCGAGGACCATGCCTGAGTGAAGCCTTCGCCCTTCCGCTCACAGAGATTATGTAGGGCACAGCACACGGAAATAACCGCGGGGATACTTCCCTCTGCCAAGTCTAGCTTCCCATAAAGACAGCACCAGCGTGCTTTGAGATGCCCAAAAGCACACTCCACAGTCATTTGACACAGGCTCAGCCTGTAGTTGAACCTTTCCTGGCTGCTGTCCAGGCTCCCTGTGTAGGGTTTCATAAGCCAGGGCATTAAAGGGTAAGCGGGGTCACCAAGAATCACAAAGGGCATTTCGACTTCCCCCACAGTGATCCTTTCTTCTGGGAAAAAAGTCCCGGCTTGCAGCTTCTTGAACAGGCCGGTGTTGCGGAAGATGCCTGCATCATGCACCTTTCCCGACCAGCCTGTGTTAATGTCAGTAAAACGCCCACGGTGATCCACAAGCGCCTGGAGAACCATGGAGAAGTATCCCTTTCGGTTAATGTACTTGTCTGCTAGGTGGTTGGGCACCAGAATAGGTATATGGGTCCCATCTATCGCCCCTCCACAGTTAGGGAAACCCATCTGTTCAAAGCCAGCCATGATGTTATACACGTTACCAAGAATCACGATTTTTCGTAGCAGGAGGCGATTAATGGCCCTGCACACTTGCATCAACACGACTCCAACGGTCAACTTTCCCAGCCCAATGTGGTTGGCCATCGATCAGTAGCTCTCTGGGGTGGCCAGCTTCCAGAGTGCAATAGCCACCCGCTTCTCCACCGGCAGGTCAGCTCTCAATCTGGTGTCCTTGCGCCACAGGGCAGGGGCAAGTTCAGTACACTGTCCCACGAAAGTGGCTTTTCTCATGCGAAAGTTTTGCAGCCACTGCTCCTCGTCCCACACTTGCATGACGATGCGATCCCACCAGTCAGCGCTCGTTTCCCGTGCCCAGACGCAGCGTTCCACGGTCGTGAGCATGTCCATTAATGAGACAAGCAATTTTGTGTCAAATGTGTTCATCAGCTCCATCTCATCTTCAGACCCATCACTGTCACTTTGCATGTCAAGGATTAACTCCACAGTGCTGCAAGATGTGCTGGCCACAGTCGTCAGCACGTTCCTCAGCAGTTCGAGATCCATTATGGCACATGAAAATGGACGACGGAGCACACTTTGCTGAAACTGTTGAAAGATGGCGCCTGAGGTGGACGGAAACACAGGGATTGCTGGGATATGACGAAAAGCATCATGGAGAGTTGGAACAGGATGCAGAATGCCCCGCAAGCAACGCCTCCCCCCCTTCCCACAAGGCATTGCAACAGATCGGGAAGAGGTGCTCTGTGGGATACCTGCCCTAATGCGCTGCTCCTATTGCCACCTGAAGTGCCGCAAATGTGGCCATGCTCTAGCGCTGGCAGGTCTAAGTGTGGACACGCTCTATCGCTATACCTATTGCTGTATACGGGGACAGCTATAACCAAAAGCGCTATAATCCTGTAAGTGTAACCATGCCCAGAAGTGATGTATCAGCAAATGGTCATAATTTTCCAGTTGTTCTGGCACACAAACCCATCTGCAGCAGCATGTCTATGCACAAACAGACCTAGACTGGGATTTGAGTGATTGGTCTATGAGACAGATGGGCTTACTCCTGGAAGCTAGAGGTGGAAAAGGCCTACCAATACAGTGTCATCTAGGTCAATGGCTACTTACCAGCCAGTGCAGGAATTTCTCCTATTGTATATTTACCCTTGGTCTGAAGTCTCCATAGGCTGAGGCTGGAGTGCAGTAAGCAGCAATGTTCTTGTTTCTTGCAGGAATCCTAGCGTATGTATGAGTCTCACTTTCTGTACTAAACTCTGCAAATCTTTATCCTTTCCAGCCTACCTGGTTTCTTTAGGCCCAGATTTATGCTTTGGTTCCAGGCATCTGTGTCATCCAGAAGCTTCTGGAGACTCTCCTCATCCACCTGCAGCAAAATGTTCTCTGGTTTGATGTCTGTGTGGATAATTCGACAATTTGTATGCAGGAACTGCAGCCCTGCCAGTACCTGTGTGAACCACAGACAATGATTAACAATCAGGACGGCAGAGACCACTCCTAGGAGCAGCTTTTTATGATGTCACAAGAGAAAGAGTCCAACATAACAGACTTGGTGTTTCACACAGACTCTGATGTTTATGAAGAATGAGATACAGATGACTTGGAAAATTCTGCAGGAGGCCAGAATCGCATGCATCTGCTTGGAGTCAGCATCTGTGGCAGGGGCTGAGTGAAACCCAGTTACTCAGCCCCTGCCACTTGAGTCTCCAACCTTGCTTCTACCTCTGGCTAGGACTTTCCTACACAAGGACGCTCTGGCCAAAGGATTAACGACCCATGCCTGCAGGGGATGCATTCCAGAGACTTTGATTTGAACCTACAGTTCATTCTACCTCTGATGCAAACCTGAACCAAAAGATTTGCCCTCACTGCATGTAATTGATTTATTTTAACCATTCCTAACCCTCACCTATATCTTTTTCCTTGTATAATAAACCTTTAGATTTTAGATTCTAAGGATTGGCAACAGCATGATTTGTGGGTAAGATCTGATTTGTATATTGACCTGGATCTGGGAGCTGATTCTTTGGAATTGGGGAGAACCGTTTTCTTTATTTGGGGTATTGGTTTTCATAACCATTGATCCCCAGGACAGGTAGCTGCTGGTGGTGATACTGGGAACCTGGAGTGTCTAAGGGAATTGCTTGTGTGACTTGTGGCAACCTGGGGGGGGGGGGGGGCAAAACCAAAGTAAGTAAGGCATTCCCTGGGAAATATCCCACCCTCTGACTCCTCCACCTCAACCACGCTTCACAATCATCATCCCTGTGTACCAGTATTAAACTGTTTGTTTAAAACTTACACTATGTGTGTGGATATGTCAGGGGTGGGCAACCTATGACATGGGTGCTGAAGGCAGCACGGGAGCTGATTTTCAGTGACACTCACACCACCCGGGTCCTAGCCTGGGGGGCTCTGCATTTTAAATTAATTTTTAAGTGAAGCTTTTTAAACGTTTTAAAAACCTTATTTACCTTACATACAACAATAGTTTAGTTATATATTAAAGACTTATAGAAAGAGACCTTGTAAAAACATTAAAATGTATAACTGGCACGCAAAACCTTAAATTAAGAGTGAATAAATGAAGACTCGGCACAACTTTACCACTTGTGTAAAGTTGCTGACCCCTGGGGTGTGTGTGTGTGTATATATATATATATGTCTTTTGATGATGAAAAAAAATTCCCTGGAACCTAACCCCCTCATTAATTGAATTCACTTAACATCGTTTTGCTTAGTCACATTTTTCAGGAACAGAACTATAACGTTAAGTGAGGAGTTCCTGTATTTGAGAAACAGGCTAAAAGGAGGAAGCTTCCACTTCATACCAAGTCTCTGGAGGAGACTGCAGTGCTTAGGCAGCAGGTGTTCCTCTGATATCTTGACAAGTGGATCACAGAAGCAAAAAGCTGTTGAAAAACTCAGAGTTCTGAGATGGATCATGTGGTTATAACTGAACTTTGAGGTCTGTTAGCCTTTTCCATTCCCTAGCAGCTCCTGGACACTGTGCAAGAAACACTGTTTCTGGCATGTTTCTTTAAGTAAAATGCCAAGACTATGTAGAGGATGGAGAAAGAGTGTGGTTCTGATCAGAGCTTAGGGGATCACTCCCTGAGTGAAATCATTCAGCCATGCCGCTTGCTGCAGCCCAGTCCTCGGGTCGTGTTGCATGGAAGGAAAGAGAGCTATGAAGCAAAGTGCTAGCAATTTGTAATACCATCTATATAGATAGACAAACCTCACAGCCAAACTGGAGCCAACTCAAGACTGTTTAAGACTAAGTGGTCTCTCTGGGTATCTTGCTTTCCGTGCTGGCTATGACTGCACACGGGAGCCAGCTTGTCAACAACAGATTTTTAATTGCAGGGGGGAGGAAAAAAAGAATTTTCCATAATCTTGTCAAAGCTGCAGCAGTCAGATGGAGGTTCTCATGTCAACAGACAGTATGGATGACAGGCAGGTTTGTTTCATGTGTCCCTGTGGACAGCAGAATAATTTTCAAGACTTGCTCAGTGAAGTAACACTCCATAATACTGAGGATTCTGAGCGGAACCAACTTCCTAAATATGTCATTTTGCAACCTGTAACCTCAACAATATCAGGAGTGAATTACCCAGGCACAGGTCTACAAAAGGCCACTGAAATCTGAACAAGCAGCTCTTAAAATTCCAGTAAAATATGGGGTTAGGCAACCCAAAGGTCATGTAAGGACACTGATGACTCTTTTCACCAGATGTATTTTAATGGTAGATGCTGCCACACAAGTCAGTTTAAAACATATACTTGTATTTCCTGTTAGCTATCAGTTTTTAGTTATTTCATCATTTTGGTATTTTTGTTAACTCATTTGTTAAAGTCTTAACAATATCTTGAATTATTGACTTTTCGTAGCAGAGTCCTGATGTATTTGACAAATAAATCTAGACAGTTTACTTCTGCTACTGAAGTACAGCCACCTCTGGAGCAAGACACGGAAGTTGTTTCACAGTGCACAGTAACAGCACACATCAGTTTAATACATAAAGTAAAGAAGTGCCTCAGTAGTGCCTTAGGGTCTGTTTCTGCCACCTAATGCTGCTTAGTTGATGAAATCTGGCAGGCTGACATGGCTTTATTGGTTTTGAAGAATAGCAAATGGCCTAGATATTCCGAGAGATGAGACCTGGGCACAGCTTTTGCTCTATTTGTTCTTTTTTGGATTTACATCTTATTTTTATTTTCTTTCACGAAGGGACAACCGGCCAGTATTTCCTTGTAATAGGTTTGACCCCTGTGGGTTTAAACCTTGTGAGTTTATTTGAATCACACTAGAATAAACTGCAGACAAACCCAAACCATATATAGTTAGCTCTTCCAGTCCTCTTTACTGGAAGATAAAAACATACTAGCCTAAGAGGTGTAAGTTAGAGGGCAGATGTGTAATTGGATAGAGAAATTATATCCACCTCACAGGAGTTGTATTTAAATTTGGGACAAAAACCACATTTGGATTTTATGCTTTAGTAAAATAACCCTGAGTGTTCGGAAAGAGTCTTCCGCTGCACACCCAGCCTGCCCAGTGATCCTCTCTCCCCTGCAGGCCTCCTCCACCCTCCTCCCTCCAGTGCGCCCGGCTCTCACCTGCTGTAGAGCTTTTTTCACAAAGGGTAAGGGCAGACCCTGGGCTCCATGGCTCCTCATCAGACTTCGCAGAGAAGGGCCCAGCAACTCAAATACCAAGCACACATGTAGGAGAGTCAGGGATTCACTGAGAAAGAGAGAACGCTGTCCCCATTCGCTTCAATGTTAACTTAGACAAGCCACAGCCAACCCCTCGCTCCCAGCGCCATCCTATGCCTCCTCCGCAGACTGGCCTCTGGCTCTCACTCCCATCCTATGCCCTCCCCCACACCAGACTGGCCCTGCTCTCAGCTGCCACCTTATACCCCCTCAACTAATCTCTCTCTCCCACTCCCTGTTGCCATCCCATGCTCCCTGCCTAGCCCTTCTCTCCCATTCCCCACTGCCATTCTACAGACCCCAGGATGGCCCCTTGCTCCCACTTCCAGGCTGGTCCCTCCCACGGGCACACAGCCATGGCATTGCAAACCGAGAAAACCGCTCTTCTTAGCTGAAGGATATGGAAGCCATTTGGTCCAATCATTTTGAAGTCATCTAAACAATGGACAATATTCTCTCCTGCCCAGTTCTTCTTCTTCATGCTCCTCACCTGAGAGTTGTCAAAATAAATGTTTATTTAGTGGAATAATGTATCAGGTCCTTCTCTTGCGCTCTACATTTTATCCTGCCATCCACCACCACAGTAACTGAGCCTCTTCCATGTAAAAATCAATAGCAAGGTCCCTAGTAGATCCCTCCATTTTGGGGGCCTTGGGGTAGTTTGTTTGTGGACGGTTGCTTAATTTGGATGCTTTCGTGTATGTTTTATTGGTGAAACTCAACGAGGGAATTAAACAAACCCAAATCTAATTACATTAGTGGAGTTTGATCCCCTGTGGTGAATTCCCTCACAAGTATCCAGCCATATCCCAGGTGAATGGTGGGTACAATGCCTCATAAATAGCCTAGCTGTGTCTGATCAGCTCGGATATTTCCTGACAATCCCTCTCGGGGGCACTTACCACTACTAAACCCATCACCTCCAACTCCCTTCCAAGGCTATTTCCCACATATATGGAAAGGATTTTTTTCCACATGACCACAGCTTATCATACTCAATTGTCTCATTGTTTCCTTCTGTACCCCAATCCCATTGTTCTCTCTTGGCTTATGTTTATATTGTAAACTTGTTGTGGCAGGGGACATCTCTCTGCTGTTTGTTTGGACAGCTCCTAGCACAAGGAGGATGAGATATCTAGACACTTCTGCAGTGCAGGTGACAAATAATAACAAAGGTATCACTTTGAAAACCTGAAGATTAGAATTTTTGGCCCATCATCTGGTATAACAAATTCTGTTGGCCAACTGAAAAATATGTCAGCATGTTGGCATGTTTTCTTTTAGAAATTTATAGCTCTCCTAAATAATTTCTTGTATTTAGAGCTATCATGTGATTAAAAACATTAACAGAATACCATTAATTTAAATATTTTTTGATATTTTCCACATTTTCAAATATATTGAGTTCAATTACAACACACAATGCAAAATGCTCACTTTATATTTTTGATTACAAATATTTGCACTGTAAAAAAAATAGTATTTCAATTAACCTAATAGAAGTACTGTAGTGCAATCTCTTCTACATTTGTAAGTTCAACTTTCATGATGAATTATGTACAAAAAACCTGCATTCAAAACAAAAATAATGTAAAACTTGAGAGATTACAAGTCCAATTAATCCTACTTGTTCAGCCAAGCTGCCCGCTTCTTGATCACAATATCACCTAGAAGTGAGAATGGGCGTTTGCATGGCATTATGGTAACCGGTGATGCAAGATATTTACATGTCAGATGCACTAAAGATTCATATGTCCCTTGATGCTTCAGCCACCATTCCAGAGGACATGCATCCAGGATGATGGCGGGTTCTGCTCGATAATGATCCAAAGCTGTGCGGACTGACGCATGTTCATCATTTCAGCATCTGAGTCAGATGCCACCAGCACAAGGTTGATCTTTTTTGGTGATTTAGGTTCTGTAATTTCTGCACCAGAGTGCTGCTCTTTTAAGACTTCTGAAAGCCTGTTCCACACCTCATCCCCCTCAAATTTCAGGTTCTTAAACCTTGGGTCGAGTGTTGTAGCTATTTTAGAGATTTCATATTGGTATGTTCTTTGCATTTTGTCAAACCTACAGTGAAAGTGTTCTTAAAACGAACATGTGCTGGATCATCAGCCGAGACTGCTATAACAGGAACTATATGGCAGAATGTGGGTAAAACAGAGCTGGAGACACAACTCTCCCCCAGGAAGTTCAGTCACAAATTTAATTAATGCTTTTTTAAAAAACAAGCTCCATCAGCAGGAAAACATGTCGTCTGGAACGATGGCCGAACATGGAGAAGCATATGAATTTTTAGTGCATCAGCAATGTAAATATCTTGTGACTCCAGCTACAACAGTACCATGTGAACACCTGTTCTCATTTTCAGGTGACATTATAATTAAGAAGTGGGCAGCATTATCTTCTGTAAAATGTAAATAAATTTGTTCTCTTAGCAATTGGCTGAACAAGAAGTAGGACTGAGTGGACTTGGTGGGCTCTAAAGTTTTACATCGTTTCGGTTTTGAGTGCAGTTCTGTAAAAAATGCCCTACATTTGTAAGTTGCACTTTCATGATAAAGAGATGGCACTACAGTACTTCTATCATTTTTACAATGAAAATATTTGTAATAAAAATAATAGAAAGTGAGCAGTGAACACTTTGTATTCTTTAACTGAAATTGATATATTTAAAAATGTAGAAAAGCCATCAAAATATTTAATAGATTTCAATATATATTCTATAATTTAACAGTGTACTTAATCACAATTTTTTTTTTAGGTATTGCGTTCACTGCAATTCATTAACAGCCCTACTTGTAATATCACTCAGGCCTAGTACTGGAGAATTATGGCCTACCAAACAGAAAGGATTTCAAACAGAACTATTTCTAAATTAAGACTAAGACCAGGTCTACAAACAAAGTTATACTAATATACCTAAAGGGGAAATTTTATACCAATATAATTAAGTTGTTGCAACTTTGTGGGTGGATTCATATCACTATAAACCTGTCTTATATCAGTTTAACTCAGACTGGTAAATTTACAGGCCCAAACTAAACCAATACCCCATAAAGTCCAGACACAAAGTTGCACTGGTTTAAATAACCCAATTTAAATTAACTGGTGCAACTTCTGTATGTAGACAAGTCCTAAGACTTGTCACCACCACCATAGACCTAAAGGTTCAGGCCATCTTCAGGAACAATTAGTGATGTCTCTAATAGGTGCAACTAATGGATAAGATATGCATGAGCACACAAAGAAACTCAGGCTACATGCTTAGTGTCTTGTTATACTTTTTGCTGCATTATACACATTTTGCAAAAGTTATAACTTATTTGTATTGCCATAGTGTCTAGGAGACCATTGTGCTAGCTGCTGTACAAACACAGAATACCCCCCTTTCCTACTGAGCTTTTCATTTAAAGACAATGGCCCAGATCTTCCTTTTAGGGTCCTGTCCTTTTCGGTCGCCCCTTCTGTGGCTCAGACATCAGGCTCACCAGCCTCCTGTGATATTCTGATAAGCAAACTGGGGAAAAGCAGGCTCGACAGAACTACCATTAAGTGGATACATAATTAGTTAAATAACAGCAAACAAAAAGTAACTATGAATGGAATGATGTGGGGTTGGAGGGAGTCTCAAGTGGAGTTCTACAGGGATCTGTTCTGGGTCCAGTATTGTTTAACATCTTTATTAATGACCTGGATGTAGATCTAGAGAGCAGACTGATCCAGTTTGAAGATAACACAAAGCTGGCGGCGGGGGGGGGGGGGGGGAAGGAGGAGGGGTTGCCAATACTTTGGAGGATAGATCTAAAATTCAAAGGGATCTTGATAAATTGGAGAACTGGACTATAGTCAACACAATGAAATTCACCGAAGACAAGCGTAAGGTGCCACACTTCAGGAAGAAAAACCAAATGTACAAATACAGAATGGGGGGAACTGGTCTGGCAGTAGCACTGCTGGGAAGGATCTGGGAGCGGTGGTGGATCAAAGCCTCAGCATGAATCAACAGTGCAAAGCTGTTGCAAAAAAAACAAAACAAAACAAAACAAAACACACAACAGCAATGTGGTTGTAGGTTGCACTAACAGGCATAGTGTGCAAGCCTGGGAGAGGATTGTACCATTCTATTTGGCGCTGTTTAGACCTCAGCTGGAGTAGTCGTGTCCAGCTTTGGTTACCAATGTCTAGAAAGGCTGTACAGAAATTGGAAAGGGTCCAGAGGCGAGACACAAGGATGATCCAAGGGATGGAATGCAGCCTATGAGCAAAGGGGGAAGGAACTGGGTTCGTTTAGTTTGGAAGGGAGGAAATGAAGGGAGATCTGATCGTGCTCTTCAGACACTTGAAAGGCTGCTGCAGAAAGATAGAGAAAAGTTGTTTTCTTTTGTCACCGAGGGCAGGACAAGAAGCAACAGGTTCAAACTGCAGCAGAGCAGATTTAGATTAAAGCACAGGAAAAACTTCCTACCCCTGGAGCAGTAGGAGCGTGGAGCAGATGCCTCGGGAGGCTGTGGAAGCTCCTCCCCTGGAGGTTTCTGAAGGAGGCTGGAGAGCCATCTGTCTGGGATGGTTGAACACAACAGATCCTGCGCCTTGGCAGGGGGTTAGACTAGATGACCCCTGCCATCCCTTCTGGCCCTATGGTTCTACATTAGACTAGATGACCCCTGCCGTCCCTTCTGGCCCTATGGTTCTACATTGCCGATGCTGCCATCATAAACACCAGACTCAACAGATGCCCCATGGCCAAAACCAGAGGCAGCGAGATGGACCGGGACCAGGAGTCCACACGGAGATGCTCATTAGCACTTAAAAGGGCTGTTTGAACTCGTTGAAACCCTAGGGAGGGGAAGATCAAATAAGGGCTCATCTGCAACTCTACACGTCCCTGCCAGGCACCCGCACTGGGTCAGCCTGGAATGGTGCCAGCTTTACTGAGTTACATTAACAATGAATGACATATGGTAAATTCCTAGAGACACTGAAGAAAGAACAGGTAAAGTAAAGCACCAGAGAATGCTCAAACTCTCGCCATGGGCAGTCAGAAGGAAGTGAGGTGGGTCAGGGTGCCGCTATCCTTAAATAGCTAGGGGAAAGGCAAGAGCTGCAACGCAGGAGCACCCCCCATAGTCCTGCTAGGCAATGTTCTCCAGCTCCAGTGCACTGGGCGCATGCACACCTGAATGGACAACACATCTGCACCCACTCGAAGAAGAGCAGAACGATCACTGAACAGCCCCAAAATACGATCCCTGGGGTAGGAGGCTGTTTCAGAAGCTCATGCTGGACCGGAGGCTCTTTTCTACATGGAGTTTGAGGTGTTCGCCTTGCTGCTGCCAGCCAGGCTCCCTTTAGGCTGGGACCCCTTGGAGGAGTGGACGAGTACAGCAGAGTTCTGAAAACAGCTGCAATTCCCACTTGCCGGTGATGAGTGGCAATTATACTGCAGTCTGCCCCAGTGAACGGGGGCAAATGGTGACTGGCAGTTGCCTAGACCAGGGGTCTCCAAACTTTTCAGCCCGAGGGCCGCATTAGCGATCAAATAGCAGTTCGGGGGCCGACAACACACTCGAGGTCCAAATAAAAAAGAATCAAAACATGGATGTTGTTTTTAATTATTTATTTAATATTATTTTATTCAGTTATTATTTAATAACACATTGATACACTACACATGAACACTACACATGAACACCTGTTCACTACACCTGAACACTACACATGAACACCTGAACACTACACCTGAACACCTGTTCACTACACATGAACACTACACATCAACCCCCCAACTGACCCACCCAGCCAGGTCTCTCCCCCCAAAACCTCCTTTCCTCCAACCCCCCTCCCCCAAATGACCCACCCAGCCAGGTCTCTCACCCCAAAACCTCCTTCCCTCCCACCCACCCCCCAACTGACCCACCCAGCCAGGTCTCTCACCCCAAAACCTCCTTTCCTCCAACCCCCCCCCCCCAAATGACCCACCCAGCCAGGTCTCTCACCCCAAAACCTCCTTTCCTTCAACCCCCCCCCCAACTGACCCACCCAGCCAGGTCTCTCACCCCAAAACCTCCTTTCCTCCAACCCCCCCCCCAAATGACCCACCCAGCCAGGTCTCTCACCCCAAAACCTCCTTTCCTCCAACCCCCCCCCCCAACTGACCCACCCAGCCAGGTCTCTCACCCCAAAACCTCCTTTCCTCCAACCCCCCCCCCAATGACCCACCCAGCCAGGTGTCTCACCCCAAAACCTCCTTTCCTCCAACCCCCCCCCCCAAATGACCCACCCAGCCAGGTCTCTCACCCCAAAACCTCCTTTCCTCCAACCCCCCCCCAATGACCCACCCAGCCAGGTCTCTCACCCCAAAACCTCCTTTCCTCCAACCCCCCCCCCAATGACCCACCCAGCCAGGTCTCTCACCCCAAAACCTCCTTTCCTCCAACCCCCCCCCCCCAAATGACCCACCCAGGTCTCTCACCCCAAAACCTCCTTTCCTCCAACCCTCCCCCCCCAACTGACCCACCCAGCCAGGTCTCTCACCCCCCCCAACTGACCTGCTCAACCCGGTCTCTCCCCACAGACCGGTTCGCCGCCTGGCAGTGGGTGGCTCCTTGTTTCGCCCCCTGCAACTGCGTGGCGGCGCGGCGCGTCCCGGCCCCAGCTCCGAGCCGTCCCTGGCCGGCGGCGGCGGCCGAGCACGCGGCGCGTCCCGGCCCCGCGGCTGGCGGCGGCGGTCGAGCGCGCGGCGCTTCCAGGCCCCGCGGCTGGCGGCGGCGGCCGAGCGCGCGGCGCTTCCAGGCCCCGCGGCTGGCGGCGGCGGCCGAGCGCGCGGCGCTTCCAGGCCCCGCGGCTGGCGGCGGCGGCCGAGCGCGCGGCGCTTCCAGGCCCCGCGGCTGGCGGCGGCCCGCGCGGGGCTTCCAGGCCCCAGCGCGGAGCCAAAAAGATCTCCGCGGGCCGGATGAGAGGGCCTCGCGGGCCGCATCCGGCCCGCGGGCCGTAGTTTGGAGACCCCTGGCCTAGACTGAGGCAAGGTGGGGATAGAGGGTGGGGAGACCCTAAGGTGCAGCAGGGAAGGTACCTACACACTGGAGGAGAGCGATTTCATCCTGGGCAGCCTCAGCAAAGCTCTCCCCGCCCTTAGCCACCTTCACAGCTACATGCCGCTTCTCTCTGTGAAAGGAAACACACCAGTGCACAAGAGTTCTGCCCAGCCCAGCTTCCCACCATACAGCCTGGAGAAGTCTCCATGTCTTTCCTTTCCCTGTAGTGACCCACCCTGTGCCTGTGCTCTGCACTGAGAGAGGCTGCCCTACACCTCTCTCTGCCTCTAACATCCCTTGTCGTCCACACACAGCAGGGTGGAGACCTGTATTCATCTCTCTTGGAGCTCCAAGATTAAAGTAATGAATGCCCATCACCCTTTGTGAGCAGGAGAGGCTGAGCTGGAACATATTATACATCAGAAAAGTAAATATAGAGAGAGACCGGTCCCCTTCAGGGCCAAACATAAAGCCAGTAGGGCTTCCTGCAGGCACAGCTCAGCACCGTGGACTCCAAAGCATTCCACCACCAATGTCATCTCACTTCTGTCCGCCCCTGGCTGTTTGCCTAGTGTCCAAAGCACCAGCTTCCTTTCAAGAGATCCTTCCCCTCTGATTCTTGCTGTCAGCTTCACCCCACTCACTTCAATGGAGCTCTCTTGTAACTGGCTGCTTGGGAAAGAATACCTCATAGCTGAGCTAGCTCTCCTGCTCCCCTCCCACCACCACCCAAACACTCACATCTCTGCCTTCAGGGCAGACTATTCCTCTGGGCTGTTCCTTCCTCTGCCCAGATAGAGAGAGTCAATTCCTCCTCTTTTCTGATGGACTCTGAACATCCCTTTACAGCTCCATTCTACAGAGTTCCCCTCGCTTTGGAATAGTCTCCATTGTGCTACTCACACCATGTCCTGGCACAACCAGACGGTAGAGAAGTAGCCACAGCCCAGCTTGTGCACCACCTGGTATCTTCCACTGAATGTGTCTCCCTTCTGCACAGGGTAGTAGCCTCCTACAGAGATGGATCATCAACAGCCCCATTAGTGGGACAGGTCTTACAAACACTACTAAACAGAAAGAGGGACTGAGCTCAACAATTCAGCCCAGAGTCTACAAATCTCCTAGGCTGAATGGCAAGGTGGGTTGGGTATCAAACTGGTAGCACTCCCTGGGACTCACTCACCTGCACAGTCTTCTGCAGGGTCCTCCTGGCATCCCCACCCCGCCATGCCAGAGGCTTCTGCAGTCCTCAGGATGAGTAGTGGGGGGAACAGGCGCTGACACTTGGAGCAGACACAGAGCAATCGTCAGCAGGTTACTCCTGTAAATATAGTTATGTCTGTGCATACTTGGTATTTCAGCCAAGCACCCGGGCCCTCCCCTCTGCAGCTCCCTGTTCTTCCTTTCAGATCCCATCTTTGACCCCTCTCCATCCCTTCTTCCTTACCCCACGTTTCCTCAGAATTGGACCTGGGTTATGAACATTTCTGGCATTTCCTGAGGGATTAGAGATTATTTTAAGATTTCAGAATAGGGACTTTGAGATAACTCTGGCTGAGCAGTGCTCCTTGCTGAGAGCAGAGACAGGCAGGAGTGTCAGGTTTCTTGCTGTCTTCTCGGATTCCCAGAGGATTAGTGGGGATTGAAGGAAAGGGCCAGGCATTCCCTCTGACAGGCTCCTACAGTGCTGGACTGGCCTCCTGCAGAGAGCTCACAGATGGAGCCCAGCAGAGGGAGAGGGCAGGTCTCTAATGTGCACAGTCTAACTGAGCTGCAGATTCTCACATTCTAGTTTAGTATGAAATAGGCTCTATACATTGGAAACTCCAGTACTCTGCAGCCCAGCCCAGGACAAAACACAGATTATCTTGAAATAATGCTCCAAAACTCTGCGAGACCACTGTTTTTGGCACACTGGGAGTCAACCATTTTAAAAATAACACCCAACATAGCGATTCATGTTAAGGACTTGTCTGTGTAGCGACCATCTGGCAATTTTCACTAATCCTTGACTCCTAACAAATGTGATATTAGTTAGTCTGATTAGATTATTAGTATGTTAGAAATAGTGCCCTTAAATGCTGAGGAGTTAGTTGGTGAAATACAAGGGCTGGTCTACACTTGAAATGTACTAGACTAGTAAAAGTGTCCATATGAGAATGTATCTGGGATAACTCTTTTAGAATAATTATTCAATGTAGCAGAGCAGCGACTCACCCTGTGGCGCCTCCTGCTGGTTTGTCTGGGAACTAGCTCAGTCCAGTCACCAGAGCGCCCTCTGCAGGCTGATGTCCCGCTTGCTGCTCCGGCCCCGTGTCCCTCCCGGACCCTGGTGCCCTCTTACCGAGGTTTGTGCACCCCTGCAGCACCCCCTCAGGTCTTAGGGTCTCCCCACCCTGGGGAACTCCCCACCCCCTATCCCCACCTTGCCTCAGTCTAGGCAACTGCCAGTCACCATTTGCCCCCATTCACTGAGGCAGACTGCAGTATAATTGCCACTCATCACCGGCAAGGAGGGTCTGGCCTGCTGCCTCTGGAGCCACAGGCTGCCCACTGTAACCCCAGTACCCCTTGTGGGGCCTCCTCCTAGGCCCTGCAGCCTGGGGGTTTCCAGGCCGGAGCTTCCCCAGCTCCTCTTGCCCTGCCCCAGCCCTGCTTCCCTCTGGGTACCTACCCAAGCTCCCAGCAGCCAGGCCTGTCTTCCTCTACAGCTAAAGGAGACTCTCTCTCTGCAACAAACTGAGCCCTTTTATCAGGGCCAGCGGGGCCTTAATTGAACCAGCCACACCTGTGGCTGCTCGGCCCAATCAGGCTGGAGCTGGCTTGCTCCCAGACACAACCCTTTCTTGGGCTGTTTTAGGCCCTTTTCCCCCCACAGTGGGGCAGCCACCCCACTACATTCAAGAATAGCCATTCTGGTATTTCCATGTGTAGACAAACAATAGGAGCATTTCCCCAGCAACTCTGGAATGCAATTGTGGCTTCTTCTGTTGTTTTTGGTTCCTCAGCTAGGAGCATTTACCACATCCTGCTCTTCCTTTGTTAGCAACAAAGCTGCCTTTAAGGACCAACCCTTACAAGCTGTAGCTGCATTTCTTGTTGATGCTGGGTGAGCATGCGGTCAGAGGAGATTCCCTGGCCTGTGGCTACGCTTCTGTAAAGAGAGTCCGGGAGTGCAAAGTAGCCATTGGTCTATTTTCCCCTACTTGAGGTTGAAGCAAGGCAGAACAGATTAGAATGCAGCATGAACAGGGCCTGCGACTGCCTCTAACCCACATCCCTTAGTTCTGTAATTGAAGCGTAATGAATTATCTCAAGCCCCTCTCTCTCCTTTTAGAGGCAAATCTCCCAGAAGTCCCCATCCTCCACTTGTCACACTCTTGTAAATAACAACGTTCCATGACCAGCCTCATACCAATGGAACACTCAAATCATTGGCATGATCCCCAGTTTGCACTGGGGTGAGTAGAGAATTATCTCCTAACACTCGGATAGGGCAGTAAGGAACAACTACAAGAATGATTGGATGGCTGGAAATGAGTTGCTGCCCATAAGCTTCCCATCTCTCTCACTATTTGCATCACTAAACAAGAAGGGGAAGAGGTTCGCAATGCTCTAGTGACAGGCAACACAGGTATATTGGGGTGACCAACCTGTGGCTTTACAGGGGTTAACATGTGGCTCCTTGTACAGGCACCGATTCCGCAACTGGAGTTAAAGGCACCAACTTTCCAGTGTCCTGGGAGTGCTCACTGCTTAACCCCTGGCTCTGCCACAGGCCCTGCCCCCACTCCACCTCTTTCTGCTCCATCCCCTGAGCCTGCCGTGCCCTTGACCCTCCGCCCCAGAGCCTCCTGCATGCCATGAAACAGCTGATCCCGAGGTGTGGGGAGAAAGAGGGAGACACTGATTGGTGGGGCTGCTGGTGGGTAGGAGGTGCTGGGAGCAGGGGAAGAGCCGATGAGGGGGTGCTTGTTAGAAGAATCAAGTTTATAAGTAACAGTATTACAAATATAGTGTAATATGGTTTTCTGGCCTATTGTGTCCTGCACTCCTGACCTTTCTCATGTATGTATTTCAAATGCCCCTGCCTTGCCTCACACCTTCCTGTCCCCATTGTCTTTCACAAAGCTAAGAGCCATAATGTCTGCATGTCCTGACCTCAGACAGGTAAACGAAATAGATTAATTTGAGACAATGGTTATAACAAGCCCATAAGCTTTTTCCATTTGCCTAGATGTTTTGGAAACCCTCCTCCCTTATCCACACTGGAGTATAAGAAGGCCTCAACCATGTATAGAATTGAGCCCTTTGTTTTTGGGTGTTAACCCCGTGGCTCCTTTTTTGCTAAGCAATAAACTTGTTTTCATAAACCTACTGAGTTTTGCCTGTCCTTTGAGGGTAAAGTGGGACACAACTCCAAAGGAACGAAGCAGTTTTTGCAACATGCTGACTCATTACTGTGGCTCTTTGGCAATGTACTTTGATAAATTCTGGCTCCATCTCAGACTCAGGTTGGCTGCCCTTAGGGTAGCTGCTGCTGCCAGTAATCTCTAATCTAGCAGAAAAAGGAATAAGATCCAGAGGTTGGCAGCTGACACTAGTCAAATTCAGACCAGAAATAAAGATACACTTTTTTAATAGTGAGAGTAATTAACCTTTGGAACACTTCACCTAGGGATGTGGCAGCTTCTCCAGCACTCAAAGTGTTTAAATCTAGACTACATCCCTTTTTACTAAGAGATGTTATAACTCAAAAGATGTTATGGGATCAATGCAGAAATCACTAGACTGTGTTATGCAGAAGGTAAGACTGGCTCAGGAGTGGGCAAATTACACCCTCCCCCCCCCGGCCACATCCAGGGGGCTCCACACACTGCCCCTGCCTCAAGCACCGCCATGCAGCTCCCATTGGCTACCAATGGGAGCTCCAGGGGTGGCACCTGCAGACAGGGCAGCATGCAGATGCCCCTGGCTGCACCTCTGTGTAGGAGCTGGAAGAGGAACATGCCGCTACTTCCAGGAGCTGCTTGAGGTAAGCACTGCCCGGAGCCTGCCCCCCTGCTCCCCTCGGGGCCCTTATCCCCCTACCACCCTCCAAACCCCTCCGTCCCAGAGGAGCACCATCTTCCAGCCCAAACTCTCCAGCACCAGGCCTCCCCCCCCCATAGCCTGCACTTCCAGCTGGGCCCCACACCCTCCCTGCACCAGCCCAGAGCCCCCTCCTACATCCTGAACTCCTCATTCCTGGCCCCACCCCAGAGCCTGCACCCCCCATCCAGAGCCCTCACCCCCCCTAACCCCAATTTTGTGAACATTCATGGCCCACCATACAATTTCCATACCTAGATGTGACCCTTGGGACAAAAAGTTTGCCCATCCCTGGACTAGATGAGTCTATTGGTCCTATCTAGTTTAAAAACAGAATGTACAAAAGGCGCCCCAGTGCGACATTGCTGGAGATGCTGCTGTGCACAATCCAACAAGCTCCATCTTCCAGTGTCCCACTGTGGCTCTAGGGGAAAGCAACCCGTCTCCTGGACTTGTGCCAACTCCAGGCACCCCGTGAGGTACATGAGGATTCTTGGCGTAAGCCAGTTGTAGAGAGTAAAGCAGTTGAACCCACAGAGAGCAGTAGATTCTTCTCTCATGTGTGAAAGAGACGCATGCCAGGACACACTTTGGGCAGGGCTTTCCAAGTAGGCATCCCTACCAGCTTTGGCACATGCAGTAAAAGCAGCCCCTTGCAGAGCTAAATACCATTGGTTCTTGACAGACTCACCATGTAGCAGCTCATGGAGGCAGAGCTCAGGGCTCTACTTGAGACCTGGGGTGTTCAGAAGTGCCTGGAAGTGTGATATTGCGAGCTCCTGCTTTCCTTTTTAGTCTGGTGTCCTTGAGCACAGCGAGTTCCTCTGCATCACTGGAGGTATGTGGTGAGGAAAGAGACATGGGATCAGATCACAGCAAGGCCCCTGGAAACAGCACTGGCTTCAGAATAGCCCTTGGACAGCTTGGGATAGGGTCATTTTACTGTACTCATAACTTTGCACCTGTTTTAACAGTTTCCTGCTTCGAACTCTCTCTAGCATTAGGTCTATCCAGCCACAAAGCAAATCCTTTGAAAGCTCCCGGGAGGCTATTTATAGATAGGGTGACCACATTTTCCTATGCTGAATATGGGACACCTGGTAAAAATTACTCGTATTGAAGCGAGTTCAACAGCAATCAATCAGAACTACGTAGTACAAATGTTCAAATTAACATCAAGTTGACTGAGCTCCCATTAAAATGAAATACTGGGGAGTTGGATTCTTTTTATTTATCTTATCTTTAAGGCTCTAGGGTTCACGTGGGGCAGGGTGACCCCCCCCCCAGCCCGTTACCCTCCCCCACATACATACACACAGGAAGACGTCTCTCTCTCTCTCTCTCTCTCTCTCACACACTCACACTCTCTCTCCCCCCCCCCCGTACACCTCTCTCACATGGTGAGGGAGAGGGTGACCAACTGACCTCCCCTTGCTGCCCCGCGCTCTCCATCCTCCATGCCTGTCTGGGCCCCAGGGACAGGTCTGCCTCTCCTGGTACCTGGTGCCATGTCTATCTGAGACAACAAATGGGGGGGGGGGGGGAGGGGGCAGGCAGGGTCTCATGCCACTGCTCTCCAGATTTCTGCCAGGGTTCACACCACAATGTGGTCTGCAGCAGCCTTTTGACACTGTGCAGGAAGGAAGGGATGGGAGCTGCTTCCAGCTGTGGGGGAGCAGGGCCAGTGCTACCCATTAGGCGACCACAGGGCAGCAGAATTTGGGGGGTGGCTTTTTGCTGCCTGCAGCAGCATTTCGGCGGCAGCTCGAGTTGTCCGCCAAACTGCCGCCGACACCGGTTCGGCTTCTTGTTGAGCTGCTGCCGAATTGTTGGCAGTTCTGCAGTGTCAGCTCAACAAGTTGAAATGCTGTCACAGCAATTTGGCAGACACGATCGCGGCGCTCTTGGGCTGCGGCGGCAATTTGGGTCCCGCTCCTACGGTTGCCACTTAAGGCACCTAACAGTTACTGCCTAGGGCAGCAAAATACCTTGCCACCAGTCCTGCAGGGGAGGCCAGGGGGTTGGGGGAGGGAAGGAAAGAATGACCTGGCCTATGTCTTTGCAGAGCTCATCCCTCCCCTGGCCACGTGGCTGGAAGCAGCTTGTCTCTTCCTGCCTGCACAGTGTGGAAAGGCAGCTAACATCTCCAGCCACCTTCTGTCCCCGGCTACAGCACAGGCAGGACGGGGTTAAGCCCTAAGGATGCATTGTGCACCAGGGCCCAGGGTACCTGACTGCAGGGGTTTCAGCGAACCCAGCCAGAGGGGGCTCAGCAGGGAAGGGTGTCAGGGGACAGAGCATCCCCTTGTTCCCTGGGGCCAGGACCTGGGGCAGGTGAAGAGGGTGCTAGGTCCTTGCCCTGGGGGCTGCTGTGGAGCCTGAAGATTCCAAGGGGGGGGGGGGTCTGCATAGATGCAGGGGTCCATCCAGCCACCTGAAAAAACTTGCAGGATTGGTACCTTAGGCCGGCAGTTGGCAAACTTTAGCAACCTCAGGACCATTTGACTTACATTTTTTCAGGGACCCCCTCAGTCCCTCCCACTCAGCACCTGTCCCACCCCCTTCCCTGAGGCCATCCCCCTCCCTCCCTCCCTTGCTCTCCCCCATCCTCCCTCACTTTCAACAGGCTGGGGCAGAGGTTTGAGGTGTAGCAGGGGTGCAGGCTCTGGGCTGGAAGGTTGAGAGTGTGTGTGTGTGTGTGTGTGTGTGTGTGTGTGTGGACTCTGGGAGATCGTTTGAGTGCAGGAAGGGGTGCAGGCTCTGGGCTGGAAGGTTGAGTGAGTGTGTGTGTGTGTGTGTGTGTGTGTGTGTGTGGACTCTGGGAGATCGTTTGAGTGCAGGAAGGGGTGTAGGCTCTGGGCTGGAAGGTTGAGTGAGTGTGTGTGTGTGTGTGTGTGTGTGTGTGTGTGGACTCTGGGAGATCGTTTGAGTGCAGGAAGGGGTGTAGGCTCTGGGCTGGAAGGTTGAGTGAGAGTGTGTGTGTGTGTGTGTGTGTGTGTGGACTCTGGGAGATCATTTGAGTGCAGGAAGGGGTGTAGGCTCTGGGCTGGAAGGTTGAGTGAGTGTGTGTGTGTGTGTGTGTGTGTGGACTCTGGGAGATCGTTTGAGTGCAGGAAGGGGTGTAGGCTCTGGGCTGGAAGGTTGAGTGAGAGTGTGTGTGTGTGTGTGTGTGTGTGTGTGGACTCTGGGAGATCATTTGAGTGCAGGAAGGGGTGTAGGCTCTGGGCTGGAAGGTTGAGTGAGTGTGTGTGTGTGTGTGTGTGTGTGGACTCTGGGAGATCGTTTGAGTGCAGGAAGGGGTGTAGGCTCTGGGCTGGAAGGTTGAGTGAGTGTGTGTGTGTGTGTGTGTGTGTGTGTGTGTGGACTCTGGGAGATCGTTTGAGTGCAGGAAGGGGTGTAGGCTCTGGGCTGGAAGGTTGAGTGAGAGTGTGTGTGTGTGTGTGTGTGTGGACTCTGGGAGATCGTTTGAGTGCAGGAAGGGGTGTAGGCTCTGGGCTGGAAGGTTGAGTGAGTGTGTGTGTGTGTGTGTGTGTGTGGACTCTGGGAGATCGTTTGAGTGCAGGAAGGGGTGTAGGCGGAGTTTAGGTGCTGGAGGGGGCTCAAGGCTGGAGCGGAGGAGTGAGGTGAAAGGTGCGGGAGGGAATCTGGGTGCTGGAGGGGGCCTCAGGGCTGGGGCAGGAGTGCGGTGCTTATCTTGGGCAGCTCCCAAAAGTGACCAACACAACTCTGGCAGTGACTCCTACATGGGGGGTAAGGGGTCTCCAGACCTGCAGCTCCCATTGGTCACAGTTCCCGGCCAATGGGAGCTGCAGAGTCAGCGCTCAGGCCAGGGGCAGCATAAGACACAAAATCATGACACCCATTCCATGTTGTATATTAATGTTTATTGAATCACTCAGGTAAGAATTCTCTCTTTATTAAAATCATTTGGGGTCTAAACTGATTATTTACAGACATAACCTCTTGTCTCACCAATAGAGTCCTACGTCTCACAATAGTATCTACAGTTATTACACTATGTAACAACATTCATATTTTCAAGCTCTTTATATTAATTATTAATTCCAATTTGTTGAGAAAGAGAGCATGCTGGGAGCTCCAAGAACTCAAAAAGAAGGGGTAGGATACGGACGTGGAGCTGGCCAGGCCACAACAAACTGGAAAATACAAGTCAGTCAGTCAAGAGAAGACGCGTACGTACAGACCTTCCACTGCCAAGGGGGCAGAAATAGCCAAGCAAATGCACCTGGTGTCCTGGAAACCCAGAGAAATCAGCCCAGGGAGAAAGGCACCAAAAAGTGACATCTAACGACAAGCTGGAGTCAGATTGAGGCAGCACATGATGCTTCACTGAACCAGACCCCATTAGCTTCTGCAGAATTTCAGCTTTCATTACACATTTTTAAGTGCTTATGTTTGTAAAGAAAGACTTCTAAATGTAACCCCCAAACCTGTGGCCAGCTTGAATCTGAAGCTGGAGAGACAAACCGTAGGGTCCCATCATGTAAGGTGCCAGGAACCCCTATTCATTAGAAGTGGAGGTGGTTAACTGAAATCTACTGACAACAATTTATATCTCAACACTGATTACCATTTCAGTATTCAGAACCCCTATTCTGACAGCTGGAAGCTAACTTCTCCCTCTCCTCCCCCAGGCAAAAATCACTTCACATCTGAGGGTATGGTTAGACTGGCACTTTGCAGCGCTAAAACCCTCCAGTAGCGCTATAATTCTCCTACCGTACACACTTCAAAGAGATTTTGCGCATTTACTCACTGTTTAAAGCGCAAGTATTAAACCTCCTTTTCCAGAGGCAGAAGGCTTTTAGCGCTAGTGCTGTAGCGCAAGGTTGGGAATGTGGACACTCTTACATGCCTCCGAACCATGTAAAGCCATCAGCAAGCCATTTAAGGCCATCAGCAAGCCATTAAAGACAATCAACATGCCATGTAAGGCAAATGAGGTGAGTTGTTGTTTTGTAGAGGGCATGAAAAAAGTGAAAGTAGCTTTGCAGTTTCTCTCTAACAACTCACACAGCAAATAACCAGTGAAAATGCTTGCGGACAGAGCTTTTTGTGTTAAATACAGAGCCTGTCAGCTTTCGCTATGGAAAACTCACTGACAGCCTGATATTCTCTCCCTGTGAACAACTTCCCAGTTCCCCCTCACCCCCTCATTTGCAAAGCACGTTGCACCCAGCTGAATGCTGGGATACCTGCCCTATCCCGCTACTGTCACCGCCGCCAGAAGTGCTACAAATGTATCCATTCTTTAGCACTACAGGTTTCAAAAAAACGTGCTATAATCTCTAGTCTAGCCATACCCTGAGAGAGCGGATCTAAGGTCTGTCAACAAGTTACATTTCATGGCAAGAGAAATTAATAAAACAAATGCAAAGAGCTCTCTCTGTGTCCTGCAGAGATAAAGACTAAGTGTATGCAGCAGGAGGACATGCTCAAGCTCCAATAGACACCCTGTCCTCTAGGAACATGGTACATCTCCAAAGGCGATCTAAGGAAATAAAAATCGCTGGGGCTTTTGACACAGCAACCATGGAGACAGAAGGCTGGGCAGAACCTCCCAGAGGTAAGCAGGAATCTACCAACTCCTCAACAGAACTTCTTATTAAAGACTTTTGTGTAAGCATTAATGAAACCTCACCCTATTGAGGCAATGGATTCTTATCATGTGGGACAGGCCCCAGTGGAGAGACCAGAAGGGGCATGTCTGAACCTGCAAACTGACCAAGTCACAGGGACATTACAAAGTAGGTCCAGGATATAGCAAGAGAGAGTTGGTATTTGACAATGCGATGGTGACAGATGGGAGGAGAAATGCATGTTATCAACTTTTCTGTTTTCACTGTGACTAAGCTGAGAATGTCCTATCCTCTTCATCTTATGAGACAGGTCATTCTGGAGATGCTAACAGTTTAGCAGTGTTTTTAAATGACTCTTCTTTTTGTTAATATTATTGTTATATGGGTAAATCTCTTATCTCCACTAACTTAATGGTACCTACTCCCCACCTCAGTCCAGGTCAAGGTACACAAAGACGTATGTTCCTTGATCTGTGTTGCCATCACGCTCTGGCAGGCAAATTCAAAGGGAGAAGCTGATGGATCAAGTAGGAGCCAAGAACTGGCAGGGAGGGATTGGTCACAGAGACGTACATCTGACTTCAGGTTAATGTAAATCCTGGATAAACAAGAGAATTCCCCTCATCTCCAATTGACTGACAGGACTTTGTGAGAGTGCAGAGAAAAGATTTTCCAAAATGTGGGAGAGGCAAAGGCACTGCTGGGCCACAAACAGCAGAGGAACGTCTGCCAGCTCTTGGAAATTTACAAAGACAGGTGCCAAAAGATTTCTGAATCTCATGCTCCCCAACTCGGGGAGGTTTGCTTGGCACTGCACAGATGGGCTCATTGCTCTCAACCATCCATCCTCCCTTCCACGTTTGTTTCACCCGCCTGTAAGTTTTGCCTGAACCTGGGCTTGTACAGTCTCTGGGGCAAGGGCTGCTTTTTATTGTATGACTGCACAGGGCTCAGTCCAACAAGGCTCTCATTTGGCTGGCACCTCCAGGTAACAAAAGCAACAGACACACCCTATTTCTTTGCTGGAGTCTAGCGGTCTCCATGTGATCAGCAGTTCCCGGCAAAAGGAGTGGATTGGCAGCAAAGTTGTACTCTGTACATGGTTTGTTTCAGCCACACAGGGGTGGTGTCATTCAGCTATTCCTGGCTCCACAGAGGGGGACAAGTGGGTAAGAGGAAACCAAAGACAGTGCTCAGTAGGGGAGACATGGCTGGTGGAATGAAGGAGAGATCTCTCCCCTCTGAGCAGCAAGGAAGGAAGCATTACCTCAAGCCCTGCTTAGGTGCGGAGAAAGGGGAACTCCTTTAGTCATTTCTGAGTGAATGGAACCAAAATCAGACCAAGGACAGGAGGGTCTGGGGGCCAGTCGATTTACAGAGCATGGTCTCTGTTTGGTCCCCTCAACCTGGTGCTCATCCATTGAGGCTCCTGGCCACTTGGTTCCTTTGCTCTGCTCTTCTGGGGGCTGTGGAGGCAGTTCAGGATTTCCACTAAAATTTTAAGTGGGCAGTAGGATCATTAAACTGGAGCCACACCCGGGAGAATTTGAGAAGAAATTCAGCTTCAGGGGAGTATCTGGAGTTTCATTTTAGGGGGAGATAAAGGTGAGGAAGGTATATCTGGCTGTGAGATTGAGCCTTGAACTATTTCAGCTTAGTGGGAAATTTGGGGAAAAGCCAATTGTTATTGTGAAACTCCAGATGTCTCTGAAAAAGTCAGAAGCCCCTGATCTGCCCAGTGGGGCATAGACTAGGCAGAAGCAGTTTGACACAGGCAGTGTTTAGCCTGGGGAGTTTGTGGTGATGACAATGTCCAAGGAGATTGTCTCAGAAAAACAAAATTTACATTCCCCTTGAGCATGTAAATACTTTGTAATGTTGAGGGTATTTACAGATCCAGTTCAGAGTACCAAATGACAACAAGCCAGAGAAAGGAAATAGGCCATCACTGTGCTTTCCAAGTGGCAGGACAGCATCTGACCACAGAGAGTCAGAGGGTCAGACATACACCTAGGTTAGAGGCACTTCAGTAAGTTCACCTTGCCCTCTCCCCAAGCCATGCTTAATGCAGTCTAGGGGAAAGTGAGTACAGCTCCACAGATGGCAGTAGCATGGTGCCTGCTTACACTAGGACTAGGTTGAACCTACAGGGTCAACATTTGGAACTGGTGAGCACGTTAGTCTCATTAGCCTGAGTCACAGACAAGCAGTGAGGAAGATTAGAACTCTGGGACCGAGCGACTTTTCTCATCTTCCCCTCAGTCTACTTCTCATCCCTACATTCAGTATTTCTGGGTGCCAAGCGCAACCCCTCCAGTGCGCTGATGGCCATGCTGTGGGAGATGTTCCTCAGCTCAGGCCATGGAACTGGTGGGCCACACTGCAGGGGGGCTGCTTCTAGGGCAGTATGTTGGAGGAGTGTGGTAACCTCTCCAACAGGCTCCATCAGTCCTAAGGCCCCAGCAAGTTCCAGGAGGGCTCGAGAAGCTCACACTCTTACTGTCCAGAATGACCGTAAGGGCAGTAGCCTGGGCTATTACCATCACAGTAGTGGTGGTTATACAGTGTTCAGGGCGGCAGGCACAGCCTGGCCTCTCCTATCCCTGGTGCTCAAGAAGCCATGTATAGTCTTTAGCTTTGTTCTGAAGCTCTTGTGTTAGCCAGCTCCTTGGCAATATGGTTTGGAAACTTGGCACATTCACAACACGTGGGAAGAAGCTGCCTGGTCTCTCTCTCTCACGCTGGTTTGTAGAAACTCCCGGAGTTTAAAATTCATTTTAAAAAAGGAAAAAAAAAATCTGTAAAAAAATATTCTCTGAGATGTAAGGACGTTTGTACTTTGCATTTTTTTGGCCACCTTCTCTTGTGTCACATGCCAGCTTCCCAGAGCGTCTGGTTCCAAAGGCAGGTGGACACCTTGTGTGTAGCTATGAAGTTCCAATGAGCAGCATTAGCCATTTCTGTTCAGCCACCCAAGAGCATCACAATTTGTCTGGGTCACAAATCAGTGACTTTGTTCTCCACAGCAGCTGCAATCTGCTGCAGTCGGTATCCTAGCTGCATCTTCTGGGCTGTCGGGTCTTCTTCCAAGGCTGTGATGATCTGTAACAAGACTCACAGCTCAGTGACAACTTCCCTTGTGCACAGAAGACTATTAGCAGCAGATTCACTGGCTGAGGGCAAGCCTCAACTCTGTCGCAGCTATGGGTATTGGGATCCACAGCAGGGCCGGCGACAGGGTGGTACAACGGGTACAGCTGTACCGGGCCCCGGACTTCAGGGAGCCCCCTGAAGTCCGAGGCGGGCCCGGTATGCAGCTGTACCCCCTTGTCGCCGCCGGGCCTGCACAGCAAGGCGCGGCTCCGGGCAGCCGCTGCAGCGCCCGTCAGCCCCCTCCCCCGGCCCCCAGCAGCCTCCCCCCGCTCCCCTTTGCTTCTCCCGGCTGGGCCACGCGGAGCCCCAGCGCACGGCGGCTCTGCGCCCCCAGAGGGGGAGAGCACATGCGTGGGGCGGGGGCCGTGTCCTGCCTCTGCCTGGGGCGGGGGCTGCCGGGCTCCCTCCTCCCCGCCCAGCGGCATTAGCGGGCGCCAGGGAGCAAGCCGGTCACGCTGGTGGGGGGCACCGTGCCCCTTGTGCGGTCAGAAGAGGGCCGGGGGAGGGGCTGCGGGGGGGGGGAGGGGGGGCCCGGGCGGCGGGAGACTGGGGGGGGCCCCCCACAAACGATCAGCATATGGGGCCCCAAAATTTCTGTCGCCGGCCCTGATCCACAGTGACAATATGTCTCAGAGGGACCCCTTGCAACTTTGCTATATCAGAGGTAGTCCCCTCTGGGCACCCTATATTTCCCTCTGTGCCTTCACCCTCCTCCCCGCCAAACAATGCTCATCCCTTTTTTTTTTTTTTTTTTTTTTTAAATAATTTTGTTTACCTACAGAAAAAAGTTCTGCAAAAACCAAGGGGGGCGCCAAAGGCAAAAAAATCTTCATTTGAAAACAGCCAATACAAATTGCTAAGTGACAATAAAGTAGTCACTTGACACATTTCCTCTGTTGTATGTAGTGTTACTGTAGCCATATTAGAGAGACAAGTTGGGTGAGGTAACATCTTTTATTGGACCAATTTCTGATTGGTGACAGCTTTCGTACTTAATCTCACCAAAGAGAAGTTGGTCCAATAAAATATATTACCTCACGCACCTTCTCTCTCTAACATCATTTCCTTAACAGTTAGATGCACAGAAATGCATACATCTTAAACTGCAAATGTAATAAAGGCATTATTCTCATTAAGTACAAAGAAATGCATGTTTCATTACAGCAAAACAGCCTTAACTCTTCCCCAAAGTAGATAATATTATTTCATCAGTAATCTCAAATACAAAGCCCTCTGAAAAAGAAACAAAAATTAAATATGTAAACATTAAACAATCTCAAATGTAAGTCCTCATGCATAATGTTCACCATAAAAATCTATATTGTGCACTATCTATTAAAATACAGATAATATCAAGAAACTGCAATCCTAAATACTTCTACTGTTAACTGATAAATATTTTAACTGATCATATATCCCTTTTAAACTATGCCTTAAACTAAAATATTTAGATACCAATCAAGATAACAAAAAGACATCAGTATTGATGAGAGTGACAGGTTTTTTGTTATGACAGACTATACATTTCTTCCTATATGATGAGGTCAATTAATCTGGGCCAGATTTTTAAATGTGTTTGGGCATTGCTGCACTCAGCACTGCACCACCTGATTTAGGAGTCTAAACCTCATTTAAGGGATTTAGGCTCTAAGTACCTAAATCACTTTTGAAAGTGAGATTTGGACACTTCAGTCAGTTAGGTGTCGCAACACTTAGCACAATATTGCCTTGATACCTTTAAAAATATGGGCCTATGTAGTACGTGGGCAGTGGAACATTTCTGATGTCCTTGACTATTAATTTCCTTGCTCACAAATCCAATAGGAGACAGGACTAACTAGATCATAATGGTGGGGAGGGATGTGTGTGAAATCACCCAGTATGGTGGGGGGCCAGTAAGCCAGAGCTGCACTCACCTGGTCATAGTACTTGTTGATGTATTTGTAGAGTTCATGCAAAGCCACCACGGAATTGAGTTCACCTGAGTAATTCTATGGTAATAGAACAAAGATCTAATTAGCCAAAATCTCTAGGCGACACCAAGGCAATTGCTCATCCGAGTTCTTCTGCTCTGGGAGCTCAGTGGGAAATGCTCCAGAAAGCCTCTAAACCCAACTTGGGAGCAATGGTAAAGGGATTTAGAAAAAACCCTAGAGGGTAATAGTGACACGCATGGACCACATTTAAGGGGAAAAGGAGCAGAGACCCAGTTGCTCCTGCACTCAGATGCCTTAGCTACATTGGTCTTTCCCCCCCTAAAACTTTCCTTTGGCGCTAGCAATGGTGTTGGGGCTAGCACAGACAAGACACCAGCAGCCACTGTTTTTCAACCACCATGCAGTCTAGACCTCCTGTGAGCCAAGTGATGACGCAGTGGTTAAAATGCCTGGGCGCTGCCAACACTAACACTGGAATTCTGGTGGGAGCCGTGATGGGATATTCTAGGGGAATAGGCTAATGCAGATGCTGGGTCAGGGAGGCAGACTGCTGACTCTGTGGGACCCAATGGAAAATGCACAGATTTCTCAGATAAGTTGCTTTATTTACCCTTGACAGCTCAGCCAAGGCAGAGTTCATTTCCTGGTCACTGGCAGAGATGGTCTGGCGAATGTCCGCATAGTACCTACGCAACGGGAGTGTATGGGCAGTTAATGCGGTATTTGCTCCTTCCTCCCCCCTGCCAAACAACCCAGCTGTCCCCACCTGCTCACTCAGACTTTACCTTTCTACCATCTGCTTGTAGCGAGGAATGTCCCGGGCATAGAGCAGCTTGTTGATTGGCGAGTCCTTTAAAGGCCAGGAAGAGAATGAGAGGTTACAGGCAGAGGAATACAAACCGCAGGTTCCCACAGGGGCAGGCAGCCTCTGTCCCTCCCCTGCTCTCATAGAGGTGGGCAGAACCTACCCCTTCCTTACAAGATGTGCAAAGAACAGGAAATCCCCTCCCGCAACAGGGACAGGGATGCCCTGCCCCAGGCTCCAGATATCCACAAGCATAGACAATTATGCAAACATTTCTCAACATGAGCAGAGACTAAGGACCATTCCCTGCCAACTCCGGAGTGGGTGCCTGAGACAACAGCCATCACATGGCTGTATCCAATCTGTATCTCTGTGGGAGGCCCCCAGACAGATACACTAAGGACCTGGTATTCTATAAAAGCTGGAGGCAATATCATCCTAATAGTCTAGTACCACCTGCCTAACAGAGGGAATGTGCTGTACTAACTGTTAAAGGAACAGGAAGTGATGACCTCAAAAATGTCAGGCGGGGCTGCCTCTGTCCATTAATTCAGACTCAGGGACTTCCATCTAGCTTGGTCTCCAACAGGGAAAGGAGACCCTGACATAGTCTAGACTCTAATTATAGTGCTCGAGGCCCTAGAGAACACTAACATTTCTGTCCTGGCTTTCAAGGCCCCTTCCCATCTATCACAGCCAGTTTCTTCTCATGGCACTTCTTTCTGCAGCATCATTGCAGCCTCAGTGCCCCATCTGTTTGCTCCTCACTGCCCCACCCATGCATGGAGTGCCCTCCCTGGGGGTGTCACATCCATCTGCAGTCACTGAGCCCTCGGTAAAGAGAAACAGAACATGTTTCCTTTCATCACTCAAAAGAGAGGGTGACAAACACCACACAGGGCTAAGGCTGAAGATGCCACAAGCCACCAGAGTGATATGGTTCTACCCATGTTTGATATTTATATCAATATTGATATTGATATTAGGAATATTTGATATTCCTGCTTTTTAGCCCATCTCTCTTACACTTCACATCATTAACCTTGTACAGGCAAGAAAATTGCTCCATTGCTCCCAGTTTTTTATTACAGCCAGCCACATTTCCATGACATCTACAGGAAATTAGCTGGCTGAAAATTTTATTTAATCAAATTTGAAAGACAAGTCAAACAGCCCTTCTTCCCCCATGCTGTGAGTTAGCCTTGTTGTGCAACCCTGTAATGTAGAGACAAGGGACTGGAAGGAGGATCCTAGATCATGGAGTCCAGTCCCCTGCTATCACAGTGTCTCACATCCATTTGCATTCATTGACCCAGTCATGGATTCTGTTCATAATCTAAAACTAGTTGGTTGGTTGTCCCCCGCTATTCCTGTTGGGAGACTGCTCCAGAATCTCACTCCTCTGATGTGTAGAAACCTCTCTCTAATTTCCCACTTAAATTTCTTCATGGTCCGTTTATGCTCATTTGTTCTGGTACCAATGTTGTCCTTTAGCTTAACCAGCTCTTCTCCCTCCCTGGTGCATTTATATAGAGCAGGAGTTCTCAAACTGGGGGTCATGACCCCCTCAAGGGGTCACACGGTTATTACGTGGGGGGGGGGGGTTTACAAGCTGTCAGCTGCCTCCACCCCAAACCCCACTTTGTCTCCAGCATTTATAATGGTGTTAAATATATTAAAAAGGGTTTTTTAATGTAAAGAGGGGGTGGGGTTGCACAGAGGCTTGCTGTGTGAAAGGGGTCACCAGTACAAAAGGCTGAGAACCACTGATATAGAGCAATCAGATCCTCTCTCCGCCTTCATGTTGCTGGACTGAACAAGCCAAGCTCTTTTAGTCTCCTCTCCTAAAGTAGGCCCTCCATTTCCCTGATCATCCTATAAATGTTACCGATGTCCTCTACTCCTCCTCCCTGCCCCACTATTGTCCCGGAACCTGTCTGGCACATCACATCTAAAACAGTATTTCAGCTACCTGGGCAGGAATCTCACTGCCTCTGCATGGGGAGGCACCTGACACACCCTGGGCACCATTCCAATGTTTTAGATAATGCTTAACAATCAGGCCAAATGTCTCTCTCTCTCTCTCTCTCTCTCTCTCTCTCATCAGTTTGTAGGGACAGCAAACAATGTGCAAACAGAGAGTAGTGGAGGGACTTGATCCATCTACTTGAATAGAGTAACACCTACTGTTCTCCCCCACACTGAACCTGCACTTCCCTAGAGCATGGAGACTCTACTGTGCTCCGGAACAAGATGCATCTGGAAGGATACACAGTGTTCAAAATCTCGCCATGGCTGCTCCACCCCACTTCCATGCTTACCCGCCCCAACTTGTGGTCGGCAATAGTACAGGAGTCCATGAAGGTCTGGGCAATGACCAGGAGCACGGCATCTATGTTGTCTGACGTTTGCACATCAAACACAAACTGGGGATTTTTGATTATGTTGATCCAGAACCTGAGGGGCAGGCTGCAAAGAGGAGGAGAAGCAGGGATGAGTATCTTGCTTCAAAGGAGGTACAAACCCCGCTGAATGCAAAGCATTTCAACATCTGCATGGAGGTCCCAATTCAGCTAGAACAGAAAGGTTCCCAAGCCACTGAGAACTGGCCACAGATTAAATCTAATGGAAGACCCAGCAACCAGTGCTGTGCATTCAGAAAAAGGCACAGATGAGCCTCTCAGAAAGCAGAATCCCTTTTGCTGTGAGAAATTTAACTTTTATCACATCACACTCCCAGAAAAGCCATCCTGTGACACTTCTCTCAAACCCAGAGTCTATGGACAGCCACATGCATGGCAAAAGCTGCAGGCTGAGATCTGGAGCTGTGAGGGTTAATCAGGAAACCCCATTATCCTGTACTGCTGAGTCACTAATCTCCTCTGTTCCAAACACATCTCAGGTAGATCTAGGCCTTGGCTACACTTGCAGATAGAGAGCTTTGAGTTAAACCAGCCTTCGGAGAGCGCAGTAGGGAAAGCTCTGCAAGCTGTCCACACTGACAGCTGCAAGCGCACTGGTGTGGCCACATTTGCGGCCCTTGCAGCAGCATTGGGAGTGGTGCATTACGGTCAGCAATCCCAGCATTCAGGTGGCTGCAACGTGCTTTTTAACTGTGGGGGGTGGGGTAGAGTGTTACAGGGAGTGTGTTGTGTGTATGTGGGGGGAGAGAGAGAGTGGGTTTTTGGGATGCTGAGTGTGTGTCAACATGCTATCTTGTAAGTTCAGACCCCCCTCCTCCTGCCTCACCCAAACTCACTCAAAGCAAACAACATTCCTCAGTAATATTTGCTTTGTCCTGGAGCAGGTAAGCAATGGGCTGTCAGAAATGGAGCTTTGAAAGGGCATATCTGCATTCCTACAGCAATTCCAAAACAATGAGAAAAGTGGCCACTTGGTTAAAGGGGATTATGGGAGTTTCAGGAAGTCAATCAGAGTGCAGTAATGCAACACGTTGTTCACACTGATGCTGGAGCTTCTCACCCAATACACATCAGACGTAAATCTTCTCCCAGAGGTGAAGTACCAGGAGCACTCTAGCCAGGAAGTCAGAGCGCTCTATGTGCCTTGCCAGTGTGGACAGGGAGTAAGGTAGAGCGCTCTGGATGGCTTTATTGCAGTATAATGTGCAAGTGTACCCAAGACCTGAGAGTTGTGGTTCTCCAACTTTCCTAATGCAGACCAGATCTTTACAAAGATACTGTCTCTTGAGCACTTTCCCCATCTCACTCATCACCACTTAATGTCCTTGCTCACATGCAGAACAGTATTCCTGAATTTGCAGCTGTCTTCCATGCACTAAGTGCTTTGTCCTCTGAAGGAGAAAATACTAACCTGTACAGTAAAGGCATGGTTACACTTACAGGATTATAGTGCTTTTGGTTATAGCGGTCCCCGTATAAAGCAATCGGTATAGCGATAGAGTGTGTCCACACTTAGACCTGCTGGCGCTATAGTATGGCCACATTTGCGGCACTTCAGGTGGCATTAGGAGCAGCGCATTAGGGCAGGTATCTCAGCATTCAGCTGGATGCAATGTGCTTTTCAAATGATGGGGGTGAGGGGGAACATGTGTGTATGCGGAGGGAGAGAACTTCATGCAGAGACTGGCTATCAGTGAGTTTCCTTAGAGAAAACTAGCAGGCTCTGAATTTCAGTCACACAGCTCCCTCCGTAAACATTTGCACTGCTTATTTGCAGAGTTAAGAGAGAAACTCTGAAAATGTACTTCCGCATTCCTCCAGCCGAATTCAAAACAAAAGGGAAGAGACGTCAATTGCCTTAAATGGCTCGGGGCGTCTCCAGAGATCACGTATAGCGTTGTAATCTTAATTCACACTTGAGATGATACGGACCAGTGAATACACAATAGCTGTTAATCCTCAGGGAAGGGAGGAGTACCAGGAGCAGTATAACTGTGGGTTTATAGCGCAATACATGCCTTGCCAGTGTGGACGGGTAGTGAGTTATAGCACTCCTGGAGGCTTTATAGAGCTGTAAAGTGCCAGTGTAACCAAGGCCTAACTTACATTCAACATATTTTGTCCCTATGAGTGCTCCGCTGTAAGATGTGCACACGCTTGTGCACTCAATTGGAAATTTTAGTTAGCAGAGTCTGTGCCTGCGCACTACACATCCTTTTGCTCCAGTGCAAGGGTACATAGTTAGGTGCAAACTAACAGCCCCTGTGAGAGAATTTGATGTGCACTTGTCACAATCTTTCCTTGACAGCATATGTCACCAAAGAGCTATGAGAAACAAACTAAGCCTAAAATGACAAAGAAGCTACAAAAGCAGCGGTCACTACTCTGAACTGTCTCGAGACAAAGGCAACTGAGAAGGAACTGGAGCGGTGGTGAGTTTGCACTTACCTGTACATGCTCACACCAGAGCGTGAGGTGTGGACCTATAGACACTGCTAGCTAAAATCTCCAATCGACAGTGCATGGGTGCGCTCATCATACAGTAGCGCGCCAATAGTGACATAAACCCAAAGAAGAACAAACACACTGCTCTGCATTTTACCTCCCCCAATCCATCTCTTCTCTTTCTCTCCAATGGGAATAAGAGCTGCCAGCATCATGTGATCACCAGCAAGTACTCCAGGGACCACAGCTAGGGAAGTGCAGGCTGCAGCCGTGGCTCCATACCTATTTGTCTTCCAGATATGAATAGTCTCAGGGTCCACGATTCCATGATGCACTGCTTGGTCATCTAACAGGTCAAAGAAATATTTGACAGCCAGAGGGACAGGGCGGCTGGTGCTGAGGATCACCTGGAACAAGTCATCCACAAACTTCTGCAGGGTTCCCTGTGGACAAGCCAAAAAAGGTAACCCACTGCATGCTTGGATGGACAAAACCCCAGGCCGGCAGCAGGCTCAGCGGGGCCGGTGGCCGGGACCCCGGCTGGCAGGAGCCAGCATCCAGAACCCCAGACCGGCAGCAGCGCACCCTCTTGTGTCCTGAGGAGCGTAGCACTGACCCTGCGTATCCGACAGGAGCCAATCCCCCACCCATCGGATCAAGCCCGGGGTACTCTGCCTCGGGCCGAGAGTGGCACAGGGTGATGTAGAGCAAGGCTTTGGAGCGCAGCCCAGACCTGGAGCGCAGAGCAGCGGAGCTGCAGGTTTTTGCTTGGAGCTGGAGCAGAGCCGAAGCACTGCTCCAAAGCCCTGATGTAGAGAGCTAGGGCCGTGGGAGGATAGAACATCACTGGCACTGTCCGCTGCCCCCCGCACAGGAGCGCAGTGGGGGGGCTGCCGCTGCCCCCCGCACAGGAGTGCAGTGAGGGGGCTGCCGCTGCCCCTATAGGTGTGGGTCAGCACGGGGCCCGGGGACGATAATGCCGGCGGGGGGGGGGGGGGGGGGAAGAGGGTGTGCGGAGTTACAGCGGCACAGAGCTACGTGCGGGGAACATGGCGATTCCCCCCCTCCACTGCCACCAAAATGGGGGGAGGGCCCACCGGAACACCCGTCCTCCCAGTCCTGCTTCAGGTCCAGCCTTTTAGGACCAAGGGAAGCCTGCTTCCCTCACTCCTCAGCTGCACCCCCAGGTCCTCTCCTCTCCCCGAAAACCCACCACTCACTCCCCCCGTGAATCCCGTTGAATATCAGGGTTGGAAGGGACCTCAGGAGGTATCTAGTCCAACTCCCTGCTCAAAGCAGCACCAATCCCCAATTAAATCCCCAGCTAAGTCATCCCAGCCAGGACTTTGTCAAGCCTGACCTTAAAAACTCCTAAGGAAGGAGATTCCAGTGCTTCACCACCCTCCTCGTGAAAATGTTTTTCCTAATATCCAACCAAACCTCCCCCACTGCAACTTGAGACCATTACTCCTTGTTTGGTCATCTGGTACCACTGAGAACAGTCTCTAGATCCATCCACTTTGGAACCCCCTTTCAAGTAGTTGAAAGCAGCTATCAAATCTCCCCTCAGTCTTCTCTTTTGTAGACTAAACAATCCCAGTTCTCTCAGCCTCTCCTCATAAGTCATGTGCTCCAGCCCCCTAATCGCTGGATTCTTTACAATTTTTCCACATACTTTTTGTAGTGGGGGACCCAAAATTGGACACAGTACTCCAGATGAAGCATCACCAATACCAAATAGAGGGGAATAATCACGTCCCTCAATCTGCTGGAAATGCCCCTATTTATACAGCCCAAAATGTTTCTCATCCACTGTAACCCCTAGGTCCTTTTCTGCAGAACTGCTGCCTAGCCATTCGGTCCCTAGTCTGTAGCAGTGCATGGGATTCTTCCCTCCTAAGCGCAGGACTCTGCTCTTGTCCTTGTTGAACCTCATCACATTTCTTTTGGCCCAGTCCTCTAATTTGTCTAGGGCCCTCTGTATCCTATCCCTACCCTCCAGCTTATTACCACTCCTCCCAGTTTAGGGTCATCTGCAAACTTGCTGAGGGTGCAGTCCACGCCATCCTGCAGATCATTAACAGTGTTTATATTTTCTTCTAGGTCACCAATAAAAACTTTAAATAGCGCAGGGCCAAGAACTGATTCCTGCAGTACCCCCTGGAAATACACCTGCTGAATGATGATTCCCTATTTACAATTACATTTTGTGGCATAACAGCTAGCCATCTTTTAATCCATTTAATGTGTGGTATGTTAATTTTATATCTTTCTAGTTCCCCTGCACCAATCAAAATGTCATGTGGTAGCAAGTCTAACACTTATCTTTATCAGCCAAACTCGTAATCTCATTAAAAAAAAAAGATCAGAGTCATTTAAAAGGATCTATTTTCCATAAAACCATCTTGATTGGCTTTAATTATATCACCCTCATTCAATTCTTTATTAATTTTCTTCCCTGGGCTCAAGGTCAGACAAACAGACCTATAAGTACCTGGGTCATCCCTTTTGCTCTTTTTAAATACTGACATTCTTCCAGTCTTCCGGAACTTTCCCAGTGTTCCAAGTCTTACTGTAAAAAAATCAACACTACCCGTCCATGGAGCTCTTCAGCCACCTCTTAAAATCCTTGGATGCAAGTTATCTGGACCTACTCATTTAAATGTTTACTATCAGGGGGGGAGCCGTGTTAGTCTGGATCTGCAAAAGCAGCAAAGAGTCTTGTAGCACCTTATAGACTAACAGATTTTAGGGATCATGAGCTTTCATGGGTTAAGACTGGGTTTTAACCCATGAAAGCTCATGATCCCTAATATCTGTTAGTCTATAAGGTGCTACAAGACTCTGTCATTTGAATGTGCAATTTTAATAGCTGTTCTTGTGGAATAGAAAGAGTGCTATCATATATGACATGACATCATCTGTTCCCCCCCCCCAATACAGAACAGAAATATTTATTGAACACTGCTCCTTCTGATTACTATTAATAATTCTACTATTTCCATTTGGTAACACAATTGTTAGGATTCTTTTAGTTCCTAATATACATTTCTTTAACTAGTATAGGCTTCTTCCTTGATTGTGGTCTTTTGTGCATCTAGTAAAGTGTTCTTAAGCAATTCCCAATTATCATTCCCATTTTTCTGATTAAATTCTTCCACCAAATTGATTTGACTCAATTATTTTCAGCTCATTGCAGGTCACTTCCCTTCATTCAGAAGTAGTCCTCCCATCAAATCAGAACTAAATTATATACAAGGGGAATATTAAACTTGATCTAAAGTGAGCAGAACCACTATATGAAGGAATCAGAGATGGCTCATAACAAAAATAACCAGCAAGATGGTGCAATCTACATGCTGAAAGCAGAATAAGGAGGGAAAAGGGTCCTTCTTCAGACACAAAAAGGAGTTTGACACCTATCCAGGGAGAGCAATTTCCATACTATGGTCTGAGTGAAATCCAGACTGAACTCAGTAAAGAAGATTGTTATTGGGGAAAGGATAAGGGAGGAAAAAAAAAATCAAGATTCTTTGCTGAGCATTTCTTTATTTATGTAAGCAAAGAACGAGGAAACAGCCTTCCACAATAGGGTGCATGGGAGGAAGGGTGGGCTTGTGTTTAAGGCACTGGATAGACTCAAGAGATTATTTTCCCAGCCATGTCACAAAATACCTGTGCAAGACACTAGTCTCATGGGGTCTCATGGTGCCAGTGATTTTAGTTTATTGTTACGATGAACTAAAATATCATATATGATCGTATGCCAAATAGATTTAAATTGTAGGATTATAGAAATATAAGACTGATCAGTAGTCAGAAGGGATAATTATGGATTAGGTATATAAGTAAGTAGGGCTGAAACGCAAGATCTACAGGGTGAGGCCTGTGAGATTTTCTCTTAGTCATATTGGGCCAGAGGCTTAAGAAATGCCGGACATAAAAAAGTGACCAAAGAATGACCCTAGGCCACAAGATTATAGGAAAAGAGGTACCAATGGATGATACTGTGAAAAAATTAACTTTAAGAATATTTTTTTTTGCTTTCAACATACCTGGTAGTCACATTTTTCTAACAGAAGTGACAAAGAGTCCTGTGGCACCTTAAAAACTAACAAAAGTATTGACGCATAAGCTTTCGTGGGCTAATACCCGCTTCATCGGATTGAAGTTTATGCGTCAATACTTTTATTGGTCTTCAAAGTGCTACAGGACTCTGTTGCTTTTGCAGATCCAGACTAATACGGCTACCTCTCTGATTCTATTTTTCCTAACACATGCCCTAATTGCAAGTACAGTATGCGCATAAATGCTAATGAGGTATAGTCAGAATCACATTATAATAAAAAGGGTGCCCAGATTAGGAAAATTAAGCTCCCTAGAGAAAACTCCAGCGGGAACAATCCCTCTACTGCTGATCAATTAGCAAGGCAGCCATGAGACCTGAAGAATTTAGTTAAGAATGTGAGTATGACTATATTTGTATCTTGTGCATAGATCTGTATAGAATTTCTATACGTTTGGTTAATCATAACTTTAACTGTACTTCTAATAAAACTTGTAAAAGGGACTAGACCGCATACTTGTGAGTACGTGTGGTCACTATCCTGGGCCTTTGTGTGTTCCTTGAGACTAAATCTGAAGCAAGTAGCTAAGGTGACTTTCACTCTATAGAGCACCACAGCTGAACCCACGGTAGTGTAATACTGCATTACAAAATTCACTTTACATAAAATAGAAGGCTACACTCAATTGGTAAAGAAAGGTCACTTACCTTCTATGAGAGGTTGTTGTCTGCATGGATCCCATTGTAGGTACACGTGCCCCATGAATGGGAGATCAGAATATTTGAACATGCGTGTCCGTTCAACTACGCCTGCACCATGCGTGTCCTTGTGCTCCGTTCCCCATTCAAAGGCATAAAGGGCAGAGCAGCTACAACCATCACTCAGTTCTGTCACTAATTCAGAATGGCAGGGAAAGAGGCTCGTAAAACATAGGACTGGAGGGTGGGCCGCAAGGTCCGGGAGGATGACATGTCAAAGCAGTAAGGTAAGGAACTGTTTTCAGTTCAAGTACACGTCCATGCGGATCTCTTCCTAGGTGACTGATGAGCAGTGGCCCATCGGAAAGGTGACACGAGTCCAAACTGACGGGGACTGAACTGTGACTATGACGCTACCTAACAAATCTGGCATCTCATTTTGCCCCAGGTCAGGGGCATAGCGGTTAACAGCAGCACAGGCTGACTCCTCGGAGCTGCCCTGCCGGGTTCAGGTAGCTGACAAGGGCAGAGGAGGCAGCCTGTCCTCCTGCAATGAGTTCTGTTTGGAGGGAGAAGGGTAGCAGCCATGTGATAGCAGACTGACATCCACTGGGTAATCCACCGAGGTGTTCTCTGGGAGATGGCCTGCCCCTGAGAAGCCCCAGATATGGCAACAAGACAAGGAACCTGTCTGAAGGGCTTTGTTCTTTTCCGAGGATAGAACAAGGCTCGTGAAACATCCCAGGGGCAAAGTTAGCTTGTCCCTGGAGAGGAATGGGGGTTTGGGAAAGAAATCCGGAGATCAACAGATTCATTACAGAGGAAAAAACTGGGAGTGATATCTCCCCACCCCCTTCCCTCTCTGGAACGTTGAGTAAGGAGGGTCAGCCAGGAGCAATGCAAGTTCAATGACCCGTCTGGCTGATGTGATAGTGAAAAGGCGGTCCTGCAAGTAAGGTGCTATAAAGAGCATACAGAGAGAGGCTCAAAGGGACTTGTAAGGACAGTATTAAGAGCCTTGGTCGGGGGGGGGGGGGGTGGTTCTCTGACTGGTGGATAAGAAAGTAGAAATCTAGATACTGTGGGATACAGAAAAAAACTAAACATGACTACATGGGTGAGGGGTATGCTGAGATTGCTGTAAAATAGAATTCGAGGGGGCTGAACAAGCATCCAGAATGTTTAAAAAATGCAGACTATAAATTGAGGATTTTAGGTACTGAGGCTTTCAATGTGTCATGGTTATGTTGGGCTGCCCAAACTTAAAAATCCTTTCCATTTAGAGGAGTAAGTCTTCCTCGTGAAGAACTTTCCTCTTTGCAGTAGGATATCTTGTAGCGCAATCTCTGTCAGTAGCACTCGGACAGCTGGATACTGGATGGTTGATACAATAATTTATCTGGATTAAGTATCTGACCTTGGTTTTGTGATATTAGGGCAGGGGAGGGCCACATCGGGTTTGCGAAATTATATCGAGGGCCGGGTAGGGAAGGCCGTGCACCCAATCCAGCCCCCTCCCACTTCCCGCTCCCCGACTACCCCCTGAAAATCCCTGACCCATCCAACCCCCCCCCCCCCACCTTGTCCACTGACTGCTCCTTCCACAGATCCCTAACTACCTCCCAGGACCTCACCCCCTACACAATTCCCCGCTCCCTGTCCCCTGACTGCCCAAACTCCTATCCACCTTCCCACCCCCTAACCACCACCCCAGAACCCCACCCCCATCCAACCCACCCTGCTCCCTGACTGCCCCCTCCAAAGCCCCCCCCAACCACCACCCTGGAACCACCTCATCCCCCCTCTTACCACAGCTGGTAAGAGGAGCATGCAGCCCTGGCCCCCAGAGCGCTCCCCGTGTGGCGCGGCTCTGGGGGAGGGGCCAACGTGCAGCACCGGCCCCTGGAGCGCCAGTGCGCAGCTTGGGGGGAGGGGCCAGGGGCAGCCTCCTGCCATGAGCTGGGTGGGACGGTCTCGTGGGCCGCACCCCTGTATTAGGGTGTCAATGGAAGTCTTTAGAGCTCCACTCATGGCTGGCAACGGATTGTCTGTAAATCATTGCTGGCTCCTGGAAGATGAAGAACTATATTGGGGTTATCTGGTGTTGCTGACATTTCTTTTAATCCCAGAGCATTCTTACAGGCATGGGGAGCAGTGTAGTATCACCCTTCATTCCTCTGCATGGCTTGTTCCTCCATTAAGCCCAGCATCGTCACATCCCTAGGTATGGTGTCCCTCCATCTAGTTGGTGGTTAGCCTCTAGTTCAGACTGACCCTACTTGAGTTTGCATTATCATCTTTGGCATACTATCATATTTGTCTTCTGTAGTTTCTTTACCATCATATCTTTTTGATGGCAGCCAATCCCGTACCCTTGTCACAGGGTCCACGCAGGTTCCCACCCTCTGGTGCCTGCACCCTGTGTTTGGGTGGTGAAATAGGAGTCCTCATGCCCTCTTCTGGTGTTTCACCCTTGTGCATTTATTTACAGTGTAGGGTGACCAGACGTCCCGATTTTATCGGAACAGTCCCGATTTTCGGAGACTTGTCCCGCGTCCTGATCATAATTTGGTTGGGACGCCCTTTGTCCCGATATAGGGACCTTCAGAGGCCGGCGCCAGACTCGCGCCTCCCTAACCGCTCCTTCCAGGGCGGCCGCAGCACCCTCCTGCCCGCAGGAGCAGGCAGCAAGTTTCACTGCCCCAGGCAGAGGCTCTCTGCCGCCGCACGTGCTGCAAGGAGGGGGGAGGACGGCTGCTTGCAGCCTGCACTGGCAGAGGGGGAGGGGCAGAGAGCCCCCGGCCGCCCCCCCCAACCCGGCTCCGAGTCCGGCCCCTCATCAGCCCCACGCACACTACCCCCCGCCCCCTGCATCGACAGTCAGCGGCAGGACAGCTCTCTGCCGCCGCCTCACATGTTGCAGGGGCGGGGGAAGGGGGCTGCTTGCCGTGGGGCAGTGAGGAGGGTGGCTACAGAGAGCGCCCAGCCGCCCCCCCCCCCCAAACCAGCCCCATACCCACCTGCCGGCTGCCCCCCAGCCCAGCTGAGAACAGTTCCCTGGGTAAGCAGCTGGGGCCCTGGATCCCCAACCCGCGGTGGGGCTGCACCCAGAACCAGGGTCCTGCGCCCCTGCACCTGGAGCCGGGCCCCTGCACCCCTGCACCGTGGCTTCCTCAGACCCTGCCCCCATGGGTCCAGTGGGGGGGGGGGGAAGCCTGTGTCACCCTCCTCTCCCCTCCTCCCCTTTCCTCCACTCCCTCCCACTTCCCCCCCCCATGTCCCCCGATATTTTTTCTTGTCATCTGGTCACCCTATTACAGTGCAACAGCGTGGTCCCTTTTATCCCCAACAAGTCTCCCCTTTCTCACCCGTTCCAGGGTCTCCTGGCCTGAGGCTCCGTTCCCGTAGTGAGGAGACAGAGCTGCAGCCTCCTGCCCCCTCCCAGGCTTGCCTCCGCCTGGGGTACTGCCAGTCATCATCAAGCTCCCGCTCCCTGGGGCAGACTGCAGTGTAAGAGCCACTCATCACAGGCAAGGGGTTTTTGGACCAGCTGCCTTCCTCTACCACCCAGTACCTCTATGGGCCTTGGACCAGGCCCTGCAGCCTGGGGAGTTGCCAGCTTGGAGCTCCCCTGCTCCTCTGGCCTTTCCCCAGCCCTCCTCCACTCCTAGTACCCTGTCACACACACAGCCAGGCCCTGCTCTCTCCCAGCCTGGAGAGAGACCTACCTGATCTCCAGCCTTCTTATAAGGGCCAGCTGGGCCCTGATTGGGCTAGGAGTCCCATTGTAGCACTATGGTAGCAATACCGTGGATTTGGGTTCTGAAGGCAACATGGGCCATTGGGTGACATTCCTGCTTGCAGTACTGTGGTCTGTTCTTGCAGGGAGAGGTTTTCTGCCTGAAGCTGGTCCACTGTGGCCAGTAAGGCTTGGTTTTTCTGCCTATAGATGAGTGATCGGCTCCTGGAGGCTCAGTGTCTCCATTGGCCCTGTGGTGCTGTACTTGTGGGCTCTATACCTTTATCTGGTAGGGATAAGCCTATGAAGAGACCAAAGTGGTCTGAGTAAACTGTAAGGCCCAGTGGCTGTGGGTTAGTGGGGCAGTCCAGAGCAGTAGTCAAGAGTTGCCGAGTCAGCTTCCTCTTCCTGTTAAGCCTTTTATCTAGTACAGGTACCCAGTAAGAGTGTCACCTGTCCATTCAATCAGGGGCCTGGCATCATCATCAGGTGCCCGGCATCACTAAGGCTGGTACCTAAGAACCTGGAGTGCTGGGTTCAGTACTGGGGTCCTGACAACTGTTTGAGGAGTTATAGCTTCAGAGGGGTGTCCCAAGTCTTCCTCATTCTTGTGGAAAATGAAAAACACAGTGAGCTGCAACATAGCACATGGCTCTCATTGAGACAAAATCAGAGAGCGGCTGTGGCCATCTGGGATTGGAATGAGACCACTGCAGGATGGACATAGTTTGAAGCTCAACTGCTCTAAATCTGGCATTTTGGCCCGCACAGAGGACTAAGGGACAGATCAAATTTAGCTTTTGGGGTTTTTATGTGTCTAGAATAAAATAAAATAAGGGCAATTTTAAAGAGAGTTAACCATAACTACTTAATTTTTTCCAGCTGAAGTTGATCCCACTAAGGGTAACAGGCAAATGCTGCTCATTCCATCTTGTTGCCCCAGGGAGTAAGAGGGGACTGAATGATGATTGCAACTGCCCTGCCTTTTATGCTGTTGGAGGTGAGGTTCACGAGCATGTGCATGGTGTAAGCATGACCCAATGGACACTGATGTTCAAAGGGTTCTGATCTTACATGTATGGGGCAGATCCACCTCAAGTCAGATCCACATGGACACATACTTGAAGAACATGAGAATAATAAAATGTCTCTCCTTTAGAAAGCTGTTGGAAGGCTAACTCCCTTACCATGTGTAACCCAGATATGATGGTGCTGGAGTTACAGGGAAACCAACAAATAAATACATCAGTAATCTGGGCAGCAAAGAACTATTTCCTCTTGTGCAGTGCTGCACAGATGGCAAAACACACCCTGGGACTTGAGGGTTTAGCACCAAAGCACCAAGCCTTGGTCATTGTGGAAGGAAGCATCCTAGGCATGACCCAGTTTAGCTAAACCAACACTATGTTCTTTCCTACCTTCATAGAGAGGAGACGTGTCAAATAAATTTCGGGAATGGCCTTGGCTCGCTCCCGATCCCGTAAGCTTCCTCGTCTGTGTCTGGGGAGCTCTGGCTCTTCAGTTGGTTTTACTAGGTGCCAAAGTTTTATTCCACCCTCATCTGCATCTTCCAGCATCGGTGTTTCTGAAACATAAATACTACTGAAATCTCTAGGCTCCCCTCAGAGACTGGCCATGTTGCTCGGAGCCACTTGCCACCGTCAAGAAAAAATAAGATTTCCCTGCACTAAGGGAATATGCAGCAAGATAGGGATTGGGCCCAGGCCCTAGGTTTATTATCTGGTGGGCCTATTAGCTATGGATTGCACCCAGCCCCTGTGGTTAGCAATTAGAAGATTCCAGTTCAAGATGGACTCTCCTTCCTGGCCCTGCTTCCCTGTTTTTAGGGGTCTCTGGCTCCCACACACTTACAGAAGCCCCTGGTGCTAACAGTTTGGCTATCCTTTCAATGCTATAGTGAAGAAGGCCCAACTCACTCAGTAGCTATTGGGGGTTACCATAAAGTTAGGTCTATTGCCTGGGAGAACAAAGTCCTAGCTTGCCAGCTGATGGACTCTGTGAAATTATTTTATGAGGATGGAATGTTAAGGCCTTAAGCATCAGACTCACTCTCTCCAGGGATGTAATCCTGATTCTCCCTGGGGATATGTTTGGTCAGACGTGGGACCAGAGCTACAGTTGCTCCATCAGGTACCTGGGTATAAGCAGAACTCAGGTTAACAATATGCTGCACAGTCCTCCTCAGTGTGACAGGCAGACTTTATCCAATACAACAGCCCACACACAAGGAAGAATGGTCTCCTGGTTAGAAGAGGGACAAGGACTCAGGACCTCAGGGTTCCATTCCTGGCTCTGCTACTGACTCACTCTGAGCTTAGTAAAGCTTCTCCAACACTTCATGCCTCAGCTTTCCCAGCTGTAAAAAGGGCTTTGAGGGTCAATGATGTCTGTCAGGTGCTTTGAGGCAAGGGATTTTAAACATTTTTTATTCCCAGCAGCCTGATCCCCGCTCTGGAGATCATCATCGGCTATACTGGGCATGTAGCCCTTACATTGACTTCAACCTGCAAGCCTGTCTCCTGCTGACAGAAGAGATACACCATTGCAGGTCGATAATGACAGCAGTGAGATACAGTCTAGTGCAACCCAACTTCTACAACCTTAACGAAAAGAAGATACTGAGAAAGGAGGAAAGAAGGGGTGAGCTCTATACTGTGATGAAGGGTGCATTTGACAGAGGCTAAAGGAGAAGGGGAAGATAATGGTCCATTCTGGCCTCAGGATCAATTAAACAGAATGAAGTGCTGAACAGTACAGCTGCGGTTTCCTAGACCCACAAATTTTCCATGTGCCAGAAAAAGACCCATTTGTCTAACTGTTTTCCCCTCACATTCGCACAATCTGTGTGTGACTGCTGCTTGGTTCTTTGATGGTGACAAATCTGTTATAGGAGTAGGAACAGGTGCACCAAAACTGCTTTCAACTGTGAGTGAAGGTAGGATTACAGTTTCATTTCCAGAGTGAAAGGACTCAGGTGCCTGTTCTGATTCCAGTGTCTCCAGAAATTAGCTTAGGGCTATATATTCAGCATCCATGGCTCAGGCTGTCAGAGGTGGACATGCAGAGTATAGAGGAGGTTACACTGCCTGAGCAGCGGTTTCTGCATCAGGGGCAAGTCAGAGGTTTGACCACATCACAGGTAGAGCTAGAAAGGTTCTTTAAATGGGATCAGACAGGAGTCACATCTAGAGGTGGAGTGTACACCTGGAATTGAACGGTCTGAGAAAGGGAAGGGAAGAGGAATCCTCATTTCTGACCTTGTAGTGCTGAAGAGTGTTCAGGCGCTTCCAGGTCCCCTGAATGATAGAGGTCACATCCTCATCGGAAAGGATAAGGTGACCAGCCAGACCTGATCTCCACTCTACAGTCATCAAAACACAGAAAATAGAAAATAAAAAAATGTTTACTGTGAAAGCTGAACATTTAAGTAAAAATCTTAAATGAATCCACATGTTCCATAGAATCACTATGGATAGTAATTTCATGCTCTAATAAGAACATAACAATAGGGCTCTATTATCGACCACCTGATCAGGACAGTGATAGGGATGACGATATGCTAAGGGAGATTAGAGAGGCTGTCAAAATAAAGAACCCAATAATAGTGGGAGACTTCAATTATCCCAACATTGACTGGGTACATGTCACCTCAGGACGAAATGCAGAGATGAAATTTCTTGCTACTTTAAATGACTGCGCTTCTTGGAGCAGCTGGTACAGGAACCCACAAGGGGAGAGGCAACTCTGGATTTAGTCCTGAGTGGAGCGCAGGATCTGGTTCAAGAGGTAACTATAAAAGGACCGCTGGGAAATAGTGACCATAATATAATAACATTTAACATTCCTATGGTGGGAATAACACCTCAGAAGCCCAACACTGGGGCATTTAATTTCAAAAAGGGGAACTATGCAAGAATGAGGGGGTTAGTTAAACGGAAATTAAAAGGTAAAGTGACTAAAGTGAAATCCCTGCAAGCTGGACTCTCTTCAAAGATACCATAATAAAGGCCCAACTCAAATGTATAGCCCAAATTAAAAAACAACGCCAGAAAACTAAAAAAGAGCCACCGTGGCTTAACAGCCAAGTAAAAGAAGCAGTGAGAGAGAAAAAGGCATCTTTTAAAAAGTGGAAGTCTAATCCTAGTGAGGTAAATAGAAAGGAGCATAAGCACTGCCAAATAAAGTGTAAGAATGTAATAAGAAAAGCTAAAATGGAGTTTGAAGAACAGCTAGCCAAAAACTCAAAAGGTAATAACAAAATGTTTTTTAAATATGTCAGAAGCAGGAAGCCTGCTAAACAACCAGTGGGGCCCCTGGATGACAGAGATACAAAAGGAGCACTTAAAGATGACAGAGTCATTGCAGAGAAACTAAATGAATTCTTTGCTTCAGTCTTCACGGCTGAGGACGTTAGGGAGATTCCTAAACCTGAGCTGTCTTTTGTAGGTGACAAATCTGAGGTATTGTCACAAATTGAAGTATCAGTAGAGGAGGTTCTGGAACTCATTGATAAACTTAACTGTAACAAGTCACCGGGACCAGATGGCATTCACCCAAGAGTTCTGAAAGAACTCAAATGTGAAATTGCGGCACTATTAACTAGGGTTTGTAACCTATCCTTTAAATCGGCTACTGTGCCCAGTGACTGGAAGATAGCTAATGTAACGCCAATATTTAAAAAGGGCTCTAGAGGTGATCCTGGCAATTACAGACCAGTCAGTCTAACGTCCGTACCGGGAAAATTAGTTGAAACAATAGTAAAGAATAAAATTGTCAGACACATAGAAGAGCATAAATTGTTGGGCAAAAGTCAACATGGTTTCTGCAAAGGGAAATCGTGTCTTACTAATCTATTAGAGTTCTTTGAAGGGGTCAGCAAACATGTGGACAAGGGGGATCCGGTGGACATAGTGTACTTAGATTTCCAGAAAGCCTTTGACAAGGTCCCTCACCAAAGGCTCTTACGTAAATTAAGCTGCCATGGGATAAGAGGGAAGATCTTCTCATGGATTGAAAACTGGTTAAAAGACAGGGAACAAAGGGTAGGAATAAATGGAACTTTTTCAGAATGGAGAGGGGTAACTAGTGGTGTTCCCCAAGGGTCAGTCCTGGGACCGATCCTATTCAACTTATTTATAAATGATTTGGAGGAAGGGGTAAACAGTGATGTGGCAAAGTTTGCAGATGATACTAAACTGCTCAAAGTAGTAAGGACCAAAGCAGACTGTGAAGAACTTCAAAAAGATCTCACTAAACTAAGTGATTGGGCAACAAAATGGCAAATGAAATTTAATGTGGATAAATGTAAAGTAATGCAACTATACATACAATATGATGGGGGCTAATTTAGCTACAAGCAATCATGAAAAAAACCTGGGAGTCATTGTGGATAGTTCTCTGAAGGCATCCACGCAGTGTGCAGTGGCAGTCAAAAAAGCAAACAGGATGTTAGGAATCATTAAAAAAGGGATAGAGAATAAGTCGGAGAATATCTTATTGCCCTTATACAAATCCATGGTGCGCCCACATCTTGAATACTGCGTACAAATGTGGTCTCCTTATCTCAAAAAGGATATAGTGGCACTAGAAAAGGTTCAGAGAAGGGCAACTAAAATGATTAGGGGTTTGGAACGGGTCCCATATGAAGAGTGATTAAAGAGGCTAGGACTTTTTAGCTTGGAAAAGAGGAGACTAAGGGGGGATATGATAGAGGTACAGTGAAACCTCGATATAACGGACTAATTCGGGCGGGGGGGTGTCCGTTAAAACCGAAAGTCCGTTATTTAATAATTTTTTTAAATAATTAAATAACGGACTTTCGGGTGACAACGGACACCCCCCCGCCCGAATTAATCCGTTATTTAATTAGTCAGCCCACCCCACCCCCTCCCCCCGCCCGGCTCCCCGCTGCGGGGAGCCGGGCGGGGGGTTGACAGCTCCCGCCTGGCTTCCAGCTGGGGGGAGCCGAGCGGGATCTGTCAAACCCCCCGCCCAGCTTCCCGTTGCGGGGAGCCGGGCGGGGGGGTTTGACAGCTCCCGCTCGGCTCCCCCCAGCGGGGAGCCGGGCGGGAGCTCTCAAACCCCCCCCCCCCGCCCGGCTTCCCGCTGCGGGGAGCCGAGCGGGGGCTCTCAAACGCCCCCCCCCCGCCCGGCTCCCCGTTGCGGGGAGCCGGGCGGGGGGGGTGACAGCTCCCGCCCGGCTTCCAGCTGGGAGGAGCCGAGCGGGAGCTGTCAAACCCCCCCGCCCGGCTTCCCGCTGCGGGGAGCCGAGCGGGGGCTCTCAAACGCCCCCCCCGCCCGGCTCCCCGTTGCGGGGAGCCGGGCGGGGGGGTTGACAGCTCCCGCCCGGCTTCCAGCTGGGAGGAGCCGAGCGGGAGCTGTCAAACCCCCCCGCCCGGCTTCCCGCTGCGGGGAGCCGAGCGGGGGCTCTCAAATGCCCCCCCCGCCCGGCTCCCCATTGCGGGGAGCCGGGCGGGGGGGTTGACAGCTCCCGCCCGGCTCCCCCCAGCAAGAAGCCCGGCGGGAGCTTTCAAACCCCCCGCCCAGCTTCCCGTTGCGGGGAGCCGGGCGGGGGGGGTTGACAGCTCCCGCCCGGCTCCCCCCAGCAAGAAGCCCGGCGGGAGCTTTCAAACCCCCCGCCCAGCTTCCCGTTGCGGGGAGCCGGGCGGGGGGGGTTGACAGCTCCCGCTCGGCTCCCCCCAGCGGGGAGCCGGGCGGGAGCTCTCAAACCCCCCCCCCCCCCGCCCGGCTTCCCGCTGCGGGGAGCCGAGCGGGGGCTCTCAAACGCCCCCCCCGCCCGGCTCCCCGTTGCGGGGAGCCGGGCGGGGGGGTTGACAGCTCCCGCCCGGCTTCCAGCTGGGGGGAGCCGGGCGGGAGCTGTCAACCCCCCCGCCCGGCTCCCCGCAACGGGGAGCCGGGCGGGGGGGGGCGTTTGAGAGCCCCCGCTCGGCTCTCCGCAGCGGGAAGCCGGGCGGGGGGGTTTGACAGCTCCCGCTCGGCTCCTCCCAGCTGGAAGCCGGGCGGGAGCTGTCAACCCCCCCGCCCGGCTCCCCGTAACGGGGAGCCGGGCGGGGGGGTTTGACAGCTCCCGCTCGGCTCCCCCCAGCGGGGAGCCGGGCGGGAGCTCTCAAACCCCCCCCCGCCCGGCTTCCCGCTGCGGGGAGCCGAGCGGGGGCTCTCAAACGCCCCCCCCGCCCGGCTCCCCGTTGCGGGGAGCCGGTGGGGGGGGGGTTGACAGCTCCCGCCGGGCTCCCCGCTGCGGGGAGCCGGGCGGGAGCTGTCAACCCAGCCGGCTCCCTGGGGCAGGAGCCGGCAGCCCCCAAAACGGATTTCGGATGCATCGGAAATTTTGTCCGTTGCATCCGAAGTCCGTTAAATCGGGGTCCGTAAAATCGAGGGTTTACTGTATATAAAATTATGAGTGGTGTGGAGGAAGTAAATAAGGAAAAGTTATTTACTTGTTCCCAAAATAGAAGAACTAGGGGCCACTCAATGAAATTGGCGTGCAGCAGGTTTAAAACAAATAAAAGGAAGTTCTTCTTCACGCAGCGCACAGTCAACCTGTGGAACTCCTTACCTGAGGAGGCTGTGAAGGCTAGGACTATAACAGGGTTTAAAAGAGCTGGATAAATTCATGGAGGCTAAGTCCATAAATGGCTATTAGCCGGGATGGGTAATGAATGGTGTCCCTAGCCTCTGTCTGTCAGAGGGGGGTGATGGATGGCAGGAGAGAGATCGCTCGATCATACCTGTTAGGTTCACTCACTCCGGGGCACCTGGCATTGGCCACTGTCGGTAGACAGGATGCTGGGCTAGATGGACCTTTGGTCTGACCCAGTATGGCCGTTCTTATGTCTTTAAAACTCTCTTGTATATTTCACTTTCAATAAGCAGAAACCAATGTCAAGGAAGACTCAACATGCCAGAACTGTATCAGCAATGCACTGCATGAGTGTTGAGAGCTGTTGGGAAACACGGGGTAAAGTTCCAGCAGCAACAAAAGCTGTCCCCTTGGCTGTGTAACATCACATGACTTCTGTGTTGTAATACAAAATAGTACAAATGTGCAGCACGTGTTACAGGGAAAAGGTTTGTTTAAAAGCCCTGTGGGAATTAGCTATTCCTTCCCCTGGGCTCCTTCCCCAGGGCTACTTCCCTCTCCTACCCTTCAGCTTGTGGGGCTTCCTGCCCTCTCTCTACACAAGCCGGGTGTCTCTTTACCTAAGGTCTTTTTGGTTCCAAACTGCTCACTGCTCCAACTCCTTTCCTTCCCCCCTCTCCCCGCCTGAAGCAGGGGGTTTTATTAGGTTCTTAATAGGGCCTTAATTGATTGCAGGTGTTCCAATCAACCTGCCACCAGCTTCCCTAGTCCACAGGGAGCCACACCTCAATTAGCTCTGAGCTTACATATCTCCGCTCAAGCACTCTACAGCAGCTCCCTGACCCTCCTATATCACACTATGTTATAACATTATTTGACGTAGGGCAGCAGACTATTGTCAGAACATCTGGAACTTCACAGAAGATATGAAGCTCTCGTTCTTGCCCCAAAGAACTTTAAATGAGTAAAAGCATTCCAGCCACCCTGCTAGTGCAGAGATGGGCATCTTACCCTTGCCTGGCACTCTCTGTGCACAGGCTACAAACTTTCTAAAGCTGTGATCACAGCAGCCTCTCTGCATAGGAGAGAGGGGCCCAACAACTTGTTCGCAGCTGGTGCTGCTGCCTTCTTTCTACCTGTCTGCATCCGTGGATTAACTGCTGCAATGGTGATGAATGGTTTGAATGAAGAGTGGAGTTCTAAATGCTACAGAATTCAATAGAGGGGAAACTCAGACTTGTGTTTTCAGCCTTCCTTGCCAAGCTAAACCTGAGCTTGGCAGCATCAATAAGGGATCATTACTCATTGGGAATTCTGTTGGCCAGAGTCATCCTCTCCCTCCCTCCCAAGCAATGGCAATTATAGCCAGGGAAATGGCTCCACATCCCAGAGGCCAGGAGGGACGGGAGAAGAGGGAGGCATGACAAGAAGTGTGTCCAGAGTAAGCTGCAAACACTGACTCGGGCAATGCATTACTGAGCAAGAGCATGTCCTATGAACACAGCAGTGTGCAGATGCCTCACTGCTGCCAACTGAGAAAAAGCAACAAAAGAGGAGGAAAAATTGGAGAGCTCCTCCCCCAACTGCATTTGGGCCTGATCCTGCACTGCTGAAGTAAACAGGAGTTCTGCCACTAGCTTCAATAAGAGCAGGATTGAGCCCTTAACCTTCTAACACATCTGCACCATTCCCATGCTGTCCCCTACACCCATAGTGCCCTCTCTGATCCCATATGCTTGTCATAAATACCCTTTCCTCATCACATCCTCTCTCAAAGACCACCTTCCTCTACAACTCTTCGGACAATAGCCAGTCAGGCCCAGTAGTTACTTCCAATGATAAAGTAAAAAGGACAAAAGGCACCATGCAAACAAGAGGTGGCAGCAGTAGATTACAAGTATCCTCTTTTCCACCCCACTTCCTGCTATTATCCCTCTACCTCACTGATCATGTCACACTGAATCCAGACTAGAAGGTAAGCTCCTGGGGGCCGGGACTGTCTCCATCCTCTGCTGACTGGACAGTGTGAGGCACACCAGTGGCATAGGAGCCAGTTATCAGATATATTGGATAACTCCGCTCTTCAACCTCCTCATGGAGTGTAGGCATCAATGAATTGTGCTCACCTAAGTCCAGGGAGTCTGGGTCTGGGCGGTGACAATATGGCGTTCCTTTATAGATCTGATCTAGGATTTTCTCCTTCACCTGTGTTATGGTGTCACAGTCCAGCACTTTCACAGAGACACCCTGGGAATCCTCTGCCTCTCCCACAGTAGCTTCAGTTTGAGTCAGAGCATTTAGAGTCTGGGGAAAGAAAAGATAGCTGAAATGGCTGCATATGGTGAAGAGCCTGATTAGCAATCACACCTGTACTCCCCTCCCCCTAGTTACAATTAGCAAACTACTAATAAGGGATAATATGAACGATAAGCCTTTTACATTCCAGACTACTGGGGACGAGAATAGCATGAATATAATGAGCCAGATTCGCAGTCCTGCTTCAGTGGCATGCAAGGCATGTCAAGCTGGATCAGCAGGCTTCCCAAAGGCTGCCTCTATGTAAGGGGCCTCCTCAGCTGGCAGAGTTGCTGTAGCCTCTTCCTGGACCCTCCCCCTTCTCCCATGATTCCGCAGTGGATCTGGCTGGTGCACTGCTCTACTCTGGCAGTCCCTGGCTGTTGGACCTCTTTAGGCCATCACTAAGAGAGCAGCTCTGAATGACCCTGGGGACTATGTGGACCCAGATCCTGGTGTAAAGTTATGGCTTCCAGTGGGCAGGGACAGGACCCTAGGGAGAGGGTGGCTTTAGTCCTGACTCAGGGTGGATTAGGACAGTGGTTCTCAATCTCAGATCCCCAATACATTTCAAATGATGGTGCCACCCCTTTGGAAATCTATTGTCTGTATCTTTAGTTGAATTCTGTTCACTCAGTTTTCAGTCTAAATCTTTTGGGGACCCGTTAAATATAGTCCACAAGGGTCCGTGAACCAGAGGTTGAGAATTGTTGGATTAGGAGACGGGGTTTCCTTGTTCAGAACAAGGAGGGAAGAGACGGCACAAAGGATGTGCTGCAGGGAGTTCTCACCACAGTCCGGTACTCCAAGTCCTCTCGCAGAAGGCGGTTATCATTCAGGGTGTATTTGGCTTTCCCTGTCACCCAGTCCACTGGTCCCTTATCTACTTGGTGCTTGATTCCACGGAAGAGCATATAGAGCGGCTCCCCGACAGAGTCCTGGCAGAGACAGAAAGAGGCTCAACTCTTGAGAGAAGTCATTCTCATTCTGCCTGACAGTGACCTCAGGCCTCAGGACATTGACCTGTTTACCTCCTGGACCATAGCCAAAGGCACCAGTCAACAAAGCAACTTAAAGAATCCAAATTGTAGGGTTCCACCCACCCCATCCCTGATCCATGTTCAGGAAAAATGGTCTGGTGGCTAAGGTACTGAACTGGAACTCATGAGACCTGGATTCAATTCCATCTGTGCCACAGCACCCCTGAGTGACCTGGGGAAAGACAATATGCCTCAGTTTCCTCATCTGTAAAATGGAGCTCTGTAGTCAGGTTCACTTGGGAGCCTGCATAGCTGAGCGGACAGGTTGTGGCTCAAATGTCCCACAAAGTCTGGGATGGCCTTGCTAGACAGTTCACAAGCCAAGCAGCTGGGGCATGGTCCTTCATTCTCCAGTGCTCCCCAGGTTCTCCCAACCAGATCGGGGTATGGGACCTCTCCACCAGGTGTCAGTGCAGGGCCCAAGGGGGAAGGGGCAAGGAGTGTCTCAGCACACTCTGGCCAATACATCAGACCAGCTTCCCCTGGGCCTCTCCTACCTCCCCATTCGCTCTTCAGTTTGGGATGTGGTCACAGCACTCTTCTCTCCCTAGCAGAGTTCCCAATTGTCTCAACAGTTCAAACAGCCAAATGAGGACTTCTCAGGGTCCAGGTATTCTGCATTGTCAGGGAGCAGGGGCCTGGCTAGGTCTTACCTACAGTCCAGACCCTTCTCTTAGAGGATGCTCTGTCCCAGAAGCAGCAATCTGGCATCCTCCCTACAGACTGCCTCTCCTTCACTCTCACTGCTTGACTGTCCGAGTCCCCTTTTAAGCAGGTCCTCCATTTGGAGCATGCTCACCAGCTGCTGAGAGGTAGGGCCCTCTTGGCTCACAACCTCTCCTTCACTCCCTTAGCCTCTGTGTGGGGTCTGTAAACCCCATTACAAGTTCACATCAGTTTCCTCCCGCACAGGGGTGCTGTACAGATCATACCATTAATGTGGGTGAGACACTCAGCTATTAGAGTGGTAGGGCTGTGTCTGCCGGACCAACATGTCGACAGGCAAGAGTCCAGCTCAGCCCTTCCCTGCAGATGAGGGGGTGATGAAGGGCTGGATGTTACGCTATCTATGCTGCGAGCAGCCCAGCTCTTCTTTCCTGCTCACTGCACACACGATCATGTGTGACACCATTTAGCAGGCGCTCAGACTGCTGATCTAGATTAGTACAGCAGGACTGTGGCATTCTTTTAGTCTCCATTTCTCTTGGCTTCCCACCCTTCCCAGGGATGGAGAATTCTTACCCTTACAAAAGCATACAGACAGATGGACATCCAGTTGGTGAGCAGCTTCTCTACTACTGTTTCTGTCCTGAAAGAGAACCCCAGGCTGGTTACTGTGTGTTACCCTCCATGGGGAGGTGCCAGAGCAGAGAGGGGGTGGATGAGAAGGATCAGGAAATACTTTCTAGGCAAAGCCCATTTGAGGACCCCAGCCAAGTACAAATTTCAAGGCTTCAGACTGAATGGGGCCAGAAAGTCTGGTGTGTGAACAGTAAGGCAAGCAATTAACCTGCAGTCACAAGAGGCCATTAATGCCTCTGCATGCTGCCCGAAGGATCTAAACATAAAACTCTGTGCTGTATCTCCAGCTCCCTGCAACAGGACAAAACTCACAACAGGGCATGTTGGTGTCTCTCTCAGACCTAGAGTGATTTAGGAATAAAAGGATCAGATCTCTTGCCAGGTACCAATCATGCCACCGGCTTATTGCAGCGGGGACAGGGTTTAGGAAAAGCTCAGTGATGGCATAACCATGTTCCCACTGAAATCACGGGCTAAACTCCAACAACTTTAACAGGAGCAGAGTTAGGCCAATGCAGAATCCTGTGAGAAGCCCCACCCCCCGTGAGGAAATAGCCTATGCATGCTGTCATGGAACATCCAGCAGCACCTGCTACAAAACCTTGGTGGGAAGTTAATACCTGGGAATTGGGAAGACGAGATCTGCCAAAAAATTCCCACTGAGACTTGAGTGTCTCCAGATGGCTCATTGCACACCTCCTCATCCACTCTATGGTAAAAATGCCTCCCTAAAAGCCCTGGTTTCAGCCTCTCCCTCACACAAAATCATACAATAGTCTACTCAACCCCCCCCGAGTCCCAGAATCTCCAAAGTGATATAGAACACAATATCCCATATAAATCCACAGTCCCAGTTCCCTGCCCCCCCCCAATATCACACAGACCCAGTCCCCTGCCTCTCACAGTATCATACACAGACAAACATCCCAGCTTCTCCCCTACAATATCACGCACAGACCCAGCTCCCTGCCCCTCATAACAACACATACAGACCCATAGGGAGATTTCAAGGTACTTCTTGTGTGAAATTGGGAAGTGGCCTAGACAGAAGAGGGAGCACAAATTAAATGTCACCTCTAATTGTTGCAGGAAGGGACCAGAAGGGGATAGGATTAGAGTGGCAGAACCCAGAGGGCAGGAAGCTGGTGGATAGATGCCAGCCCCTGGAGAGCTTTGAAAACCAGGGAAACAATTCAGAATAGGATTCAGAAATGGGCAGGAAGCTAGTGAAGGGGCCAAATGACAGGGGTGCTATGGCTCCACTTCCTTGAGAAAGTGTCTGCCCGCAGCGTTGCAGAGCCAGTGACATTTAGAAAGTGATGACATAAGCAACCATAAGGGGATTGAGCTTGACAAGACAGAAAGAGGTATTAAGGTTGGCTAAGGGCTCAGCATAGTCCAGGGCAAGAGGAGACAGAAGAACGACCACATGGTAGAGAAGCTGAAAAAGGGAAATGGGGGCAGAAAAAAGGGAGTTCAGTGTCTGGCATGAACTCGGAGGAAGGAGGATCACAATGAAGGATTCTTGCTCTGTCTCATCACTGTCTACAGCTGGGATCTCTTATTTCTGTTGCCTCCTGTTTGGTAGAGCTTCACGTCTGGACACCTACTGGATCTGGATCTGCTGCACAGCACGTTGTTTCATTGCTACTACAGAGGATTACAGAGCTCTAGGACAGCCAAGAAAGGTTCTATCCAGGGACCAGCCACGACCAGGCTGAAGACAGTGAATCATTCACTCACCTCCGCAACATCAGCTTGGGGTTCTTGGCCACATACTGCTCAACGAGGTCATTCAAAAGAGTCTTTAGGATGTCAGTAAAGTACTCTAACTTCCCATGCAATGAGACAGTGAGCAGGGATGCCACATAGGCCCGGTCCCTCGGAGAGAATGTGCGCTGGATTTCTAGAGTGTGGATAAACTAGAGAGAGAGAGAGTCAATGAACGTTCAAATCTATTAAAATAGGGTACCCATAATGATGGACTTTCCCAGTAGGAGGTGCTGTAGGGAGTGCTGTAGACATGGGGAACATCCAGCTATTCCAGTCTTTTGCTTTCCATCAGGAGGCATTTAAAGAATGCTGTAAGGGATCTCACAGTCCCTTATGTCTTTCTTGGCAACAATTGCTGTGAAATGACACAGAACCAGTTACTTCAGGGAACTAAGAAAGGATGTTACCTTGGTAAGGAAGAGTTTACTATTCAGGAGGTTGGAGAGCTGCACCAAGCCCTGCTCCACTGTTTGCCGCCGACACTCGGGCATGTCCAGGCCCCTATGCAGTGGCGACTCACTGTGTCCTGGAAAGAAAATGCGTTCTGCATAGGATCTGTAATCCAGGAAGGGAATTCCGGTGCCAACGAGGTCACTGGTGAGATCCATCATCTCCGTCATCAGGTCTGAAAATAAAGGGAGCTTCTCTGTTACAAAGTTAGGCCAAGAGAACATGTGTCCCAGAAATTGGAACATGAGGCTGTGGGCTGGGAGGTAATTAGATCTAATGGGATGGAATCGACAAAGGAAAAACACAAACTAAATATCAGTGAGATACTTCATCCTGTGGAATTCTCTCCAAAAGGAAGGAGTGGAAGCCCTGTCATCTGGGGCATTTAAAACTAGACTGTTCGGAGCACTGGCAAATGTTCTGTAGGGAGCTCTCTAGCCCTGGCTTCTGGGGAGGCAGGTCTGACAGGTTGTTATTTTTGTTTACAGCTGGGGGCCATCTTCTGGGTTTAAAAAAAGCAGAAAAAGCTCTACCAAGCAAACTAGCGATTGATGAAGGATGATGTTTAATAAAGGATTGGCCTTGTGTTAGTCAGTCACAGATGAGAGACACAATATTATACTGTCAGTACAGCACCATGACTTTCATGTGTCTCATTGCTTTCCACTCTAACTAGAAATCACAGTATTTGGGTATGGCTACACTACACCGGATAGCGCTCGATGTATCGGGGATCAATTTATTGCGTCTCCTCTAGACCTGATAAAAATCGATCCCCGAATTGACTCCTGTGCTCCACCTCGGCAAGAGGAGTAAGAGGAGTCGGGGGGGAAGCAGACGCAGTCCTCTTGCCGCCGTGGGGACAGCCAGGTAAGTCTATCTAAGATACTGCGACTTCAGCTACGCTATTTGTGTAGCTGAAGTTGCCTATCTTAGGTCAACACCCCTCCACCCCCCATAGTATAGCCCAGCCCTTGGTCTCTCCTGTAGCTCCTAGTGTCCTCCCCTCCCCATGCTCCTTGCTGCTAGTGATAGAATTACAGTTTGTGGATAAAGGGGACACTAATGATCCCATCTCTAGATTCTGATGTTCCAGGTGAAGAACTGCAGAGATCAGTATGTCCCCAGTTACATAAGTGCCACTCCAGTGACCTCAAGGGCATGTGGTAGCTGAGCCGAATTTGCCTATAAACTTTAACACACTGACATGGGAAGGTGTGTGGTTGTTCACACAGCGGCAGCTACTGAGACAAGGGCAAAAGGGTTTGGTGGCGATGGAAGGGCCAGAGATTGTTCCCTCTATTTGCAGCTGCGAAGGGGTGGGGGGGGGGGGAAGTTCTCTTACCTGTGAACTCCTTTTTGCATCTGTCCCGAACACTTGTTTCCAGATTTTCCAACTGGATCTGAACTTTCTTGTAATCCCTCAGAGCCTGTTTGCTCTTCCTCCTGTAATGGGAAGCAGAGCTGGAGACCACCCGGCTGACTCACTGCGAATGGGATTTCCATCAGGCTGGGCTTAATTTAACATAATTTAGGTTTTGGTTTCTAAACTCCCCTGTCTACACATCTCAGGGAAAAAGATGTTCCCCCAAACCGTTCCTCATACTGAGAAAAGGATGGGCCTTACCACATGTGCTAAAGAACTGAGGGCTAGCTGGGCACAAGGAGCTAGCCTGAGCTGGATCACAAGTTGGGCATGAGGGGCCCATCCTCTTCAGAAGAATGACCTCAAACTCATCCTTGCTCCTCAGGAGGTGACAAAATTCCTGGCTAATAACTCCAGGCTTCTCCAGACCAACCTGCTAATAACAGCATCCTACATTGGCTACATACAGCCTACATCCTAGGCTGAAAGCCTCTTTTAGACCAGATTATGTGATCACCTTCTGCACAGGAGCAACTCTCTAGTTTCTAGTTTCTGACTCTGTTATATCTTATATGGAGGCAATCCTAAGTGCACCATTGGGGGCTTCCATACAATTCAACCAGGCAGCTAACTATAGCATTTTATCGGCAGCATTTTTTTGGAAATGAATTTAGGGCCTGCCTTTTCTTTTCATCAGCACCTCAGGAAGATCTCAACCGTGGAGTTGGTAGTGGTGACAAGGGAGGGTCTGTGATAGTAAATCCACGAGCCCCAAGAAGGAGCAAAATAGGGGGAGGTGTCTCTGAACAGTGGATAGACCATAACCCTCAAGGGCAGAGGCAAACTCCTTTTGCAAACCCTCAGCTTACACTGGAAGGTGTGTCTGGGGTTTACTTGCAAACATTGAACTCCAGAGGCAAGTGGCATTTCAGGTGGGAGTTCTGTCATCCAGGCCAAATCTGCACACCCAGAAGGCCAATGGGAAGAGTCTCCCACAAAGTAAGGAAAATTGAGGGACTAAATTAGGTCCCAAATGTAGACGCCTAGCTGTGCCCATTGAACGTTCCTGCTGATGGTGACCAGGATGCCTAAAGATCCTGCAGACCAGCACTGAAGGTATGTCTACAACACAATCCAAGGTATGCGTGCAGCTCTGCTAGGCATACCCACGCCAGCTTTAATCTATCTAGCGAGCTAAAAATAGCAGCCAAGAGGCAGTGGAACTGGCTTCAGCATGGGCAGTGCAAGACACCCAGGGACCTGGGCACACACTCATGTTGCTGAAGCCTGTGCAACCATGTCTTCATTGCTACTTTCAGCCATGATCGCGAGATTGCAGTTAGGCTGGGTATGCCTCCCAGCTCTGCAGTCATCCCTCCAGAGCCGCACAGACACACCCCCAGGCACCTCTCACCTGTAGATGAAGACAATGATCAGGACAATCAAAGCGACAAAGGAGGCTCCGACACCCAACCCAATCTGGGCCTCCAGGGGGAAGGTGAGCTGGCTCTCTGTGTCATATTGCACTTTGCCCAGCAGGAAGTTCAAATTCCCCAACTGTACCTGCAGAAGAAATGCAAGCCCAGGAAAGATAAGAGCATCAGACTCTCCTCATCCTGAGACTGGGCCACAATAAGCACCCCCATCGTCCCCTCTCCCCACCAATGCCTCCATCTTCCTTTTCCCCACCACCATCAGCGCTTCTTTCTCTTCCCTCCCTTCCCACCAGAACCTTCTGTCTCCCCCTCACCTCCCCCTCTCCCAGCACCAGTGCCTCTGCAAAGTAAAAGACCCCCAGCAGCAAGTCTCAGCTGATTCTAGCTCACACTATGGAGCAATAAACAGCAGCGCTAAAACCCAGGGAAGAGGGGAAGGGTCTCAGAGCCCAGGGAAGGGGGAGAGCATAGAGCGAGCGCTGTCAGTTAACTCAGGCTCGGAGGCTCATTGTGGTGGGATTTTATTCTTTGTAGATTTCTTCCCCCACTGATTCAATGTTTACACACCCACCACCACTGCTTAACTGAGCACTTACAGTAAACTCTGGAAGTGAGTCTGTTCCCTCCGGCTTCGTGTGGTGTTGTGGAGCTGGCTGCTCAGATGGAGGTTCGCAGTACAGATGATTCCTTGTCAGGGTTTTTACAACACAGACCCCTTCCCCAATCATGGCCACCACTTCCTCCTTGGAAATGGCCAGATCCAAATTTTCCCCCTGGAACACAGGTGCAAAAGGATTTCAAACCTGGGCCTCTCTGGGAAGGCAGCGCTGCATAGCCCTGGCTTTAGAGAGGCTGCATGGGATTTACCAGGCCAACCACAACAGCGTTGAGATGGTTGTAGCCTTACCTCCACAGAGATGACACTTCCTGGCTTGTGCCGATATGGTTTGGCAGGGTCCTCTGCATTCAGGGGTTTTAGGATTGGATTGACTTCATAGGAGAAGGGTGTGGGATGCAAGGACTTGAAATCGAAGCTCAGATTATCCAGAATAAATTCCAGTTTGACCTGAACAATCCGCAACTGCAGGTTAATGGCCGGAGTTTTACACAGGATAAGGTAGGAGGAGTTAATGAGACACAGTTCTTCAAACTAGGAGCAGAAGGGAAGAGAGTCAGGAATCTGAAAGCATAAGTCAGTCTATGTTCTACCGCTCCTGCTCCCTTGTGGCATCCCATCCCCAGGGTTTTGTGGGACAAGTGTAAAGCAGAGCACCGGGACCCCCTGCATTCACCCTGCCGAGGTGCCATCCCAGATGCACAGGACAAGTCTGAACTTTAAGGGACTCGCCGGGTGATTTTAGTGTCTCCCAACTCTTCTCAGCTGTGTGGAGCACCTGGAATCCCCTTGCCAATAGTCCTATTTAAAATACTGCAGGGCTGGTGGCAGGGCAGTTCCCATAGAGAGCTCTCAGCTCTATCATTCACAGCCCCATTGATCTGAGCTGCAAAGCCCATCTGTTCACTGGGGTTCTCTGGGGTTCACCTGCCTGCCAGGCTGTATACCTCTAGGGGCTGAAGACACTGCCACTTTGATTTATTCATGATTTTTGTTACCTTTGTTGCAATCTTTTTACATTTTGTAAACATGGCAAAAGATTAATATCGAAATATGTCAAATAGCCTCTGTTCCCCCACTGGAATTCTTAGCCACAAATAAAACCTGTCCAGAATGATGGGGAAATATGGCTTTCAGTAAAGCGTAGGAATTGTCACAATGGAGCAGATCAATGGCCTGACCGGTCCTGCATCCTGTTAGGTGGCAGCCCAGGATGTACCTAGTATACCCCGAGACTCACCCCATGGTGATGAGTGCTTTTTAAATGAGTATAATAATCATAATATTTCAGAGAAAAGTGGCCACCTGCTAATGCAATCTGCAAACTGCACTATGATCCGGCAGGGGTGAGCAGAGGTGACTCAGAGGAAGTGGGGATGTGCACCAAGCCCTCCACTGCTGCACATACCCTCACTAATGTGGAGCGGTGGAGATCCAGCTCGGTGTTGTGCTATGGATGGCTACCAGGCTGTTCAATGAAATCCTACCACGTTGGAGCCCCTACTGAAATGGACTCTATACAGTCTGAGACACTAGAGAAGCTGCTCCACAGGGACTCTTCTTCTGGGGGAGTCATGATGGCAGGTGAGGTGCTGTAACTGGCAGTCAGAATAGTGGGTAAAACAACTCCATTTAACGTTGATTTTGTTATCCTCTTTCTGGGTGGGGCAGGGCCGCGCTAGAACAGGGTGCAGCCAGGCCTCACAATGTAACTGTAGACTGCCTCGTGCCTTCTGCTGCTGTCATGTCGTTTCTGTCTCCCACACTGGAGCTTTCTGCACAGGCTCTGGGAGAGACGGGGAGTTGGGAGCGGGAATTTTACAAAGTGGGGAGCGGGGTGTTAAATCTGGATCTGGGGGACAGTGTTTCACCAAGGAAGACGTTTTGTTTCTCATGTTCACTCTTAGTTTCTAGTACCCAAGAAAGCTATAACAAGGGGCACAAGAGCCTCGGACATAGATTGTCTCTGGCTAACAGTAGCACAAACAGAGGCCTTCAGCCTCAATTCTATTGCACGCTTTGCTAGCACAAAGGTCAAGATACCTGCTGGATGCTGCACAGGGCATTCTGTGGGCACTCGGTTTCTGGCATGATCCTACGCCATCTCCCCAGCCCTCGCCGGCGGCGTTCTGATGGTGAAACCGTAATCCGGATCTTTGGATTTTGTACAACATCTAGGTTATGTCCATGAACTCGGATCACTCTCCCACCACTGCAACACACAGAAGCAGTCAGAGTAGACTATTTAGTCACCATATAACAACCCATGAGCTGTGTCATCCCCAACCCTTGGCTGGTGCCAGCCTTTGCAGGCTACGCATCCATCTGATGGTTCACTGCACAAGACTAGACTCACTCTACCCAGATGCTCAGATACTAAGGTGATGAGTGCAGTAAAAATAAGTAGACATCCATACAGACACTGTTAATGCTCCGGCACCTGCTGTGGGAGTGTGTGAGCATGCATGTGCAGCTCTCAGTATCCCTGATGCTCTGTGGGAAGGGTGGTGCACTTTCAGTGACAGGGGTACATCTCTCAGTACCTGAGAAAGCTCTTGGCTGGCTCTGCAAAAGTGATATTGGGATCCAGAGTGTATTTGAAGAGGAAACCTTCTAATCTCCGTTCCCTGTTTCCATATTTGATCGTTAGTGGAAGCTCCACAGACATGTTACTGGTGCTCGTCTGACACTGTAGCTGATTCTCCTGCATCTCCGAGAGACTAAGAGACACACAAAGGAGAGACCAATAAAAAGTTAACACAGCTATTGCAGAAACATCCTCTGAAATGCCGCGCCTTCATTTTGCTGAAAGAGCTCCAAGCATCCGTCCACCTTCTTAAAGGCCTTGTAACCCATCTATTACCTTTACAAACAGGAGCACTCAAGACAAATTTCTGAGCTAGTCATCATTGCTGCTGGAGTGAATGGCTGAAGTGCTTCCCAGTGAGAAGTCTGGGCCAAACCTGAAGGGAATGGTGCATGCAGATTGTAACTGTAAACAAACTGCCAACTAGACAGCAGCTCTTACATGTGGCAAGGGAGGTCTCCAATTCGAATGCTGATCTCACTGGGGTGCCCAGTCAGCAGCTTGGAGCCCAGCAGGGTAAGGCAGGTTCCTCCAGCTTTAGGGCCTTGAGATGGAACAATAGACTTCAGCTCTGGATTCTGAATGGAAAGGAGAGAGAGAAATGAATGAATGAGGAACACTTATTTTGCTAAGTGAAGGAAAGACGTAGTAGAGAGAGCCTGATAGTGATTTCCATGTGCTCTGAGACTGCAGCTTCCACAGTCTAACCACACACATGTATCTGGCTGTGTTCTAGCAGCTCTGCTGTTAATGAATGGAAGCAGCAGAGAGGGGGATTAAGGTACCAACAGGAAATACTAGCTGTGCACCAAAATCTCTACAAATAATGGAACAAAGATGGACATTACAGGCTACAGAAATATGAGTCTGAGATTAACTATTTAAACAGACTGCAACAACAGTTTAAGATTAGCAGCCGTGTTAGTCTGTAATGTTAGTCTGCATCTGATGAAGTATGCTGAAATAAACTGGTTAGTCTCTAAGGTGCCAAAAGTGTTCCTTGTCTTATTTATGCAATAACAGTGAAAATCAAGTAAGTGTGCTGGCTACAATCTAGTGGATTCCATCTCTCAAACTGGACATAAAGTGGATGGCTACACTTTGGAGATAATCTCCAAAACTCACTTCTCTGTACCGATCAACTCCCAAGCCCACGTGAAGTTGTAAAAGTGGTTATCAAAGGGAGGAAGGCGGGTGAATCAGTGCAGCTGCTAAGGATGAAGATGGTAATTCAGGCCCTCAACCAACCGTCAAAGTTGCTGCTTGGAGGAAGAAAGATGTGAGCTGGATGGTTTCCTATTCTGGAATTTCTGTCTCTTGATGTCATTCATACAGCCACTAGGAGGTCAGAAATTGGGCAGGATGGGATCTCTGAACCGTTTGGGACTTGCCAAATCTTCTCTTGTAGACAGGTGTATAGGTCCCAAGAGAACGAAAAATATCCTTACAGTCCTTTAACATGCACAGAGATTTGTCTGTAAATAGTTTAGGCCCATCAAAAGGAAGGTCCTTCTATTTTGGACCTCTTTTGGAAAGCCAGAGAGCAAGAGACAGGAAGCCCTTCTCATGACTACAGCAGTAGAGAAAGAATGGGTGGCAGTATTAAGGAAGGCTTGTTGACATGTTCTGGAAAGTAGCTGACCCTCCACAATGACTGCCTAGAATTGCTTTCTATGCTCTGCTGGTCGGCAATCAACAAAACAGTTCAGTGTGGAGTAATTTACATGATTATATTTCACACTTAATGCCTAGTAGTAGGCAATTCTAAATTGTAAGGAGGCTGACAAATAAAATTCTCTACCAAGTACATCTAGATAATTATGGCCTTTTTCATGGGGTGTGGATTTAGCATAGTGCTGCCTTTCATGGAATATTTCTTACCGACTTCCTTGTAGAGAGGGTAGGTGATGATGATTGCTTATCTTTGCAAATGGGTGATGCTCAAAGCCCTGAAAAGTTGCTGGTGAGAGGTGCCCAAGGATCCCAGTGTGGCTCAGGAGGTGGTGCATAAGTTATAGAAGAAGGCATCTACGGATGCTCACTGCAGCGAGGTAGTGGCCCTAACCTTGTGCCATGAGTGGTCAGTCTCATCAAACACTTCTGGAAAGGAGGCTTCTATATAGGTGAGGAGGAGAACCCTAAATCGATATTTGGGATACCAAGGCAAGGTCTTCATCAGAGTCCTCTTCCTCAAACTCACTGTGGAATGGTGGAGTGCTTGGAGAAATCTGAGGTGAAACTGTCGGTACCATGTGAACCTCTAGTGATCTTGATATCCTCGGTACCGAAAACACGTCAGATGAGCAGTGGAGAATCAGATGCCTCAGATACACCCAGTCTTGGAGAAAACAAAACTCCTGCAGTACCGAGCATACTATCAGTGGAGGGGGATGACAGACACAGTCCCTGGGCCTGGGTCAGAAGCTGAGGAGGAGACAAAGTTTGATTTCCCTGCCTTTTCTAGTGCTAGATTTCAATGCCAGACAGAAGTTAAGCTTCTGGGCAATGTGCGATTTCCTGAGGCAACAGCTGCACCAGGAGTGCCCATCACTTACCAGAACTGCCTCTGGGTATGACAGACAACATTCAAAACCAGCAGAATCGGGCATAACCTCCCAGTGAACAAGAAACACCTATCTACTATATCTATCTAAAAGGGCAGAAAACTCTTATGCAGCGAGTCCCACATGTTGTCATCATACCTCCCAAGCACAGCTTTCTGGTTTGAGATACGAAGCTGTAATCTGCCTATTGAATAATTTTTTCTGCCATATAAGCCTAGCTTCTTTGAGTAGTTTTGTTTGGGGGTAGCACTTGCCTGACTCTCTCATTGGCTGTTAGGGACTTAGAAGAAGGGTGAGAAGGTAAGTATTTGTACTCCTTGGCCGGTATGTAGTATTTCTTCTCTGCCTTCTTTGCAGAGGGAAGGAGAGAAGATGGGGTCTGCCACAGAGCTCTGACTGGACCCATAATGGCCTTATTGATGGGTAGGGCTACTTTAGATGGGCCTGCTACAGCCAAGATGTCAACGAGGCTATGCAAAGACTCGTTGGGTACTTTGATCTCTGGCCCTCAGTTAGAAGCTACCCTCTTTAGAAGATCTTGATGGGCTCTAAAGTCATTTTGTGGCAGCGACTCGCCCCAAGATGGCTTCATCTGGGGAGGCAGAGCAAGGGGCCTGAACCAGAGGTGAAGCTTCCTCCTCTTCGTGTGCCTCTATTACATCCCTCAGGCCCACATCTTTCACGTTGGTTCTGGGCTCGGTATCGAGCCGAGTCGGGTTGGGTGCCAAACAGAGTGGTGCTGGAACCTGCCTCTTGGACACATGAGTAGGATTGGTGAGATGGCGGTCCCAGTACCGAGGGAAATCCCCATGGATTCCAGGCCATTGGACTTGTATCAGACATTGTCCTCCTGGCCAAGTGCCAGTGGGCAACCTACACCAGGTTCCGAAGGGATGTAGGATGGGTACTGGCAGCAGCTCTTGGGATGGGCGTAGGGCTCCACCTCAGACTCTGAAGAAGAGTCTTCCTGAGATGACCATGGGGGATCAGTACCCCTCACTTCCACCAGCCGGTGCGGAGAGTCCAGGAACCAGTACCATATTGGGGATGATCTCATGGATGATAGAAGGCCAGTTTGTCTCTGGCTGGTACTGTGGGCCTCGGTGCCAGATAAAAGCTCAGAGCCACATGCTCCCTTCTGCTTGAAGTGCTGATAGGAGCCAGAGGTTGCTACACTGGGGTTGGTGGTACTTGGAGTGATAGTAAGTCCCTGGCTGCTGCAAAGGCATCCAAGGTGGAAGACACTGTGATCCCGCTAGTGCCATGATGACTTCCTGGTGTCAGTACGGGATCCCACCCTGCACTCAATGACCCACAGAGTGGAGTCAACGGGGAACCAGTGGACTAGAGGTGGTGGAGTGGCCCAAAGTAGGTCACGCTCTGTTGCCCTTCCCCTGTTTGTCCTTTCTTGGCACTGGGGAGCATCCTCTCTCAGACTGCTGTTTCTTATCCTTCTTCGTCAGTACCAGAGACGGAGAACTGTGCCGAGAAACACCCGGTGCTGGAAGGGTGCTTTGCAAAGAAGATGAGGTGCCTGGTGTTGAATCCAATTAACTTGGCTCCAACACCAGTCTAAGTGCGGCTTCCATTAAGATAGCCCTCAGCCTAGCTTCTTGTCTTTCTTTGTATGAAGCTTAAAGTCCTGACAGATCTGACAGCACTCATGTACATGAACCTTTCCCAAACATTTTAGACAACTGGAGTGTGGGCCATTCACTGGCATAGAATTGCCATGTCTGGGGACTGGGGCATGCCCAGCCCCAGATACAAAGGGAGCCCCCCTATGCTAAGGGTGGGGAACTCTCTACCATAATAGTATTTACACTACTACTAAACTAAGACTGGTAACTAATTTGAAGAGAAAAACACTGAATAACATCTAGCTGAAGTAAGAGGAGTTGTTCCAGCGACTGTCACAGGTGGTAAGGAGGAACTGAAAGGGTGCAGGGCCAGCAGGGCCCCTTAAACTGGCGCATAAACACATAGCACCAGAAGGCACTAGAGTTAGCCCAATGAATACTGTGGCAAAGCTTTGGCCTTCTCCCTGTGGGTACTGCACTTCCAGGTGGTTTGTGCTAGCCTCAGAGGCTCACTGTGATTAGTTAGGGATGGTAGAAAAGGGGGGAGCCCAGGCCCACCCTCTACTCCGGGCTCCAGCCCAGGGACCCTAATAGTATCAGATAAGATGGCTGACCTTTTAGGCACCAAACACCATACAATTCCCTGGGCTACTTCCCCACAGCAGTCCCCCGCTTCTTCCAACTTCTCTTCACCCTTACCTCAGGGCCTCCTCCCAAACTGCTCTCTGCTCCAACGCCTCCCAAACTGCTCTCTGCTCCAACGCTCCCAAACTGCTCTCTGCTCCAACGCCTCCCAAACTCCTGCCACCCACACCCACCTGACTAAATGGAGAGTTTTTAAGTGGTTTCAGCCAGCCCCTGATTGGCTTCAGGTGTCCAAATCAGGCTAGCTGTTTCTGCTTTCTAGAACCTTCTTAATTGGCCCCAGGTGTCTTGATTGGCCTGGAGTAGCCTTTGTTTGGCTATCCAGGGAACAGAGACCTGCACATCCTGAGACTGATATACCTGCCTTCCAGCACTCTCCTATAGCCTTCTGGCCTGACTCCGTCACAATACCAATAAAGGAAAAATCTCCAACGATGGTGCATGTGGTGCGCGCACACTTAACGTTCAATGGATATTAGCAAGCACGTCAAGAAGAATAAATGTTTTCAGTCTTACAGGTCAAGGCTAACTTCCCTAGGATTACCAAAGATAAGTGTCTTTTTTGGGTAAGCAATGCATCCCCGTGTTAAACTATAATTTTTTAAAAAAACATTGATTTTTAAACATTTTCTCAAATATGTATCTACATAACTGTTCTAGGCTGGTCATGTCTGGTACTATTTTGTTTGTAGGAGAAATGGCCATGTCCCATGACACTGTATTATAAACATTTGCATCAATCACTGGACCTGGAAGGGTAGTGAGTCTCCCCCTCCCCCCCCCCCACCATTTAAATTACGATTGTGTAGATTTTTACAAATCCGATGACACCTCCCTGAACTTCCTATCACTAGCTTGCCTATGGGATGAGATTTTACTACATTATACTCCCGAGCTATGAGGCAAACTTTCTGTTTGTTGTATTGTTAATTCTTAGTTCTGTTACTCATCCATCATTATTCACCCAGTCAGCACCTCACTCCCTCTTAGATCGAACTCCTCTGTAATGGGATAAACTCTATTTCTGCTTCACTTCAGTTGATGCTTCCAAGCTCAAGACCAGCAGATTTCCAGCTACCACACTGCAGCAGCTCCCAAAGTTGTACTGACTTGTACTGAAAGTATAGGCCCTCTATTTAGTGGGGAAGGAGAGCTACTAACTGATGACATCAAGAAAGCTGATGTGCTTAATGCTATTTTGCTCCAGTCTTCACTAAAAAGGTTAATGATGATCAGATACGCAACACAGTTAATATTAACAACCAGGGGAAGGAATGCAAAGCAAAACAGGGAAAGAACAAGTTATTTAGATAAGTTAGATGTATTCAAGTCAGCAGGGCCTGATGAAATTCACAGTAGAGTACTTAAGGAACTGGATGAAACAATCTCGGAGCCATTCACAATTATGAGAACTCCTCGAGGAGGGAGAAGGTCCCAGAAGACTGGAGAAAGGCAAACATAGTACTTATCTTTAAAAACGGAAACAAGGAGAGCCCAGGGAATTACAGATATAACTTTTTAGCAAAATCATATTCCAGGAACATCATACATATATTTACAGGCACCCCCCCCTTAAAGCCTTATGGGGTACACCGTCACACCCCCTCCTGAACTTACTGCCAGAGACTTGGACACTGTCCATGGTGGAGGCACTATATGTAAAATCCCTATTTGTCTTTGGTCACGTGCCCTTTCTAAACCTTTGACCCCTATGAAGTCCTTCATAAGTGTTCTAGCAAATGTTGGGGTTCCTGAGCCCCAGATGCCTGAAAACAAGTTGCTGTGTAGTATTGACAACAGAATGCAGACAGCAATACTTGTTAGAGTGTAGGTGTCTTGGAATTTAACCACCAATGCCATGAGGCGGTGTGCCTCAGTTTCCCCTTCTACACAACAACATAGGCCTGTTATGCTCTTGCTGCTGTGCCAAGTTTCCAGTCTGTTTCCAGTCACAGGCTGAAAGGTAACATGCTTGTGGGACAGCTCTATTACCATCCCTAGCATGTACAACAGTTTCCCCCACAAACCAGGTATGTGATGGGGGCTTTGGTAAGGAGAGGGTGCACCACAACCACGTGTGCCTTCGGCCCCTCCCTCTGGAATCTCTCTGGGCCGGACCCCACCCCCTTGTGAAGCCTCACCCAGGCAGAGGTTTATTCCCTCCTGCCTTGAAGAAACAGCTCTCTCTCTTACAAGTGTAGCCAGATCATTCTCTTTCAGTGGGGTGCTTTGGATTGGTAAGACCCCTTGGGACACCCCACTTTCCACAGGAGAGGAGTCTGTCATTTCAAATGCAGATTCTTCACCCCTCTCCTGGTAAAGAACCTCCGTACAGAAGGTGGGCGGACTCTCCACCCCCCCCTCACCTTCCATCTGGGCTTCCCTCTCAGGGCTCCCCTCTGGGTCAGACACTCCTATGTCCCCCAGAAGAGAAGGTAACCCTGGTCCAGCTGTGGGCTCACAGCTGCCAGCTAAGACAGACTCTTTACTGGCCAGCAAAATTCCCCCCTTTTCACTCAGGTTGGGCGTGCTTCCAGTCAAAGACTCTTTGGGGTCTGTTCCTACCGCAGCGGTCTCCAGGACCCCAACCCCCACCTTCGGATCACCTGGCGCTGTGCAGCCCAGGGCTGGCCCTTCCCCCTGCTGACCTGCAACTTCCAGGCAGTCAGCAGCTAGGGTTGCCTCTCTGCTACCAGGTGGCACATCCCCCTCCCCGGGGGAGATGACTACAGGAGAGAAGCTGGCTTCATCCAGCCCCTCCCTCTGGCTCTTGCCTTGAGCCCTGGGGCTACAGGAACGGACCACTGCCTTCTCTGCCCCCACAGCAGCATTCTTCACTGCTCCAAAGGAATCTAGGAAACACCCCCTTGTTTCCCCAGCAGTTTCTGTGGCTTTACACCCCCCTCTGGGGTTGTTAGCACAAGATTCCTGCTCACTGCTAACCAGCCCTGGGACAGATTCTGCCACACTAAAGAAATCATTCCCCAGCAGAAATGGTGCAAAATTGTGTGCCACTGTGGCAACAGTCAGCTGAGCCTGCAAATTTTCAGTTTGCATGTGAACTTTAGCCAAGGTGCAAGGACTCTGTAGCCCCCCACCAGTTCCAGTTCTGCTACCTTGCCTGGCACCAAATCCTTCTCTTGGATCAGGTCCCTCCTGACCACAGAAATCTCAGCACCTGTATCTCTCAATCCTGAGATTAATTTCCCATTCAATTTAACCGAATGCATGTACTCACTGCTTGGTTGTTTAGAAGCAACCTTTACAAATCCTGTGTGAACAGAGGCAGCAGGCAGGTTCTGAGAAGCAGCAACTTCAGGTGCCACTGTCTGCCTGTTTTCACTCAGCAAGGAACATTTATTCCTCAGGTGTTCAGTGAATTTACAATGGTAGCACCTCTTAGGCTCCTCTGCTTGCACAGGAAATTTGGGACAAGTACCAGGGGAATGGGGGAGGTGAACACCCAGCGTCCCTTTTCCCAGGGGTAAAACGGTGATTCTGCTTTTCCCAAACTCTGTACCCTTCTGCCAGTGGTTTGTGTCTAATTGCAGCTTGTGCTTGCTCATAAGAGTGCATACCCAGCTAATTCACCCACTTCATTTACCTTTTTGTCCCACAAATACTGTTTCACATCCTCACTGCACATGTTCAGGAAGTGTTCCTGAGTAACCAGATCACACATCCCTTCAAAGTTTGTAATGCCTTTTGCCTTCACCCACTTATCTAACAGATTTCTCATTTCATTTGCATAAGCCACATTACTCAGTCCAGATCCCCTTTTAAGACTCCTGAATTTAACACTGTAGGTTTCAGGTGTAACCTGAAACTGTTTCAAAACCAGGTCCTTAAATTTACCATAGTTTGTAGCATCCTCAATAGGCATCTTATTGAATGTGTCCAGAGCTCTGCCAGTCAATTTGGCTATCAAGGTGGTCATCTTTTGATCTTCAGGGATTGCATGGAGAATGCACAGTCTCTCAAAGGTGATGAAATATTCTGCAATATCGCTGGACTCATCATACTGTGGGCATAGTCGCTTCCATTTGTAGATTGTGGGGATAGTGGAGCCAGCAGCTGCAGGAGTTTGTCTCCTCAGCTCCAAAACAGCCAGCTCATGCTTCTGTGCCTCAATCTGGGCTTCCATAGCCTTTTTATGAGCAGCTTCCTCTCTCTCCATCAGCCTTTGATGTTCTTTTTCTTTCTCATCTGCTTGCAGTCTCGCCAGCTCAAGTTTAACAGCTACTTCACTGGTAGACATTTTCCTGCTTTCTTGCACTAGGCTACACCCCCTCTGCAGTTCACTGAAACTGGGCTGCACGCAGCTCAGGGGCTTCTTACTTTGTAACAGAGACTTTTGCAGCACCCAGTGTTCAGTCTTTCTGGGCAACCTGCAGTTCTAGCTTTTTCTGATCTTCACTCTTACTTATCTGCTTCCTTTTCTGTCTCTATTTCCCTTACCCGAAATAAGCAAACAGAAAGTAACAAACCAGTAACCACTTTGTCTGTTCTCCAGCCACCACTTAAAACTCACTTAAAATCACTACCAGGATCTCAAAGCAATCAGCTGTGCACAGTCACTGCTCGACTACGCCACTGTGACGGAGTGGGATCACAGAAACCCCTTAGGAGCTGCCATCTGATGTGCCGAGGCTACTCCTGCCTCAGTTTTCCTGCCCAAACAGCTTAGGACCTCAGTACCCTGCCAGGTCTGAGCCACATCCCCTAACAGCTGTGGGCTTTCCTGGAAACAGGCAGGAGGTATCCTTACCTCTGGCACTCAGATGCTCCACTCCCAATGGGGTCAAACCCGGAATAAAATTTGTTTTTCCCTGTATAAAGCTTATACAGGGCAAACTCAGATTGTTCGCCCTCTATAACAATGATAGAGAGATATGCACAGCTGTTTGCCCCCCCAGGTACCAACATGTACTCCAGGTTAATTAATAAGTAAAAAGTGATTTTAATAAAGACAGGCAATAGGATTTAAGTGGTTCCAAGTAGTAACAGACAGAATAAAGTGAATTACCAAACGAAATAAACAGAACATGCAAATCTAACACTATTACTGTACTGCAAAAAACCTCACCCTCCATGAATTCCTTCTTTCAGGCTAAACTCTGTAAGCTTGGGTCCAGCAATCACTTGCACACCCCCTGCAGTCACAGTCCTCTGTTCCAGTTTCTTCCAGGAATCCTTGGGGGGTGGAGGGCTGTTGTTTGAGCCAGCTGAGAACAAAATGGAGAGGTCGCTCCCAGGTTTATATGGGCTTCCTCCTCTGGGTGGAGAGCCACTCCTCCTTCTTATCCAGAGTCGACATGGACTCTCAGAGCACATGGCCCAGTCCCAGGTTTGAACCAGACTCCGCTCATCACTAGTCAGGCCGCATTGCTGAGGAAGCTCGGGTGTGGACGGGCACCTCCAAAGTTCATTGTTTGCTTGATTGGTTCTCAATTGGACTTAACTGAGAATAGTTCAGCGGTTCTCAAACTTATTGAGACCGTGACCCCTTTTCCTGCGCCGTAGGTGCGCCGTGACCCCTCCGGTCTGGCGGCCGGCTGCAGCGCGACCCACCCCCTGTCCCCACCGCAGCCGGCTGCACCCAGGCCCCCCGTCCCCGCAGCGGGCAGGCTGCCGGGTGCGCGCTGGCTCCCAGTCCCCGCAGCGGGCGGGCTGCCAGGTGCGCGCTGGCTCCCAGTCCCTGCTGTGGGTGGGCTGCCGGCTGCACGCTAGCCCCGCCACCGTGAGTTGCGGTGGCAGGAGCTTGCAACCCCCCCAGGGAGCGCTCAGCGACCCCTAGTTTGAGAAACCCTGGAATAGTTTTTTCTCAGAGAGCAGCTCAGCTGCTTTCCAAAGCCTACATATAACTAACCAAGCACATAGCCAATATTCATAACTCTGAATACAAAACAAACAGACACATACATAAAAATAGGATTAACAGATCCAGTGGATCATTACCTTCACAGAGATAAAACTTTTTAGCAAAACCATATTCCAGTAACATCATACATATATTTACAGGCAACCCCTCCTCCCCCATAAAGCCTTATGGGGTACACCGTCACAACCAGTCAGACTAACTTTAATATCTAGAAAGATATTGTAGCAAACTATTCAACAATCCAATTTTTAAGCACCTGGAGGATAACAGGATCATAAGGAATAGTCAACATCAATCTGGCAAGAGAAAATCATGCCACACCAATTTAATCTCCTTCTTTGACAGGGTTACTGACTACTGCTTCCCCTCTAGCCAAGACATGTTATACCTTGATTTTAGTCAGACTTTATAGACAGTTCTGAATGGTATTCTCATAAGCAACCTAGGGAAGTGTGGTCTAGGGGCCATTACTATAAGGTGGGTACACAACTGGTTGAAAGACCGTACTCAAAGAGTAGTTATCAATGGGCACTAGACTTGATGACTTCTTGAGGTCCCTTCCACGCCTACATTTTTATGATTCTATGACCTACACAACTCCCACTCTCCAAGAGAATTTTTGAACAGAAAATAGCAGTGCTGCTGCAGTCTTAGGGCTGGTCTTCACTGGGGGGGAGGTGGGGGGGAGAATATCAACTGAAGATACGCAACTTCAGCTATGTTAATAACATAGCTGAAGTCGGTGCATCTTCAGCCGACTTACCTGCTGTCCTCAGGCAGTGGCATGCTCCCCCCTCAACTCCAGCTTGCGCCTCGCGTCAAGCTGGAGTTACAGGAGTTGACAGGGGCGCTGCAGGCGATCGATTTCTCGCATCTTAATGAGACGAGAGAAATCTATCGCTAAAAGAGCGATCGCTACCCGCGGACCTACCCTTATAGGAGCAGTATGAGAGGGGATTTTAACTGAGATGTTACCTGATAGACAAATATGTGCCTTGACACTCCATGTCCTCCTCCAGGTACTTCAACTGCAATGTGCCCAGATCTCTCAGCCCAGCTCCCACCGGTGATGCACACAATACTGCAGGGAAATCAGAGAACAGTGTCACTGCAGGGGTCACCTTTTGGGGTGCAATGCAGACCAGTGAGAGGTTGTGTCACTGCTTGTCCTGTAACCCTGAGTGCTGGAGCTCCTGGTCTGCATGCTCCCAGCCAGCATCTGAACATGTACTGAGTGTCTGGTGTATTCAACGGTCCAGCAGCCTGCTTGTCACACCACAGTCATATGCTGGTCTCCATCTCGCCAACTGAGCCCCACACACACCCCAGTTCTGAATTTCCCCAAAACCATTTGCCCTGAAATGTCCAGGCTCTGCTGGACTAAGGTCTGTTTCTCCTTTAAAAAGAGAAACGCACAGCAGCTTGTTGCCTTAACTGGAGTTAACAATCACTGAAGCGACCTACCACATAGAAGCGACCTACCACATAGACTCGATGACTCAGAGAGTATGTCAACTCTTTGCAGTGCTCTGGCAAAATGGGGCTGGATGCTTTCAACCTAAGGTGAAGCAGCATACCAGATAGCTGTTCAAGTCATTTCCCCATCTGAACAGCATCACTTCAGTCTTCCCTGTGTGTCAGTAACAAGGGGTTTGATACAGGGTGTATGTGACAGCTTGCTCAGAGCAAGATATCTCACACCACGAGTTTTTACTGGTCTTCTAATAGTAAATTAAAGTAAAACTCAAAGAACTAGCCCTTTAAATTTCAAACCTAAACTTATTGGGTGGTTGCACCATTTAAGTGAAGGTGCACCGGCTGTTAGGACCAGGATCAAGACCCGGGGTTAGGCCTGTGGAGAAAATCTTCCAACTTAGGTCCACTCCCCCTTCTTAACTTGTCTGGTGGTTCCTGACGGGCTATGCTCTCCATTCTATTTGATCCCTGTAACAGGGTAGCTTTTCTGTGGGCAGGATAGTCTGAGGCTAAGCCAGCCCTGATTATAAAATGAGGTGAATCCAGGATTCCAACAACAGCAGGAGCAGGAAGCTGAAGGGAGGAGTGTAACTGAGTGAGTAGCTGAGATGAGATTGCCAGAAGTGGGAATCCTGGTGATAAACTGGGGAAGCTCAGGAGACCATGTGACTCTGGTAGAAGAAGTAGCTATGAGGAGCAAGTTGGGTTCCTACAGAGCTCTCACCAGACAAAGCCTGGGAGTGGGAGTTGAAGAAGGGAAGATGAACTGGACAACGATGTTTGCTTTGGACTTTTGAGTTCTGTTCTTGTGAAAAACTCTTACCAGCCTGAGGAGAGCTGGGGAAATTAAAAGATTGAACTTAAAAGTTCACTGGAGACTATGTGAGTTCTTAAATGAGCTCAAAAGAAAGGGAAATAGAGGGGGGACGTCCAAGAGGCCCCTACCGACAAGAGAGCCATCATGCTATAATCCATATATATAAATCCATGGTATGCCCAAATCTTGAATACTGCATACAGATGTGGTCTCCTTGTCGCAAAAAAGATATAGTGGCATTAGAAATGGTATAAGAATCATGGTGTCACGATACCCATATTAAACTACCAGTTGGCTGTGGTATGAGACAGTATTTTTTCAGTTGTGCAACTTTTATCTGGCCAGGTGTTGCTGTGCAAGGTAATCACAGGATACAATGTGGCTGCATGATCTGCTCACTGGCTTGAGTACATGTGACCAAACCAAACCGCCTCAGAGCTCTTTACATTTGATGTCTGTGTAGTGATGGATTAACCTTGGGCTCACTGGTCTTTAAAGTCCTTAGAAGTAGGCCCTGGCTGTATCTCAGACTTCCTCTTTGAGGCTCATCCTGACAGGTTGTACCTGGCACCCTCTCCCTTTAAGGAACACCAGTGCCTCATTTCAGGTTGTCAGGTGATGAGGTCTTTGCTACAGAAGACCTCACTCCCCGTTCACATTAGTCTCAGCCTCTTGCCTCGTAAAATTTACCTGATGCTGTAGGAAAAGGTTAAAATATAAGAAAATGTCTTACTGAAGCTGTGTAACTAACTCTGGGTTGCTGTAAGTTTTTATCTTATGTTACGCATTCTTGGAGGTGCCACTGGGCCTCACTCATCCTTGTCCTGTATATTTCATAAGTTTGTTTTACCCCATATGTACCATTTCAAGGCAAGGACTTTATGTTTAGATGTTCTGTTCTTTCCTGACAAATAAGTAAATAGATAGAGAATAACGTCATGTTTTTCACCTGTTAATTTGCATGAGGCCCTTCTTGCCTCCTCCTCCTCCATGTAAAGAATCATATAAAAAGTCTTGTAATGATGTATTAGAGGAAGCCATAATTTGAGAGCTATCTCTGTGGCTTCACTTCGCTAGCGAATAAACTTTTGTATTCAAGCTTTCTCCAAGGCCTGCCTGTTCTTTGAAGGTAAATTGGGACACCTCCAAAGGGAACGAGCAATTTGTGCAACAATGCCAACAAAGGTGTTTTGGCTTTTTTTTTGAAGAACATTTCCCTCTTTTCCACTCCCTGTTTTTCAGAGCGTGTTTATTTCAGTCGGATATTTTTATCAAGACTATCACATTAGTTTTTGTTGGGAATAATGAATGCTAGGGGTCAGGCCTCTTTAAAAATAAACAGCTTCTGTTCAAATTCAGTGCTCAAGTGGTGAGTAGGTGGTGAAAATTGCTTTAGTTGGGTGTCACTGCCCTTGGGAAGGTGCAAAAGGCAGCTTAGTGCCTGGGGCAGGTTTTGATCCAGGTTCCGTGGCTAGGGAGGGGGTGGGAAATTACCCATTCTGATGTCAGTGGCCCAGTGGGAAACCCAATGTCTCATTCCCTGGGGGAGTATCACAGATACTCTACCTGCTGGAGATTTCATATTCTTGAGCATCTACAGTACAAGGAATTCCTGCAACAGTAACAGTTTCTGCAATGTCCTGATGTTTCTGGCCGAGGTTTGATCCAGCAATAGTGAGTCTAGTGCCACCTTCAATTGGTCCAGACAGGGGATAAACCTGCAAAGATACCCAAGCATGTGTTCATGTCATAGCACCTCAGATGCTGGCAGCCTAATATGGTGCCGGATCCAAAATAGTCTAAATTCTGTCCTCTTTCTAGGCTGGACATAGGAGACACTTTTTGCTGGCCAAGACTTGTGTCAGGTTCTCTTGCTATAAAGTAGCTGCTCTAACATCACAAACAGGAAGGGCTACTCCTGGGGGAATTCTGTGCCATAAAATTAAAAATTCTGTGCATAATATTTTACAAATCTGCAAAATTCCACATATTTTATTTGTCAAAATCTATATATATAAAAGTCAAATGGCGTATGCGTGTATGCGTGCGTGCATGTATGTACGTTCACTTACTCCTTCCACACCGTTTGAGCTAGAGACTTGAAATTTGGTACAGTTATAGGCCTTAGGGTCCTAATCAGGGTAAGAGTCGAAAATTTTTCAAATCTCACCTTTGACGCCCCCCAGGGGTGAAATTATTTAAAGGCCAATCACATCAGCTGGGCAGCTGTTGTTCTCTGTGACATAGTTATGATGTCATAATACCCCCCTCCAATGGACCATGCACTTGCTCAGCTCTCTGCGCCCTCCCCCCTCCAATGGACCCCACACTCGCTCAGCTCTCTGCCCCCTCCCCCCTCCAACGGACCCTGCACTCGCTCAGCTCTCTGCCCCTTCCCCACCTCTGACAGACCCGAGTTGGGTTTGGTCGGAGGGTAAGTGAGGTAGGGGTGTCGGGTTTGGTCGGGGGGTGAGGCGGGGGTGTTGGGTTTGGTCGGGGGGTAGGTGAGCCGGGGGTGTTGGGTTTGATCTGGGGGGGTGGGAAGGTGCTGGGGTAGGTGAGGGGTGAGGTGTGGGTGTTGGGGTTGGTCAGGGGGTGTTGGGTTTGGTTGGAGGGGTGAAGAGGGGGGTCGGGGTTGGTCGAGGGGTAAGTGAGGTGTGGGTGTCGGGTTTGTTTGTGGTGGTAGGTAGAGGTGTCGGGTTTGGTTGGGGGGGAAGTGAAGTGGGTGTGTCAGGTTTGGTCTACGGGGGGTGAGGTGTGGGTGTTGGTCAGGGTGTGTTGGGGTTGGTAGGGGGTGACGTGGGGGTGTTGGGTTTGGGTGGGGGGGTGAAAATGTGAGTCGGGGTTGGTCGAGAGGGATAAGTGAGGTGGGGGTGTCGGGTTTGGTCGGGGGGGGTGAGGTGGGGGTGTCAGGTTTGCTCTCTGCCCCCTCCAACGGACCCCGCATTCGCTCAGCTCTCTGCCCCCTCCCCACTTCTGACGGACCCGAGCAATGCCAGGTATTTTTGCTAGTAATCTATATATATAAAAGTCAAATGGTTTATGTGTGTGTGCGTGTATGTACGTTCCCTTACTTCTTCCACGCCGTTTGAGCTAGAGACTTGAAATTTGGTACAGTTATAGGCTTTAGGGTCCTAATCAGGGTAAGAATCGAAAATTTTTCAAATCTCACCTCTGACACCTCCTAGGGGTGAAATTCTTTAAAGCCCATTCACATCAGCTGGGCAGCAGGATAACACCTGCTGTTCTCTGTGACATAGTTATGATGTAATAATACCCCCCTCCAACGGACCCCGCATGCGCTCAGCTCTCTTCCCCCTCCCTCCCTCCAACGGCCTCCCCACTCGCTCAGCTCTCTCCCCCCTCCCCCCCTTCAATGGCCCCCCCCACTCGCTCAGCTCTCTCCCCCCTCCAACGGACCCCGCACTCGCTCAGCTCTCTCCCCCTCCCCCCTCCAATGGCCCCCCCTCACTTGCTCAGCTCTCTCCCCCCTCAGGTAAGAATTTTTTTAAAAAAATCTCACCCCTCTCCAACGGCCCCCGCACTCGCTCAGCTCTCTCCCCCCCACTCCAATTGCCCCCCCACTCGCTCAGCTTTCTCCCCCTCCCCCCCTCCAACAGACCCCGCACTCGCTCAGCTCTTTCCCCCCTTCCCTCCCTCCAACGGACCCGAGCAACGCCGGATATTTTTGCTAGTACAATATAATTAGCGGGAGCCCCAGATACCTGGGGCTGACAGCAGGTGGGAGTGCTCAGGGGGAAATCACAAATTCTGTGTGAAAAAAAAATTCTGTGGGGAACATTAATTCTGTACTGTGTAATGGTGCAGAATTCCAGCAGGAGTAAAGTGCTGTAAATGAGACCAAGGCTCCTGCCTTCCTCCTTCCCACACTTTGGTCTTATCACTGATTTCCACAAACATTTAATTCCACTAAATTCCCCTTTAAAACTGCTGTGGCAGTCCATCCTTTGCCTACTCACTGCTGCACTGACTGCTTCTCTGGGGGCTCTGGTGATGAGAAGCTACTATATAAGCTGTTATCTATTACTTGTATTGCAGTAGTCTCCAGGGGGTCTCCCATAGGTTCAGTGCCCCACTGCACTAGGTGCTGCACAAAAAGACAATCAAGAGACAGTATATAGGAGTATATAGGATAAATTATGACAAGAAGCATCAAGTGGGTATAACATGTAACTGGAGGAAGGACAAGGTGACAGCAAGGGGGACACAGGGTTACAGACATATACTCTATAGCAAACTGCAAAGGACTGGGCAAAAAGATTTTTTTTAAATAAATCAGAATTAGTAATAACCTCTGCTTGCTCTTCCATCCCTGTCAAGCCACTGTCACTTTGCCTTGTGCACCTTCGTTATTTCAGGCTCACCTATCACTATGCTAGTCTATCCCAATCACTGAATTAGGACAGCAAGGGGATTCCACTCTTTGGACTTCATCCCCAATTCCTGGATCCAGCAGTTTCCTACATATTGGTTTCAATTGGTCTGAGGTATACGTTTGTTGTTTCTTTCATCCTGGCTACTACAGAGTGGTTGCACTATAGCACTTTGTGTCAGGCTCTCCAAACTCTCAGTACTGAAGAATTAACAGTGGGAGAGGAACTGTTGTTGCTATTTGGACTGTCAGTGAGGGTTTTTTGGCAGCTTTGTGAAACCCCCATTGCCCTTGAATGCATCACTGTAAAGAGTAGTGGTTACTCACTGAATAAATGAGGGGTGCAGGACATACACCCACTATTTCTTCTGTGCAGGATCCTCGGAAGATGCAGCTGGGCTGCTCCCCTCCACACCATACACAGCTATACTTGGAGTCAGCCGTTTGGCAGCGGCTGCAATCAGAGTGTCCCATGGAGCAGTTATAGAGAGTTACTGCAGAGGAACGACATTCAAAAGGCATCTGTGAAAATCCCAACAACACACAGACTGACCCCAGCAACCACGCATCTGGCACCAACAAACAAAACTACAGCTCAGGGCCTGTAACATCCAGAATTAAGGGTGGCCCCTGATTTCCCACTGATGAGACTATTGTAGGACACCCTGAACACAGTCGCAATTTCAATTTTCCCAGCTACCCCTTGTCCCATTCCCTAAATCCCTCTTTTGCTGGTCAGGTGTTACTCTCCTACCGTAGAGATCCACAGCGCTGTCCACTCGGAGGTGTTGCTTCCTCTGCACAAACACCACAGCACTGAATTCAAGTTGAGGTGCCAAGTAGCTATACTGCAAAGAGACCAGAATGTCAGGGTATCAAAGGGACCAAATGAAGCCACTAACTAACTGGCTGAATTAACAGAAGTGCCTCAGTGCTTCACACAGTAGTTTAACACACATTGCAGCAAATAACTTGACTCTTTTATTAAGAGACAAAGGGGTTGACTCTCGAAGATGGGCAGGTTAATTGCACATGTAAATATGTTTGTGCAAATGGCTATTTGTGTACCTAACGGACCACCTGCAGATGCAAATGCCCAATTGCATGTTCACACGTGTTATTTGTGCAAAAAGCTCCCTCCAGCTGAGACACCTTGTGACAGAACCAATATGACTCACCTCTCTGTGAACCTGGTCAGTGTTCCCACATGACCCAAAGTGATGAGATAATTGACTAAGTAGAAGGCGATTACCAAATCAACAAGGGGATTCATCTCCTTAGCTGAGCATGTTTGAAAAAGACAGCAAGAGATGGGGAGGGCTGGAAGGAAAGGCCAGAGAAGCTTAAGATCTCAGACAACTGTGATCTCTTCCTCTCCACCCTGCTCTGAGCCTTAGTAGTAGGGAAAGACTTGGGGAAAAGATTTATGCTGTGGGGAACACACACTTGTAAAGTACATTGCAACTAAAGCAGAGAACTTGTCACTGGCATGCATGAGGATTCTTTGCAGTAAGGAATCCAGGGTGAGGGAACCCCACCCTATGAGAACTGGGGGCTTGCTTGAGATCTACTGCGCTGGGCAGTGAAACAGCAAAAAGTTTCAGAAAATCTCTCAAGCCTTTCAGCAGACCCAGCAACAAGCAGGACAGTCCTTGTTATCCTGACAGGTGGAACAACAACAGAACGTACAACAGCAACAGCTCATGGAGAAGCTGGTGAATCCCATGGCAGGGAGTGATAACCGGGCGATGGGCACAAGACTGTGTAAAATGGCCCAACAGATGACCCTGATTCCTTTTTATTGACATTCGAGAGGGTGGCATGAGGAGCGGGCTGGGAGGAGAGAGTATGGGCCTTCAATTAGCTCCATACACTAGAGAGAGGCACAAGCTGCTTGTGTGCTACTGAGTAATGTACAAGCAGATGACTATGATCTAATAAAAGCAGCCATATAAGGCAGCTTCAAGGTGAGCGCTCGAATTCCAGACACCCAGGACCGCGACCTTCCAGAAAAGGAGAAGGAGAGAGCAGGAAGCCAGAGGCTCGAAGGGGGGACCCAGGAGCCATCACAGCACCAGATGCAAGTCCCAGGGAGGAACAGGATCTCGATACGCAGGTAGAGGCTGTGATATCCTGAGAGAAAACCGACCTGCCTTCGAGGGTGGGTGGAAGGTTGAGATGGCTGCTAGATGGACTTTGATAGATGAGAGTGACAAGCCCTGAAGCCTGAGGTGCAGGAGGTAGTCTAGAATGATCTGCAATGGGGCTCACTCGGAACAAACCCTCTTATTCACCATCCAGCAGGTGAATAGCTTCCATTTGGCCAGGTAGGTCACCCTGGTGGAGGGCTTTCCACTGCCCAACAGGACTCGTTGGACCTCGGACGAGCACTACCATTCTTGCACATTTAGCCACACAGCAGCCAAGCCATCAGATGTAGCACTGCCAGGTTTGGGTGCAGGAGACGGCCATGGTTCTGGGACAACAGGTCCGCCCTGGGTGGCACTCAGAACGGCGTTGCCACTGAGAGGTCCAGCAAAGTGCTGAACCAGTGTTGATGTGGCCATGCCAGTGCTATGAGGATTATCTTTGCCCTGTTCTGCTTGATTTTCATGAGGAACCTGGGCAGCAACGGCACTGGAGAGAAGGCGAACATCAGAGCCTCAGACCACAGGAGCAGGAAGGTATCTGACAGGGATCCCCTATCCCTGCCCTGGAATGAGCAGAAGATGTGGCATTTCCTGTTCTTCCTGGATGCAAATAGGTCCACCTGGGGAGTTCCCCACCTGTGGAAGATAGAACTGACCATCACCAGGGGAAGGGATCACTCATGGCGAGAGGAGAATGTTCTGCTGAGCCAGTCCGCCCAAGATTTCCTGGCCCCTGGGAAGTGAGCAGCCACGAGGTGGCTGTTGTACTTCAGGCAGAAATCTCTGATGTTGATGTGCAGGGACCGATGGTGACTGGACGAATGGCTTGAGTCCTAAGATCACCCAGGTGGGCTCTCCAACCCAGGTCCAAAGTGTCATCCAATGGCATCCCAGGTCATCTGGAGGACACCCCTGGCTACCGCCATGCCCTCATCTAGCAGAGGAGCGAACTCCTGTGGCTGATCATGTGGGAAGCTCTCTTTGAACTAGCTGATGGAGTCCCAGAGGTTGAAATTGTACCAAGGTGCCAAGCGGGGCCTGATGGTTAGAGACCCTAAACTGGACATTCACTGTGGAATAAATATTTCTGCCAAATAAGTCAAGTCTCTTGGCATCTTTATTTTTTGGGGTGCCACTTGTCCGGCCCTTTCATTGATGGCAGACATGACCAGGGACCCCGCAGGAGGGTGCGTGTATAGATATTCAACCCCCTTGGCAGGGACATAGTACTTCTTTTCCACCTTCTTGGACATGGGCGGAATGGACGATGGGGTCTGCCACACTGACTTGGCGATCTTCAGGACCCCTGGGTGAACAGACAATGCGACCCAGGCTGGGGAAGAGGAGGGAATGACATTGAAGAGGTCAGCTAGCTCCTTGACCTCCAAGTTCAGATGGGCTCCCACCCTTTTAAGGAGGGTTTGGTGCTCCCTGATGTCATCGTGGAACAACCAGTTTGTGAGGGCCCCACCTCCGCCTCATCTGCGGACGATGAGGTGCTGGGGTAGCATGTCAGATGTTGCCTGGGAGGAGCAGTGGGAATATGGTGCCAACATTACAGGCACCCACCACAGGTACCAGTATTGCAATTGGACAAGACATCGTCCCTGACCCCATGCTGGTGTCACAGGTGCTGTGGCAGGCTCCCAGCTGGGAGATTATTTGTCCTGGACAGGGTAAGAGCTAAACTGATCCTCCAACTCAGACCACTTTCCTTCCCGAACCAGGGCAGGGACGTGGAAGCCTGAGTCTGTCGAATGACTCTAGTCGGCAACCGGTATGGAGAAGGCAAGTGCCAGTTCTTGCTTGAAGAACACTACGATAGCCCTGGCGACTGGTACCATGAACAGAAACGGTCTCACGTGTGAGGAGACCGACGCCTAAGCAACTTGAAAGGCAAAGGCAAATGGGCTCCTTGGTGATCTCTAGAGGGAGGACCGTCGGTACCAAGAATATGGGGACTGGCATCACGACTCCAGAGTCCGTGTCTTGTAAGCCGAGCCCATGGTGCTGGAGACCGGGGCTGAGATACCAGGGTCCTTGGCTGAAAGGGAACGACACCTGCAGTCCACGGACCGGGGGTATTCCACTGCCCTTAGGGACAGTCCCATCACCGGCTTGCTTGTCTGGTGTCTTGGCGGGATCTACCATGTGGCCAGGTGTCCGTGGTACTGGTTGGCCTAACTGTTCTTTGGCCGCCAGGCCCACCTGTGGCACAAATGGCCCTGCGATGGGCTAGGCCCTCCTACCACTCCCCAGACTCGGAGGTGGGTTCTTGACTGGGCTAGGGGGTCTAAGCACAGTGGTACCCTGAAAGCCTCTGTCGTGGGCACAAGGCCTAGCTCAGGTCCTTTGCGCAGTGCCTGCAGACCAGATGACTTAGATCACATCTTCGGTACTGGTGAGGGGGAATGGTGCTGGGCAGATCCTGGTGCCAGTGTTGCACTGCATACCGATACTGAAGTACCGGGTGTGGAGTCCCAGTGCGAGGGCTCCGATGCCGGGAACAGAGCAGCCTCCATAAGGAGGGCCCTTAATTGAATGTTCCACTCTTATTAAGTTTGGAGATGAAAATTTTTGTAGATCTGGCACTTGTCTTTGATGGGACTCCCCAGGCACTTCTGACAACTCTCATGAGGGTTACTGATGGGCATATGTTGTACCATGGGTACTGTGCTATATAATTAGTTATGTTTTGGCTATATATAGTATATGTTTTTAGTAAGAATTAAGGTAACAGAATAAATGAAAAGATAGTGGATACTAATATTAGCCATTTTCTTTTTATTCATGCCTTGCAAGAAACAGACAGGATCTTATCTGCGTCTATGTTAATTAGATTAGAGGAATTTGGAAGGCCTAAGCCCCAATGTAGGAAGAGAGAGTCACAAGATTTAGTAAGGTCTAATTTACAATGCCTTTTTTGTTTAACATAAAACACTGGTATTTGTTACCTTTTGAAGGTCTCTGTAAAGAAATGTTTGTGTGAATGATGAATGCATGCATCAGGAAAAGATAAGGTGTGAAGGCCACCGCTGAAGCCAGATGGCCAAGGGAGGATGCATGAAGAGACTGAAGAGACTTAAAGATGCCAGAGAACCATCAATGCGCATCCAGGTTGAGGAGGGGCAGACTGACGACCCTGAGGTGAAGACTGGCACCGTTAAAACACAAGATAATTGATTAAATCAAAACCAGACAGGATGACCCTCCTGGAGGTGTTTTGAGCCATCAAAAGATAACACCCACTGAGAAAAACCGGTCAGACTGACACAGCAAAATCCATAAACTTCAATGGAGGAGGAGGAGGATTGTAAGAACAGGGTGCTTTGCCCTGGGCCCTTGGGTTCATCTTGCCACTACTCCAAGAGCATCGGATTGCGACCAACAGAGCCCAGCTGCCCTCTGCGACCAATCTGACTGGCCACTAGATTAAGCCAGACTCTGGACTGGTAACTATAAATATTAACTGGCAGGACTGTGTGCATGGTGTGTGTGTGTACGTATGACTGCATATGCTAACTGAGTGAATGCATTTTCAATAAATGAAGTAAACTGCCTTCTCCCCTATGAAAGATCTTGTGTGCTTTGTATAGCATAACACATTGGCCGGCTGCACTCAGAACACAGCTTAAAGCCCGGGGAGTGGGGCATGCCCTGCTCCGGGACTCTAACTACTAAACTACTGCTAAAATACTTAACTAACCACTGACTAAATAAACAAAGGAGAACAATCTGAACAGAAACAAACTGCTAATGCTCTTGCTAAGCAAGACCAGGCACTCCAACCGTCACAAGCAGTACGAAGGAACTGAGAGGACGTAGGGCCAGAGGCGCCTGATATACTGCCGCATGAGAGCGCCACAGCCAGCCCTACGGATACTGCTAAGGCAAAAGTCTCCGACAACGGTGCACGTGGGCACGCACACCTAGAATGGAATCGACATGAGCAAGCACTCGAAGAAGAAGGTCACCAAGGAGGCTTGCACTCTAGTCGGGTGGGCAGTCCCAATCACCAGTGGAGGCACTTTCACCTGATCATAGTAAAACTGGATGAGGACAGCAATCCAGGATGAAATTCTCTGGGTAGACACTGAATGACCTTTCATCCTACCCACCACCAGGACAAACAGCTGCACTGACTTACGGAATAGTTTCGCTGTAAAAAGCTATCAAGTGCAATCAACGTTCTTCCTCAGACTTATGAGGCGTTGGGGAAAAGATTGGCAAGAATATGTCCTGACTTGTGTGAAACTGCAAAACCACCTTGGGCAGGGAAGCTGGGTGCGGCCACAGCTGGACCTGTCCTCAAAACACACTGTATAGGGCGGCTCCAAAGTAAGTGCCCTAATCTCAGAGCCCCCTGGGCAGATGTTATTGCCGCTAGGAACGACACCTTGTAGGAGAACAGAAGGGAACAAGAAGCTAATGGCTCGTAGGGGGCTCCCATGAGCCACACCAGCACTAGATTCGGATCCCTTCAGACCTTGTAGAAACCAGACCGTCATGTTGTGGGCGAAGACCGACCTGCCCTGAAATGAAGGGTGCAAGGCTGATATACTGGCCAAGTGGACCTTAATTTATGAAAGGGACAAGCCCTGGAGACTGAGATGTGGAAGGTAGTCCAAGATCAACAGAAGTGAGGCCTGCTCAGGCCTAATATCCTGGTCCAACATGAATATTTCCATTGGCCAGGTAGGCTGCCCTAGTGGAGGGCTTTCTGCTGTTGGATCTGTTGGACATGGTGTGACGAAGTGGGAGCACTGTGTGCGTGTGCCTCAGTTTCCCCTATGCATTTCTTGGGCCTCTATGTGCCCCATTATCTTTCCCACTCCTTGGTAGGAGTTACACCAGGCCCTGGATTAGCACCTCCCTCTGGGCACAGAGAGCCCTCTGTCACCCTTGTTCCCAGACCACCTTGTCTGGGTCACTTTCCTTCCCTAGCTCTGAAATTGGGGCAGCTAGGTAGCTAACCTGGGGTACAACCTGCTGGTGGTACCTCGCTATCTCGAGAGAGGCCTGGAGGCTGGTCAATCTCTGATTTCCTCCACCTCTTGCTGAACAATTACCAGGCTGTGAGCTCTCTGCTCTGATCACAGCCTCAGAGACAGAAAGGGGGGGAGGGGACCATCACTCTGTCCCATCCCGCCCCAGGGCTTTGCTAACACTTTAAGCCCCCACCTTCTCCTTCCTTGAGTTGTGATTACAATGACCATCTTCCTCTTCACCGATTGGTTCCCCGGATTCAAATTCAAACCCTTGGCTGTTACAGGAGCAGGCTTTGCATCCTGCCCCCAGGAAGACACCTTTCTCCCCCCATCAGGATTTCACAGGCAATATCCTGCAGATTCCCAGCAGCCTGCCAGCGTGACCCCTCCGGTGTCTGCACAGGGGTCTGGGCTCTAGGCAGGGCGAATATCTTCCTCCCTGTGACCCTCACCCAGGTCACACTGCCCCCCAGCATCCAGTGACACTGCACCATCGGGGCCCAACAACACTTCTCCCCGTCCCAGGGTCTTGCTACCCCAGGACTGTTTCCCCTTTACCACTTCCCTCTGCTCCCTCTGGGTGTCCACACGACTTGAACCCAGGGGACTCCACACAGACATACAGGTCGGGGACAGGGGTGGGAGTCTGTCCACCACCCCACCCATCTGGTGAATGGCGTAATTAGCCTTGGGACCCAGCGGGGAGCTAGACACCAGGGCTTGTCCGCAGGGTTCCCCTGGTTCGAATTGCCAGCCTGCTCAACAGCAGTGAGGTGGACGTTCCCTTCCCCCCATCCCTTACCCAGGGACCCCAATTTAGTAATGAGGCTCCCTGCGGAACTGGCATCCAGGGGTCTATCCCCACTCACCCTTCGGAAGTCCCTTGGGTCCCTTGGCATCACCATTCCCAGTTCACACTGCTGCTCCTGCTGTAGCACTTCCAGGCCCTGGTCGCCTCTCTCACAGTCCAATTTCTCTCGGACTCTGCTCCACTCTCCTCTGTCTCCAGTCCCCGGATGGGGAACCCAATCGTGAAGACCCCCGTCTGGTCAGGGACAGGAGTCTTGGGGATGCGCCATGACCACTCCAGATGCTTCCAGATTCTCCTGCAACCCCATCCTGGATCAGGAATCTTGCAACTGTCTCCGAGGGGTCAAATCCTCCAGCTTCTCCTAGCTGCACGATTAACCTGTGCTTCACAAAGCACAGGGTCACGAAGTCTCATCACTTCGCTCTGGACTCACAGGCCTTTGTGCTCTTTGCCCCACAGTGTCCAAGGGGAACTCCTTGTGTGCCAGCTCTTTCCAGGTCACCGCCTCTTTGCCAGGGTTGAGCGTCTGCTCCTGCACCCCTGGGACCGCTCACTGCAAACCCCAGGGGTATCCTGATACTGCAAAAATCCTTCTCCCTCCTAGGGCCAAGCCACATGCTTCTCCGCCCCTGACTGCTCCTTGCAGTTTTCAGGGGGACCCTGGATCCGCAACAGTCCTCCTCTCTGGTCACACACTCTCAGGGGTTAAGCTGCAGCTTTTCCACCCCCTGTAACTGGCATTCTCTGGGCCTTCAACATGCCTGCTCCCCAGCGATCCCAAAGTCACTTACTGCAGGGTGCGCCGTCCACGGGGTCCACGGGATGCCTCACATCCCACCGCTACCACCAGTTGTCACGGAGCGCCCGGGCAATGGTCTGGAACCGCTCTCTAGGAAGCCAGAACGGACTCCGGGTGGAGGGCCCCTTCTCCGTACACAGCCTGTTTCCCAGGCCAGGAGCTTCAGGGGTACCCACTTCCACCTTTCTGGGTCTGACCTTCGAGCATTCAGCACCTTCTGCCCCTCCGTGTGCTTCCCCCAGCAAGCCCGCCTGGGCGGGGTCCTGGGGGAGTCCATGGGTTCTGCACCCCAAATCCACAGTCAAACGTGACTCTCAGCCAGCCAGCAGAATAGATGGTTTATTTGAGATGCCAGGAACACCATCCAACTCACAGCTTTTCAGTCTCAACAGGGTCCATCCAGTCAGGCCTTTCTGGGGTGTGCCAGGAGGTGAGACCCAGATTCTGGGCTCCTGCTTCCTCCCCAGGTTTAGTCGATGACTTTCATCTGGTCCAACACAGACCATGCAGCCAGCGAGCGTGAGCCCTCAGCTGGATCCATCTCGGGCCAGAGAGCGAGATGGCAGCTCTCCCTGCCACCAGCTAGACCCAGACCCAGACTGACTACCCTCTCTAGCCACTTCCTGCTCTCCTTTGTTCGGTTTCCCGGGCTTCAGGTATCACCTGACCTCCCTTCAACAGGTTCAGCTGACCTCCCTCCCCCACTTGGGGTCAGGTTACAGCTTCACCTATGAATACCTGCAGTGGCTCTGCTTTGCATCACCCTTACATTCCTTTCCCTCCACATAGAGGCCCAAGAAATGCATAGGGGAAACTGAGGCGCGCACACACAGTACTCCCACTTCGTCACACATGGGCTAAGTACTCCTGCTCTGCCGCATTCAGCCATGCAGCAGGCAACCTGTTAGGTGCAGCACTGCCTGGTTCAGGTGCATGAGACTGCCAAGGTTCTGGAACAGCAGATCTGACCAGAGAGGCACCTACAGCGTGGTGTCACTGAAAGGTCCGGCAGAGTGCCGAACCAGTGCTGGTGAGGCCAATTCAGGGCTATCAGGATCACCTTTGCCCTGTCCTGTTTGATCTTCATGAGGACTCTGGATTAATGGCACTGTTGGGAAGGCATACATCAGAGCCCCCAACCACTGGAGTAAGCAGGCATCTGACAAACAGCCCCTGCCAATCCCCCAAATCAAGCAGAACACGTGGCATTTCTTCCTAGTAAGTTGCGAACAAGTCCTTGGAAGATCATGTTGACCACCTTGGGGATGCACCCCCATGTAACTCTGGGGTACTCAGTGCTAGGTAAAGCCCGGTGCTGGGGGTGCACTACACACCAAGGCCGAAGTACTGGGAGCTGACTCCGGTCAGGGCAGCTCCGAGGCTGGGTGGAGAGCAGTTTCCATGAGGAGGACCCTCATATGGATGTCATGTTCTTTCTGTGTTCTGAGACGAAAGTTCTTATAGATGCAACACTTCCCTCAAGCATTTCAGGCAGCTGCTACAGGGGTCACTAACAAGCATCAGTCTATCGCAGTCGGTGCAGGGCTTAAAACCCAGAAACTGGGTCATGCCCCGTCTGGGACAAAGTCCCCTTTGAGACCCTAACTTACTAATTACAGTGCTTAACAACTATTTCACTAGCTAACTACTGTAAACAAACTATTTATAACACTAAAATATGAAGCAAAGGAGAAAACTAGTGACCGCTTGCTAGGCAAGGTAAAGGTGCTCCAACCAACCACCCTGGGTGGTAAGAAGGAAATGAGAGGGCATAGGACCAGTGGCACCTAAGATACCGACACATGAGCGCACACTCCAGAGGGTGCCACAACTGACCCTATGGATGCCACTAAGGCAAAAATCTCCAACAACTATGTACGTGGGCGTGCACTAACCTAGAATGGTGTGCCGGAGCAAGCAGAATCCATGATCTTTACCTACGGTGCCTATGCCTCTTTCCCATAACATCCTCGCCTACCACAGGAGTCAAATGACCTCAAGTCCTCACCCATTGCCACTACCATGTTTCAACCTCTAGGCTTCTCAAAGGCAGTCAGAGAAACTGCTACAGCAGTAGGGTGCCCAGACAGGGACCTCTAGGGACAGTTGCATGTGCCATCCACTTCAGGCTATTTACAAATCCTCTCCACGTGCCACATAGCAGCACACACCCTCCTCTTCCCTCTCCAAAACCACCCTCAAATCTCTCATTCTGGTAGAAACAATCCACAGTCTCTGGGCCAGTATCCCACTTTCTTCTGTTGCAAAGGCCAGACATAATGCATTAATGTCATCTATAAGTCTAGCACCCTTAGCAGGCTAGGATTGTACATGCTACCGACCTCATGCTTACAAAAATCTATCATACTTTTCTCCAAGAGGCTTTCTTCAAAGGAACTGTCCCCAATTCCAGAAGAGCCTACAAACAGGTAAACAAAGCACTGCTAGCGGGAGTGACAGAGTGCTAAATGAAAGGGCAATGGAGCTAACCTTTTGGATGTCATAGGGATGGTAGTGAGAGATCTTACAGGGATGGCATTGTTTTCTGCCACAATCATGGCATTATCACTGTAGTATGGCACAAAAAACACTAACCTTCTGCCAGCTGAAGACTTTACTATTATTACTTGTCTTACAGCAGCCTCGGGAATCAGAGCCCCGTTGTGCCAAGCACTGTACAATCACAGAACAGAAAGATGGTTTCTGCCCCAAAGAACTCACAATTTAAGTAATTTTTAGTCTTCTCTCCAATCAGACTATGAGAATCATCAACAAAAACCTGGATGAAGATTAGTAGGAAGTCTGGATAGCTTCTGCCATCTGAAATACTTACCTGGTGTAGCTGACATGTGATGTAGCAGAGTGATCGGTTTGCTTCCTCCCCCTCAACGTAAGCATCCATCACCACTGTCCTCCCCTCCACAATCAGGACACACTCATAGTCCCACTGCTGATCCTACAGCCAGGAAGAGAGAGAGAGAGACACACAGCTTCAACAGTATCCACTCACATGACCAAACCAACACACAGAGACTCCCGGGCACACACCACTATGCTCCCCCATATAACTTCTCCTCCTGTTCCCATCTCAGTGCTTTTCCATAACACTCTCTACGCATGCAACATGCTCCTTGTTCTCATTTGCCATGCCATTTTTCTCCTGCCTTCTAGTCCCTCCTATACTCTCCCTTCTTCATGATCCCCACATGAGAGGAATCAAATCAAGACCAGAAACAAATTACTTCCCAGAAGACAGACACTGTTTGGGGAGAGGAGAAGGTTCCTATCAAAAGACGTGAGCCCAGAAGCAGAGGGATTAGAGAAAAAAAGACCAGAGAAAGAGAATTAGAAAAATGAGCCAGGGTATGTGTCAGTCACCAATGAAGCTTGTATGTACAATACACACTTCAACAAGAGAAAGGTAACAATTAATCTGTAACTGAGAGAAATAGGCCACACACCCTGAAACCTATCAGGTCCCAGCTGTGGTTTGTACAGAAGTTTATCAAAGAGTATCATTCAGAGATGTTATTGAAGTAGTCTTCGATTTTCAGAGACAAATATGATTTTCGCCTCTGACTAAATGCAGCCCAAAGGAACCAAGAGTTTTTGAGGATCTGTAAGGCTTAATTTTAACTCTGTTGTAGAAGTTCAGATGTGGAATGGGCCACACGGAGATTTTACTACATCAGGACAAGGGGACAGAGCAAGGAAAAATGGAAGAACTGTGCTCAGCTTTTGAGGTTTAAAATGGAATGAGAAGGGATTCAGCAGAGACCCATCCTGGATACACAGCCCCCACATGCAGGAAAGATGCAGTTTGATGATAATCTCATTGTTGCAGCCAAACCCTGACTCCCTCCTGCTCTAAAGGAGAAAATGCCCAATTCCCCCTCATCAGCCACTGAAGTCCCTCAGATACCTCCTTACCCAGAGGTGAGGTTCAAATCCCCATCTTGTTAACAAAACGATCCTGGAGCTTGACAGTTTGCACCTATGACAGCACCTCAGCAGTGTAGGAATTTCAGTGCTTCAGCAAGATGACGTTAAATTTGACGCATCTAGGAACTTGCCAGAGGCTGCCCACCGGGTGCCTTGCTCCAAGCCAACCTCTTCTCTGTGCTAATGGGAAACAACAGCACATACCTGATACAAATGGAAGTTTTTCCCCACCAGGGTTATCTTCTGTTCCACGTTGACTGGGAGCAGAGAGGATCCCTGAATGCCCTGCACACAGGGACAGGCTCCAGGACCCCAACGAAACTCCTCATTCTGAAAAACAAACACCCATAAAGAGCACCCACGGCGCAGGAATTGAGCTTGACTGGAGCAATTAACATAGGCAAATACAGGAATGAAATCTCATCCTACCAAAAGGGGAAGCTGGGCTCACTGGGTATGTTTATACTTGGAGCTGATTTCCAGCTTGCCCAGACTTACTCGCACTCATTGAGGTAGCATGCTGAGAACTACTGCTGAGAGCTGGGGCGGCCCAGGCAGTGGGGAGTGGCAGCACGAGCTAGCCACGCCAAGTACATAGCAACAGGCTCAGATGGGTTTGCACTAAGCATGGCTAGCCCCTATCCTCCCTAGTACTGCCCAAGCTGCTGCAGCTACACTACTCTTTTTAGTGCCTGATATACTGCCGCATGGGAGCGCCACAGCCAGCCCTACGGATACACTAAACCCTCAATTTAACGGACCTCGATTTAACGGACTTCGGATGTAATGGACAAAATTTCTAAGCAAGTCTGATGCATCCGAAATCCATTTGTCACGGGCTGGCTGCCGGCTCCCTGCTGCCGCCCGGGTCCAGGCAGCGGGCGGGCGGGCGGGCTGCCTGCCGGCTCCCCGCTGCCGCCCGGGTCACGGCAGCAGGCGGGCGGGCTGCCTGCCGGCTCCCCGCTGCCGCCCGGGTCCAGGCAGTGGGTGGGCTGGCTGCCGGCTCCCGGCTGCCGCCTGGGTCGGACCCGGGTGGGCTGGCTGACTGTTCCTGGCTGCCGCCTGGGTCCCAGCAGCCGGAACCCCGGCGAGCTGGCTGACGGCTCCTGGCTGCCACCTGGGTCCCGGCAGTGGGCGGGCTGCGGAGCTGCCGCCCCGACCCTGTGGCGGTTGGGCTGCTGCTCCGACAGCTCGTTTTTTTATTATTAAATAATGGACTTTTTCATTTAACGGACACCCCCTCGCCCGAATTAGTCCGTTAAATGGAGGTTTTACTGTACTGCTAAGGCAAAAGTCTCCTAAAAAACCTAGCTCAATGACAGCTATAGCGAGTATGCGTATGTAGGCTAGGAATCACACTCCTAACTCTTAGTGTAGACCAGGGGTCGGGAACCTTTTTGGCTCAGAGAGCCATATAGTAGCCCCCCCCTGCCCCGGCCGAGCCATATAGTAGCCCCCCCCCGCCGCCGCGCTCTCCTCCCCCCCCCCCGCCGCCGCCGCCGCGCTCTCCTTCCCCCCCCGCCGCCGCCGCCGCGCTCTCCTTCCCCCCCCGCCGCCGCCGCCGCGCTCTCCTTCCCCCCCCGCCGCCGCCGCGCTCTCCTTCCCCCCCCCGCCGCCGCCGCGCTCTCCTTCCCCCCCCCGCCGCCGCCGCCGCGCTCTCCTTCCCCCCCCCCCCGCCGCCGCCGCGCTCTCCTTCCCCCCCCCGCCGCCGCGCTCTCCTTCCCCCCCCCGCCGCCGCCGCCGCGCTCTCCTTCCCCCCCCCCGCCGCCGCCGCGCTCTCCTTCCCCCCCCCGCCACCGCCGCCGCGCTCTCCTTCCCCCCCCCCGCCACCGCCGCCGCGCTCTCCTTCCCCCCCCCCGCCACCGCCGCCGCGCTCTCCTTCCCCCCCCCCGCCACCGCCGCCGCGCTCTCCTTCCCCCCCCCGCCACCGCCGCCGCGCTCTCCTTCCCCCCCCCGCCACCGCCGCCGCGCTCTCCTTCCCCCCCCCGCCACCGCCGCCGCGCTCTCCTTCCCCCCCCGCCACCGCCGCCGCGCTCTCCTTCCCCCCCCGCCACCGCCGCCGCGCTCTCCTTCCCCCCCCGCCACCGCCGCCGCGCTCTCCTTCCCCCCCCGCCGCCTCCGCCGTGCTCTCCTCCCCCCCCCCGCCGCCGCCGCGGCGCTCTCCTTCCCCCCCCCGCCGCCGCCGCCGCGCTCTCCTTCCCGCCCCCCCAACTGACCCACCCAGCCCGGCCTGCCCCCAACGCCCGCCGGCAAACGGCTCCCAGCCCAGCCTCCCCCCAACGCCCGCCGGCAAACGGCTCCCAGCCCAGCCTCCCCCCAACGCCCGCCGGCAAACGGCTCCCAGCCCAGCCTCCCCCCAACGCCCGCCGGCAAACGGCTCCCAGCCCAGCCTCCCCCCAACGCCCGCCGGCAAACGGCTCCCAGCCCAGCCTCCCCCCAACGCCCGCCGGCAAACGGCTCCCAGCCCAGCCTCCCCCCAACGCCCGCCGGCAAACGGCTCCCAGCCCAGCCTCCCCCCAACGCCCGCCGGCAAACGGCTCCCAGCCCAGCCTCCCCCCAACGCCCGCCGGCAAACGGCTCCCAGCCCAGCCTCCCCCCAACGCCCGCCGGCAAACGGCTCCCAGCCCAGCCTCCCCCCAACGCCCGCCGGCAAACGGCTCCCAGCCCAGCCTCCCCCCAACGCCCGCCGGCAAACGGCTCCCAGCCCAGCCTCCCCCCAACGCCCGCCGGCAAACGGCTCCCAGCCCAGCCTCCCCCCAACGCCCCTTTGCTAACGGCTCCCCCCCGTGCTTACTTGTTCGCTGGGTCACGCTGCTGTGACCCAACTCCAGCGAGGGAAGGAGAGGAGCGACACGCCCCCCAGCCTCGCTTTCAGAGCCGCGCCACACCGCCCCGCCCCCCAGCCTCGCTTTCAGAGCCGCGCCACACCGCCCCGCCCCCCAGCCTCGCTTTCAGAGCCGCGCCACACCGCCTCCCCCGCCTTGCTTTCAGAGCCGCGCCACACCGCCTCCCCCGCCCCCCAGCCGTCACAGCAGCGCCGCGAGCCAGATGACAGGCTCAAAAGAGCCACATCTGGCTCGCGAGCCATAGGTTCCCGACCCCTGGTGTAGACCCAGACATTTACTACAGGGGTAAGGAGAGTAATATAAGACTCCAAAGACAGCGAGCAGGAGAAAGTAGATACTACGCAAGCCCTAGGAATGGGGCACCAGGAAACCCCTCGCTTGGGCACTGTGCAGCTTCCGGGTAAACGGTCACAGTACAACACTAAAGACCCCGTCCTTTCTCAGGCTGCCATTTCCTACTCTGAGCACATCACAATCCTTTGGCTCCTCCTCCATGAGACCCCATCTTCCGTCCTGCGAAGTAATGTCTCCCAATTCGGCGACCTTCACCTGAATTTTAAAGTAGATCATAGCTCTAAAGGTAGGTCTGAGAGCTGCATCAGAGACTCACCAACTCCAAAAATCCAGGGGCATCATACTGGTAGTCAAAACCAGGGTGCAGGATTCTGGGGAAATCAGGGGCATCCCTCTCTGAAGAGTCTCCATCGCCTGAGAGAAGAGTGGAAGCAGAGAAGGGTGACGTATCATTCTCGGTCTGCAGTGAATCCATCCAGTCCTCTGTGTCCTTGAGCTCTGTGCCTTCCCCAAGTAGCCAGTCAGGAAGGACTGAAGATGGAACCTCAGAGGGAGGCAGTTCTGTTTCTAGGTCTCCTGGGAAATCAGCAGAGGCGGTGGGGGCACTTGAATTTTGATTGGGGGTGAAAGGAGATGGGATGGCAGATGTGGATGCCTCAGAAGTTGGCAAAGAAGTAGTGGGAGGCCACGTGGAATTTGTGATGTCAGGAGGAGGGGTTAATGCTGCCACAACTGGCTGAAGAGTACTGAAGGCAGCAGTGGTAGGTGGCTCAGTGAACCACACCTCTGGGACTGGTTCAGAGGCAGGCAGAGCTGTATGGTCTACAGTCTCTGCTGGGCTGGGAGTGACAGATGCTACAGTAGGGTATGTGGCAAGGCTGGTAGTAGCGGGCTTGTCTGTTAGGGGTAGCACCTTGGATTCACTGGTGGCCTTGAGAAAGGTGAGAATGGCTGTAGTTGGAGTTGCTGCGGTGGTGTGGCTGAAGGTCCCTGTGGGATGAGCAGTCATGGCAGAGACTGCAGGCAGAGTGGTGGGGACTGACTCTGTGATGGGAGTGTAGGTAACCATCATAGTGACTGGGGGAGTGACAGGTTTGGTGGCCACAGTCAGCATGTTGGTGGAGGTCATGGTGGTGGAAGCAGCTGAAGAAAAAAATGGACTTGAGGTTGGAATTTGTGTCTGAAGGGAGCCATTGAGATGGGGGTAGAGAGAGAGAATCACAGAGTGAACATGAAAACAGCAACATGTGAGAGAAAGACACAAGCAAAAAAACAACAGTCAGTCAGATTCCATGGCAAAAGAGAATTCCCTGGAGGCCACTTGACCCTTCTGGGATTTCTACTAAGAGAGGGAGAAGCCTCTCTCACCAGTTGGCTTCGCTGAGCACAGAGAATAAAGGCTAACACTGCATGTCCTAGAGAGAAATCCTGAGTATCCAGAGTATGAAGGATTAGCTCAACTGTCAGCTTCTCCTCTTGCACAGCTTCATCCACCCTTCCCCACACCAAGGGACACCTGTCCCTCCCAGCTGGTGCACCCTGCTCATCTTCTTCACCCTGCAATGAGCCCCAGGCTGACACTTCTCCCCAGTCCAATTCTCTCTTGCTCCCTGCCTGCCTCCCTACTATCAGTTCCCTGATGGTTTCCTCCCAGCCTCCTGATGCCTCATAGCTTCCCCAGATATCTCACATCAGGATCACAGGCTGGGTATGAGGGAGGGTTTCTGGATGAGTTATGACTCACTCTGAAGAAGAGGCCCATCCTGCCTCACTGCCCTGCTGCTAGAAACCTTTCCTCAGCCCCCACCCAATATCTGCGAAAACTCTACAAAGCAGCCAGGCTCTGAGGGTTCAGGAGCCCCTCTTTAGTATCAGAAGGGGGCACACACTCCTCTTGACACTTTCAGCCCCACAGCAGCAAGATGGCTGCCATTTTAATCTGAGTGAAAACTTAACCTTTCTGGACCTCAGTGGCATTCTTAGAAGATGGGATCTATGCATGAGACAAACCCTCTCATTGTAGATAATGGTCCCCTCTTCACAAGTTGCTTTGTGGGTGCAGAGGTGTTGGTGGATACACCAGTTACATCCCCAGTGGCTGCTCACACATCCCTGACACCTGAAACAACAGTACAAGATTAGCCTCTGAGGAGGTCCATTAGTCAAATAGGAACGGCCAAAGCCTTAAGACAGGGAACCAATGTGTACTCACGGTGCTGACTTCCACTGCAAGGCCACTGCGGCACAGTCATAGAAAGAGAAATCCACTGAAGCAATGAAGACATCATGGAAACGCACCACTAGCTTTATAGTTATGTGCTCTGAAAAGAGGGGGGAAAATGGCACCTCTCAAGTACTGGAGCTGTAACAGGTCCACATGCTGCAATATTATTACAGAGACAGACAGACATATGGTACACTTTATAAGGGACACACTGTCTCCATAGATTAGTTGGGAAGCAAGCCTCCCAGCATAAGCCCAATTTTCATCCTCCCTTAACTTAATTAAAACCAAACCAATGGATATTATATATACACACACACACATATACACATACACACATACATATATATACACACACACACACACACACACACACACACACACCAGACACTTGCTAGAATGCTCATCTATATAACACGAATTCCGACAGAACGTGGTCGCAGATCTCAAATTTAGTAATGGTCATTCATTTTCATTGTAACGCAGTCCCCGCTAGAATGCAGAACTTGGCATGGATCCCAAATCCCGTGTTCTAGCAAGGGTCTGGTGTATGTGTCGCATCCTACCATCCCATAGAGAGGTTTATTTAGTGCACAAATTATGAGGTAAATCAGGAGAGATGTTTACAAGACCTTTGGATACAAATGTGTTGGAGACTTGAGAATTTTTGTCAGACCTGATTTCAGGTATCCTTTTACCTACAAACCCCAAGAGGGTCTCGTTCTCTTTGTCTCCAGGAGTACTAGAGCATTTTCTCTGTTTTCTTGCAGATTTGATGACTGACTAAATATTCATACTTGTTATTTAAGACCCACCATGTAAAAAAACAAATGCTACAGAAACGTCAACCAAATCTTCAGCGAATGGAGAAGAATGGTTGGCTCCTTATGCTCCACCAGGAGCGAAGAGGATAAGAAGAAGAAGATTTAAGACACAGCCAGTGCCTCATGCAGACACATTTAATACAGATTGTTTTTAATAAGTTGTTTTCAGGGTTGTTGTAGATGTATCGGTTACAGGATACTAGAGACATAAGGTGTGTGTGTGTGTGTGTGTGTGGGGGGGGTAATATCTTTTATTGGACCGACTCCTGTTGGTGAAAGAGACAAGCTTCCAAGCTCTGTAATCTCGAAAGCCTCTCTCTCTCTCTCACCAGCAGAAATGGTCTGATATAAGATATTACCTTATACACCTTATCTTTCTCTTTTTATAAGCATATTTACCATCTGTATTCATAGAACACCCGCCCACCACCCTGGAGACGGACATTTGCACTCTGAACAAAAGGGAAAGCCCCCCAGCCAGCTGGTCTCCAGGCTCTGCCATTCCTCAGGGAGCTAACTAGGTTGCTCATCCACCACGTGAATAAGCAGTCTGCAGGCTGGGCTGTCCTTCTCCTCACAGCAGTTCAGTCAGTTGTTCACTTCCTCTCTTCCCGATAGGCTGTATTTATGTATCTGGATTCAGACAAAATACTAAAATCACCTCTAACTGCATCTTAGGGCTGGTCCCCACTAGGGCTTAACGTCGACTTTAGCGACGTTAAGTCGATATAAACATGTACCCGTCCTCACATGCATGCCATTTGCGTCGATTTAAAGGGACCTTAAAATCAACTTCTGTACTCCTCCCTAACGAGAGGAGTAGCGCCAAAATCGACCTCTCTAGGTCGATCGTGGACTAGTGAGGACTCAAGTGACATTACTAGCCTCCAGAGGCTGTCCCACAATGCTGCATTCTGACCGCCCTGGACTGCTTCACTGTGACCGCTCTGGACAGCGCTCTCAACTTGCTGCTCTGGCCAGGTAGACAGGAAAAGACTCGGGAACATTTGAATAGCTTCCTGTTTGGTCAGCGTGGCCAGCCCACCTGCACAGCTCAGTCGCCATTCATAGAAATCAGCAGCACAAATCGCCATGCAGAGCTCATCAGAACAGGAGACCAGCCAAAGGAAAAGCGCTCCAGCATGGTCCAATAATGAGGTGTTGGATCTGATCGCTATTTGGGGAGAGGAATCTGTGATGTTGGAACTCTGCAACAACAAACGGAATGCCAACATGTTTGCCAGGGTCTCCAAGGCCATGCTAGAAAGAGGCCACAAAAGGGACGCACAACAGTGCCACGTGAAAATTAAGGAGCTGAGGCAAGCGTTCCAGAAAGCCAAGGAGGCAAACGAACGCTCAGGGGGCGCACCGCGGACATGCCGGTTCTACAATGAACTAAATCAGATAATGGGGGGCATCATCGGACCGGTCTACGTGGACTCCACCGATGGGATAACTGTCAGGTCTGATGAGGATTCGGAAGATGAGGATGATGATGATGAGGGAAATATCACAAAGCAGCAGGACCGAAGTGGAGAGATGCCTTTTGCAGACAGCCAGGAGCGGTTTGTCACCCCGGAGCCAGTACTGTCCCAACCCTCCCAAGGGGGTACTCCAGCCCACGAAAGATCCTCTGGTGAGTGGTCTTTTTTTTTTTGCACGCCCCCATCCCCCCCGCCAGTCTGCACAACCGCCCCCCCCCCACTCCCAACAGGTAGCCCGAAGACAGCCCGGTTTACTTGGTTTTTAAATTTCCCGGTACAGCGCGCCTGGGTTTTCAGCCTGCAATCAAACCACACCACCTCCCCCCGCCAGTCTGCACAACCGCCCCCGTCCCCCCGCCAGTCTGCACAACCGCCCCTGCCCCCCTGCCAGTCTGCACAACCGCCCCTCCACTCCCAACAGGTAGCCCGAAGACATCCCGGTTTTGTTTTGAAGTTCGCGGTGAGCCCCACGCGGTGTGCTGGAGGAGGGATCCATGTGGCGGGGGGGGGGGGAGAAGGGGGGGGCTACTCTGGAATATCCGAGTATGGCTTAAGGTTAACATGGCCCGCTGCATGGTGATTTCAGTAGCCATGTTGTGTTGAGGCTGTATGTGAGATGCTTCTGTGACTTTTGTGTGAGGCATCCAGTAACTTTTTAGGTGCAGAATATACTCATAATAGGCCGTTGAATAATGTGGTTCCCCGTAGCATAGTACTCCCATTGTGATCCGTGAATGTTTCTGTCTCATAAACTTGTGCCTTTCTTTGCCCACAGCTGCACAGTTATCTCAGAATCCTCCCAACTGCCCCTCTCGGCGTCTATCGCAGATACGGAAGCGTAAAAAGAAAACGCGTGATGACATGTTTAATGAACTACTCCAGAACTCCAACGCTGAGGCCGCACGGCAGACTGAATGGAGGGCAAAATTGCTACAGTCAAGACAGGAATCAAGAACTGCAGCAGAAAAGCGTGAAGAACAACGGCTGGAGCGTGAGGAAAGATGAGAGGCACGCGAAGAAAGGCGGATGGATGCTTTGATACGGATAATGGAGGACCAAAGCGATATGCTCAGGTGTCTGGTAGAGCAGAACCAAAGATCGCCTCTACAGCCTCTGTATAACCACCTCTCCCCCTCCCCAAGTCCCATAGCTTCCCCACCCAAACGCGGGGTGAGAACCCGGGGGGGGGGGAGGGGGAAGCTCCGGGGACCGACCCACTCTACACCACAAGCCAGCACAAGCAGCAGCAGGATGAGTGTATCTGAAAACTTTTAAAAGCTGCTGAGTCTTGGCCACGCTACACCACCCCTAACGCCTTCCCCCCCACCCGCTCCTCCACCACTGCGACTGCTGGTTTCCCTCCCCTCCCCACCCCACCCTGAATTTGTGATGAGCCAATAAAGAAACCATGATTTTTAAAACAGTGTATTTATTTCCTCTGCAAGCATCGGGAGGGGGGAGGGAAAGAGGGTGCAAGGACGGCAGGCTTAGGGCTGAGCAGAGCAAGGGACCAGGTTGTCAAACGTCATCTTGGGCACTCATGAAACTGGTTTTCAAGGCGTCCCTGAGGCGCAGCGCCTCATGGTGCGCTCTTCTACTTTCCCTGCTGTCTGGCTGCTGGTAAGCAGCAGACAGTAAATTTGCCTCTGCCTCCCAGCCCACCATAAACGTTTCCCCCTTGCTCTCACAGAGATTGTGGAGCACAGAGCAAGCAGCAATAACAATGGGGATATTTCTCTCACTGATGTCTGAGCGAATCAGTAATGATCTCCATCTCCCCTTGCGTCGGCCAAATGCACACTCTACTGCCATCCTGCACTTGCTCAGCCTGTAATTGAACAGCTCCTGACCCTTGTCCAGGGCCCCAGTGTAGGGCTTCATAAGCCAGGGCATTAAGGGGTAGGCTGGCTCCCCAAGGAGAACAATGGGCATTTCCACCACCCCACCCCCCACGGAAATTTTCTGGTCGGGGAAGAAAATCCCTTCCTGCAGCTGTCTAAAAATCCTAGAGTTCCTGAACACACTAGCGTCATGAACCTTTCCCAGCCACCCCATGTACAGGTCGGTGAAACGTCCCTTGTGGTCAACCACTGCTTGCATGACCATAGAATAATAGCCCTTCCGGTTTCTGTACTCTGCGGCCTCGTTATCCGGTGCCAGGATAGGGATATGAGTCCCATCTATAGCCCCACCACAGTTAGGGAATCCCATGGCGGCAAAGCCATCTATTGTAGCTTGCAAGTTTCCAAGGTTTATAACCCTGGGTAGCAGCTGCTCAACGATTGCCCTGCTTACTTGAATCACAGCAGAGCCCACTGTAGATTTGCCCACCCCAAACTGATTCGCGACTGACCGGTAGCTGTCTGGCGTTGCAAGCTTCCAGAGGGCTATCGCCACTCGCTTCTCAACTGTAAGGGCTGCCCTCATTCTGGTATTCTTGCGCCGGAGGGCCGGGGAAAGCAAGTCACAAAGTTCCATGAACGTGCCCTTACGCATGCGAAAGTTTCTGAGCCACTGGGAGTCATCCCAGACCCGCAGCACTATGCGATCCCACCAGTCAGTGCTTGTTTCCCTGGCCCAGAATCGGCGTTCCATGGCATGAGCCTGCCCCATTGCCACCAAATTTGCCAGATTGTCGGTCGCCCTACTTCCAAAACCGCAGTGTCCCTGTCCCTGCTATGCATGTCCAGGTCCATGTCCTCCTCCTTCTCCTCCTCCTAACTGTCATCAGCTTCCAGAAAGCGCAGTTGTCTCCGGATCGCATTCCTCTGCAGACGATGCAGCATAAAATCCAGAACAAGGCGGGAGGTCTTCACAATGGCCAGTGCTGCAGCGATGGCATCTGCGGGCTCCATGATTGCACTGCTATGGCGTTAGCGCTGCGCGTGGATGGGGCTCGAATAATGGGATGCCTACCCACAGTGAGTGCACAGCTCAAAATGGTGTCGGCGGCGCGAAAAAAAGAGCGTGGAATGATGACATGCCTACCCACACTGCAGCACTCGAAATGGTGCCTGCTGGGGGCTCCGGGAACTGTGGGATAGGTACCCACAGTGCAACACTCCCTATGTCGACGGTTGCAAAAGTTGTAAGGACAGACACTGTCGACTTGCTGTGCTTTGTGGGGACGCACTAAATCGATTTTATACAGTCTGCTTTAGAAAATCGAATTAAAGGAAATCGAACTAATGCTGTAGTGAAGACATACCCTAAGGTGCTCGGGCGGGCAGAGGGGTCCACGGACCTGCTCGGGCGGGCACGGAGGGTCTGCGGAGCTGCTCGGGCGGGCACAGGGGGGAGCCGGCGTGGAGCTAGCTGCTCGGGCGGGTGGGGAGCCGGCGCGGAGCTAGCTGCTCGGGCGGGCACGGGGGGGGGAGCCGGCGCGGAGCTGCTCGGGCGGTCGGGCGGGGGGGGGGGGGGTCCGCGGACCTGCTCGGGTGGTCACGGGGGGGGGGCACGGGGGGCCGTGGAGCTGCTCGGACTGGTGGCTGGTCCCCTGGGGAGCAAAGGGGCATTGTGGAAGGTCGGAGGCTTAATGTCACATGCATCCTCACTAGTTCACAATCGACCCAGAGAGGTCGATTTCAGCACTACTCCTCTCGTTAGGGAGGAGTACAGAAGTAGATTTTGAGGTCCCTTTAAATCGACTCAAATGGCATGCATGTGAGGACGGGTACATGTTTATATCGACTTAACGTCGCTAAAGTCGACGTTAAGCCGTAGTGGGGACCAGCCCTAAGAGAGGCTCAGTATGGTGCAGGCTGGGCTCTTTACAAGAGGACAGAGGTGACGGGTGCTGTCAAGAAAATATCTGACTAAAAGGTGTGTGAAAACCAATTGTTACAACCACATGCATATCAATCTTGGGCAAGGAAAAATCACCAGCCAACATAGTGTTGCCAATTCCTGCGATTTTATCATAGAGTTCAAGATGTTTGGCGTTTTTTGAAAGGTCCAATGATTTCATGAATGCTGGATTCAAATTCTTAAATATGCCCTGCTTCAAAATGCTCACTATTGCTCATTACTTTTATTGGGACAGAAGCCGACCTGGTTTCAGCCAAAACTGCCTCCTTTTCCCTAGAAATGAACACAAGGCTGCACCTAGTGAAGATGGCCACAAATTCTCACCGTTTTCAATGTGAATGAAGCCAGGCTACCTTCAGGGAAGATGGCCACAGCATTATTGTTGGGGGATGAAGGCTATACATGAATGTGGGGACCAGGAGGAGGTTGCAGGGGTAAGTAAGGGATGAAGGGAGTGGCACTGAAGGGGATGCCAGGGAACCAGAATGCAAAGAGGGAGACTCAATGGGCAGGAGAATATGGGAAACAGGCAAGAGGCCGAAGAAATCCAGGAGGAGACTAAGGGGGTGCAAGGGAATGGAGGGAGGCAGGGGTAAAATGTGGGATAGTTTAACAGGAAAGTAAGGCAAATGTGAGGACAGGTTAATGTTGGGACAGGAGATTGTGGGGGAGAGGACTATGGAGGATGGAGATGAAGATGGGGAAGGGAGAAAGTGATAGAAGAAGAGAACAGTGGGCCAACTCCCAGCATCAGGAACAAGGAGAGAGGAAGATGAGTTCCCTCCAAGGCCCACACTTCTGCCTATGCCTTTCAGGTTGAGTTGTGACCTTAAGATGTTCACATCTTTGGGACAGTGGCTTCTGCCACACAGTTCAAAAATCAGAAAGCAAATAAACACTACGTTTGGAGTTTTTAGAGACATCATGATTTGTAAACCAGCCCCGTGATGTTTTCGGATCTGACATAAGCTTTTTGAATGCTTGAGGCTGAGTTAAACAGCAGTTTAACTTGCTACTCCCTGCCCAGATGAAGATGGGAATCCAGCTCAGGGGTTCTGAAACTACCAAATACTCCAGATTCACAGAGAGTCACAAAATTATAAATGTTACCAGTTCACTCAGTCCAACGCCCCTAGCAACATAGCACTGTTCACTCCAGTGCTGTCTCTCTCATTTTCAGTCATCGCTGTGATGGTGTTCCCAAACACTCCACTGGCGAGAGGATTCAAAACGCTGATGCACATCAGGGGCAAGAAGTTTAGCCTGATATTCAGCCTACGTTTTCTTGACTTATTTCCATGCTATTACTTCCGCTCTTACCCAATTTTATCACTCTTTTGGTTCTTATCCTTTGAATACCAGTGCACAGGTCCCTAGTTCCCCCTCAGCCTTATCTCAGTCAAGCTGTATATATAAAACCCTTTAAAATGAATCTTTCCAGTCTAATGTGTTGTCCACAATCACCCCTGGGGCCCTAGGTCTCTTCCAGCCTTTGCTTCTTCATAAGTATTTCCCTTCTATTGAATAGGAACATAGGACTGGATGAGACCTCCTGTGCCATTGAGTCCAGTCCCCCACTATTGCAGGCAACTGCATCACATAGTCCCGTTCATTTGCTCCTTCTACTCCTATTGGGGGGCTGTTCCAGAACCTCACACCCCTGATGGTTACAAACCTTCTTCTAATTTTCAGCCTATGAGTATTCATGATCAGTTTATACCCACTTGTTCTTGCGCCGACATTGTCCTTTAGCATAAACCAGCTCTTCATCCTCCCAGATGTTTTCCTCCCGGATATATTTATAGACAGTAATTGTAACCCCACTCACTTCATTTTACTGGGCTAAACAAGCCAAATTCTTTTAGTCTCTTCTCCTAAAGTAGGCCCTCCATTTCCCTGATCATCCTAGTAGCCAGTTCCTTACTCACTTTAACATTCATGTACTAACCTCATTTCTCATTTTAACTAATAATTTCCCATGTGGTACTGTATCAAATACTTCCAAGAGTTCCAAAGAGATTAGATCTCCTGCATTCCTCGTCTTATTAAAAAGAGATGTGTTATTCTGGCACAATCTATTTTTCGTAAACCCACCCTGCATTTTATCCCATTTTCCATTTATTTCCATGTCTTTAATTTCTGTTTCCTTTAAAAATTGTTCTAAAGCTTTGTATACTACTGAGGTCAAGTTAACAGGTCTCTTGTTCCCAGATCACTTTTTTCCCTTTCTTTAATGTAAGTACTGTATTTCCTATTCTCCAGCCATATGATGCCACCCCTAATTTGATAGATTACAAATTCTAGTTACTGGATTTGCAATTTCATGAGCCAGTTTTTTCCGTATTCTGGGATGAGGATTATCCAGTCCCCATGATTTGAATGCATTAAGCTCTTTGAGTTTTGCTTTCACCTCTGATGCACTATTTCCATTTCTATACATTGAATCCCAATTAGACATCCTGCCTTTGCCCCCAATTCTATATTATCATCCTTATTGAAAATTGAGGCAAAAATATTCATTTAGTTTTTGGGCCAGACCTAGATTATCCTTAATATCTACCCCATCCACCTAGCACAGTGGCCCCATTTCTTCTCTTCTTGTTCTCTTTTCATTTATATGGTTAAAGAACCTTTAACTATTTGTTGTAATTTCCTTTGAAATCTTTAGCTCAACTTGACTTTTGGCAATTATCACTTTACCTCTACACCTCCTGACCTCTTTCACTTTCTTTGCTGATTGATCCTTTCTTCCACTCCTTTGTAGAACCTCTTCTTACTCCTACTATCACATTTGTGAGGTGGTATTTCACCAGTTAGGTCTGGAGTACTTCCCTACAAGTTTATTCTTCTTGTTGAGGATGCAAGTTCCAGATAATTTTTGCACATTTGACTTGAAGAAATTCCAAGGCTTCTGTCCTGGAGCTCTTCAGTCCAGTTGCCTTCAGTAATTAGTTCCCTTCATTTCTCAAAGTCTATCCTGTAGTTTGTGACCTAGTTTTGATTATCCTTCCATTTAATTTAAACTGAATTAATTCATGCTCAGTCAATCCAAGGTTATTTTTTACAACTAGCTCTTCTATAATGTTACTGATTACCAAAACCAAATCTAAAATAGTATTAACTTTTGTTGCCTTAATGACTATTTGGTGACAAAATCGGTCAGCTAACATATCCAGGAATAACTGAGCCCTACCATTATTAGTAGTTTTTGTTCCCCAACCTGTATCTGGGAAGTGAAAGTCTCATAGAATGAAAATTACCAGTAGTATTTATCTACCTAATTCAATGTTAAAAAACTAAGCTACGACAGTTAAGGTTGCTTGGTAGTATGTCATCCCACTGGCAGAAACTGAGATGAGCAAAGCTCAAGGTACAGTTAATGTTGCCCATGCAGCCTTAAGTCTTAATTTCTTTCAGAAATATCCCAACATGCCCCATTCACATATATACCATTCCTCTGCCAACAGTGGCTGAAATGTACATGTTCTTCATCTTCTTTACAACCCATTCACTCTCATCCACAGAACAAATAAGAAAAAAATGCGGTCGCCCATACCACCTTCTGTCTACCCTCTTTGAGCAATACTTCAATGCACACATACTCACAGTGGCCCTTGACACTTTAAGATTCAGATGGTTTCAGACCCTGGTGAACACTGACACTTAGCCAGCTCCCGAGAAACAATATCATTTGTGTACAATTTAAGAACCATGTGACAGACTTTTAAAACTCCCTTACACTTACTCACATCATACCAACTCGACTTATACTTTCACTTAACCATCATTAAAGCATTGGAATTATCTCACATTCCACCTTCTGACAAACTCCATTGTTCCTTCTCCTGATGTTTCATTTACAGAAAATGTTGAACTGACCTGTTCCTGTTTTCAAAGCTGGCGCTTGGCTGGGATCTGGGGAGGGACACACGATGCCTGACTCTGTCAGAACTGCTGGACTCTCGTAGTCTTCGAAGTAACACAAATAGAATTCTTCCTCATGCAAGGATGGCAATTCCAAGATAGTCAGGAAAATCTGCCAATCAAATATTAATATAAATCCACAATTTGTCCCTTCATAATTCACACTTTTCTAGTTAATATAATTTTGGTTTCCTAATCTCTCATTTTTAGAGACACAGATGCAAGTAACTGATCCATCCACCCACCCTTCCACTGTCTTTCTAAGATGGCTCCAAGGAGTGTATCTAATCGCTTTAGCCTTGCTGCCATTTTCAGTGCATTTTCCCACTCCTTAATATCCTCCCTGTAAGCAAGCACCCAGTTCTCTAGATGTATGCTGGGTTCCCACTGGCTCTTGGCACATTGACAGAATTCTCATCCAGGAGACACCTGTTTCCCGTTGGCTCTTATAGCAGACACTGGGCTAATGATTTTAACTTTCTTTCGTTATCCTTTTAATAATCAGCATCACAAACCTTTAGAAATCTATAGGCACGCTTACACATGCCAAGCCAAGGACAGATTTTGCAGTAGCAGCACTAGGCAAGTAAGAACCCCCAAAACGTATCACACTCATAATAATATATGCATTGACATCTAACTTGACAAAGTCGTGATGGAACCCATCCCTCCTGGGTCCATCATGACACACAAGTGCCCTGAGTAAGGCACACCCTGGATGAACTCCAAAGTTTAGTGATTCAGCTCCTATTGAAGTTAATAGGAGATTTTCTCATTTACACCAGAATGGATGGTGGCCGACCATCTACAAACATGAAAGGAGAAAGCCACCATTCTTATCACAGGGGTATGTTTTTCAGGTACAATGTCACGGCTCACATTTCTCTTTTCTTCTCTGCTGATATTAGCTGGATTTAGTGCCTGGATGGATAAACATTGCTGTGTAGAATTAAAACTCCAGAGCCACTGCTCACTCACTATAGATCTGGAGCACTCAGAGCGACGACTGCACCTGAGGAAAAAGATTTAAGAAATTATCAGTGTGCTCTCAAAAACGGAAGAAGGGATGCATTCTTTGGCTACAATATTGTTGTGAACAGGAGTCTCCCCAGCAAGAGTTGTAGGGAAACCAAACACACCATCTACAGTAGTGACAACAAGCTAAGGCATGCAGCCTCAATAGCCCCAACAGTGCTATGGGAATCCAAATTTTGGCATGAATGAGAATCTTGGCCACACTGGGTACATTAGATACAGCACAATTTCATTTTGTAAATTACATTTACAGTTTACAGCTGAGTAAACCTGGCCACTAAGGTGGAAGTGAGAAACCTGAGAGGAAGCAGGGTCATAACAGAGGGCTATGAACTGAACACTGTGGCATTGCATGGACAGAAACAGATAAAAGGATAGCCAAGTGGAAGCAGAACCATGTTTGATGGGAACTGCAGTTCACAGCGTGGCTGGATCCACTACTAAGGACTGGAACAGAGTGTCAAAGGCTGAATGAGGAGAGAGGATAAGCCAGTAGTAGAAGAAAGAAGAAGGCTGTTAGCTGCATGGAACAGACTAGTTTCCTTGTTGTGGTCAGAGTGAAACCCAAACTGAGATTCACTGAGAAGAATACAGTGCATGGTGACTGGAGAGAAGCGCAGAACTGAGTGAAATGCAATGGCTCTAATTTGCAGGAACTGGAAGGTGCCAGAGAAAAAGCAGCTGTTAACTAATGGTGACATTTCAAGGAGGAAGTGTGGGGAGACAGAATCAGATGATAGATGGATGAGGGATTAAAGAATGAATGAACTCAGAGGAGATGTATGTACCACATGCAGCAGCTAAAAGTATTCCAAGTAGGGCTATAGAAGTCCAAATACATGTTGCACAAGATTATATAAATGTATGAATAGAAGCGTTAACATCATTGCATACTATACCTTATTGGAGTTTTCCAGTAAAACGGATAGAACTAAACAAAAGAAAATTAACTAGCTAATCCCAAATAATAATTTCTCTGAAGAGCCTTGTTGAGGAAGTGATCAGAGATCTTACCGTCCCTGGAGAACACACCAGCCACAGTATGGATCTTTCAGTGTCAAACACGATTCACAATCCAAGTACTGTGAACATTCTAATAAAGGAACCTTTACCACCTGCCAGAGAAAGACAAATTAATCTAGTGAAATTCCAGATCAAAACCCAGCAACTCCACCCACAAGCCCTACAACTTCTGCTCTTCCTAATGATCCTCACTACACTGATGCTCATTTAACATCCTGTTAGCTACCAACATCATCTGAAACTAAAGGAATAGGAGCCAAATGTTCAAAAGTGGCTGTTTCCCATATCAGTGGAAGATAAATTTGTCCCATTGGATGGTGTTAGCTGCTACAAAAATGCCAAGGCAGAGCTAAGACATAGATGCTGCTATTATATAAACTACTAGTAGTAAATCTTTTTCCCAAGCGGAAAACTCTGGTATTGTGAAAAGGTGGGTATTAGCCCACGAAAGCTTATGCTTCAAAACTTTATAGTTAGTCTTTAAGGTGCCACAGGACTCTTTGTTACCTCAGATTTTAATGTCACACAAAGACTGATTCACAATGGATTTTATCCCTTTTTTCTCATAGAAGTTGTTGCAGTACAGAATTATGCAATGAATCCTTGATGACCTCCTGAAGTATGTGCTTCAGTTCAGTTCCTAATAAATATTATAGTGGACTGCCTGGTCTAGTATAGTTAAGGTATAGGCCAGCTGTTTGTTTAAACTTTAATTCTTCTAAGTGCTCTAAAATCTACATGGTTACTCAGATTGCCTTGAAATTTGATATGGCTCATTGGGCATTGGCCAGGGTGTTTCAAATTTGTGGTCATTTTGACCAAGGGGGTTCCAAAACACAATCCTCACAAAAAAAAGTACTTTCTTAATGTGGACATATTTTTGCCCAGACCTGGGGATCAAACCATGGCTCTGATCCTGATAAAAGGCTTGCACTCACTTGAGGGTTTCCCCCAAAGAGTGCATGGCACTCACTAGCCTTCTGGGGGAGCAAAATTCAGAATGGTATTAGTCGAAGAGCTTGGCTTCTAATTTTCCCTCATGCCCAATGCTTGCAAGCAAATCAGATTACACTGAACATGCAAAGATAGAGAAGCCAAGAGGGTCTGTAGTTTAAGAAGTTTCATGGTACCTAAATAGGTCATGGGGATAGATCCTAAACTGTACCCAGCTAATAATACTTCAAAATCCTGGTAGGGCAAACATCTGGAAAAGGTCAAAGCTGGAAGGGTTGGTGGAAGGGCTACATGTTGCACGAAATGGTAGGGGGAGAGGTTGGAGAAGAAAAGAAACTCTCGTCTTCTCTCATGCGTGTAAATTTACTAAGTCCATGTAATAAAGCTCTCAAGATTTTGGACATAGAGATGATGTCTGAGATTTCTCTCACTGGCTCTGTTAACAACTACACACTTAAAAGCATGACCATTATCCCCATTCCACTATCACAAAATGTACAGGAGAGAGAGGAGCACTTAGGAATCACACAGTAATGGTGTCAAGAGACCCCCACACTGCAACTATTCCTGGCTCTGGCAGTGGCCTTCTGAGTGACCTTGAACAAGTCTCTTCACCTCTCTGACATTTTCCTTAACCAACAAGTGTTGTCGTCAACATGGAGGATTTCTACATTAGACCTTGACAAATAAAGGAGGTCCGATCACAGAACTAAATTTAATGGTCAGTTAGGTACACATGATCATGATTTGATCATATTTCTAATGTGGATCCGGAATAAAGTCTAGACCAGTGATATAAATACATACTTGGTGCTTTAAAAATGCCAATATCACAAATCTGAAAAAAATTATCAGACAAATCAGCTCAGAGGGAAAATTTAATCCAAAAAATATAAATTTAAATAAAAAAAATAAATGGAGATATACCAATCTCCTAGAACTGGAAAGACCTTGAAGGTCATCGAGTCCAGTCCCCCGCCTACACTAGCAGGATCGAGTACTGTCCCCGGACAGATTTTCTTGCCCCAAATCCCTAAATGGCCCCCTCAAGGATTGAACTCACAACCCTGGGTTTAGCAGGCCAATGCTCAAACCACTGAGCTATCCCTCCCCCCCGATCACCCAAAACTATATAAGAACACTTTCAAAGATGCCTCAAAAGCCACAATCCCACAATTGAGGAAGAACAGTTAAAAATCTGACCTGGTTTAGGGGGGAAGTAAATAAAAAATTTAAAAGATCTATAAATCAAATGGACGAAAGGGGAAGTTGACAGCAATGAATATAAATCATAAGCTAGGAACTGTCGAAAATTGCTAAGAGAAGCAGAGGGACACAAGGAGACATCTATGGCTAGCAGAATTAAGGACAATAAAGAGGAGCTTTTTAAGTATGTTAGGAACAAAAAGTATTCTAACAATGGTACTGATCCATTAATAGATGGAAATGTCAGAATGGTCATAAACAATGCAGAGAAGGCAGATGTCTTCAACAAATATTTCTGTTCTGTATTTGGGAAGAGAACAGGTGATGTAGTCATATCATATGCTAACACACTTTCTATTCCCATAGTATCTCAAAAAAATGTTAATCAGCAACTACTAAAGTTAGACATTTTAAAATAAATTGATCCAGATAATCTGCATCCAAGAGTTTCAAAAGAGCTGGGCTAGGAGCTAGTTAGGCCATAAATGTTGATTTAAATAAGTCTTGCAATACTGGGGAAGTTCCAGAAGAATAGAAGAAAAATTAAAATTAAAACGATAAATAGGATGACCCAGGTAATTGTAGGCCTGTTAGTCAGACATCAACCTCACCAAGATAGAGCGGCTGATATGGGACTCAGTTAATAAAGAATTAAAGGGGGTTAATATATTTAATGCCAATCAATATGAATTTATGGAAAACAGATCCTGTTAAACTAACTTGAGATCTTTTTTTGATGAGATTACAAGTTTGATTGATAAAGGTAATAGTGCAGATGTAATATATGGAGACTTTTGTAAGTCATTTGACTTAGTAGGCATGACATTTTAAAACCTGAATGATACAAAAGTAATATGGCACACAGATAGATTAAAAACTGGCTGACAGGTCTCAAAATGTAACTGTAATGGGGAATCATTATTGAATGGGTGTGTTTCGAGTGGAGTCCCATAGGGATCAGTTCTTGGATCTAAATGGCTACTAACACCTACATTCTTCTTTCTATTTGAAATTTTTTTTTGGAAATTCACTGATGGAAGCCATCATTAATGCAGAGTTAAGGTTGCCTGGTGATATCGCATGCCCTCGGGAATATCAAGTGGAGGATATTCAGGGGGAGGGATAGCTCAGTGGTTTGAGCATTGGCCTGCTAAACCCAGGGTTATGAGTTCAATCCTTGAGGGGGCCATTTAGGGATATGGGGAAAAAATAGGGATTTGGTCCTGCTTCGAGTGGGGAGTTGGACTAGATGATCTCCTGAGGTCCCTTCCAACTCTGAAATTCTATGATTCTAAGTTCAGCAAAAGTCAAACCTTTGAAAGAGAGGAAATACAGAGTTACGGTACATGCTCAGATAATGTTAAATCTACCCTATTTGAGTAATGACCCAATACTTTCATAGGTCACATACCTGCACTCTGCTTTTGCAGAAAGTGCACATCTCTCAGGGAATTGGACATGTGACAACTGTGGTAGAGTAATATGCCTTCTCTTTCCTAAGGCAAAATTTGTTTTTAGGTGAGCTGTTTCTGAACAAGAGCTACCTACACAATTCTGCACTCAAGCACTGGGCAACCACAAACTGGTTACATTTTACAACTTCCTTACCCCCTTTTGCATCCCCTTCATTCTTACTCCTAGGATTCCACCTAACATTATACATTCATTTACCTATCATTTAAAATACAGACAGGGTTTCATATCCCACCTCACTGTTGACGATCCCCATGGCAAGCAGAGGCTTGTACTCCACCTCCTGACACAACCTACACAACTCAGTGCTGAACAGATGTATTTCTCTGATCACATACAGTGGAGCAAAGATTTAGAGGTCCTTATATCACAATCATAGCTCTGTGATGCTCCTCAAAGTAATCTCCAGACTTCTTCAGATCACAATCACATTTCTATCAAGCTGCTCCAGCTAATGCCTCCACTGTTCAGTATAGCTATTTTTAACACAGTGAATGCAGAATATAGTTAATTCCCTGCGGCTATTCCCAGCTCAGGCAGGGCAGAGTTAAGGTTGTGTTGGTGGGTACTTTAACACTCAAGGAAGACAAGAACACTAAGGAGATGCTGTTAGCCAGGATGGGCAGGGATGCAAAACCATACTCTGAAGTGTCCCTAGCCTCTGTTTACCAGAAGCTGGGAATGGGCGAGAGGGGATGGATCACTTGAAGGATCACAGGATCACTTCAATAGGAGACACTAAATTAATTCTTTGCATCAATACTTACTGCAGATGACGAGAGGAAGATTTCCACATCTGAGCTATTCTTTTTAAGTGACAAATCTGAGGAACTGTCTCAGCTTGAGGTATCAGTAGAGGAGATTTTGGAAAAAATTGATAAATTAAATAGCAATAAATCACTAGGACCAGAGGGTATTCACCCAACTGTTCTGAAGGAGCTCAAATGTGAAACTGTAGAACAAGTAAATGTGATATGTAACTTATTGCTTAAATTAGGGAGAATAGCTAATGTAAAGCCAATTTTTAAAAATGACTCCAGAGTCCCTCTTGGCAATTATAGGCCAGTAAGCATCACTTCAGTATCAGAGAAACTGGTTGAAGCTATAGTAAGAACAGAATAATCAGACACACAAATAAACATGATAAATTAGGGAAGCCAACATGGCTTCTGTAAAGGGAAATCATGCCTCGCCAATCTATTATAATTCTTTGGGGGGAGGTGAAGCACAACATATATTGGAGAAGGGTTATCCAGGGGAATATAATGCACTTGGACTTTCAGAAAGTCTTTGACAAGGCTCCTCACCAAAAGATCTTAAGCAAAGTAAACAGTAATGGGATAAGAGAGAAGTCCTCTAACAGGTCAGTAACATGTTGAAAGATAGGAAACAAAGGGTAGGAATCAATGGTCAGTTTTCACAAGTAGGTTCCACCAAGGAGCCTTACTAGGACCAGTGCTGTTCAACATATTCATAAATTATCTGGAAAAAGGGGTCAACTGTGAGGTGGCAGTTTGCAGATGATACAAGATCACTTAAGAAAGTTAAGTTCAAAGCAGACTGTGAAGAGTTACAGAGAAATCTCACAAAACTGGATGTGTGGATAATAAAATGGCAAATGAAATTCAGTGTTGAGAAATGCAAAGTCATGCACATTGGAAAATATAATCCCAATGCTACATACAAAATGATAGCGTTTAAATTAGCGGTTACCACTCAAGAAAGAGATCTCGGAGACCCCACACCCCTTCAGTTCCTTCTTGCCCACTAACTTTGTCAGGGGGGTAGTACAGTGGGTTATGAAATTGAGATGTGTAACATCTCAAAGAACAACAGTTACAGAAAGGTTAATCATCATCTTTTCTTTGAGTGCTTGCATAGATCCATTCCATGTTAGGTGACTCACAAGCAGTACCCTAGGAGGTGGGCTTGCAGTTCGTGGACATGAAGATTGCAACACTTACCTACCAAACCAGGCATCATCAATAGCTTGTGTGGTGGTGGCATAGTGAGAAGAAAAAGTATGCACCAATGACCAGCTCACCACTCTGCAAATGATCTGGATTGGGTTCTGAGCCAGGAATGCCACTGAGGGCGGTCAGGATGGCTCACCTGCTCATAGCATGTGTGAATGCAGGACGAGATCCAGGATTAATTGTCTGAGCCAAAACAGGTAGGCCTTTCATCCTATCTGCTAGTGCCACAAAGAGCTGTGTGGATTTATGGAATCGCTTGGTCCTTTCTATATAAAAAGCTAGGCCATGCCTAACATCCAGCATGTGCAGAATCCGCCCTATTCTTGTGAGGTTTTGGGAAGAAAACTATCAGGAAAATGGTCGGATTACTATGAAACCATGAAACCACCTTTGGGAGAAAAGCGGGCAGGAGCAAAATTGTACCTTTGTCCTTAAAGAATACCATGTATGGGGGTTCTGAAGTAAGGGCCCTAATCTCTGAGACCATCCTTGCTTAGATAATTGCTACCAGAAATGTGATCTTCCAGGAAAACTACAATAGAAGGCATGATGCCACCAACTCAAAGGGAAGGCCTGGGGGTCTTGACAGGACCTTGTTTAAGTCCCACAGGGGAATGGGTTCCCGGATCTGTGGAATAGCCTTACTAAGTCCTTGAGGAAGCAAATGGACATTTCGTGTAAAAAAGCTGAGTGACCCACCACCAGAGGGTGGAAAGCAGAGATGGTTGCTAGGTGTACTTTAATAGATGAAATAGCTAGGCCTTAGTGTTTCAACTGAAGAAAATACTCCAGCAGAGTCTGGAGAGGTGACCTAATGGTCGAGATGACCAAATTGAGAAACACTTCCTCTTGGTGAGGTAATGTAGCAGACATGCTCTGAATAGACATTTAACCATGGAACTTCCACATGGTCAGGTGGAGGGTTTTGAGGTTCAGATAGAGCATTCGGCCATGATCTTGTGAGATCAGGTCCAGGATGGGAGGCCGTGGCATCGGGATAGATATTGACAAGTCCAATAACATATCAAAGCAGTGCTGGCATGGCCAGACTGGGCCTAGAAAAATAACCCTTGCCCTGTCCCAGTTGACCTTCAGTAAGACTTTGAGAGGAATGGGGGAAAGGCATGGAACAGGTGCTTTCCCCAAGTGAGCAGGAAGGCATCAGTGAGTGAGCCTGGGCTGTGGCCGCACAGAGAGCAACACTGTTGACAACTCTTGTTCTGCTTGGTTCATGAAGGTATGAGGGTATTCCCCCACCACTGGAATATGATCTTTGCTATGTCAAGGCAAAGGAACCACTCTTGGTGAGAGGAAAAAGACCTGATGAACTGAACTGCCCGTTCATTCTAGACTCCTAGAAGGTGAGAAGCTTCAAGGTGGATCAAGTGCTTCACGCAGAACTCCCACAAGCGAATGGCCTCTTTACAGCGAGCCCCTCCCTGCCTGCTGATGTAAAACATGGCAGCTATGTTGTCTGCAAGGACTCATACAAGCTTCCTTGCAGTGCGGGGTAAAAACACTTAGCATCCAGTCAACCTTAACTCTTAACATAGATTTCGGTCAGTGAATATATACATATATGTGAGGGGGAGGGGGGGGGGGAAGATCTGTATCTGTATCTAGAAGATTATGAACCACTGAAAATTACATTAAATTGGGAGTTGTAAGAAATTTGCCAGACAAACATGATCGCTTTTTTTTTCTTTTTTTTTACTGATTCTACATTTTATAGCCAGAAAGGATGATTATGATCATCGAGTCTGACCGCCAGCATTACACAGGCCAGAGAATTTCACCCAGGATTACTGAATCAGGCCCATAACTTGTTTGAGCTACAGCTTATTTTGTAGAAAGATATCAAATCTTGATTTAAAGACTTAAAGTGATGGACATCACTAGATAAGTTGTTCCAATGGTTAATTACCATCACTTAAAAATGGGTGTGGTATTTCTAGTCTGAATTTGTCTAGTTTCCACTTCCACCCTTGGGTCTTCATCTGCATTTGTCTGATAGACTACAGCAGAAATGACAAAAAATAATGAACTAAGGTCCAAATTTCTTGGTCAAGGTATATTCAAGGCCCAGATTCCAGAGAAAATACTACTGAACCCAACAACAATAATAATGATGATGACAATAATGAATACATAAATAAAAAGATTTTGGGGTCCATTCAAAAGCATCTGGTGGTCCAGATTTGGCCCATGGTCCGCTAGACTACAGAGTCCTCCACTATCAGAAATCTTCTTGTCATGTAGAGACTGTGGTCAAATTGCCTTTTAACCTTGTCTTGGATAAACTCAAATGGATTGAGCTTCCAAGTCTCTCGTTATAAGACATATTTTCTATGTTTTGATGCTTTTATGGTCTTCTCTGCACCCGCTACAATTTTTCAACATCTTTTTTAAAGCACAGACACCAGAACACAGTATCCAATAGTAGACTCTCCAATGCTGTTTATATACAGAGGCAATACCATCCCTCTGCTCCTACCTGATATTTCCTTGTTTATACATTGAAGGATCATAGAAACCCTCGTAGCTAAAGAACTGCCCTGGGAGTTCATGTTCAACTAGTTTCCACAGCAGCCCCTAGCTCCTTTTCAAAGTCACTGCTTTTCTTTACAACTGAATTATAAAATGAGCAGAAGGAAGACATGCAGGAGATAGGATATAGACACAAGTTAGCAAGGCAGCTGACACAGCATCTTCCTGACTATCTCACAAGTGTCTTGGATAGGACATTAACAGATGGACTGAAAACTGACTGACAGACCCTACAACAGGCATGTCCAAAGTCCGGCCCGGGGGCCAATTGAGGCCCGTGTTCTAATTTTAACCGGCCCGCAGACGCTTTTCTAAAATCAATACTATGCGGCCCGCCAGCACTGTCGCCAACCAGTGTGCGGAGCTGCAGCCGAAGGAGAGGGGCGGGGTCAGTAAGAGGCGAGCGGGGGGGGGGGGGAGAGAAGAGCGGAGGCGGAGCCGGGGGAGAAGAGCGGAGGCGGAGCTGGGGCCGGGGCACGAGGTGAGGCGGAGCCGGCGGAGAAGAGCGGAGGCGGAGCCGGGGCCGGGGCACGAGGCGAAGCGAGGCAGAGAAGAGCAGAGTCAGGGCCGGGGCACGAGGCGAGGCAAGGCAAGCCGGGGGAGGGGGGGAGTGAGAGCATGGCCGGAGCGGGGGGGGAGGGAGGGAGGAAGGGGGGGAGGGGGGGAGGGAAGAAGAGCGAGAGCGCGGCTGGAGGGGAGGGGGAGGGAAGAAGAGCGAGAGCGCGGCTGGAGGGGAGGGGGAGGGAAGAAGAGCGAGAGCACGGCCGGGGGGGGGGGGGGGGGGGAGAAGAGCCGGTGCCAGGGGGAGGCAAGTGGCAGGAGCCCCGCATGTCTGCCGGGGAACAGGGTGCTTTCCCACTTTGCAGGGAATAGCTACCATCATCTCTATTTTTAAATTAGCAAATTGCATTTTAAATAGTTTTCAGGGCATTTAAAAACTTTTTTCTGTAATAAATGAAAGCGTAGTGATATTTAGATGAGTTGTGTGCCAGGAAGAGAAAACTACCAAACAAGCACCTAAAGATCCCCTGTCTTCACATGCAAGATAAAATTTTTGCCAAGTTCGCTATTTTATAGCAGCTTCCCTCTCCTGCAAATCTGGGTCTGTGTCCATTGCTCCTTTTTGCTGCTTCTCTCTGGTCTGGTGCTAACCCCTGAGGGTTATGTCTGCTCTTAGTCAGCCCACTTGACAAGTTTGATTGTCCTTGATCTGTCTCTCCTTCCTCATTCACACCTCATTCATTCAACAGGGCACTTGATTATAAAGTCGGGGGGGGGGGGGAAGCGAGAGCACGCCGGAGCGGCGGGAGGAGAGCGGGGGGGGGGGGGGAGAAGAGCAAGAGCGCGGCCGGAGCGCGGGGGGGGGGAGGGGGGGGGGTCGGCCCTCACACATCTTCACCTTACCAAATCTGGCCCTCTTCCCAAAAAGTTTGGACACCCCTGCCCTACAACATAGGCAATGAAAAAAGTTACCTCTTTTGTAACTGATGTTCTTCGAGATGGGATGCTCATGTCCGTTCCGCAATAGGGTGTGTGCGCTCATCATGTGCACTGGGGTGCTGAAAGTTTTTCCCTTAGCAACACCCACAGGGGACGCCCCTAGCAACCGCTGGAGTGGCACCGCCATGGTGCAGGATAAGCAGGGCTTTGAAGCGGAGCCCGCAGCTGGAGTGCAGAGCAGTGAAGTTCAAGGTTTTTACCTGCAGCTGGAGCAGAGCCCGTGCACCACTCCAAAGCCCTGAGTATAAGCAGCACTGTGCACTTCCCCCACCCTCAGTTACTTCTTGCCAGACAACTCCAACAGGGGAAGGAGGGCGGCATGTGGAATAGACATTAGCAACACATTTAGAAGAACACCAGTTACGAAAAGTAACTGTCTTTTCTTCTTTGAGGGATTGCTCATGTGCTTTCCACAATAGATGATTCCAAGCTATATATGTTGGAGGTTCGTAGGAGTTCAGAAACTTGGGACGGAGCACAGCTCTGCCGAACCAGAGTCTTTCCTGGGCTGGAAGACGATCACATAGCGCGATATGAACATGTGGATTGATGACTACGTGGCAGCCCTACAAATGTCCTGAATAGGGACGTGAGCCAGAAAGGCAGCTGACCAGGCTAGTTGAGTGCAACCTCACAATCGGCAGAAGAAGAATTTCTGCCAGGTCGTAACAAGTACGGATACATGTAGTGATCCAGTTGAAGAACCACTGAGTGGAGATCGGCCACCCTTTCATGCACTCAGCCATGGCGATGAACAGTTGCCAAGACTTCCTGAATGGTTTCGTACGTTCCAGGTAAAAAGCCAGAGCCCACCTCACATCTAGCATGTGGAGGCGTCGCTCCTGACTGGACACGTGGGGCTTGGGACAGCGTACCAGCAGAAAAATGTCCTGGCCAATATGATAGGCAGAGACCACTTTGGCGAGAAACGGGGTGTGTGGGTGGAGCTGGACCTTATCCTTATGGAACACCATGTATGGGGGTTTGGAGGCCCAGCCCTCTCTTGGAGCAGAAATGGGGACACCAGCAGTTTTGTCTGGTCATGAAGAGGTCCAGGAGTGCCCTACATTCGGAAAATCCTTTGCACCACTCCCAGGTGCAGTGACCCTTCGTGCTGAGAGGAGAAGTCTTGGCTCAGCCAATCCACCCGAGAGTTTCAGATGCCTGGTAAGTGATGGGCTTCCAAGTTGATATTGTGGGCTATACAGAAGTCCCACAGCCTGAAGGCTTCCTGGCAGAGGAGTGGGCCCCACTTTGCCTGTTGATGTAGAACATCAAGGACATGTTGTCCGTGAGAACTCTGATCCTGCCTGCTAGGCATGAGCGAAAGCCCATGCAGACTAGATGGACCACTCTGAGCTCCTTGACATTTATGTGCAGGGCTAGTTCCTGGGCAGATCACAGACTTTGGGTCTGGAGGTTTCCCACATGGGCCTCCCCGCTCCAAGTCCAATGCATCGCACACCAACTCGACAGTCGGGGGGCCAGCCCCTGAATGGGACCCCTTGGAGCATGTTCCCCCGGATGGACCACCAGTGGAGGGAGGCTAGGTGCAGGCACAGTGAGCACCTTGCCCATCCTGTCTCTGGACTGGGAGAATGCTGAGGCCAACCAAAGCTGAATGGGCCACATCCTGCGTCTGGTGTGACGAGCCACATACGTGCACACCAACATATGATCCAGGAGTTGGATGCACATCCTAGTAGTAGTCATGGGAAACCTCGAGACCACCCCAGTGAGCTCCCTCAAGGTTTCAAATCTCAACAGTAGGAGGGAGGCTCTGGCCAATGTCGCATCCAGAATTGCGCCAATGAACTCTATGCGTCGCACCAGTACCAACATGGATTTGGTGCTGTTTACCAGCAGCCCCAGTGTGGTGCATGCGGACAGAAGGAGTGTTATGTGATCCTGTATCTATGATCTGGAGCGGCCTTTGCCCAGCCAGTTATCAAGGTAGGGAAAAATCTGGACCTCCTGATGCAAGTCGCTACCACAAACATACACTTTGTGAAGACTCTGGGTGTCATCGACAGGCCAAACAGGAGGATGAAAAACTGGCAGTGTTCCTGTCCTAGCAGAGAAAACACCTGGATGATGGAGGCCACAGAGACCATGAGTAACGTGAGCTTTTCTATTTACAGGTTCAGGTCTCTCAGGTCCAGAATGGGCCTGAGCCCCCCTTTTGCCTTCGGGATAAGGAAATAGTGGGAGTAGAACCCCTTGTATCTGAACTCTGCCTGCACCACCTCCACCGCTCCTAGACCAAGGAGCTGCACCACCTCCTGCTCGAGTAAGCTCTCATGAGAGGGGTTCCTGAAGAGAGATGGGGAGGGAGGGTGGATGGGGTACAGAGAAACTGGAGTGTATAGCCCCGGGAGATGGTGCTGAGGACTCAACATCTGAGGTCAAGAGAGACCACTCCAGGAAGAAAGTACATAGATGGTTGGAGAAAGGAAGGTTGGGTGGAACCCTGGTACAAACTGGTAAGTCGTCTCTGGGCATTCCATCTAAACTCGCACTTACTCGCCTGCTTGCCCTTGGAAGGCCCAGGCTGGGGCACGGGCCGAGACTGCTGCTGTGGGTACTTTTTATAGTCTCTTGATTTTTTATAAGGGGGCTTGTATTTGGAGTGGGGATGCTGTCATCGGCCAAGTCCAGCTTTCCATATAGAGAGCGCCAGCGGCCCTGTAAACGGTCAAAAGCACACTCCACAGTCATTTGGCACCATCTCAGCCTGTTGTTGAACCACTCCTTGCTACTGTTAAGGATCCCTGTGTAGGGTTTCATGAGCCACAGCATTAAAGGGTAAGCAGGGTCTCCAAGGATCGCAATGGGCATTGCGACTTCCACTACAGTGATCTTCTGGTCTGGGAAAAAAGTCCCAGCTTGCAGCTTCCTGAACAGGCCGGTGTTCTGAAAGATGTGTGTATCATGCACCTTTCTGGGCCAGCCTGGGTTAATGTCAATGAAATGCCCACAGTGATCCACAAGCGCCTAGAGAACCATAGAGAAATACCCCTTCCGATTAACGTGCTTAGAGGCTACGTGGTCTGGTGCCAGAATTGGAATATGCATCCCACGTATTGCCCCTTCGCAGTTAGGAAAACCCATTTGTGCAAAGCCAGCCACAATGTCATGCACATTAGCCAGTCACAGTTCTTCTGAGCAGAATGCGATTAATGGCCCTGAAAACTTGCATCCACACAATTCCAGCGGTCGACTTTCCCACTCCAAACTGGTTAGCGACCGATCGGTAGCTGTTTGGAGTTGCCAGCTTCCAGATTGCAATAGCCACCCACTTCTCCACCATCAGGGCAGCTCTCAATCTTGTGTCCTTGCACCTCAGGGTTGGGGAGAGATCATCACACAGTCCCATGAAAGTGGCTTTTCTCATCTGAAAGTTCTGCAGCCACTGCTTGTCATCTCAGACTTGCACGATGATGTGATCCCACCACGCAGTGCTTGTTTCCTGAGTCAAAAAGTGGCGTTCCATGGTGGAGCATGTCCATGAATGCCACAAGCACCCTCGGGTAGTATGCGTTACTCGAGTCGATGATATTGTCAGAGTCCTCAGTGTCAGTTTGGTTCTTAGGGAGTAAATGGACTGTCAAATGTGATGTACTGGCGAGACTCATCAGCATGTTCCTCAGCAGTTTAGGCTCCATTCCTGCAGACTGAAAGGGAAGACAGCGCACGCTACACAAAAACCAAGATAGCACCAAATGTGGATAGAAACACAGAGATTGTTGGGATGCAAAGTGATGCATCACGGGGCATTGGGACAGGACCCAGAATGCCCCGCACCTCATGCTCCCTTCCCACAAGCCACACCGCAAGAATGGGAAGAGGTGCTCTGTGGGATTGCTGCCCATATTGCTCTGCTTCCAATGCCACTTCAAGTACTGCAAATGTGGCCACGCCAGTGCGCTTGCAGCTGTCAGTGTGGACACACTGCAGAGCTTTCCCTACTGCACTCTCTGAAGTATGGTTTAATTCAAAGCGGTCTACATCTGCAAGTGTAGCCAAGCCCTTAGAAGGATCCAGTGCTTCATGAACCCTGTGACAAAGTGCTGAGAGCCAACAGCTGCTCCAGTATTCTGGTTACTTAGTACTAACTGATTCCCCCAGAGAAACCCTGTATGAGGTGTGGAAGATTTAATTACCTAATCACATTGTGGGTTGATGAGTTAAGGGGCTAATTATCCCATCAGCTGAAACAGTTAAAAAGCACAGAAAGGAAGTGGAAAGGAGGAGAGAGGGGCTAGCAGAACCTTGGGGAAGTTAGGTCACCACCCGGTGAGGTCTCTTCCTCTCCCTGGAGAGAGGGCTGAGGATTGAAGGACACTTCAGGTAGATGTACTGCACAGGGATTGCGACAATGACTTGGTGGTGGTTACATAAATAAAAGCTCACAGAAGTGTGACAATTAAGAGGCATCCAAGACTGTTTGGGAGTGACCCCAAGGCAGGAAAGGAGCTTGTCCTGTTATAGACCCTAGGCCTTTTTCTCCACACTGCTAACATATCTGTTACTATCTAACTGTTGGTCTCTGTAGTGTAACAACCCCCTTTTACACTCATCCATCATTGCTGACATAACTAGTGCACAAGGATACACAAGGGCTGAGAGACCAATCCCTGGGATGCCAGGATTCCCATCGTATTTCACAGCCATGGCATGAGGCCAGGCCCCTGTGGCTACAGCATGAGGATGACTACAGACACCACTTTCTCTCAGGAAGTATTGTGGGCCCCAAATGCTTTCACTCCTTTGCAGCAGGGATTTCATTGCTCTCACCATTGACTGGGTCATGACGTACAGGTGTTGCTGCGACTGGTCAAATAGCAGGTCTCCACTCACCATGCTGTTCAAGTGGATGACTAGAGAAGCATATGTGTTAGCATCTCCCATTGCGCCTAAGTACACCTGTAAGAGAGAGAGTTGTAATCAGCAGGCAAGCAAATTGAAGAGGGAACGGGATGGCCAGCTGCTGCTCGTCTTATCTCCTTGTTACATCTTGTCATAAACTAGACTGTAACCACTCTGGAGCAGAGATGGTCTCTTTACTGAAGAAATGACAGTCCTGTGGTACCTTAGACTAACAGATGTATTACAGCATACGCTTTCATGGGTGAATACCCACTTCATCAGATGCATCTCTTTACTGAGTATCTGTACAGTGCCCAATGGGCTTCCACAGCCTGACTGGTGGCCCTACATCAGTGGTTCTCAAACTTGTTTGGTCGGCGACCCCTTTTTTGCTTTGCCACATCCTTTTGCAGTCCAGGGGTACATCCGCCGAAATGCCACCGAACTGAACACTTCCGCTTTTGGCGGCATTTTGGCAGACACGCAGCTTTCCTCTCTGTGTCCACCGAAATGCGCCGGCAGTGGAAGCTTTCACTTCGGTGGCTTTTTGGCGGACACAGCCCCGCGACCCCCAGTTTTAGAAGCACTGCCCTAGATGCTACAGAAATGTAAACGTATAACAATAATGGGGAGAGGAGATATACGAATGGATGAGCAGGAAGGTATGTGAGCAGGCAAAGGGGAAAGTGAGCTTTTGCCAACAGGTGTGAGGGCTGAGGGGTACACATCTGCACAGGCAGAGGGGAGTGCAAAACTGAGTGGATAAGTTAATAAATAAACAAGTGGCCTGGTGGATGGGAGAAAAGTGAATGAATGAAATTAGCAGGGCAATAATTGCCACTCCTGGACAAAGCTATTGACTGATATAGTGCTTAAACCACAAGAATTTTCAGGGTAATCTGTGTGTTCACAGGGTGTAGGATGCCCCATCCTGGCCATGCCAGTCCCATGAAAACCCTGAGAGAAGAGCTGAGGGGGTCACTCATGGGTAACTGGGAACGGTCAACTTGCTGTGGAAAGAACCAGTCATCAAGCCATGAGTGACCATCATGAGAGAACATGCTGTCATCACATCCACCACTGCTACCTACTGGAAACACTAAGTAAACACTGGAGTGGGGGGCTGGTGGTGAGAGTTTGGGATCATGGTCCTTCTGGTACTAGGGAGGGGGAGACAAGGCAGGGAAATGATGAGGAAAATAGCAAAAGGGGTAGCTGTCCCAGGGCCTGGTGATTTAAAAGGGCCCAGGGCTCCTGGCAGCCGCCGCCACACTACTGCAGCAGTGGCCGGAGCCCCAGGCCCTTTAAATCACCACTTGCAGAGTGAGCAGCTCTGAAGGGCTGGCTGGGGAAGGCTGATCCTCAGCCCCACCCCTTCTGCTTGAGGCCCTGCCCCCAGGCACCTGTACCAGTCAGACTTTTAAGTTACTTTCATCCTGTATGTGGGGCTATGAGATTGGGACCATCTCTTTCATCTATGAATCTCTTTGCCTTGACAGTAGACACTGCAACATGCTCTATCTGGAGGTATATCTTAAATCAATCCTGAAACTGAAAAGTGTGGAAAATGTGATAACCTAATTGGTACATGGTATGCCTTTTGCTACCAGCATGTGGAGCCTTTGTTCTAGGGTCTGTACTGGCTGCCTACTGGTTTCCAGGGGAAATGTATAGGTGTTAAGTTTGGTCTATAGAGACTTAAATGTCTTGTGTTATATTGCATTGAGGAAGGATGTCCATGTGGTTAAGGCTCTGGACTGGAACTCAGGACACCTGGGTTCTGGTAAAGCTCTGTCACAGGCTGTGTGTGACCTCAGGCAAATCACTCTACCTCAGCTCTCCACATGTAACGGGAAATATTATTTATTTCAGGGGATTTGTGAGGAACAATTTAGTGCTTTTGAGGCTCTAACAATATGGTCAGAAGGACTATTTAAGCATCGAGACAGAGACATACTGCTGTAACTGTGGCCAGTAAAGGCATTTGAATGGTTGTCCTATTGGTACAAGACAGAGGGAACTGCCAGCAGGGTATTCTCTGTGAGGGGCCTCCATTTGGAATTTATTCTCATGGCTGATCTCACATTGCACTAACCTGTCAGCAACCAGACCCTGCTACATAGCCTCATCTAGGTATTCAAGGACAGTTGTGATACAAGACATAAAAGGGATGAAGGATGGTTGAGTAGTTAGTATGCTAGCCTGGAACTTAGAAGACCCAGAGTCAGTTCCCTGCTCTGGCACAAACTCCTACATGACTGTGTATAAGTCACTTGGGTCCAGATTCTCAAAGGTATTCAAGCTCCTGCCATTGTTAGGAAGTGGGTCATTTGTGGGTCTTGGTCTTAGTCACTCTGTACCTCAGTTTCCCATCTGTAAAATGGGATAATAGCATTACAATAGCTCACTGGAGTACTGTGAGGATAAACACATCAAATATCTCAGGTGCTCAGATACTATGATAATGGGTGCATATACCTAAAAAAGATCACTGGTATTTGTGGGTAGGTTGGGGTACTATTATTTTGATATCTGTGGTTGGTTATTTGGTGATTTGGTGAAAAAGAACGGTTATTTACCTCATAACTGTTGTTCTTCGCGATGTGTTGCTCATGTCCATTCCAAGATGTGTGCGCGTGCCGCGCATGCACAGTCCCGGAAGCTTTTCCTAGTGGTACACAGGGGGTCGGCAGGGGAGACCTCTAGCGTGGCGCCTTCATGGCATGCTATACAAGACCCCGCCGACCCGCCCCATGCTCAGCTCCTTCTCGCCGGAACGCCGACAGAGGGGAGGCGGGGGGTATTGGAATGGACATGAGCAACACATCTCGAAGAACAACATTTACAAGGTAAGTAACTGTTCTTTCTTCTTCGAGTGATTGCTCATGTGCATTCCAAGATGTGACTTGCGAGCAGTTACCTTGGTGGAGGGTCCGGAGTTCATCTGGTCGTGGATTGCAGTACTGCCACGCCGAAGCCGGCGTCCCTCTCGCCTGGTGGTTGGTGGCATAGTGCGTGGTGAATGTGTGGACGGAGGACCACGTCGCTGCCCTGCAGATCTGAAGAAGCGGAATCTGGGCCAGGAAGGCGGCGGATGTTGCCTGCGCCCTGGTGGAATGTGCGGACAAAGGTGGTGCCGGAACCTTTGCCAGTTCATAAGCCAGCTTAATGCACAAGGTGAGCCAGGAGGACAATCTCTGAGGAGAGACTGGCATACCCCTCATTCTTTCTGCCGTTGAAATAAACAATTGGTTTGTTTTACGAAACGGTTTCGTGCGTTCTATGTAGAAGGCTAATGCCCTTCTGATGTCCAGGGTATGAAGCGCACGTTCTCTGTCTGAGGTTTGTGGCTTGGGACAGAACACTGGTAAGAAAATGTCCTGGTTGACATGGAAAGCAGTGACCACCTTAGGTAAGAAGGACGGGTGGGGACGCAGGTGCACCTTGTCCTTGTAAAAAATTGTGTAGGGGGGCTTGGATGTAAGGGCCCTGAGCTCCGAAACCCTCCTTGTGGAGGTGATCGCTACAAGGAAGAGCACCTTCCATGACAGGTAAGTAAGGGGGCAGGTGGCTAGGGGCTCGAAAGGGGGTCTCATGAGGGACGATAGGACCAGGTTAAGGTCCCACGGGGGTGTCGGCTGACGCACCGGGGGATACAGTCTCTCCATCCCCTTGAGGAACCTGCCCACTATAGGGTTACTGAAAAGGGATCTTCCTTGCACCCCAGGGTGAAAGGCGGAGATGGCCACCAGATGGACCTTCAGGGAGGACACGGCCAGGCCCTGTTGTTTAAAGGAAAATAGGTAATCCAGCACCAGGGGTACTGAGGCGGACATGGGCACCCCACCCTGTTGGGTCATCCAGATGGAGAATCGTTTCCACTTGGCCAGGTAAGTGGCCCGCGTGGACGGTTTCCTACTGCCCAAGAGGACGTCTCGCACTGCGGAGGAACACTGCCGCTCAAGGGGGTTCAGCCATGGAGCTTCCAGGCCGTCAGGTGCAGGGAGCGGAGGTTGGGGTGTTGCAAGAGCCCGTGCTCCTGGGACAGCAGGAGCGGAAACACTGGTAGTGTGATGGGCAGGGCTACCGAGAGGGACAGTAGGAGCGGGAACCAGTGCTGGCGGGGCCAGGACGGGGCGATGAGAATGAGGGAGGCCTTGTCCCGGCGGACCTTCAGGAGGACCCTGTGGAGAAGGGGAAAGGGCGGAAAGGTGTATAGCAGCCCCCCCGTCCACGGAAGGTGAAAGGCGTCCCCTATCGACCCGGGGGAGTGGCTGAGAAGGGTGCAGAACCTGTGACACTTCCTGTTGACCCGTGTGGCAAACAGGTCTGTCCGGGGAGTACCCCAATGTAGGAAAATTAAATGTGCGACCTAAAGGTTGAGGGACCACTCGTGGGACAGGAACGAGCGGCTGAGTCTGTCCGCCAATGTATTTTGGGGACCGGGGAGGTAGGAGGCCTGCAGGACTACTGAATGTCTGATGCACCACTCCCACAACATGAGGGCCTCGCGACAGAGGGGAGAGGAGCGAGCTCCACCCTGTTTGTTGATATAAAACATTGTCGCGGTATTGTCCGTCAGGATTGATATGCAGCGGCCGTGCAGACTGGGGAGGAACGCCTGGCATGCCAGACAGACCGCTCTGAGCTCCCGCACGTTGCTGTGCAGGGCGAGTTCGGATTGCGTCCATTGGCCCTGTGTTCTGAGGTCCCAGAGATGCGCACCCCAGCCCATGGCCGAGGCGTCTGTCACCAGGACCAGAGCTGGCTCTGGCTTCAGGAAGGGCACCCCCCACACAGCGAAGGGAGTCCAGGACCTGCTGGGGGAGGGTGACCATCATGTCCAGGGGATCCCTGGATGGCTTGTGCATGCGTGCGAGCCACAACTGGAGGGGGCGCAGGCGCAGTCTGGCAAATTGCACCACGTGTATGCAAGCTGCCATGTGGCCCAGGAGCACCATGCAGCTCCTGGCTGGCGTAATCGGGAACAGCAGGAGCGATTTGATGATACGGGTGAGGGCATGGAAGCGCGGCAACAGGAGGGATGCCCGCCCGGCTCTGGCGTCGAACGCCGCTCCAATAAACTCTATGGTTTGGGCAGGAATGAGAGTGGACTTCTGCTTGTTGAGCATGAGGCTGAGCCTGCGGAAGGTCTCCCGGACAAGCGCTACATGTTCCGCTGCTAGGGATTGGGATTTTGCTTTTATGAGCCAATCGTCTAAATAGGGAAACACGTGCACCTGGTGTCTGCATAGGAACGCCGCCACCACCGCCATGCACTCGGTGAAGACCCTCGGGGCCGTGGAGAGGCCAAAGGGAAGCACCCTGAATTGGTAGTGCGTGTCCCCCACCACGAATCTCAGAAACCTCCAGTGGGATGGGAGGATGAAGATGTGGAAGTAGGCATCCTTTAGGTCAAGGGCGGCATACCAGTTCCACAGATCCATGGAAGGAATGATATTGGCCAAGGAGATCCTACGGAATCAAAACTTTTTATGTAAATGTTTAGGTTTCGCAGATCTAGAATGGGCCGAAGGCCCCCCTTGGACTTGGGGATCAGGAAGTAGCGGGAATAGAACCCCTTCCCCTTGAACAAAGGGGGAACCAGTTCTATAGCCCCTAACAGGAGCAAGATGTGAACCTCCTGCATGAGGATTTGCTTGTAAGAGGGGTCCCTGAAGAGGGACTGCGAGGGGGGGTGGCAGGGCGGGAGGGAGGAAAATTGGATAGAGTATCCCGCCTCTATCGTACTGAGGACCCAGCGATCGGACGTGATCTGGGCCCGCGCCCCATAGAAACGAGATAAGCGGTTCCAAAAGGGAGGGGAAAGATCCGTGCCAGTGTCTGGTGTGCCGTCCTCATGGCCACCTTCAAAAGTTTGGCTTTGGCCAAGGTGGGGGTTTGGGGTTCCCCTGGTCCTGGCCGCTAGGAGGACGGGAGTGCCTCCTATTGCCCATATTATTGCCTCTTCCCAGTCTCCTGTTAGAGTCACGTCTCGGGGGTGGTTGGTAAAACTGAGACTGGGGCTGAGGTCGGAAGGGGCATCTCTGAGGCGCTGGGGTGTGAAGACCCAGGGATCTCAGGGTAGATCTGGGGTCCTTCAGGCCATGGAGGCGTTTGTCCATCTCTTTCACGAACAAACCCTCCTTATCAAAGGGGAGGGCTTGTAGGGTGTTTTGCACCTCCGGTGGGATACCCGAGACCTGAAGCCACGAGTTGCGCCTCATAACAATGGCGGTGGCCATTGTCCTAGCCGCGGAATCCGCGGAGTCCAGCGCCGCCTGGAGGGCTGCCCGGGAGACCACCCTGCCTTCATCAAGCAGGGCGTCAAACTCCCTGCGGGAGTCCTCCGGGACGATAGCCCGGAATTTCCCTAAGGCTGACCAGGCGTTATAGGCATAACGGCTGAGGGCAGCCTGCTGGTTGGAAATGCAGAGCTGCAGGGCGCCCGTGGAATAATAATTACGGCCAAAGAGGTCCAACTTTCTGGCGTCCCGGGACTTTGGGGCTGATCCCGGCTGGCCCTGGCACTCCCTGTGGTTGACTGCATCTGCCATGAGCATGCCCGGAGGAGGATGCATATAAAAATGTTCATATCCCCTTTGGGGAACGAAATAGCGCCTCTCGACTCCTCTGGCCGTAGGTGGAATCAAGGCAGGGGTTTGCCACAGCCCATTGGCATTAGCTTCAATGGACCTAATGAACGAGATGGCCACCCTAGACGGCCCGTCTGATGTTAAGATATCCACCGTAGGATCCAGGTCCTCGGTAATTTCCTCCGCCTTGAGCTTTAGGCTCTTTGCCACCCGGCGGAGGAGATCCTGGTGGTCTTTAACGTCCATCGGGGGAAGGCCAGAGGACGTGCCCGCCACCGCCTCATCTGGGGAGGAAGAGGAGGAAGAGCGTACCACCGGTTCCGCCTGTCCTTCCTCAGGGTGGGGTATGGGAGGAATAGCCGAGGGTCCCGGAAGGACCGGAGGTGCCACCGGTGCCGGGGCCTGGCCCGCAGCGGCCTGCGGTGCCGCACGTTCCCCTGAGCTCAGGGACGGGCAGGAAGTGGAGGTGGCAGTTGGAGGAGCCCTGGATGAGAGCCCCGAGGTGGTTCTGGAGTCACGCCCTTGGGCTTGATGGTACGCCCAGGGGGTCCAGAAGGGCCATTGGCTCGGTCCCTGCCACTGTGGGGGCCAGTCTGGCACTGAGCAGGGCTGCTCTTCTCGGGTGTGGTGCCGAGAGCCATGTCGGGAACACGAGTGTTGCCGGTAGCTGTGCCGGGACTGGGATGATCCTGCGTCCGACTCTGACGAGTAGCCAGACGCTGACCAGTAGCCAGACGCTGACCAAGGCAGTGCGGAGCCCGTCGGTGCCGCAGCCCGGTGCGAGGAGCGGTGCCGCATCATTAGTGGCTTGCCCCGGTGCCGTACCACAGGTGGCGGAGCGGGGTCGGACACAGCCGGTACCGGGGCCGGTGCCGACGACGTCGATGGTATGGCTGCCGGCACCGGGAAGGCATAGTAGGGTGCCGGTGCGGTGTCCGGGCGGACAGTCGGTACCGAGGGCGGTGCCGGGGGCTGGGCATCTTGCATGAGGCTAATGAGGTCCCGAGCAGCCTCATAAGTGTCCGGAGTGGACGGGAGGTCTAAGTCCTTCTCCCCGCCCGGTAAGGGCGACTCTGGGTGCGCCAGCACCGGGGATAGGACTGCTACGCTGGGCACCATGGCCGGCGGTTCCTGTCGGCCCCGAGGGGCCAGCTCTATGACGGGCCGTTCTGACTCGCAGACTCCATGAGAGCATGCAGTTGGCTCTGTGACGGGCCACTCTGACTCGCGGACTCCATGAGAGCGTGCAGTCGGGGATCTGCCTCTGTCCGGCCTCTTTCTCTTGGAGGGCACCGGAGATTGGGAGCGGTGCCGTCTTGAGGCACTGGACCTGCGTGCCGGTGATTTATATCGGCGGGTCCGGGAGGAGTCCTCTTTGGCCTGTGCGCTGTGCACCGAGGCCGGTGCGCTGTGCACCGAGGCCGGTGCGCTGTGCACCGAAGGAGCCTGCTCTTGCTGCGGCTGCAATGTGGACTCCATGAGTATAAGTTTTAGGCGGGAGTCGCGTTCCTTCTTCGTGCGGGGCTTAAAACTTCTGCAGATGGAGCACCGGTCTGTCTGGTGGCTCTCCCCCAAGCACTTGAGACACTCAGTGTGAGGATCACTGGCAGGCATTGGCTTGCCGCACTCCTCATAGGATTTAAACCCCGGCAGCCGAGGCATGCCCCAGGGTTGAGGTCACTTATCTAAACGTTAACTACAACTACTAAACTACAACTATTTACAAGTGATTAAACACGATGAACATTAACGAAGTACACAAGCAAGTGAATACCACTAATTGAGTGCTACAGCTATAGTCGCTAGCACTCAAATCAGGGCGGTAAGAAGGAACTGAGCATGGGGCGGGTCGGCAGGGTCTTATATACTGCGCCATGAAGGTCTCCCCTGCCAACCCCCTGTGTACACTAGGAAAAGCTTCTGGGACCGTGCATACGCAGTGCGCACACACATCTTGGAATGCACATGAGCAACACATCTCGAAGAAGAATGAAGGGTGGTTTGTTTGTTTTTTTAAGTTATTCTTAGATTCAGGTCCAGGATAGAGGACTTTTTCTTTGTGTTACAAATGTATGTATTTATATGGCAGACTCAAACACTGAATGGTAATCATACAGATGGACACTCAAATAAGAGGTTTAAAGCAAAAGTAGAGTACAGCTCTTAAAAGCCTTGCAGAATAGCACCAACACTGGCTCAGAGAAGGTAACTGAAAATGTGTTTTGTATAAGCAGTTCTGCTTATTTTTAGGGATCCATGTCAGTCATGGAGGTCACGGAATTTACGTATTCCATGACATTCCATAACCTCTGTAACTTCTGCAGTGGCCAGTGTGACTGACCCCGGGGTCGCCCATAGTATCTGAGCACCTGAGATATTTGATGTTTATCCTCACAGACAGCCACACTGGCCACTTCTGGAGCAGCTCCATGGCCAGCTACACTGGCCACTGCTCAGACAGCCTCAAGAAGCTGCCCCTAGGGACTGCTCAAGCAGCAGCTGCTGCAGCTGGCCCTGGGGACTGCCTGCCCACTGCTCGGCGGCCCCCCACAGCTGAGGCCACTGCTCCCCCACCAAGCAGTGCTCCCCCCAAGCTAAGATTTAGTCTGGGGTATTTACAGTACAAGTCATGAACAGGCCACGGCTGTGAATTTTTGTTTATTTCCTGTTACCTGTCCATGACTTACTAAAAATACCCATGACTAAATGGTAGCCCTACTTCTTAATTGAGAGCAGGCTGAGTTTGAGACTACGCCATCAGCTGGTGCTGCTATCCAGCAGAGACATACTTCTCTGGAACAATGAAAGGGCAGGACAGAATTTGCTTCAGCCCTTAGTAATAACAGATTGTGGCATGTGAGTGACAAACATCACAGGGAGGCAGAAGGATTCAGTGTCTTGTAGGCTTATCACAGTAATTGATCTGAGTGACTAAACAGTTCTACTTTGGGAATGATGATTCTCCACAGTCTTTCCCAAGCCCCAGTGAAGTAGACCAGCATTAATGTCTCCAGTTTGCAGAGGAGGAAATTGAGGAAGAGAGACGCGACATGTAACCTATGGAGTCAGTGGAAAATCTGGGAACCAATGCCAGATCCCAACTCCTAGATGTGTGCCACAAATGCATCCTTCCTGCCAGAGATGAAGAAACAATGGGCACACAATAGGACAGTGTTCCAGTCCTGCCGAAGTGCTCTGGAATACCATTCCAGCACTCTTTTGGGGAATGGGAACAGCATTCTGCTAATTCCTACCACTTCCCAGCCTCTGTGCAGGGGCTTAGTGGGCCCCCAATTCCAGTGCTGGTGGAGGGCTCCATTCCTGGGCCAGGGGGTTCTCTCCCCTCCCTGGATGCAAAGGATCCTCCAAGCCAGGTGCTGGGCTCTGGCACAGGGCACTCAGAGGTAGGTCAGCACAGAGGGAGCTTGAGAGGCTGTAGCTGTGTAGTAGTAGGATTTTATGTTCACATTTTGTATAATTTATAATGAAGTATAAATAACAACAACATAGCATGCGTTAAATGTATTGATGTATGATTTGATCATATCTGGCCAGCCCCCCGTTTCTGAAAGCATAAAGGAATGGTCTAATGTGCCATTGGTAAAGATGCTTCAGACAGAATCTTGTGTCGGAAGCTGATTTCAAGGCAGTGACAGACCTTTCGGGTCACCACTTTGTTGTAGGTTTAGCATTTTGAAATAAGTAAAAGAATGTAATGATTGTTTTCTCCTGCATTGCAATTTGATGTTCCTGTTCAAATGCTTCGTCTAAATCAATCCTGGTTTGTGTGTGAATGAGAAATGTGTGTGTTAGAAGATAAGTGTGAAAGCCATCACCAGACCAGATGTTCTAGGGAGGAATCGAGGATGGACCTAAAGGCACCAGGAGATTGCAACATGCCCCTATTGAGATGCCAGAAGGAGGGCAGATTGATGACTCTAAAAGATGTGTCAGGCACCCATCAATGAGGACAAGATAGCTGTGATCAAAGCCAGCCTGGGGTAACTCTCTGAGAGACTGATGAAAGAAGATAAAGGATGAGAAGAACAATCTAAGAAAACAAAAGCTTGTCAAATGGCAACTGATTACAGCATGATGGTGCAAACCTCATTGGTCCCAATGAAGGAAAATCACTTAATAAACAGGGTATTTTGCCATGAAACTTTGGGTTCGTCCTGCCAAGACTTCCCCGGCTCCTCTCTACCCGTGATCAACCAAGCTGGACACTAGATTGATCCTGACTCCGGACTGGTAACGATAACATTGACTGGTGGGACAGTGTGTCCCCGTATGTGATTGAATGCATATGCTAATTGCTGAATCTCCAATAAATGTGGCATATTGCCTTTTCCCCTGAAAAAGATCCCGGGTGCTTCTTATACGCGTAACAGGCAAGTGAGCTCTGGGGCCAGATCCACTGGAAATCCAGGGTGGAACTGGAGGTGGACGATGTTGTGAGCTAGGTAGAAAAGCCCTCTAGAGTCTACAGCAGAGCTCCCAGCTAGGCAAACATAGGAAGATGGACTCTTCAGGGAGTCACCTCCCTCTCCTTTGGGCCTCCCCCAGTCCCACCTACTGTCCTCCTATCTCCCCCCAACTATCTCTAGCTCCCTTTGCTCCTGTGCATCCTCCTAGGACATTGCACTGCCTCCCTCCCAGTATGTACCTCAATTCCACTCCAAATCAAAGTGAGCTTCCGTCACCTCTGGGGATCTGACACTTCTGTTTTTAGGACTCCAGCACGCAATAGGAGCACCTCAGTTGTCACCACTCCACGCCTGACCCTCACCAGTAACACCTTTTCTTCGTGCTGTCTGTTCACAAGCCAACTCTTACCTTGTGCAATTGGCCTCTGCTGTCCCCCAGAAAAGCAATGGTGTGGCCATCTTCCACATGCACAGCCATAGCAGTCAGACGGGCCTCTGGCTTCTCCAGGATGGGGGCTGTTTCAAGAGGCACCCGACTGGCCATGGGACTGGGGGTGTGGTCCGAGCCGCAGGGGTATGCGTCCAAAGTGTCCTTTGTGGAGAAGGAAAGAAGAAAGGAGAAACCATTCTAAAAAGGAAACCAGGATCTTTAACATCTATTACTCCTTTGCCCTCTCTATCCCCTTCCACCCAGGCATCTCAGTCTGCATCCCAAATGTAAATTAACTGAGCCTCAAATCCCCTTTGGGGCAGATCAGTATTAGCCCCACTTTACAAAGGAAGATGAGGCACCGAGAGGTTAAGGGATAAACCCAGGACCTGACTGAGTCAGTAACAGTTTGAGGCAAAGGGCAGACATCACTCCCCTTCAACAGATACTGGGTGGCCCCAAACACTTTATTCCTTTGCAGAAGAATCTAAGTCTCCTAGAACTCAGACCTGTGGCTTAGGTAAATACTTGAGACACACACATAGGTGCTAGAAATTCAGCACAGGGATGTTTTTACTGAGTCATTTCTGAAACACTATCCCAGTGTGTTTGCAGGAGTTGCTGAGTTATCTTTCAGGTGAGTTTAGACTAAACTGATTTTCTTGAAGACTTTTTTCATACATGCTTCCCCTCCTGGAATCACTGCAAGGCAAAGTGAAGATTGTTTGAATGCCCTAATTGTACATTACTTACTTTCCCCATATAGATTAAAGTCTACATTACAGGGACTATATTAGCAAAACGATGGCACTGTAGCTATACTGGCATAATGAAGACTACATCAATGGAAGGGACTTTTTCATTGGTGTAAGAACTCCACCTCCCCCAGTTGATGGTCGCTAGGTCAATGAAAGCATTCTTTGATTTACCTAACTGCATCTATATTGGGGATTGGGTCAGCATAACTACTTCACTCAGGGGTGTTGATTTTTCACACCCTTAACGATGCAGCTGTATTGCTCTAACTTTTAAGTCCAGTCCAGGCCTAACTGTAACCTTAACTCTGAACTCCCTGAGTTTGTAAAACTTGGTTTGGAGATATTCATGGATTCCAAAGCCAGAAAGGACCACTGTGATAATCTAGTCTGACCTCCTCTATAACTCAGGCCACAGAACTTCTCCAAACTAACTCTTGTTTGAACTAGACCATATATTTTAGTAAGGTTGATTTAAAAATTGCCAGTGTGGCAGAATCAACCTTAACCCTTGGTAAATTGCTCCAGTAGTTAATTACCCTCATTATTAAATATTTATGCCTCATTTCTAGTCTGAATTTGCCTAGCCTCAGCTTCCAATCATTGGTTCTTGTTATACCCTTGTGGGCTAGACTGAAGAGCCCATTGTTAAATATTTGATCATGGTTCATAAGTACCTACATGGTGAATAAGTCAACTCCTTAACCTTCTCTTTGTTATACTAAACAGGCTGAGCTTCTTGAATCTATCAGTATAAGTCATATTTTCCAATCCTTTAATCATTCTTATGGCTCTTCCATGAACCCTCTCCAATTTACCAACATCTTTCCTGAACTGTGGACACCACAACTAGACACAATATACCAACAGTAGTGGCACTGATGCCAAGGAAAGAGGTAATACAACTCCCTACTCCTACTCAAGATTACCCTATTTATGCATCCAAGGATCACATTAGCCTTTTCAATCACAGCATTGCACTGGGAGTTTATGATCAGCAGATTATCCACCATGACCCCCCACCCAATGTCTTTTTCAGGGTCACTGCTGCCCAGGACAGAGTCCCCCATTGTGGCCCACTTTTTTATTCCCCAATGTATATATTTACATTTGGCCATATTCAAACACATGTTGTTGTGCTCAGGTTCCCTAGAGATCCAGATTGTTTTGTATCAGTGACCTGTCCTCTTCATTATTTATCACTCCCTCAATTTCTAGGTCATCTGAAAACTTTAGTAGTGATTATTTTAAGTTTTCTTCAGATAATTGATAAAAATGTTAAATAGCATTAGGGACAAGAACTGATTCCTGTAGGGCCCCATTAGAAACACACCTGCTGAACAATAACTCCACATTTACAATTCTATTTTGAGACCTCTCAGCCAGTTTTTAATCCATTTAATGTGTCATATTAATTGTGTAGCATTTCAGTTTTTAATCAAAATGGTGTGCATTACCTAGTCAAATGACTTGCAGATGTCTCAGTATATTACATCTACTATTACCTTTATCAACCAAACTTACAATTTCATCATAAAAATCTATGTTAGTTTAACAGGATCTATTTTCCATTAACCCATGTTTGGCATTAATTACATTACCCTGCTTTAATTCTTTATCAAAGAAGTCTCATATCAGTCATTCTATTAATTTGCCCAGGATCAATTTCAGGCTGACAGGCCTATAACTATTTGGGTCATCCTGTTTATCCTCTTTCGATACTAGTACAACATTAGTTTTCTGCCAGTTTTCAGAAACCTCCCCATTGTTCCAAAACTTATTCAAAATGAATGGGCCAGGAAACTTCTCAAACAGTTCTTTAAAACTCTTGGATGCAAGTTATCTGGACTAGCTGATTTAAAAAAGGTCTAACTTTAATAGCTGCTAGTTAACACCCTCAAGAGCTACCAGTAGAATGGAAAGTGTGTTATCATGACTACATCATCTGTTTTCCCCCCAGATATAGAACAGATATTTATTGAACACTTCTGCCTTTTCTACATTATTATTGACAATTCTACCATTTCCATCTAGTACTGGACCAATATCATTGCTAGGATTCTTTCCGTTCCTAATATACTTTAAAACCTTCTCCTTATTGTCCTTAACTCTGCTGGCCATAGACGTTTCTTTGTGTCCCTTTGCTTTCCTTATCAACTTTCTACAGTTCCTAGCTTCTGATTTATATTCATTACTATCAATTTCCCTTTTCTTCAGTTTATATATATAGTTTTCACATCCCCTCTGTCAGGTTTTTAACCAATGTGACCTTTCTTGAGTGCGGCTTTTTGGCCATCTAGTAAAGTCTTCTTAAACACTTACCAATTATCATTCACTTTCTTCTGCCACTGATTTGGCTTATAAACAGTTCCCTCTAATTTTTGACCGGCCGTGTGCGCAAAAAAATTATTCTGTGCGAATTATTGTGCTTCTGTGCAAATTTCTGTGCACACAGTGTTTTGCTGTGTGCATGGGGTTTAGGATCTATGTGCGTGCGCACACGTGCACAGCTTAGAGGGAACAGTGCTCATAATTTTCACCTTTTGTGAAATTAGCCCTTTAAGAGCACAAAGTTTATTTTATATTACTTCTTTAGATTTTATTTTGTTTGCATATAGCACGTGATCAAGTCATGATCACGTGCACCTAAATTACCATTGATTTTTAATTTTGTGATCAATTCTTCATGTGTGTAAGAGTAGCCTGGTAGCCAGCTGAGGCATGAGCAGCCTGTTGAAACTACAGGCAATGGGAATGCTCCCAGTCAGATGGCAACATTGAACAGACTGGAGAGACTGCTTCCCTTAAGAGCCTATATACCTATCTTGGGTTGATGGGTCCTTGCCTATGGTTAGTTGAACCCTGGTTGAATGGTGTAGGGCCTATCACAAAACCTGCAGGTAATTGCCTTTGATGACTCATCACACTCTCCGGCTCAGGTCTGACCTATCAGGCTTAAACAGTCTAAGGGCTGGGCTAACTTGGGAAAGGGGGTTTCGAACTGATACTTCGACTTCAGCTACACGAATAGCATAGCTGAAGTCGAAGTATCTTAGTTCGACTTACTTGGCCGTCCTCACAGCGGCGAGTCAACCACGGTGGCTCCCCCATCAACTCCGCTTACTCCTCTTGAGGAGCTGGAGTTCCAGAGTCGACAGGGACCACGTTCGGGGATTGATTTATCGTGTCTAGACGAGACGCGATAAATTGATCCCCGATACATCCAACACTACCTGCTGATCCAGTGGGTAATATAGACGTACCCTCAGACTCAGAAGTATCACAGTTTGTCAGTACTAGGTATAATACAAAATTCCCTATGTTGGATGCAAACTTTGGGTTAGGAAATTGTCATCTATAATATTTAGAAATTCTGAGGATGTTTCAGTAATGGCACCATGAAACCTACAGTATGTGTCACTCAGACTGAAGTCCCCCATAATTATGCAGATTTTTCCCGGTTATACATAAGTGTTTAAGGAGCAATATTGTTCCCTAATGCTCTATAGCCGACACACACTAGAACCTCATCTTATGGTTTATCTGTTAAGACGGAGATCCATAAGCATTCAGGATCTTTTCTTCCAAGTTGTCAGTGACTAAACAAGTATTGCCAATTTTGGCATAAAGTGCCACTCCCCCTCTCCTTTTGCCCACTTGATCCTTCCTAAATAGATTATAACATTTTAACATTCCAATCAGGCAAATCACTGTACCAGGCTTGAATAACACCACCTAATAAAAGAGCAATTCCAATTCTTGTTTGCTATTCAAGCTCCTAGCAGTGGTGCACAGGCAATTAAATAATTTAATTACAACAAGCCTGTAATATGTTTAACCATTAACTTACTGATAGGTGCTCTCAACCATGACTCCTTTGTAACTGGGGTTTGTTTGGGTTCTTTGTTTTTTTTTGTTTTTTTTTTGAGGGGAGGGGAGTGTCCTAGGAATTTCATTAGTTTTAATACTCTGAGGTTTTATATATGGACACTAAACAAGAAACCCCAAAAGAATGCTCCAGTACAGTATTATAAGGCTGCAGAGATGGCTCCCAGGTCCTGGGTCCTCCAGGGAATAGCCAGCCCCCGACTCAGGGTTTCCCACTCAGCCCCACACAGGCACTGTGCAGAGAGGGCTGTCATAGCCAGCACAGCCCTGGTATCCCTGGTATGACTCAGCTCAGTGCTCTGGACTGTGCTGCACTGCACACAGGCCCAGCCCTGCCCTTTGCCTCCCCTCCCCTTCCTGGACCTCAGGCTGCCAGGCAAAGGGCAGGTGGGTTCAAGCCCAGCTTCCTGCTGCTGCTTCCACACACCTGGCTCCTGAGTGCAGCTGCCAGGGACCAGGGTGGGACTAAGAAGTGTTTGGATTTCTGTTGAGGCAACACCCAGAGGCCTCATGCTGAGACAAGGCTCAAAGCTGCCTCTCTGGAGCAGGCATGGGCGACTCCCAGCTGAGCAGAGCCGAACCCCTCCAGGTCCACTTCTAAACACACGAGAGACAAAGGACTGCGGCCTACTGAGCTAAGTACAGGCCTATGTGCCAGGAGCTCCACTCTCACACTCTCTGGCCCAGGGGAGTCTCTGCTTCTCCCTTTTAACTATTTTATTCCCAGCTGGGGTTGTGATGGAAAGAGGAACTTAGGGTAAGCCCATTACAGGGATGGCATGATTACCTCAGAACCATGTGTTAGAAGCCCAGGGAATCCAAAGTTAAAGTTACACTTCAATCCAGTATGATGTAAGGAAGGGGTTCCAAACTCCCCCCCCCCCCCCCGAGGTCCACTTGTGCAGCTGCACTAGGCACTGTCGCCCACTATCAACACTTCTTGAGGAAAATTATAAATGTTAATTATTACATCAACGTATACAGTTTGATAGTGGCTCCTCCCGCCTCGCCCATCAGGTAACCTGATCAAATGGGAAATCAGGCAAGGAGCTGCAGAGCATGCAGCCTGGCCTCCCAGGACTGCCACACGTCCATCAAAGAGAGGGGCATTCTGGGGTGTGCATGGCCCCTTACCTTAGCAGGGACCAAGGCCAGCGAGAGGGTGAAGAAGCCAGGCAGATGCTACAGCCAGTCCCCGCCAACACCCTCTGCCTCAGCAGCCCACTGAGTGCCTGCAGCACGTCACCTGGTAGCCCAGCCAGTCACCCCCTGCCTGGGAAGGAAGGAAGGAAGGAAGGGAGGGTTTGGGGGTTACCAGTGCCGGAAGCCAGGTAGAGGCTTGGGCCAGGCCGAGCCATTACCTGTCACAATCCCGATCACAGCATTGTTCAGGTGGAAACAGAGCAGCACCCCTGAGCCCCAGGCATGGAGGGGGAGAGGGCTGCAGGGCCAATACTCCAGAGGGCCCGACAGCCATGAATTTCCAGTTATGGACCCCAAGCCTTACTCCACCCTGCAAAGATTCCAGGCAATAGTCTGAGGGCTAGGGCTATGTGCTCCCAGATTTGACACCTTGTATTTAGCTGTGACATTTCCCAGACCTGAGGAAGAACTCTGCCACTTGAAAGCTTGTCTCTCTCACCACAAGAAGTGAGTGCAATAAAAGATATTCTCTCTCCCACCTTGCCTCTCTAAACCTAGGAAATTCAGTTCATTCAGTTACACCTACAAGAAACACAAACAAGGTAAGGTAAAGAGTGCACAGTTATGGCACCCAAACACTCTTCACTCTGTCCCCTGCAGTAATGCCATGAGGGGAGAAGAGGAAAACAAACATATCTAGAAAAATCAGTTTAGTCAAATCTGGGAACAGCTGTGCCAAAAGTGCCCATCATTCCCTAAAGAAAGGGAGGAAGTTAGTCTCTAAGGTGCTACAAGTATTCCTCGCTTTCTTTATGGATACAGACTAACACAGCTGCTATTCTTGAACTCATCATTCCCTCTGTGTGATAGTGAACGCAACAGCAGCTTTTCTACCAAAGTCTGATTACTTGATAAGGAGTTGATCTTTGCACAAACTTCCCATCAGTATCAGTTCACTGCAGGCACCATACAGGGACCAGGGAATTAACTATGTAACCCCAACTAACAGTCCACAATGAATATTTGTTCCTCTCCACAGATTGGGACCGGGGCTCTTCTTCAATTCACTGACAACAATTCTGACCATTTTACAGTCATAACCCTTTATACAGTGAAAAGATTTCAGTGAATAGAAATGTAGCAGAGAATACTTTAAGCCAGAGATCTCACAAACTGTGTGATCCCAGTCCTCTGTCCCTCTTTCCCTCCCTCCCTGCTGCCAGCGACATCTCTCAATGCAATCCAGTTAGAGTACTGAGACCACAACGCATATTATGTACTTCACTGTCCTGTCCCCGATTCTATACAGCATTCACGGGAGCTATGTAGCCCTTACAAGTCCTGCAGCAGCCTCATTCATGGTTTTAATTCATGGTGACCAATAGCCAATGCATAGATAAGGTTGCTATCAGGATTTAATTATAAGGCTTATTTTCCATACTCCCACCCTAAATCTAATTAAAAAGCCTGTGTTTTCAGAATGTTCCAACAAACTTTCAAGATGAAGTTGCTTTTCCTGAAAACTTTAGAGAGAGCAGAGTAAATGCTTTTCCAGTTCAAGGAATTGCATTGAAATGGTTGTGAAATGTCTAATATTTCTATCCCCATATACCAGGGGTGAGCAAACCTTTTGGCCTCAGGATCACATCAGGGTTGCAAAATTGCATGGAGGGCCGGGTAGGGAAGGCTGTGCCTCCCTGAACAGCTTGGCCCCTGCCTCTTCCCATTTTCCGCCCCCTGACCATCTCCTTCCAGGATCCCACCCCCTATCTAACCCCCCTGCTACCTGACCACCCCGCCCCATCCAACCGCTCCCTGCTCCCTTTACTGCTTCCCGGAATTCCCTGGCCCTCATCCAACCCCCCTGCCCCCCATTCCCCACCCTCTTACCATGCCGCTCAGAGCAGCAGGAGCTCACAACCCCACCACCATGCTCCCCAGCAGGAGGGGCAGGCCAGAGCGCTGGCGGCACAGCAAGCTGATGCTGCAGGAGAGATGGGGCAGCCGGGGAGGGGCTGGGGGCTAGCTGCCTCTACCAGGGGCTCAAGGGCCCGGCAGGATGGTTCCGTGGGCTGGATGTGGCCTACGGGCCATAGTTTGCCCACCTCTGCCATATACTGAAAATAGAGTCTGATGCTAACTTGGGAAAAGGTTTCCAACATAAACCTTGTGCAGAAGCTAGTTTACAAGCAGACACAAAAGCACACATTTAATTAGCATTATTCCTACAAGATGCATGAGCTGCCGACATTGAAATGGAAAGAGTTAAAAATCCCTCAATAAAATGTTCATTGATAGCCATTTACACTCACACACTGAATGAAGCAGGCTGGAACTGGCACAGAAGCTTACATGCTGTTAAAAACAATTTTAATGACAACCGCGTCCACACAGTGAATGGTGGAGGATGAAGTCTGCTGAGAAATTCACATGCCATTGGATAAATCTGTCAATAATATCCTGTGTCTTATGTGGCAGATAAGACCTGAATTATACAGCAGGGACCTTGAAATACTGGAACCCTCAATATCCCTCTCCCATCCAGTTCAATCAGGACAGTATCTAATGTGCTATTTGTTTTGGAAGGAGGATTTTCAAAATTGCCTGAGAGAGTTGGTTACTTAACTCACTCAAGCACTTCTAAAATTCCCACTCTGATTTCATTCCTTCAGTGCAGCATCATAACTTCAGCATGCAGATTGTATTGAAAATACATAAAAACATGATGCTCTGAGGTTCAAACCCCATGAATGACCATGGTGTGTGTATGTCTCTGATCATCTGTTATGTTAATTTGTTAGGTAGAGTAGGAAGCCTCAGGGCAAAGGGGGTAGCTGTGGAATAGAAAAGAAGGTGACTTCATGAATCATGGGGAAGGGCTAGGTACATAGCTGATGATCTTAGAATCATAAAACTGGAGGGGACCTGAAGAGGTCATCTAGTTCAGCCCCCTGCACTCATGGCAGGACTGAATATCTAGACCAGGGGTGGGCAAACTACGGTCCGCGGGCCACAGCCAGCCCGTGAGACCGTTCCATACAACCTGCGGCCGGGGAGGCTGCCCTGGCCCCTCCCACGGAGCCGCGTAGCACGGGCACTGCTGTGGGGCCGTGGCTGTGCCCCACCCCCTTTCCCGGAACCGGCTCCATGCTTCCCCCCGGAGCTGCGCCGCAGGGTCAGCACTCCAGGGGGCCAGGGCTGCACGCTGGCCCCTCCCCCAGAGCCGCACCGTGTGGGGAGCGCTCCAAGGGCCAGGGCTGTGCGCTCGCCCCTCCCCCGGAGCCGAGCCATGCGGGGACTGCTCTGGGGGCTGGGGCTGCATGCTCCCCCACCCAGCAGCTGTGGTAAGAGAGGGGCTCCGGGGGGAGGGGGGGGCTTTGGTGGAGGCAGTCAGGGAACAGGGTGGGTTGGATGGGGGTGTGGTTCTGGGGTGGTGGTTAGGGGGTGGGAAGGTGGATAGGGGTTGGGGAAGTCAGGGGAAAGGGAGCAGGGGAATTGAGATGGGGGTAGGGTCCTGGGGGGTGGTTAGGGGTCTGTGGAAGGGGCAGTCAGGGGACAAGGTGGCGGGGGTTGGATGGATCAGGTATTCTCAGGGGGCAGGAAGTGGGAGGGGGCAGTCAGGGGGTGGGGAGGGGGCTGGATTGGGGACGGGGCCTTCCCTACCCAACCCTCGATATAATTTCACAAACCCGATGTGGCCCTCAGGCCAAAATGTTTGCCCACCCCTGATCTAGACCATCCCTGACAGGTGTTTGTCTAGCCTGCGCTTAAAAATCTCCTATGATGAAAATTCCACAACCTCCCTAGGAAATTTATTCCAGTGCTTAGCCACCCTGACATTTAGGAAATTTTTCCTAATGTCCAACCTAAATCCCCCTTGCTGAAATTTTAGCCCATTGCTCCTTGTCCTACTCTCAGAGTTTAAGAAAAACAATGTTTTTTCCTTCTCCTTTTAACAACCTTTTAGGCACTTGGAAACTGTTATGTCCCCTCTCAGTCTTCTCTTTTCCAGACTAAACAAACCCAGTTTTTCCAATCTTCCCTCATAGATCATGTTTTCTATACCTTTGATCATTTTTGTTGCTCTTCTCTGGACTCTCTCCAATTTGTCCACATGTTTCCTGAAAGGTGGCACCCAGAACTAGACAATACTCCAGTTGAGGCCTAATCAGAGCAGAATAGAGCGGAAGAATTACTTCTCGTGTCTTGCTTACAATACTCCTGCTAATACATCCCAGAATGATGTTTTCTTGTTTTGCAAGTGTTACACCATTGACTCTCATTTAGCTTGTGATCTACTATGACGCTCAGATGCCTTTCCGCAGTACTCCTTAGGCAGTAATTTCCCATTTTGTAAATGTGCAACTGATTGTTCCTTCCTGAACTGAGTACTTTGCATTTGTCCTTATTGAATTTCATCCTATTTACTTCAGATCATTTTTCCAGTTTGTGCAGATCATTTTGAATTTTAATCCTATCCTCCAAAGCACTTGGAAACCCCCCCCCCCCAGCTTGGTGTCATCCTCAAACTTTATAAGTATAGTCTGTATGCCATTATCAAATCATTGATGAAGATAATGAACAGAACCAGACCCATACCTGATCCCTGTGGGCCCCACTCATTAAGCCTTTCCAGCATGACTCTGAAACACTGATAGCTACTTGCTGGGAATGGTTTTCCAAATCACCTTATAGTAGCTCCATCTAAGTTGCATTTCCCTAGTTTAAGAGAAAGTCATGCAGGACAATATCAAAAGCTTTACTGAAATCAAGATATACTATGTCGACTGTTTCTCCCTATCCACAAGGCTTGTTACCCTGTCAAAGAATCTCTACATGAACTCTACAGGGTCCCCTGCTTCTCAGCTCAGAAATATTCTTCCTCATTTCAGGCCCCCTCTGCACTGAGCCTCCCCCTTTATTCCTAGGCTCTCCTGTGGGCCTTCTAAACTCTGCTACAACTACAGCAGAAATGGTACTCTCAAAAGTGCTTTTGACCGTATGAACATTATTCCTGAGACCTAAAGTCTGCGGTACCTCTTGCATGCTTTGTAAAACAACACTTAGAAGATGACTGCATACTACATACAGTGGAGTCCCGGTATAACATGTCCCGCTATAACGCAATTATACCGTGGCTCCCAAGTCCTTGTTCTCTGTCCCTGGCAGGCGCGGGGGGCCACGGCTTCCCGCCCCACTGCCCAGCAGGGGAGAGAAGCTGCAGCCCCCACCTTCCTGGGACAGAGAAGCCGAGGCTCCGCGCCTGCCCAGACAAGGGGACTCCAGGGCTGCCAGAGTGCTCCTGTCCCGGAAAGCGTGGAGCCGTGGCTTCCCTGGAAGCCAATGCCCTTGTGCCTGCCAGGACAGGGGGACTCCCTGGAAGCCAATGCCCCCACCCCGCTGGGGCAGGGGGACTCTGGGGCTGCTGGAGTTCCCCTGTCCCGGCAGGCGCGCGGATGCAGCTTCTCTCCCCTGCTGAGCAGCGGGGAGAGAAGCTACAGCCCCCCACCTGCTGGGAATGGAACCCTGCTATAATGCGACCCTGCATTTAGCGCAATGGGATTTCTTGGCTCCCATCTGTCGCGTTATAGCAGGGTTCCACTGTACTATTCTTTAAAGGAAGTCACTGGATTAATACTCTACTCGACTGAAAACTGGCATGGGGATTTCAGTAACCACAAGTGGCCAAGGCCTCAGATTTTAGTTCTAAGAACCGAGCAGGTCAACTCCTATTTAGCTTGTGAGCACTCATGATCATAGAATATCAGGGCTGGAAGGGACATCAGGAGATCATCTAGTCCAGGGGTTCTCAATCTATTGAGAACCGTGACCCCTTTTTAGTTTTTCCCTTGGCGCGGCGGACCTTTGTATGTCCGCCGAAAAGCCTCCGAATAAATTAATTCCTTATTCGGCGGACATGCCAAGCGCTTTCAGGAGTCCCCAAACTATGATATCACAGTACAAACAGTTAGTACACCTATTGGAATCAGGTATTTCAGTAGCCATTTCATACTATCAACTCATATTCCTTTTTCCTGCAGTGAATTTGTCCCATCCTTCTGTTGAAATGTAAGTGATGTCCATAAAGGATTATGCACGTCTTATAGATCCAAAAGAAAGAGGAGCTAGGTTGTGGGGACAACTTTTCTTCAAACACAAAATCTTCCAGGACTAGTGATTTATGGGGAAAGAAAGAATTGCTGCCTAAGAGACTTGCTTTTGTTTAAATTATCTCTTTGTTGTAATGTATATTGTGTTCTTCACATCTGTCTGAGATCCAGGCACATAACTACACCCCACCCTACTGAACAGACTAAGCAAAATCATTAAAAACTAATTCAAAACACTGTAACTAGGGGTTTCAAGAATCAATATTTCCACAGGCTGAATCCAATCCTGGAGGCAGGTCCCTCCATATGCATCCACATGGCAGGATGACCCATTTCTTTCAGTTCTCCCTGATGATAAACCTGCTGAGGAAGTGGAAGAACAGAGGGCATCAACAAGCGGTGGAAGGAAGATAGGAAAAACTGAGTTTGAATGGAAAGCATCAGTTGTTCCCACATCATAGTCTAATGGTAGTGTGGGAGCTATACACTGTTCTTTCAGGGTCCTTTAAGATACTAGCTCCTACAGAATCACACCTGGGGATGGCACTCAGCCGATAACGTATTTAATTATAAATCCCGGGAAAATGAGGTTTACGCTGGAAATGTAGACAGCACCGCATGGCATTAAAGCGCCACTACAGACCCATCACCGCCACCACCCACACAAGCACATACATCTGTCCTGATTCTCCTTTACAGGAAGGAACCTTTACACCATTCTGTCACTGTAAAGAAGCCTTGAAAAGGGTGCAAAGTCAGTTACACCCCTTTTCAGGTCTGTTTACACTGCCAGAGCTATGTAAAACAGACACAGTGTAAACAGTAATCGGGCTCAGGACAGCCACTTACCGCTGGAAGTTGGACACAGTTGGAACTGACATCATATTCAATATAAGCCGCTTCTATCCCCTCCTCTGATTTCCCATCTTTCGTATAACAAACATCCCTGGTACGAGTTGCCAGGCTGTCCACGTCCTCCATTGTATATACACAGAGTGCAGACTCCTCGCTCAGTTTGCCAGACGAAGCCTGCCAAGCAGAAAAGACAGCAAACAGCACTTCTCCTTGGGTGCTGAATCTCCCTCTTCTCAGATCACTGCCTGGTTGAGTAACATAAGCAGCCTGCAGTAGGCTGTATGTTTTCTCTTTGCTCCTACAGAGTAGTGGTAATTCCACATAGGAGTAATAGTGAGAGTCATCCAGACAGATTCGTGAGATGTAGGTCTTGTACTCCCGTGACTGGGACTTCAAATCCCGGCGATAAAACAGGAAGTAAACGCTGGAGCGATGGATAAATGATTTGATGAAATGGTGGTTATACTCTGAGAGCCGACCCACAGCCAGCTTAGCCGTTTCTTCATAGGAGAAGATAGAGTGAGAGTCTGCCCCTTGCATGTCCCCACCATGGGCCCTGAGATTTCGGGTGGTGATAGGAGGGATACCCCCTCCAACACCTCTGCTGGTATACCCTCGTCCCACAAACAGCAGGGGCGCATCATCTTTTGAGTGGCCTACTAGTCCCACAGTAGTGATATCTGGGTCATTTGCAGCCACATACTGAGTGTCTCCAGGGCTCTCCGGTCGGAAGAGAACGTGGTCAATTGATGTGAGGCTTCTTTTTTCACAGATCCCCTGGTGCACGCTGCCACACACAATGAGCTCTTCCTGCACAGAGTTCACCAGTAACAGCTTGTTGTAATTGTCAGTGTTGTGTGCCTGGGGACATTCTAGCTTTGAGACAGGGGGAAGACAATCTTTGCTGTCCAAAACTGGCCCAGTTTGAACTGCGCTCTCCATCATCAGGTCTGATGTCAGTTGGAAAAGAAAGTTGGTGGCCCCCAGGTAAAGGGTCCCAGACTCAGAGTCTATAGTCAGGTGAAGGAATTTTGTGGTGTTGTGTGAAAAGGTGACATACTGCAGTGCCTTTGGAATCACTGCTCCCAGGAAACAGAGAGCAGGAAGAAGGAAAGTTCCCAGAGACATGGTAAACATTCTGCAAGAAAGAGAAAGCTGTTACCCTCTAGAGCCAGGAGAGAAGGTTTATACAAATCACAGTCCTTCAAATCATACTTTTATTATGAGAAGAGGTGGGTGAAAAGAACTGTAGCTAAATCTAGAGACCAAATAACCAGAGATATAACAACAAATGAGAAATTCTTAAAGAATATCAAAAGCAGGAAGCCCATGGAAGCATCAATGGCTTTATTTGTGCACCAGGGTGTTAAGGTGACAAGCACAGAGTAAAAGGAGATTGCTGAGAGGCTGGAATATTACAGATATTCCGGGGACACTTTTACCAGATGACTGCATTTGTTGGTGGAGATCCCCATTATCAAGACTTTCATTGTAGGCCCAGAACTTGGATTGGTTATCTGAGAAACAGGAAATCATGTTTCCTCAAGAGAAATCTGCTCAAAGCATAGATCCTCTGATCCAACAAAGCCACCTCTGGCAGAAGGTCCTATTTATACTGAAAAAACTAGCATGAGTTAGTTCAAACTCAGAAATTCCATATAACAGCTAAAACACAGTATGTTCTTGCAGTACAGAAAGTAGTGAGCCTCGTTTAACCATGCTCCTAGACTGTACTACAGACATTGAATTTAGCAGGGTTGTGGCTTGTGAGTTCTCCAGGACAGGGGCCATATGCTTATGAAGAACCTAGTACATTATGGGTATTACTCAAGAGCACTATTTCATGATGATAATACACCATGGTTTAGAAAAAATATAACTCACTTCTGGCTACACTATAGAACTGAAATAGAATTTAAACATTTTTTATTTTATTTTTTACAGTATAGATGGGTCTCAGTTTATAGAATCAAACTGTTCTGCTTTTGAATCAAGCAAAAATGTCAGTGTTCAGAGAAATCATATTGTTTTTTGCATCCTACTTCTTCCCTCTCTTCTCACACCTCCAATCCCAGCTTCAAGTTCTCTTCCTCAGATTTTTGACCCCATATAGTAGCATTTCAGATTTCAGATCAGTGTCACTTAAAACTCTTACAAGGATAGTGCCTGTTCGGTTTTTTTTACTCATACTCATACAGAACAGACCCAAGCTCCCAAGAACCAGAATTGTCCCTATTACACATCCTCCAGTTTCAAAAACATACATTTCCCCCAGCTCCATTCATATCCTATTAAAGAACATCTGCAGCAATCAATATTGAGCCTCAGCACTAGTCCTATAAAGGGAACAAAATAAGCCAGGCTTCTCTCTTATTGACCAATTCACAGACTAACACTATTCTGCATCCATTGCTATGGTAACCTTCCATCTAGGTGTGAAAGGTCGTAGTTGGCACAGCTGTACCAGCAGAACCCCAGGGAGAGGCTTCAAAGATTAACAGCACTCATTTCCCTGAGGCCCTTTTGAATATCCCTATTAGGATCACTCCTTCACATCCCTGATGCATCTTACACCAATAATATTTAATTGACATGGCAAATGTTATCAAAATGTAAAACTGAGACAGATCCCTCCAGTCTGTCTGAGGGCACTGGACAGTCTGCCCAGGCCAGAGCATCACACTGTGTCCCTCTCTCGTTGAATCCTTTGAAAACAAAGGCTCAGAGCTGCTTTTCAGAAAGATAGCTGCCTTATTCAGTGCTGAAAGTGACCACAGGCCTTCTGGAGAGACTGCACTGGACAGTAACAATCCTCATTTCTTAGAAAAAAGTTTCCCAACCCTGCTCTATCAGGGGCCATTGACCCACTGAAAAAATCAGTTGTGGATCACATACAGCCCCGTGTGGGGGAGGGGGAAAAGCTTGGGGCTTCCCCCCAGCAGCAGATGAAGGTTTGGGGTGCAAAAGGGGGCTCCAGGCTGGGGCCAAGGGGTTTGGAGTGCAGGAGTAGGCTCAGGGCTGGGGCAGGGGGGTGGGATGTGGGATATGAGGGGGGGAGTGAGGGTGCAGGAGGGGATTCCAACCTGGAGCAGGAGGGTGTGGGATCTGGCTGGGCAGCGCTTATCTCAGGCGACTCCCGGTCAGCAGCGTAATGGGGCTAAAGTAGGCTCCTTGCCTGCCCTGACTCCATGCTGCTCCCAGAAGCGGCCGGCATATCTGGCCCCTAGGTCCCTATATGGGACTATAAGGTGGATTGAAATCTGGCTAGATCATCGGGTTCAGTGGGTAGTGTGGCAGGGTGGGCCTGACCCAGCCTGCCGCCCCTTTAAGAGGGAGAAAAGCCCTCTGCAAATCTCCCTTGCAGAAAGCCTAATCAGCCACCTGGGCTCCAGAGCAATCAGCCTGGGTGAGCTGCACCTGGCAGCCTCCTCAGGAGGATATAAGCCTGCCAGGCAGGAAGCCCAGGGTGGTGGTGGTGGTATGGTAGTGTGGAGGAGTGAGAGAGAAAGATAGAGAAAGGTACAGAGCTGAAATAGAGCTGAGGCTAGAGGCCTGACTAAGCTGAACTATATAGAGCTGTGTAGAGCTGTAAGCTGTAGAGCTGTGTTAGAGCTGTAAGCTATAGAGCTGTGTATAAAGCTGTGTATATTGGTGGTGGGGCCTTGCACTGTGAAATAAAGAGCACTGTTTTGAGCCAAAGAAGAGTTTCCTGCCTGTGTTTGAAGAGGGGTGAGAAGGCGATCTGTCACAGTAGTGATCAACGGCTCGATACCGGCTGCCTACTAGACATTAAGCAGAATGCCCCAGAGGTTGGTCCTGGGGCCGGTTTTGTTCAATATCTTTATTAATGATCTGGATGATGGAATGAATTGCACCCTCGGCAAGTTTGTGGATGACACTAAGCTGGGGGGAGAGGTAGGTATGATGAAGGGAAGGGATACGATACAGAGTGACCTAGACAAATTGGAGGACTGGGCCAAAAGAAATCTGATTAGATTCAGCAAGAACAACTGCAGAGTCCTGCATTTAGGACAGAAAAATCCCATGCACTGCCACAGGCCTGGGACCGACTGGGTAAGCAGAAGTTCTGCAGAAAAGGGCCTGGGGATTACAGTGGATGAGAAGCTGGATGAGTCAGCAGTGGCCCGTGTTTCCAAGAAGGCCAACACCATATTGGGTTGCATTAGTAGCAGCATGGCCAGAAGATCAAGGGAAGTGATTATTCCCCTCTATTCGGCACTAGTGAAGCCACATCTGGAGTATTGCATCAAGTTTTGGGCCCCCACTACAGAAAGGATTTGGACAAATTGGAGAGCCCAGCAGAGGGCAACGAAAATGATCGGGGGCTGGGGCATATGACTTACCAGGAGAGAATGAGGGAACTGGGCTTGTTTAGTCTGCGGAAGAGAAGGGGTGGGGTGGTTTGATAGCAGCCTTCAACTACCTGAAGCGGGGTTCCAAAGAGGATGGAGCTCAGCTGTTCTCAGTGGTGGCAGATGACAGAACAAGGAGCAATGATATCAAGTTGCAGTGGGAGTGGTCTAGACTGATATTAGGAAACACTTTTTCACTAGGATGGTGGTGAAACACTGAAATGGGTTCCCTAGGGAGGTGGTGGAATCTCGATCTTTAGAGGTTTTTAAGGCCTGGATTGACTAAGTCCTGGTTGGGATGATTTAATTGGTGTTGGTCCTGCTTTGAGCAGGGACTAGATACCTTTTGAGGTCTCTTCCAACCCTAATCTTCTATGAGAAGCCGGGGAGCGGTGGGGCTCTGCATGATGCGTGCTGCCCGCAGGCACCGCCCTTGCGTCTCCCATTAGCTGTGGTTCCCAGCCAATGGGATCTGCAGAGCGGGTGCTGGGGCAGAGCACAAAGCTTCCCTGATCACTGCAGGGGCATGCTGGTCACTTCTCGGAGCTGCACAGAGCCGAGCCGACTCTGAGTGGCCTGGCAACTCTACTTTCCCCCTGCAGTGGGGGGAGCCAGCACTCGCAGCTCCAGCCCTGTGTAGAGGCGCCGCGGCTTGGGGCTTCCAGTTCACAGAGCGGAGACTTGCTGCAGGCTGGATGAAATAAAGCAGCAGGCCACATCTGGCCAGTAGGTTCCCCACCCCTGTCTTAGAGAATTTAATACCCTAAAGATAAAGCATCACATTATAATTTATTTATATCACTAACCCTGCAAGTCTCTGAGTAGCAGCAGCTCTCTCCTCATTTCCTTAACAGACTTATCCAGGCAGGATCTAAATCAGTGTGCAAATGCAAAGTTATTATTTTGGGACACATTGCAGGCCCCCATTGGTTCTCTCCAGGCACCTCCACCCAATCTTGAAAGGTAATTTTAAAAAGTCTGTCAGTCCTAAAGAGCAACAGCCAGAAATGGGCAGACAAGAGACAACTTATGAAAAAGGGCAAGACCCTGCGTCCTCCAGAGAACTGTTCATCTCTTCAGAATCCATGGGCTAGTAACTCTCTGGCATGGCCACAGCTCTTCCTTCACAGAAAGCTATCATTTACCATCACCTGTTGGAAACAACCAGCAAGTTCCACATGCTATCCCAGCACCTTTTGGAAAGTATTAAATTGCTTTCCAAAATCCCAGCTTTCATTAAAAACAAACAAACCCACCCTTCAACTGTTATAATTGCAAAGAAAGCCTCACAGCCGTGATCCAAATGTGTAATCTGTGGCAAGTTACTCCCTCGATATTGATGGGTCCTGCGCTTTCTCTTCTTGTGGGGGAATTCAGGGAGCCTTTTTCTTGCCTCTGAACAGGGTATTAACTGTCCCACAAGTATCCTAGAGGGGAGAAAGGGAGAGGGAGAGTCCCGGGCCCGCCCTCTCCTCCGGGTCCCAGCCCAGGGGCCCTGAGGATAGCGGTAAACCACTGGGATTAGCTACTCCTTTCCCTGGACTACTTCCCTCTCCTACTCTTCAGCTTGTGGGGGGCTTCCTGCCCTCTCTCTACACAAGCCAGGTGTTCCTTTACTTAAGGTCTGGGTCTTTCTTAGCTCACCACAGCACTTCTTCAAACTCTCTCTGCTCCAAGGCCTCCAAACTGCTCTCTGCTCCAACGCCTCTAAACTCCTTCCAAACACCCACACCTGTCTGCCTGAGGCAGGGGTTTTTATTAAGGCCTTAATTGACAGCAGGTGCTCCTAATTAACCTGCTGCCTGCTTCCCTAGTCTACAGGGAGCCACGCCCTAATGAACCTGGAGCTGATATATCTCCCCTCAAACACTCTGCCACAGCTCCCAGACCTTCCTCTATCACAGATCGATGCAGAGTCTAGAACAATAGCTCAGAGGCAGGGGTGCTAGAACAATTTGTATATTGAAGATTCGGAGAGCCATTACACCAAACTGTGAACCCTGTATGTATATGGTGGAAACCATTTAAAGACAGTGGGTGCTGCTGCACCCCCAGCACCCCTAGTTCCTGCACCTAGACTGAGAGGTGTGAACTAGCCCATTCATTTAATCAAAGTGTAAACTCAGCTGCCTAGTCAAGCGTATTAATGATTTCACTCCTCATGCAAAAAAGGAGAGGGTGGGTCACAGATTGTACAAACTGCTGCCAGTAGCATCCCACTTTGGTGCCACAGGGGGTGGATGCTGGATGTACCACCGATTTTCTTTCCCCCCAACAAAGTAGCCAAGCCCAAGTGGCTTAGCAGAAGCCCTGGATATACTGAAGCCATTAATATATTGAAGCTCAGGTTTCCATTTACCCTCAGAGTGCACACGTCATAAATTTGACTGTCCTTACAATCTACCATGAGCAATGTCTCAGATGGGCAGAGATCAATCTGTGAGTAGAATTTAGAAGAATACTGCCACTTTCCCCTTCCCACACCCAATCTGACCTGTTTGATCTTTGTGCTGAGCTCAAAGTGATGCTGTCCGTCAAGGAGCAGTACAGCAGGAAACAAGTCTGCAATGCTGTGAGGGAAGATCACCACCTGATGAACAGTGAGACTCAACTGGGCTGTATCTAATTTGACAGTAAACTCCTTGGCACAGGGATGGTCTCCCCTCTGGGGTCAATACGGCACCTAGCATACCAACAGGGTACAGAAAATAATAGTAATTGTAACAACAACTGGAAAAGCCAAGTTCTAATTTTGGCTCTGCCACTGACATGGCAAACCATAACCGTTCTGCTATTACCATTCCCCTGTAAAATGGAGATATTACTGCCCTGCCACAAAGAGGTGGTCTGTGATATTCTGTGGATAGATGGTGTTACAGATACTATCCACTCTTAATTATAGAGCTTTATGAAACTCTGAAAACACTCCATGTACTTGTTGTAGGTAAGTAGACAGCATTGCCAGGACACACACAGACACGAGCACTGGCACGCTGCCTTCAACACACACATACATTGATTCACATCACACCAGCACTGGTTACATTTAGGTTACACACACAAAGGGGCTTTTATTCTCAGTGGATAATGGACATTTAGAATTCGCTGCTCCCAACACTACTAACAGAAGCCGACTCGCTTGGAATCTCAAACACCACTGGACTCCTCAGGTTCTCTCTCTACTGTACGGGGAAAGAGTAGATTGAAGGATTTTATTCAAGTGTCCATCACGGAGACACATTTATATCTGTTGATAGGTATTTCTTAAAGTGAATAAGCAAGTTGTTATGGAACTTTTATATCATGTCAATGTCGTAATATCAAACTCCTAAAGCAGGGGGGTAAATGATGGCATTTAAACATCAACATTAAGAAAATTAAGTCAAAACCAACAAGGAGTCCTTTTGACACCTTAGAGACTAACACACTTATTTGGGTGTTCGCTTTCGTGGGCTAAAACCCACTTCATCAGGTTTTAGCCCACAAAAGCTTATGCCCAAATAAATTTGTTAGTCTTTAAGGTGTCACAAGGACTCCTTGTTGTTTTTGCTGATTCAGACTAACATGGCTTCCACTCTGAAAAAAATTAAGTCAATATATCTAACATGATTAATATCCTGTGATGCTGGAAGGGCCTGCTGGCCTTCCTAATCTTCCACGTGTCCACAACTGCCCATTGCTCTTCCTTTTAACCCCCAACTCTCCAATTACATCTCCCAGTACTGAATTGACAAAGGTCCCCTTCCCACTACAGAAGTTCCTGAGACTGATGATAAGATGGTACATCTAACAGTAAGATAACAAACACACAAGCTGTTAGTCCTGAGTCATGTCCATCTGTCTGTTGGTTATATGGATATTCAGATTCTGCAGAACTGAAGATTTTACTTATAAAAAGGTTCTATTCCTCCTGGCTGTGAAGAAAACCTTCCAAACATATACTGAGTATAAAGTGAGACAATGTTTTCCTGACTCTGCAAAGAGCCTGAAACAGTGGCTCACAGATGTGTGAACTCCACTGCAAAGCACTACTTTAATCAACTGTTAACTCTAAAAGCTAACAATGTCAAAAATTCAGTATAAATTTCAATTTCAGCAAATGGAATGAGGAACTGGTGTAAACCAACGCACAAACAAAGAGGGGCCGAACACTAGTGGGGCGAGCATTGAGAAACCAGAAAAGGGACAGAGGTGCAGCTAGTCTCTGGTAACTGACCGGGAGATTACCATATATAGTCCTTAATGTTCTGCCTATCACATAGGCCAGTGGTCCTCAACCTTTTTGTGGCCAATAGCACATTCATGTTTTCAGAAGAGTGTGGTGGGCGCAAACAATTTTTCAAGGCTTATATTGTATTTGTACAATAATATGAAATGATATTTTAACAGTACATAATATATGAATCCACCCTTACTTCTCTGTTGCTGCTGGTGAGAGCTCTGTGCCCAGCCAGCAGCCACCCAGCTCTGAAGGCAGAGCAGAGACTGCTGGCAGGGTGCCCAGCTCTGAAGGAAGTTAGAAAATGTGATCACTGGTCACAGATGACACGTAGTTGCTCTTCACAGTTTCTTCATGGTCAAATTATAGGGGAAAACATTCCATGGCCTCTGCAAGTAGTCACTGGTGACAGGTGGTCTCTCTTCAGAGATGGTGGCTAGGGCAGATATTACTATATATTTATCATATTCAGGGCAGCATGGCTGAGGAGATAAGACTTTTTGGACTCACATATTGGACACCTAGGTCCTATTCCCAACTCTACCTGCACCTCTACAGCCTTGCTGTTCATTTTATTTGTAAAGGGAAGTGGCAAGGGAATAATACATGACTGCCTTATAAGGTCACTTGTTACTTCCCTCCCACTTCCCTTTACAAGTATGAGATCTTAGTAATAAGGGGTGGTAAGTGCACAAAAATATACACAACTCTGTAGAGATGAAATTTGAAATTCTGGCTCTCAGCTCAGTGCCCTTTCCTTCGGCTATAAAGTATTTTGGACCATTGTAGGTAAGTAGACACCAAAGTCTGATTCAGCCAAGATGTGGATTTGACCAGCAAAACATGATCCCCTTCAGAGTTCCTGGCAGGAGAACAGGTCGGTGGGATGGAAGGAATTAGGAGGATGGGTTCCTTAACTGACAAATGTTGAGTCTTCCTAAATTTTTGTTTAAGAACTGACAGAGATTTGAGACACTCATTCATGTCCCTCTCCCCCATAATTACAGTTAGGACTAAACTGATCCATTCTTGGTCGTCTTAGCTGAGAAGCTGAGGCGTGAATTGATCTTGAAGGTGGCAGTCCCTTTTCATCCTTAGAAAGGCTCCCTTGAGGTTGGGGTTGGGGCAGTAGCTCTACCTCAGAGCTCTTCTGTGAAACAGAGAACTTCAGAGGCTGCTCACCCCCACTCTGACCCCCTACTTACAGGATAGATTGATGTAAAGGGGTCCAAAAAGCCTCATATCTGTCTGGGGCTGGATCCCCCCAGCACAAACATTGTGGAAGATAGTCAAAAGGGTACCTTCCAAGAACCCCTTTACAAGCCCCGGCTAAGGATGGGAGGCACAGATGCAGACTCCATGGATGCTCCAGCCCTGGAGCAACCACAGAAAAAAATAAATACTGGGTGCTCAGCACCCACCAGCATCCCTGATGATCAGCTCCTGCCATCCCTCCCGGCACCTCCCACCCACCAGCAGCTCTGCCGATCAGTTCAGCACCGCGTTGGGAACCATGGACATAGACCATTATTAAAAATGAGGCAGCCCTCTCCACTTAATGTGTTTGACATTCTGCTCAGGAGAGCGCCCTGGAACACTGCATAGCCCTGAGCCATAATCTCTAACGTCCGATGCATTTTTTTTCTTGTTTTCCAGGGATGAGAGGTTTAAAGATATTCCCCACTGAAAGGGCTTCAAAATGAATACTTAAAGCAGTGGTTTGAGAAGGTACTGGTTCATGAGAAGACTTTCCCTGGAACAGCACACAGTAAGATGGCAGATCTGAGATTCATAGACTTTAAGGTCAGAAGGGACCATTATGATCAGCTAGTCTGACCACCTGCACAATGAAGGCCACAGAATCTCACTCACCCGCTCCTGCAATAAAACTTCTCACCCACGTCTGAGCTATAGAAGTCCACCAATCATGGTTTAAGGACTTTAAGGTGCAGAGAATCCTCCAGCAAGGGACCCCTGCTGCAGAGGAAGGCTAAAAACCTCCAGGGCCTCTGCCAATCTGCCTTGGAGGAAAATTCCTTCCCGACCCCAAATATGGTGATCAGCTGAACCCTGAGCATGTGGGCAAGACTCTCACCAGCCAGACACCCAGGAAAGAATTCTCTGTAGTAACTCAGATCCCATCCCATCCAATATCCCATCACTGGCTACCAGGCCTATCTACTACAAATAGTCAAGGATCAAGTAATTGCCAACATTATGTTATCCCATCACACCACCTCCATAAACTCATTGAGCTTAATCTTGAAGCCCGATAGGTTTTTTGCCTCCCTTGGAAGGCTGTTCCAGAACTTCACTCCTCTGATGATTAGAAACCTTCGTCTAATTTCAAGTCTAAAAACTTTGACCTCTCAGAAACAGGGAGATGGTTGGTATAATTTATGTTCTGTGAACTGGCTCCATCCACTTAATCCCTAGAATTCTGTGCATGTATGGACTACAGTGCTCATAGCTTTCATGTTATTATTAGATGAATTACATAAGGTGGTGGTTCTCAAACTGGTCAGTTCGGTGACCCCTGTTTGGTAGGCCGCGTCCTCTCACGCCCTGTTTATGTTCGCCGAAATGCCACCGAATTGAACTCTTCTGCTTTTGGCAGACACGCAGCGTTCATCTCTGTGTCCACCAAAATGCGACCAACAGCGGAAGCTTTCACTTCAACGGCTTTTCGGCGGACTCACTCGCACGTTTGGAGCTTCCACCAAAGGCATCGGCAGCTCGCAACCCCCCTGGAATCTGCCCCCCCGCTGATGTAAGAGATTGTGCGTGCTAACTGCAGTTGGTTGTATGTGATTATTGGGGGTACCTCTGAGCCCACCAATTCCACCAGCCTGGACTCCTTTACACCATCCTCCGGAGCCAGCCCCTCTAGCAGCACTTAGTGCACATCCCCTTTGGGGTGGCAAACCCAAAATAGTATTGTCCTGTGCTGCAGAGAGAACTATACAATGTAAGCTCAAGAAATTATCCCCCTCCCTCAATGTGGAGGAAGATATGCACAGCTTTTTGCCCCCCACGTATGAATTTCACAAATTAGTTTTAGAGAGAACAAAAAAGTTTAACAACTACACAAGATATAAAAAATATATATGGAGCTATACCTATCTCATCGAATTCAAAAGGTCATCAAGTCCAGTCCCCTGCCTAATTAGCAGAACCAAGTACTGTCCCCTGACAGATTTTTTGCCCCAGATCCCTAAATGGCCACCTCAAGGATAGAACTCACAACCCTGGGTTAGGAGGCCAATGCTCAAAACACTGAATTTACACATCCCTTCCCACATAGATTAAGTGATTTTAAGGGATCGCAAACAGATCAAAGCAGATTACTAAATAAATAAAACAAACATGCAAACTAAGTTTAAACTGGTTACAAGTGCTAATTTCTCACTCTAAATGTTGTTTTAGGCATTTCTTTCACAAGTCAGATACCTTTTCCAGGCCGAGCTCAGCTCCCTCCCCCCTTTTTATATTTGTTTCTTAGAGGTTTCCAGCAATCATCTTGGATGGGGATTCAATGAAGAACGAATACTGATCAAGTCACTCCCCAGTCTTAAGTATGTTTTACACATGGCTGGAACCCTTTGTTTTCCAGCATGGCCTGCCCACGCCCCCCCCGGAAAAATACTGGAGTCCAATACAAGGTGGCATGGGTTAGGGTTAGGGTTATGTGATGACCCTGCAGTGTCAAAGCAGCCATGATTCAAAGGTTATTTGTTGCATCCAAGGAAACTCCTCAGGAAGGTGGGAGATTAGCATCTTCAAAAACCTATTCTCCCTAGTGGTCCTCCCAGACTGATTGCATTCTGCTTTGTGGGCATTCCCCAGGTGTAAACCCACTTGTAATTGATACATAGTCAATATTTGTAACTTCAAATACAAAAATGATACATGAGTACAAATAGGATAACCATATTCAGTAAATCATAACCTTTCCAATTATGTATCACTACCCATCTTGCATAAAATACATCATAGTTATGTTGTAATATTAAAATATTTACATGAAGAATATGGGGTGTTTTGTCACAGGGACCACGATGGTGCCGATGTTCTGTCCATATCCCCTCCAGCCTTACCATCCTAGTGCTTGCCACTGAGGGAGAGGTAACAAAGTGTCCTGTGGCACCTTGAAGACTAACTATAACGTTTTGAAGCATAAGCTTTCGTGGGCTAATACCCACTTCGTCGGATGCAAGCAGGGAGGGAGAGGTGTCCAGGTTTAGGGGTCTCAGTGCCATCTGCTCTGGGAATGGCAGATAGATGAGAGTACACCGGCAATTGACCGCCTAGAGTTTTGGGGTCGGTGCCAGGACTCCGGCAAACAAGAATGGGGTAACAGAGAGCACCATCTCAACCCTAGAGATCAGTGCCACAAGTCCGACAATCAGCATTTTGGTGACCATCATTGCCACAAGGGACGACAACAATGCTTCAGCAACCGGTGGTGTGGTTTGGGTTTGTGCCAACTGTCTGGCAAGCGATGTCATGCCTCAAGGGAACAATGCAGAATCAAGCAAATGATACTGGAGTTTCAGTCAGTAGGGGCGAGCTGAAAGCATATTCCCAGGGATCTCTGCCTCAACGCCAACTGCTGCAATGCCAGGGAGCGATGCCGCATGGATGGGGAACTTTGCGCAGGCCCCAGTGCCGGCTTCCCTCTCAAAAAGACAAGGTCTTGATGGGGCATTGGTCACACCACTTCAGAGGGCACCAGAGCCGGTGCCCTACAGATTTCACTGAGAGAAAAAAAACTTTCGGCACCAATGCATGTGGCAAGCACACACATCCAATCATAGACTGGACATGAGCAAGCACTCAAAGATCATCATCAGAAACCCTGCCACGATGATCTGAGCCCTGGTTTAATCTATCTGTGAGCAAAAAACACAAACAAACCAACCATAATTTCCAGAATGTCAACTTTAAGAAAAGTGGGTTTTTTTCCCCTGTGGGCTGTATCTAGGGAACCCCTTGCTTTAACCACTCCAGTACAATTCTCATGTCATACAGAGGTGCAGTACTGACAAACTAGCTAGTGATTTTGTGTGTCAGTCCCTAGTTTCTCTCAATATGTATCTCAAGGTGAAGAAAGAACGATTCCCTGGCAAAGTAAAATGAACATTTAATAGATTTTAAGTCCCAAAGAAAAGGAACATTATGATTATCTAGCCCGACTTCCTATAAGCATAGGACAGAGAATTTCACCTAGTGATTCCTGCATCAAGCCCATAACTTCTGGTTGAGGTGGAGGCAGGTGTGCGGCTTTTTAAAATTTTGTTTGGGTTTTGTGTAAGTCGTCAACTTGAATTAAAACCTTCCAATCAAAATATATCCACCATGTCTCTAGGCAAGTTGTTCCAATGGTTAATTATCCTAGTTGTTAAAAATGTGGTCCTTGTCTCTAGTCTGAATGTGTCTAATTTTTTCAGCAACAGGATCTTGCCATGACTTTTTCTGCAAGATCAAAGGATCCCAAACTGTGAGTCATGCCCCATATACCCGGGCATCCAAGAGGAAGCAAAAAAGAAAATACAAAGGAGCTCTGAAGCAGCTAAGCAGAGCCATCACTACCAAAACAATAATGCACAGCAGCAGCTGCATGTCATCTAGGGTCAGCAGCCAGTCACAAACAATGTGTAGGATGCAGGAGCAAAATGGTAAGATCGGGAAGGGGGGAAATCCTCCCCTTCCAGTATATAGAGCGGCAAGCCAAATTAAATGACCGGATGAGCTGGATGTAGGCCCCAGGCTGCTAGTTGCCCGTCCCTTTTAGTCCTGGTGGTCTGGCCCCTTTGCAAGTGCACTAAGTGGACATTGGTTAAATCAGGCCTGGCTACCTACTCATTGTTCAAGATGGAGTGTTCAAGAACAAATCAGGTGAAACCAACTGTGACAGGGTGCTGGGCAGGAACTACTGATCCAGCCCTCTATCATGTGAGTTCCGATTAAGGGACGTAAACTGGAGCTGGGGAAAACAACTGCCAGTCCAATTAGCCTGGAGCTATATACCGGCCCAAAGACTGCAAAGAGAGTAGTAGCACCTCTTCCACCTGGCTGCAAGACTGAGAAGCCCTTAAAGCTGAAAACCTCAAGCCAGAAGGTCTCAGTGATTTTTGGAGCAGAGCAGAGGCAGGATCAAGGGGGGGGGGGCCTGTTACACAACCCAATAGCTTTCTTTGACAGGATAACAAGCCTTATGGATGGTGGGGAAGCAGTACATGTGGTATACCTTCACTTTAGTAAGGCTTCTGATATGGTCCTGCCTACCTCCTCATAGATAAACTAGGGAAATATAGCCTAGATGGAGCTACTATAAAGGTGACTCCATAACACATTAGAAAACCATTCCCAGTGGTTCATAGTCAAGCTGGAAAAGCATATTGAGTTGGGTTCTGCAGGGATCAGTCTGGTCCAGTGCTGTTCAATATCTTCATAAATTATTTAGATAGTGGCATAGAGAGAGTACACTTATAAAGTTTGCAGACACCAAGATGGGAGGGGTTGCAAGTGCTTTAGAGGATAGGATTAAAATTCAAAATGATCTGGACAGAAGCTGGAAATGAGTGACAGGGAATGAATCACTTGATGATCACCTGTTCTGTTCATTCCCTTTAGGGCACCTGGCATTGGTCACTGCCAGAGGACAGGATAATTGGGCTAGATGGAACTTTGGTCTGACCCGGTACGGCTGTTCTTTTGACAAACTGGAGAAATGGTCTGAAGTAAAAAGGATGAAATTCAATAAGGACAAATGCAAAGTACTCAATTTAGGCATGAACAATCAATTGTGCACACAGAAAATGTGCAATGACTGCCTAGGAAGAAGTGCTGCAGAAAGATCTGGGGGTTATAATGGATCACAAGCTAAATATGAGTCAACAATGTAACAATACTGGAAAAAAAAAGTGATCATTCTGGGATGTATCAGCAGGATTGTTGTAAGCAAGACACAAGTAGTAATTCTTCCATTCTACTCCACGCTGATAAGACCCCAACTGGAGTATTGTGTCCACTTCTGGGCACCACATTTCAGGAAAGATGTGGACAAATCGGACAGCAACAAAGGACAGCAACAAAAATTATTAAAAGGTCTAAAAAAACCATGACCTATGAGGGAATACTGAAAAAATTGCATTTGTTTAGTCTGAAAAAGTCTGAGGGGAGACATAAAATTGTTACAAGGAGGCGAGTGAAAGATTGTTCTCCTATTCTCCTTAACCTCTGAGGCTAGGACAAGAAGCAATGAGCTTAAATTGCAGCAAGGGAAGTTTAGATTGGACATTTGGAAAAAACTTTCTGTCAGGGTGGTTAAGCACTGGAACACTGCTCCGGTCCAATGGGAGCTGTGGGAAGTGGCGGCCAGCACCGAAGCGCTTCCTGCAGGCCCCATTGGACCGGAGCAGTGAACCGAGGCCAGTGGGAGACGCGCTCGGCCGAACCTACGGACGCGGCAGGTAAACCAATCGGCTGGGCCCGCTGAGGGTGCTTGCCCTGTGGGGCCACCTGCCATGGTTGCCGATCCCTGGGTTAGACAAACATCTGCCAGGAATGGTCTAGTTATTACTTAGTCATGCCATGAGTGCAGGTGTACGGGTGGATGTCAGCAAACCAGTAAAATGCCTGAAACCACTATGCTTATTGGTAAAAGCAGTCAAGTCAGCAGGCTGTAAATTGGCCAAGTCACAGCCTCAGCTTGACCAAGGCAAGAGGGGAGGGGGTCTTTGGGTGCCACAGAAAGGGTAGCTTGACCCTGCATCCTTCCTGATAAGAACTGTACTGAAGACATTGACACATGCATTTTAGAAGAGCAGGGTGTGCCCCAGGAATGTCTATTGTAGGGGGCCTCAGACTGCAAACTCTGGAAAAAAAACCCATCTGGTTAATCAATAATCAGGTGGCCTCTTTCTGGACCACTGAACTGCTTGTAACATTTTCTTTAAGGGACATACTAATGCATAAATAAGGGGGAAAAGTTTGAGATAGTTGGACTTTTCTGGACTCTCCCTTTGGATACATCATGGAGTCCTCAGCAGTAGACTGGCTGCTGCTGTGCCCCAAGAGCCACTCTCAGCGTTGGTAAGTATCAAGGGTTGGGGGTGTTTTACTAACCTGTTGCAGACGTATTTAAGTGCTTGAGACCAAGTAAAGTTTAGCTTTAGGTGAAAGCACTCCTTTGTTGTCCTGTTTGTGCCAGCCATCTATTGGTCGGATGGCTGTGTCTCCCGATTTATTTCCTGACACCACCTCCCACAAAGTGAAAGTTACCAAGAGCTTTGGGTTGAGAGAATCCCAAAGTAATACAGGGGTTCTATGATTCTGCGCTTCTACGCTTCTATGATTCTGCAAAACCAACCTGAATACAAAGAACCGGGGGAGAGGGGTGTTAACAGAGGTGAGCACAAAGGTGGTCGCAGCATGAAAAGGTTTGGGAACCACTGTTAGATTAAAGAGCTCTCTACTATCAGAATTATTTTCCCCATGTAAGTATTAATCTCTGAGCAAGTAAACTCTTGACCTTCTTTTTGGATAAACTGAATAGTCTCTCACTATCGGACATGATTTCTTGACCTCAAATCATTGTTGTGGCTCTTCTCTGACCAATTTCCAAGTTGTCAATACCCTTTTTTAAAGTGTGGACACCAGAATTGAACACGTGTGGCAGAGTCAGCTTCCACAGCGTGCTTGTGCTTACTGGGGCACCATTCACCATGCTTCAGTCACCTCCCACCTCAGGGAAACTCTCCAAGCACCGCCTGGAAAGCGCTGCTAAGATACAGACCAATAGTCACACAGCCAACATAAACAAGAGAGTCTTTGGCCCCTTTTGGGCTCAGTTCTCAGTTGTTACTTTGTGAATCAGCACTTTGTAGGGTAGCTGGATTTTTCCCCTCTGGGAGTCCCCCTTCTCCCAGGTGCAGTCAAAGTAGCCAAGCACCAATTTTCCTCCAGTCTATCTGCCTGGGATTTACCCTTCTCCAGGGCCTACCAGAAGAGACAACTGCCATTCTGCAACACCCTGAAAGGGAGCGCTCTCACCCATTGTAGGCATCCCAGGACCCCCTTCCCAGCTCGCCCTACTAATTAAACAAGAGCTTCTGATTTATAGCCAGTCAAGATCAGCTGGAAGGGTAACTGACTGTCACAGGTGAGGTGGGGGCCTGACTCCCCTTACAGGTATGTTTACACAGCCCACAGCAGTGAGCCTCACTGGGTGGACACTCAGGCTAGTGGGGCTTGTGCTAGCACTCTAAGAATAGCTGTAATGACAGCACTTTGAAGTTGCAGTTTGGGCTGATACCTAGGGAGAGGATTGGACTTCAGAGCCTGAGCTCCAGCCTTAAACTTGCTTCTGCAATCCTGTGACAACATAGTAACCAGTAAAGCCCAGATACACAAAGGTATTTAGGCTTCTAACTTCCTTTGAAATACATTTGTGGATTTGGGCCTAATATCTCACTAACGATGTAAACAGTGATAAAATCTCCTCTACTTCTACTCAATATACCCCTGCTTTTATATCCAAGGATCACAATTGCTTTCTTAGCCATTGCATTGCACTATGGATTCACATTATGTTCAGTTGCTTGCTCACTATGATCCCAGAATCCTTTTCTGATCACCAATTTCCAAAATACATTCCCCCCTCTTAGCCTCACATTCTTGGTTTCTATATAACCTTGTTTTTAGCTCTATTAAAATGTGTTTTGTTCAAACAAACCAAGTTTTCCAAACATCCAGACAATACTGTAGGAAAGACAGTTCCTTGAAATGTATTGCTCATGTCCATTCCATGGTAGATGTGTGCATGCCCACGCACACCATCGTTGGAATTTTTTGCCTTAGTAGTATCCACAGGGCTGGCTCTGGCATCCTCTGGAGTCTAGCACTCATGTGCTGGTATACGAGGTGCTGGGGCCCTACACCCTGTCATGGAATAGACATGGGCAACACATCTCAAAGAAATTCAGTTACAAAAGGTAGGTACTCGTCTTTTTTTCTTTGAGTTTTTGGCTCATGTCAATTCTATGCTAGGTGACTCAAGTAGTATTCCCGAAGGTGGGCTCAGAGTTCTGGTTTCACTGTTTGCAATACAGCTCTACCAAAGCTGGTGTCGTCTCTGGCCTGCTGGGTGATGGCATAGTGGGATGCAAAGGTATGGATAGAAGATGAGGTAGCAGCTCCATAGATGTCTTGAATCAGCACCTGGGCCAAGAAGGCTGCTGACGAGACCTGTACCCTGATGGAATGGGTGGTTATAATTGCCGGTGGTAGCATCTTCGCCTGTTCGTAACAAAACCTGATGCAGGCGATTATCCAAGAGGAAATTCTTTCTGCAGAAAGATACAGACCTTTAACTCTGTCCGGGACTGCAATGAAAAGTTGTGGTTACAGAATGATTTGGTCTTTCAGTGTAAAAAGGCCAGTGCTTTTTTTTGACATCCAGAGTGTGCAACCTGTAACCCTTGTTAGACCTATGAGGTTTTGGGAAGAAGACTAGCAGAAATATGTCCTCATTAGTGTGAAACTGACACCACCATAGGTAAAAAAGCAGTGTGGTCACAATTGAACCGTGTCCTTATAGAACACTGTGTAGGGCAGCTCTGATGTGAATGCTCTGATTTCAGACACTCTTCCAGAGAGTTGATACGATTGGCACCAGGAAGGACACCTTCCAGGAGAGGAACAAGATGACAGAAGACGACAATGCTTCCTGTGGCTGGGGAGTTGCACGGCATTCCTCAACCATCCTCTGCAGCTGGGCAAAGTGACCTCCGTGACTGAATCACAGCCTTACAGATAAGCAATGAAGAAAACCGCTGTTGCACTTGCAGACGCAAGAGGGCACAGGACCGGCGGCACCACATATACTGGCACATAGAGTGTGGGACTCCAGAGGGCACCAGAGCCGGCCCTACAGATACTGCTAAGGCTAAACATTCTGACAACGGTGCACATGGGCATGCACATACCTACCATGTAATCTACATGAGCAAGCCCTCGAAGAACAAAGATGTCCTTATATTCATCATTCCACCAATTTGTGTCTCACCTACAAACTTTAAGAGCAAAGTCTGAAATCCAGATCACTGATCAAGATATTGAATAGTACTGGATCAAGAACACATCCCTGTATAACCCTACTAAAATTCACCCAGTAGATGACTAGTCCCCTTTCACAATTACTGAGATCTACCAGTTAGCAACTTTTAATCAGTTTAATATGTGATAATTGATTTTGTATAATTCTAAGTTTTTTAATCATGTTGAACAATACTAAGTCAAATACAGAAGTCTAACTATATTAGATCAGTTACTTTTGTCAAAGAAATTTATAATTCAAATTTTTAAAAAGTCAAGCTCATCTGACAAAACCATTGTCTATCAAGCCAGGGTGGTTTGGTGTTATGCCACCATCCTTTAATTCTTTATTGATTGCATCCCCTATCAACCTTTCCATGATTTTGCATCAAGCTAATCAGCCTATAGGTACCTCTGAGTCATCCTGTTTAGTCTTTTCACATACTAATACAACACTAGCTTTTTCCTGGTCCCCTGGAACTTCCCCGGTGCTCCAAGTTTTGTAAAGAAAAATCAGCCTCAGTGGTTCAGAGAAGCTCCTCTACCAACTCTTAAAACTCCTGGATTCAAGTTATCTGGTCCTTCACATGTAAACATTTCAAACTGAAACAAGATTTTGTTTGATTTACATCTGTGTTAGGGCAACTGTAGTTTACACTGCCTACATTGGCTATTCAATTGAAACTGCTCATTTCTATGGTGAATTATTAAATTGTGGATGGGGTTTTCAAACAAACAGGGGCCTAAAACTGAGTTTCTAAATTCATATTTAGGTACCTAAGAACCTAACCATATAGGTTATTTTTAAAAGATTGACCTATAATAAGTAGAATTTATATAGCACATTACATTTTGAACACTTGGCACAAATATTACTCCTCAGATCACACCTGTGAGGTAGGGAAGAGATATTATTTATATATCTATATATAGATATATAAAGGCAAAAGGCGCACTTTAAGGCAAAAGGCGCATCTATATATAAAGGCGCATCTATATACCGTATTTTTCGCCATATAGGACGCTCCGGCGTATAAGACGCCCCCGAGTTTTTAAATAAAAAAGCCGGACACAAAAAAAAAAAAAACAACCACCCACCACCACACACAAAAAGCGCCTCGCTCTCCCGTCCCCGCCGCGCGGGCGGGCTGCTGGGAGCGCGCCGCTCTCCCGTCCCCGCCGCGCGGGCGGGCTGCTGGGAGCGCGCCACTCTCCCGTCCCCGCCGCGCGGGCGGGCTGCTGGGAGCGCGCCGCTCTCCCGTCCCCGCCGCGCGGGCGGGCTGCTGGGAGCGCGCCGCTCTCCCGTCCCCGCCGCGCGGGCGGGCGCTCCCAGGGGCCCGAGCTGCTCCCGTTCCCCGCCGGCCCCAACACATGCGGGTGGGCTCGGGGGGGAAGCGCCGCCCCGCCCCGCCCGCCGGGCCACCTGCAGCCGCCCCAGCTCCAGCTGCCCGGTGAGTTTAATATATTCGGCGTATAAGACGCCCCCCCTAATTTTGAGGCTATTTTTGGGGGTTAAAAAGGCGTCTTATACGCCGAAATATACGGTATATATGCCTTTTGCCTTAAAGTGGCAGAGAAGATTAGAACACAGGAATTCCTGTGCTCCATCCACTTAGATCACACTATCACATAAAACATGTTCTCTTTCTGGGACACACATCATCTCTGTACTGAGAAAACACTGGTGGGAGCTTCTCACTGAGAGGCTGATTGAGGAAAGTTTAAAGAAGCTGAGCACACTGGATTGCTAAAATGGTATATGTTACCATTGTTCTGAAAAGCCTCTATTGGAAGAGGCAGATCAAAATTCTGTATTAATACAATCATGGAAATAGAGAAAAGAAAGGCATGCCAGACAATTTTAGCTAGGTATGAGAAACACTAATCTAGCTCACAGTGAGCTTGCCACTAAAATCTTATCACCCAGTACTGATTTGAACATTATTGCAAGCAAACTTAATATCCATTTCACAAGCATTCATCTTTGGACAAAAGCCAGACATTCCCAACCCTATGGCCCTTTCTGCCATTAGTACCTTTGACTAGTCTCTTATCAGGGTCTCCTTCCGCTCTCAGATTAACTTTCCCATCAGTACAGTAAAACCTCCATTTAACGGACTAATTCAGGCGAGGGGGTGTCCGTTAAATCAAAAAGTCCGTTATTTAATAAAAAAAACCCGAGCTGTCGGAGCAGCAGCCCGCCCGCCACAGGGTCGGGGCGGCAGCTCCGCAGCCCGCCTGTTGCCAGGACCCGGGCGGCAGCCAGGACCCGTCAGCCAGCCCACCCGGGTCCCGGCTGCTGGGACTCGGGCGGGAGCCGGGAGCCGGCAGCCAGCCAGCCCGCCCGCTGGCGGGACTTGGGCAGGAGCTGGGAGCCGGCAGCCCGCCTGTAGGCGGGAGCCGGGTGGGAGCCGGCAGCCAGCCCGCCCGCTGGTGGGAGCCGGGAACCGGCAGCCCGCCCGCTGGCGGGACTCGGGCGGGAGCCGGCAGCCAGCCCGCGAGAAATGGACTTCGGATGCATCAGACTTGCTCAGAAATTTTGTCCGTTGCATCCGAAGTCCGTTAAATCGAAGTCTGTTAAATCGAGGGTTTACTGTACTGTCAGGAGCCTAAAGTGCAGCCTCAGACAAATCTGCATAAAAGAACTGGGGCACACCATTTAGAGTTGAAGCTTTTTAAACATACTGCTCTACCAATAGTTAGAACAGTGCTAAATATTTTTAATGTAATTGTTTTTTTCTTGGTGATTGTCCATCTCTTTGACAGAGTGCCAGGGTCATCATCCTCTATAAAGAGAGAGGGAGCCAGATGGGAATTAGTGTGTACTTCATTGTGTTATCAACTCTATTACAGGAACATTAGATACACCAGTGACCTGGGTCAGATCCTTGGGGCCAGCCCTTCTGCACCCGGGTCAGTTCTGAGAAGGAGACATCATAAAGGGTCTTTAAGCTACCTTTAACCACCTGTTCTCCATAACTAAAGCCCTCATGAATTCTCTAAAATGTCATACCAACAGGCCAAAACAGAAGACAGGGATTGGCTAGACACAGTGGCTCCCCAGCCACCATCCCATTCCAGGATTGGGAAGTATGACAGCTCCCACTCTATCGTGGCCTTACACCATTTGGGGAATCCTCAGATAGCCAGTCAAGTTGGCTTTCTAGTTCTTTTGCACTGCCAGAGTGGGGCAAGAAGTTGGAGAAAAGGAAGTATGCAGTTAAGGAGGAGAATTGACTGACAGGGACAAAAGGAACTGCTAGATTATTTAACATTAAACAACCAGCACCTATTTTTTAATTTTCATGGAAGCCTGATTCAGAAGTTCATTACCAGCTAACTCCTAGGAGAAGAATTCTAGAGAAGTCTAGCTACTGAAACAGGATAAACAAGCCAACTTAATGACATATGCAGGGAAGAGAGCAGCTCAGCGTGGAATACAAACCAGGTTCATGCTTGAATACAAAGTCATACATTACTCCCTTTAGAGAGAGCAGCCTGCTGTGGACTTGAGTGAAAACTAGAGTCTCTGAGGCATATCAGGCAGCCAGAAGAACAAACACAGAGACTGCTGCTGCAAGAATCCCTGACGGAAGCTGGATGAAGTGGAGAATTTAAAGCTCTTATCTGTATTGTGGTAGTGGCCAGAGGATAAGGCCCCTTCATGCTAGGCACCACAAACGTATAATAAAGACACTCCCTGCCCCAAATATCTTACAGTCCAAGTCTTTCAATCTCAATGCCTTAGAGAAGTCCCTTATCCCACATAACTGTGAAGAGGAGAGGAAAGAAAATGAAGTACACTCAGGAGGTAAAAGCGGTGTAAGGAAACTAGGCAAAAGGAAGCAGCAGTTAAGTTCTACTGATGAGTGACAACACTAAGGACCGTGGAACAAACATCCTATAGCCTGGAGGGCACCAACATAGCAGTCACCCTGCTAGGACACAAATGTGACACAGATGTCGGCTAGTATCACAAAGGGCCACTACTATACCCTTCATTTAACTCCCTCCTGATGGCCCTCTAACTACCTGAATCCATTATCTAATTCACCGATAAGTAACTGTTCATTTCTGTAGAGGAAAGGGCTTGACTATTGGAAGGGTGGAGATACAAGGTACTGGAACTGCAACTATGCATTAACTGTGGGCAGGCGGAACAGATGAAGGGATTGGATAGGGCAGACAGGCTGGTAAGTGCAAAAGCAAACAAACGGTTAATAAACCATATCACTTATATATCATGTTGCTTTCCCACCCCTGTGTCTTTTTATGCTGTACACGCTCCTCAGCACAGGAATTGCATCTTCCTCTGTGTTTGGAAAGTGCCAAGAACATTTTTAGGACTATCAAATCATAAATAAATAATTCTTATAAAGAAAGCACAGAACTGTGGGCTACACAACATTATGAGAGGGATATAAATTGACAACAAATGTAAGCCACAATCAATTGTTCAATGTCATGCTGGGAGAAAGTTTCAAGTGGGCCTGGCAAGCATCCAATACCATTAAAATATTTTAATTAAATATTTGCAGGGCCAAGGGGGAAATACACTGGTCGAATTCATGGATGAGCCAAAGCTTGGAGAGATCAGAGACTAAGGACTGAATTTAAACAATGCATGACCTTGATAGATAAATTGGAAAAATAAACTGAAGTGTTCAGCACCCCATTTAACAGGGACATATGGAAAGTGGGTCAACTTCTGAAATGCATAAATACTGAATGGAGAGAACTAGTGAGGTCAGAGTGTCACAGAAGGATCAAAGTAACAACTGAAAGAAACACCAACTGAGTCAATAATGTGGCTAAACTGAGGAAGGAATTTTCCTTCTGCTACTCACGACTGATGAGATCTCTATTTATTGACTGAACACTTTATGGGATAAATCAAGACGCCATCTTTTAGATAGGACATGACAGGGGAATGGGAAACAAAAAAGTGAGAAAGAAAAGGGACAATGCAGTGATTCAGTCTAGCCATGGACACATTGTAGTGGGTCATACATATACACCAGATCCGTTAGAACGCACATTGCTATAGCGCAAATTCCTGTATAGCGCGGCCGTGGATCCCAAAATTTAATTACTTTAATTAGGATCCATGGTAACGTGGTCTCTGTGTTAACACAGTACCATGCATGGATCCCAAATCCCACATTCTAGTGCAGGTCTGGTGTACATATTTGTCACGCATGAACTCAAGCACACAAAACTATGTTAAAAATAATCATTTAGGTTGCAAAGTCAAATACTAAAAAGCTACACTATGTCAAAATTAAGGTTACTTTTGCTGCACACTATTCAAATTCTTCTCTGAAGACTGAATTATTAATTGCCACATATGCTTTGCTATGGTGCTCATCGCCATTACTGTTTGAGTGCTCCACAGACATCAGTGGTTTCATTTTCACAACACTCTTGTGAGATGAGCAGTTATCCCCATTTTACAGGTGGGGAACTGAGGTACAAAGTTTAAGGCCACGAGTACCCACATATTTTAAGGACTAATTTGAAAGACCCAAGACCTGACTTTTCAGAACACAGCACTTTATATGTTCAAAGCACAGCTCCCATTGACCTCAGTTGCAACTATGAGCGCTCAGCACATGTGCAAATCAGATCAGGGTCTCAAGTTAGGTGCCCAGAAAAATGAGAAAGACATTCTGTGAAAAGTTTAAGTGATTTTCCCAGCATTGCACAGGAAATCTGTGGCAAAGGCAGGGACAGAATCCAATAGCCCAAGATAGCATTCAATGGCCATAAATGTGAGGCTGTCCTTTCTCTTCCAGCAATCCCTGCCTCTTCACTACACACCTTCCAATCTCTGAAACAAATGAAGTAGGGATCCTACAGACAACAGTCTCCTTCACTACATAATCCTGATTCATTCCCAGTGAAAAAATGTAATAAGAAAAGCCAAAAAGGAGTTTGAAGGACATCTAGCCAAAAACTCAAAAGGTGTTCTTCAAACTCTTTTTTGTCTTTTCTTATTACATTTTAACACTTAATTTGGCAGTGTTTATGCTCCTTTTTATATACCTCACTAGGATCTGACTTCCACTTTTTAAAAGATGCATGTTTATCTCTCACTGCTTCTTTTACATGGTTGTTAAGCCACAGTGGCTCCTTTTTAGTTCTTTTACTCGGTTTTTTAATTTGGGGTATACATTTAAGTTGGTCCTCTAATATGGTGTGTAGGAGACTCCGCTCTTCCCCCACGTCACAACAGGCAGGAGACTCTTTTGTGGCTTCCAACAGTGTTCTTTATTTACAGTGCAAGCCCCACCACCTAAATACAGCTTTACAGGTTTCAAGTAAGCTCAGGTTTTAGCTCAGGCCCAGCCCTCACTTGGTTGGCCTCAGGAACAGTTAGCTCAGCTACCTTCCTCAGCTCTACTCCCTTCCCTGTACCTTCTCTGTCTCCTTCTCTCTCCACCCGGACAGGCTTTTATCCCCTGGAGAGGCTGCCAGGTGCAACACAACCCTGAGCCCTCTGCAGCCCAGGTGGCTGATTAGCCTTCCCTCACTCGGAGGTTTGCAGAGGCTTCCCTGCTCTCTTAAAGGGGCAGCAGGGCTGGATCAGGCCCCACCCGGCCACAGGTGTCTTTGAAAAGTGTCCATGCCACTTGCAGGGATTTCACTTTCTAAAACTTCAGTTTAACCAACCCCCTCATTTTTGCATAGTTCCCCTTTCTGAAATTAAATGTCACAGTGTTGGGCTGTTGAGGTGTCCTTCCAATCACAGGAATGTTAAATGTTGTTATATTATGGCCACTATTTCCAAGGGGTCCTGATATAGTTACCTTTTGGACCAGATCCTGCGCTCCACTCAGGACTAAATCAAGAGTTGCCTCTCCCCTTGTGGGCTCCTATACCAGCTGCTCCAAGAAGCAGTCATTTAAAGTATCGAGAAATTTTGTCTCTGCATTTCGTCCTGAGGTGACATTTATCCAGTCAGCATGGGGATAACTGAAATCCCCCACTATTATTGAGTTATTTATTTTGACAGCCTCTCTAATCTCCCGTAGCATTTCATTGTCACTATCACTGTCCTGGTCAGGTGGTCGATAATGGATGCCTATTGTTATATTCTTATTAGAGCATGGAATTACTATCCCCATAGAGATTCTATGGAACACGTGGATTCATTTAAGATTTTTACTTCATTTGATTCTACATTTTCTTTCACATATACTGCCCCTCCCCCAATCCCACCCAGCCTGCACAACCTGTTCTGTCCTTCTAATATATTTTGTACCCTGAAGTGATTGTTTCCCATTGATTGTCCTCACTTCACCAGGTTTCTGTGATGCCTATTATGTCAATATCCTCCTTTAATACTAGGCACTCTAGTTCACCATCTTATTATTTAAACTTCTAGCATTTGTATACAAGCACTTTAAAAACTTGTCACTGTTTGTTTGTTTGCCCTTTTCTGATGTGTCAGATTATTTTTTATGTGAAACTTTCTCGACTGATCTGACCCCTACTTTATCCTTTTCCATCCTCCCTCCTGACTAAAACCTAGAGAATCTCTATCAATAGACTCTCCTCTAAGAGAAATCTCTGTCCGATCCACATGCTCCTCTGGAGCAATTGGCTTTCTCCCATTTCTTAGTTTAAAAACTGCTCTGTAACTTTTTTAATGTTAAGTGCCAACAGTCTGGTTCCACTTTGGTTTAGGTGGAGCCCATCCTTCCTAAGGCTCCCCCTTATCCCAAAAGTTTCCCCAGTTTCTAATAAATCTAAACTCTTCCCCCTACAACATTGTCTCATCCATGCATTGAGACTCTGAAGCTCTGCCTGCTGACCTGACCCTGTGCATGGAACTGGAAGCATTTCTGAGAATGCCACCATAGAGGTCCTGGGTTTCAGTCTCTTTTCTAGCAGCCTAAATTTGGCCTCCAGGACGTCTCTCCTACCCTTCCCTAAGTCACTGGTATTTACATGTACCATAAACACCAGCTCCTCCCCAGCACTACTCATAAGTCTATCTATATGCCTCAAGAGATCCGCAACCTTCACACCAGGCAGGCAAGTCACCAAACAGTTTTCCTGGTCATCACAAACCCAGCTTATGTTTCTAATGATTGAATCTCCCATTATTAACACCTGCCTTTTCCTAATGACTGGTGTTCCCTCTCCCGGAGAGGTAACCGGACTGCGAGAGGATATCCCAACACCACCTGGAAGGAGGGTCCCAACTATGGAAAGATTTCCCTCTGCTCCCATTCACTGCTCTCCTTCCTTACAACACTCCTTTCTGTGTGAATCATCCCACTATGAATTTCATTTAGTGAGCACCCTGTATCAGGGGTTTCTCTAGAAGGGAAGTCTAATAGACAACAGTCAGGAGTCTGTATTACTCACAAAAAAGTCAAGAGATAGGAAGGGATGGAAATAAGATCCAGTTCATGTCCCTTGAAAAGCCATTCAGTTGGTGCTCTCAGCTGTAATAGCCAAAATTTGGTATCCAGACTTCTCATACTCACCTACCCCAAATTGTTCTGCTCTGCTGACTGGGAGGGAGCTGCTCCCACAGGGTGGGGAGATGGAGGTTTCCTGCTGAACAGGAGAGCAAAAATGTGATCTGGCCTCAAGGAGACATCAGTATCCCAGGGGGCTCAAGATATTAACATCATAGAGCTCAGCAAGCACAAAACAGCTCACACCACACAACACATGGCAATGGAGTACAAGGAGGAATCACCACACTAGCATCTCTACCCTGTTCCAGGAGGCTGCATGTTTGGCAGTACTGTCTGGCCCAGCTTTGGCATAAGATCACAGCAGGGAAAGCAGGAGTTTGTCTGATATATGCTGGCCTGCATCCTGTGAAAGCTCCATTTTTTTCTAGGTTAAAACCATCCACCTGTGCAGCAGTTTCTACTTTAAAAGTTACTTGTTACGTTCAACACTTCAAGAAACAAGCTTCAGACTCTGAGGTGCAAAGAGACTTCTGGCACTAAGCAAGAACCACAGTAGGTCTGAGTACCACTTTCATTTATAAATCTTATACCAAATCCTAGGAAGGGAGGAAGTGGTTGCTGGGGAAAAGAGCCAGTACAGAGATGGGAAGATGAAAAGGGGGAAAGAGCATTGATCTAAAGTGTTACTGAATGTTTCTATTTACATAGGGTACACACAAACAAATGCGCTTTGGAAACCCAGTAGCTAAGCTCAGCTGCAACCATTAGCCCCTATGTGTTTAGCATGAAACAAACTACAAAGGAGCTGACAGACCTGATGGCCACTCCACTAACCAGACTGACTAAGATAATCAGAAACATGAATGGAAAAGGAGAGCCCAGCCCCTAGAACCTGAGTTGTAGCATTAGTCTATAGAGTGGTATAGTACAGAATCCTGATGCTTTCCACTTACCATTTGGACTCTGGACGGCCTTTAGACACCTTCATTTCCCTTACCCATCAACGCATCTCAAGCTGGAAAAAAACAGACAACATAAAACTTGAAGACTATTTTCTTCAGTAGATGAAACCTGCTGTGGGCTCTTTCCCCTAGAGAAGACAAGGCTAGGCCAGCTTCACAAAGCCCAGGGAAACAACGGAGTCTATTTCTTGCCAGTGCAAGATTTTGGTTAAATGGTCCAATTCACCTTTCCAACCAAAGGTACAGAAGACATCCCCAACTGGGTCCTCAGGAGTGGCATAGTAACAGTACACCCTAACTTTCTTCTAATTAAGAGGGATAAAATGTTTTGCTCTCATTAGGAAAAGTACACACACATTCCTGATTAGTGAGTAATGTCTCTGCTTCTGGAAGATTAGCTCAGAGTTGTGAAACCTGGAATTTGTTCAGTTCAATCTATTCTAGTTGTTCCCTTGAACAGCTATTCCCCAAAGATTACAGGTCAGGCACATAGTATCTCTCACAACACTTATCCGCATGGTTCATGAATAGCTCAAGGAAAAAAAACACAATAAGGGGAGGAGGACATTGAAAAGCGCTAATATGCAAAACTAGAACATGCACAGTTGGGTCCCATCTACTAAGTTACATGTTCCACTCACTATACAAAAGCAAGCGTATGAAGCGTGAACACAAAATGCTAGTCAGAAGGGGGTTAAACTACTAACAAATGGGGAGGGTAAAAAGGAAAAAGAGAACTCTGAATAAAAACCGAGATGTTTAGAACAAAATTAATCAGGAAACCAAAGGCAAAATAAATTCTTTTATACATTGTTAGGAGAATGGGTTGCAAACAAAAATTGAAATTACTCCTTAATGAGCATAAATTTGATCTAGTTCAGTGGTTCCCAAACTTTAACAACCTGTGAACCCCTTTCACTAAAATGTAAAGTCTCGGAAACCCCTTCCTAAAAATGAGCATTTCCAGGGATTTTCTCCTTTACCTAAATCTAAATTATAAAAGCAGTGACATTGGAAATATAAAATTTGTTTTTATGACATGCTTATTTCACACTACTTAATAATTATTTATCATTACACTATTTTTATTACATTATGAAAATGGCAACACTCTTCTGAGATCTCACTTCTGTAGCTTTTATCACTTTGAATAAGCCTGTTAAAAGACAAGGCTCCTATGTTTCATCATGCTTCATTTAAGAAGCCAACTCAAAGAATTCCTCCTACACAAGTATTCAGGTCTTGAGCAGACAAACTATGCATGTTACAACAAAGTTTAGTTGGGGATTGGTCCTGCTTTGAACAGGGGGTTGGACTAGATCAGGGGTCTCAAACATGCAGCCGGCCAAGCTCTCTGGGCCCCCCTCCCTCCAAGTTATTTCTTTCTCTGGCGGCATAGCAGTTTCCGGGAGGGAGGGCCAGGAGAGGTAAGCCTCCCGCAGAGGGGAGGAGGCCCGCCAGAGTCCCCGCAACCTTCCCACCCGCCTCTGCAGGAAGCTTACCGGTGCCGGCCCCTCCTTCCCAGAAAGTGGTGTGCCCCCAGAGAACTGCCTGGGGGTAGGAAGCTGCACAAGGTATGGGGAGGAGGCGGAGATGAATAGCGGGAAGCAGGGGAGGAGAGGCGGGGATTTGGAGGGGGGGGTCGGGGAAAGGGAAGGGATTTGGGAAAGGGATCTGGAGCAGCGTGCTGGGAGCGGGGGAGGGGTGGCGAGGATTGGGAGAGGGGGCAAGGATTTGGAGCAGCTCACGGGGGGGTTGGGGAAAGGAGGGGGGATTTGGGAAAGGTATCTGGAGCATTGTGCTGGGAGTGGGGGAGGAGAGGAAAGGGTGAGGATTTGGAGCAGGGCACTGGTAGGGGGAGGGGGGGGGTCAGGGAAAGGGCTTTGGAGCAGCCTGAGGCGGAGGGGATAGATTCTATAAGGGAGGAATCTATATGTCCGGGTTTTTGAGTTGTAAATAGTGTCCGGGCGGAAACTGGAAAAGGTCCGGATTTCCCACCCCTCCCTGGGCAGAGCGCGCCAGATTGAGCCACTCCGGCAGCGAGAACCCCTCCCCCCAGCCGGGTGCGTCTCTAAAGCTCGTCCCTTCCTGCCCCCTCCCCGGTACTCTCAGATCCCCGGCTGGGTGCAGGTGCTGGGAAACGTCCCTGGCAAGCCAGCCTTTCCCCTGGAGCCACATGGATCTCAAAAGATGTGTAGATTGTAGAGGCTGAAAGCTTTGCTGCTTCTACAGAAGACAAATTCCACTCTACCGGATTGAAAGGAATCAAATTAAACTGCAGAATGGAAAACTTTCACTGTTGTCAGAGGTGATCTAGTCAATAGAAGATAAGCGGATTGTTACAGTAACATTCAAACCAATCATGATTGCTTAAAGTACATAAGCAGAATTGCTGTAAGTGATTATTAATAACTACTCTACTTTGAAATTAGATTTTTATAGGTGCCTGGAAGTATTTTTCTCTTTGCAAATGCTGTTTTTTGGGGTAATTTTCACTGGGCTGTTACTGACCATACAAGGTGTTCTGTGCAGTTGTCAGGCATTGGTAAAATACTGCAATCCATGAAGCAGGTGATAATTAGTCTATTTGCCTGCCTATAGGCATTCCACATCATTTGCTGATCTTAGAACTTAGTTCTGAGTTTAGAACTTTTCAAACTCTAGTAAAGTGGATTTTAGAGTTCATATACCAGTAGTCCAACAATGAGACAAAACAGCAACCATGTATTTAACTATACTGTCCATTTCTAGAAGCTGGATCAAATAAGATCCTGGAGTAAGTAGGCACAACTCCTAGTGAAATCAGCTCCAGAGCTGAATTTGGCCGAATGTCTTTATAGCCTTTGGCCAAGCTCCCTGTGCTCCCCTGCTGCCTACCTGCAGGTGTTTCCCACTGCCAAACAGCAGTTGGTGGTGCTTAGCGCTTTCCAGGGGGTAAGAGCTATGTACTGGAGGAGGCAGGGGAGGGGCAGGGCCTCATGGAAGGGGTGGAGTGGGGGCAGGGCTGGGGGCAGCAAGGGGGTTGTGTCAGTGATGTGGCCCTTCGGCCAATGCAGCAGTCCCCATGTGGCCCCCGTGGTCATTTGAGTTTGAGACCCCTGAACTAGATGATCTCCTGAGGTCCCTTCCAATCCTGATATTCTATGAAAACAAACTTGTTTTTCATAATTTTAAAACAATACTAGCTGCCTGCTTACTTTTAAAAACAGCAATAAATATCCACCTCCCTTTCTAGAAGTCTTGAAGTTTACATCTCCTCAGTGTGACAGATATGTTTTCTTTGATCTGCTTGGCTCTTGGAAGTCCAGGGTCTCTGGGCTGCTGGCCCTGTGCTGCCTAGGGTCCCTAGGGATAGCTCTGTCTGCCATTAGGGAATTCCCCCTCCCCCCCCCCCAAGAAACCCTTGTAACATTTCACAAACCCCAGTTTAAGAACCACTGATCTACTTAATATTACTGAAACATGGTGGGATGTTTCACACAACTGAAATGTTAAAAGCAATGGTTACAACCGATTTAGAAAGGATCAAGTAGGCAAAAAGGGGGAGTGGCCCTCTGTCAAAAACAACAGTACCTTCTTTCTGAGTCACTGATAACTAAGACGACAATTATCCTGAATGCTTATAGACCAATGTCCTAACAGATTGAACATGAGATGGGGTACTTGTTGGTGTCTGGTATAGACAACCAAATCACAATAGGAAACAGGATGACCACTTCAATATGCACCAATCTACAACATGTAGGGAAAAAACCTGCATAATCATGGGTGACACTTGTTTGAGTGACATACACAGGAGGGCTTATGCTGCCAGTACATCATCAGCCTTGGCATTGCTAAACATTATACATGACAATTTACAAAGTCAAAAAATATTGCAGCCAAAACAGAGGAATTCTTTATTAGACCTTGTCCTAACAGATAAAGAGGAACTGATCAAAGAATTAACAGTTCAAACTTAGGTACAAGCAATCATGACTTGATCACATTTCTAATGTGCAAGCCGAATGAAGTCCTGACCAGTAATACACACACACACACACACACACACGGTGCTTTAATAGAACCAGTTTCAAAGCTGAAAACAATTATGCAGCCAAATCAGTTAGGAAGAAGCATTTCATCAGAAAAATGTGAATGATAATTGGGAATAATTTAAGAACATATTACCAGATGGCCAAAAAGCCACAATCCCACAACGAGGAAGGAGGGCCATACTGCTTAAAACCACCACCTGGTTTTGAGGCAAAGTGAAAGCAGCTGTAAAAAATAATATATAACAAATGGAAGAAAGAAGTTGACAGTAATGAACATAAATCAGAAGCTAGGAACTGTAGAAAAATGATAATGGAAGCAAAAGGACACAAGAAGAAGTCTATGGACATCAGAATTAAGGATAATAAGGAGTTTTTAAAAATATACTGGGAGCGAAAAGAATCTTGACAATGGTCCATTACTAGATAGAAATAGTGGACTTATTAATAATGCAGAAAAAGCAGAATTGTTCAATATATATTTCTGAAGGGGAAGAGAAGATATAGTCTCATCATATAATGATGAAACACTCTATTCCATTAGTATCTATAGGGGATATTAAACAGACGCTACTAAAAGTTAGATATTTTATAATCAGCAGGTCCAGATAACTTGCATTCAACAGTTTTAAAAGAGTTGGCTGAGGAGCTTGCTACACCATTACTACTGATTGTTAGTAAATTTTGGAATATTGGGAAAGCTCCAGAAGAATGGACGAAAGCGAAGGTACCAATGTTTAAAAAGGTTAAAAAGAAGGACCTGGGTAATTCTAGGCTGGTCAGTCTGATATTGATCCCCATAAAAATTATGGAGCAGCTGATACAGGACTTGATTAATAATGAACTAAAGGAGGATAATGTAATTAATGCAAATCAATATGGGTTTATGGAAATTTGTCAAACTTTATTTTTTTTTTTTAAGAGATTACAGATTTGGTTGATAAAGGTAAAGTGTTGACATAGCTTATTAGACTTCTCTAAGGTGTTTGACTTGGCACAGCATGACAGTTTGAATAATAAACTAGAACAATAAAATTAATATGGAAAACATTAGATAGATTAAAAAATGGCTGAGAGGTCTCAATATGTATCTGTAAATGGGGAATTGTCATCAAGTGGGTATGTTTCCATTGGGGTTCTGCTGGATCAGTTCTTTGCCTTACACTATATCATTTTTGTTAATGATCTGGACTCTGGAGGAAAACATTAAATCATCAGTGATAAAGTTCAGATGACACAAAAATTGGGAGTGATAAATAATGAAGATAGGTTATTGATTCAGAGCAATCCGGCTCACTTGGTAAACTGGGCACAAGTAAACAACCTGTTTTTTAATTAGGCTAAACAAAAATGTATACATCTAGGAACAAAGAATGTAGGCCATACTTACTGGATGGGGGATTCTATCCTAGGATGCAGTAATTCTGAGGAAGATTTGAAGTAAGCTGAACATGCGCTCCCACTGTGATGCTGTGGCTAAAAAGGGCTAATGCAATCCTTGTGTAAGGGGACTGTTATCCCCTTACTGAGGGCTTGGTTACACTGCAACTTTATAGCGCTATATAGCCTCCAGGAGTGCTATAACTCTCTACCCATCCACACTGGCAAGGCACATATTGCGCTATAAGTCCAAGTTTATAGCGCTCGTGGTAATCCACCTCCGCACAGGGAATAAGGGCTGTTGCGCTACCACTGTAGCACTACGGCACGAATGTGGACACCCACTGCGCGTTAATTAGCCTCTAGCCTGGCCCATAATTCCTGTTTGAACCACTCTGCTCATCAGTTTCAAACTCTTCTGTCTCATCCTCAGGTGACTACATGTCAGACCCGCCCTTTAAATTCCCAGGGAAATTTGAAAATCCCCTTCCTGTTTGCTCCAGCCAGGCGTGGAGTGCTCCTCAGGTAACCATTTTGCTTGGCCATGGCTCTACGCCCCATGCCTCCTCGCAATAAGCGAGCTTCACCATGGAACAATTGCGAATTTCTGGACCTCATCAGTTGTGGGGGACGGGGGGACGGGGAAAGAGGCTGTCCAGTCTCAGCTGCGGTCTAGCCGCAGGAATTACGATACATATGGCCTGATATCATGGGCCATGATGGACAGAGCCCATGAGCGGGACACTCTGCAGTGCCGGGCAAAAGTAAAGGAGCTTAGGATTGCCTATCGCAAAGCCCGCGATGCAAACAGCTGCTCTGGGGCAGCCCATGACTTGCAAATTCTACAAGGAGCTGGACGCGATACTTGGTGGTGATCCAACGTGCACTCCATCGATCACCCAGGACACCTCTTCCCAGCCCATTACTGAAGGGGGAGTGGGAGAGGAGACCGAAGAGGAGGATGGAGAGGAGAAGGACGAAGAGGAGCAGGAAGAGGAGGCCACGGCAGCGACCCAGGCCATGGAGGAGTCACAGGACACATGCAGCCAGGAATTCTTCTCAAGCCCGGACAGCCAGAGCCAGCCACAGCATGCAGCGGTTGCGGGGGGCAGGGCAGCAGCAGCGGATTGCACAGGTACAGCTACTTTTCTATTGGGAAGGCAGGCAGCTTGGCCGGGGTGGAAAGGGATGCTTGCCACATGCTTGTCTACATGTGGAATAGTGCATTGATGTAGTCTATCACATCACAGTAATCGTCATCAGTAATTTCTTCAAAGGTCTCAATAAGAGCTCTTGCAATGTGCCTGCGCAGGTTTCTCGGGAGAGCCAGCGTGGTCGCTGTCCCGGCCACGGTCACTAGTCCCTGCCACTGTTCTAAGAGAGGTGGGGGGAGCATTGCTGCACAGAGGCAAGCTGCATATGGCCCAGGCCGAAATCCGCATCTCATTAGCATGCCCTCCCTTTCTTGCTCCGTCACAGTGAGATACCTTCTAGCACAAACACCTATACGGAGAATGTTGGGACAGTGCTCAGAGTACAGTTCCCGCAAATGCCCTCCGCTCCCCCCCTCCCCCCCAAGCCATAGTACAGCAAGGCAGGGAAACAATCATTGCACCTGCATCCTGAGACAACTCACCATGGCAGGGGCTCCGTTGCTGTCTGTGTGCTATAGCTGTGTGGGACAGGCAAACGGGGCAGAGAAACATGGAATGCGTGGGAATGCTAGCACTGTCTGTTGTAAACAAGGGAATCCTCTGTGTTAACTTTGCACTAAACTTTCCCTAGTTTCGGCCTTGAACACCTCATCAACGTCAGTCTTATCTTCAGCTGAGAAGGATTCGAAAGAAACCACGGAAGAGCAAGGAAGATCTTTTAAAACAAATTATGCAACAGGCTTCAGCGGAGAATCACGTTGCACAGGAGTGGCGGGAGAATGAGAGCAAGCAGAGAGAATGAGAGTAAGTGGAGGGATGAACAGATCCAGTTGAGGGAGATGGCTTGCGAGCAGCGCGCTGACAAGCACACTGACAAGCTGTTCACAATATTACAGCTGCAAGTAGAGACTCTGCAGCGGATCGCTGCCGTTCAGGAGGAGAAGCCGCACCGTGCTCGCCGCCCCCACTGTCAGTTGCCCCCTAACCCTTCCCCTTCTGGCCCCTTCAGGCCACTATCAACAGCTGCCTGGTTATTACCACCCACGGCTGCCTCCACCCCCGTCTTCACTGACCAACCCACAGACCCAGCACCCTTATCCACTGCACTCAACCCCTAACAACAAGCATAACCGCCCTCCGCCAATGGGGTTGGGTGAATACAGCGACTCAGAGGGCATTGGAGGTTATGAAGACAGGACATGCCAATCTCTGAGTGACCCCTTCCCACCACAATTGCAACCCCCTCCTCTTCCCACCCCAACTGCACTCCCCCTCCTCCCTCACACTTTACTTTTTTTCAACTTTTATTTCAAATTCTGAAAAAGCTGTTCAATAAATGAATTATTTTTAATAAATGGGTTTCTTTATTCAGTGCACATATGTATCTAATAGCTACAGAAAAGCAAATGTCTTATCCTATTAACAGAATGCACCCTCCCTCCCTCCCTCCGGAATTCCCATTAGAACTCGCTTTCAGAATCAAAATGCTCCCTCAAGGCAACCCTGATCCTTGTAGCCTCGCACTGGGTCCCTCTAAGAGCCCTGCTCTCTGGCTGTGCATACGTGGCCTCCAGCTGTTGAACCTCCGAGGATCATTCCACAGTGAAGCTTTCGCCCTTCCGCTCACAGAGATTATGTAGGGCACAGCACGCGGAAATAACTGCGGGGATACTTCCCCCTGCCAAGTCTAGCTTCCCATAAAGACAGTGCCAACGTGCCTTGAGACTCCCAAAAGCACACTCCACAGTCATTCAACAGCGGCTCACCTGTAGTAGAACCTTTCCTGGCTGCTGTCCAGGCTTCCCTGTGTAGGATTTCATGAGCCAGGGCATTAAAGGGTAAGCGGGGTCACCAAGAATCACAATGGGCATTTCAACTTCCCCCACGGGGATCCTCTGGTAAGGGAAAAATTGCCTTCTTGCAGCTTCCTGAACAGGCCAGTGTTGCGGAAGATGCGTGCATCATGCACCTTTCCCAACCAGCCTGCATTGTCAGTAAAACGCCCACGGTGATCCACAAGCACCTAAAGAACCATGGAGAAGTACCCCTTTCGATTAATGTACTCGTCTGCTAGGTGGTTGGGCGCCAGAATAGGTATATGGATCCCATCGATCGCCCCTCCACAGTTAGGGAAACTGTTCAAAGCCAGCCACGATGTCACGCACGTCACCAAGAGTCACGATTTTTCATAGCAGGAGGCGATTAATGGCCCTGCACACTTGCATCAACATGACTCCAACGGTCGACTTTTCCACCCCAAAATGGTTGGCCACCGATCGGTAGTTGTCTGGGGTGGCCAGCTTCCAGAGTGCTATAGCCACCCGCTTCTCCACTGGGATGGCAGCTCTCAATCTGGTGTCCTTGCGCTGCAGGGCGGGGGCAAGTTCTGTACACAGTCCCATGAAAGTGGCTTTTCTCATACAAAAGTTTTGCAGCCACTGCTCATCGTCCCACACTTGCAAGACAATGTGATCCCACCAGTCAGTGCTCGTTTCCCGTGCCCAGAAGCGGTGTTCCACGGTCGTGAACATGTCCGTTAAAGCGACAATCAGTTTAGTGTCCAATGAGTTCCTCGGCTCAAGCTCGTCTTCTTCAGACTCATCACTACTGTCACCTTCCCTGTCAAGAATGAACTCCGCTGCGCAGAGAGTTGTGCTGGCGACACTCACCAGCATGCTCCTCAGCAGTTTGCGATCCATTACAGCACAGGAAAACGGACAACGGAGCACATGTGCCTTGCTGAAACCATTGAAAGATGGCGCCTGAGGTGCACGGAAACACAGGGATTCCTGGGATATGACACAAAGCATCACAGGGAGTTGGAACAGGATGCAAAATGGCCGCAAGTGATGCCCCCCCCCTTCCCAAAAGGCATTGCTCCAGATTGGGAAGAGGTGCTCTGTGGGATACCTGCCCTATTGCGCTGCTCCTAATGGCGCCTGAAGCACCGCAAATGTGGCCATGCTCTAGCACTGGCGGCTCTACGTGTGCACACACTCTTGCGCAATACCTATTGCTGTATATGGGACGCGCTATAACCAAACGCACTATAATCCTGTAGTGTAACCAAGGCCTAAGGTTCAGTGGGGGTGTTTTAGTTGCTAGCTCCCAGTACCAAAAGGGGAGGGGTCAATGGGAAATCAGGATCCTGAGACTGACAGTCCCCAGGAACAATGGTGAAAGGGCAATACTCCAGGTTAGCCTGATTGACAGGGTGGGCAGGCTACTCAAGGAGTTAAGAAGTCAGGGTGGGTCCCGTCCTCCGTGTGAGCTGGAATTGCCTGGGCCAGACAGAGTGGGGCCGAGCTAAGGAGAGAGCAGGGGCTGGAGCTGAGCTGGAGAATAGAGCTGGGCCAGATCCAGAGGGGCCAGGAAAGCAGCCCGGAGAGACCGACCCTGTGCTGGGAGCAGAGCTGCAGCCCCAAAGCCAGTGCACAGCCCAGAGAGACAGACCTGCCCTGGGAGCAGCTGCAGGAACCAGAGCCAGAGAGGCCAGGAAAGCAGCCCACGAAGCAGGTCAGTGCTGGGGGCAGAAACACAGGAGCTGCCTGCAGAGCAGCTGTGTGCTGGGAGCAGAGCTGTAACAGCCAGAGGGGACAGAGCTGGAGGCAGAGCAGCAGCAGCTGTGCTGAGGCAGAGTGGAGTTGAGACAGAGGGTGGAACTGGGCTGTAGCCGTCCAGAGGCGGAGAGCATGTGGCCACCACCAGAGGAAGTGTCCAAGTCACAGCAACCCTGCAGCACAGCTGAGAAGGAGGCCCGAGCCCTACAAGGAACAGACTGAACTGTCCTGACACTCCAGAGACGTTGTGTGTCATGCACCCTGCCACGGAGCAGGGTGATGTGTTTTCCCTAACCGTTCTATTTCTTCCTTATTCATTTTAAGATAACCAACAATTTAAATAATATGCATTTGTTTTAAGATGTGCGCAGTGATCAGTGGGCCAAGGAAGTGCCCAGTGTATAGAGGGCACCCCAGAGTGGGGACACACTAGCCCGACGTAGGTAACCAGAGCAGGCTTTGGGGTTGAGCCCCCAGGAATCCTGGGCCCAGCCTTGTTGGGGTTACAAGGACTCTGCCAGACACGACGGCGCAAAGGGAGTCCTTACGGGCAGGGAGACCTCTGGGTAAAGGGAGTGGGAGCGAAGACTCAGATCCTTTCGCTAGCCCATTTCACAGGGGTAGTGCAGAAGCTGGACAAGTTCCCCACAATAGCGGGGCTATTCCCCCGCTTACACTTGCATGCATAAACTGGGGAATCTCAAATAGGTATATGAAGGTAATTTTACCTGTGTTTGGCATTTGTGAGACTGCTGCTTGATACTGTGTTCTGTTCTGATATCCACAGTTCAAGAAGGAGGTTGATAAAATGGAGAGGGTTCAGAAAAGAGGCACAAGAACAATTAAAGGATTAGAAAACATGCCTTATAGTGATAAAGAGAAGGTTGGGGGTGACTTGATTATAGTACAAGTACTTAAAGAAGAAACAAATATTTGATAAGAGGCTCTTTTATCTAGCAGAGAAAGGTATAACTCGACCCAATGGCTGGAAGCTGAAGCTAGACAAAATTCTGACTGTACACAACGTGGAAATTTTTAATGGCAAGTGTAATTAACCATTGGTACAATTCACCAAGGGTTGTCGTGGATTCTCCATCACTGGCCATTTTTAAATCAAGATTAGATTTTCTTAAAAAAAAGATCTCCTCTAGGAATTATTTTGGAGACACTCTATGACCTATGTTATAGAGGAGGTCAGACCAGATTAAAACAATGATCTTTTATGGTCACAGAATCTATTAAATCCAACCTCTATGGGGCAGCTTCTAATACAGTGAGTCCCACCTACATCTGCTATAGGAGGTGGCCTCTGTTCTATGCTTCCATCAGAGATTCCACCCTATGAAAGCCAGACCATAACAACTCAAGAGTTTAATCTCTTGCTCCAGCCACAGTGGACAATGCTGAATGTTTAAGAGGAAAATGAAGAGCCCTGTAAAAGCAAGTTCCCTTCTAGTTTGCATCCTACCTATCCTTATTTAAGATTCCAAAAGTGCCAGAGTGGATTTGATTTAAATCAAATTGATGTAATAAGACAGGAAGATTCAATTTAATCACTGATTGCTTCATAAAAGTGTATTCTTGTTGGTTGTTGTAACCTGAATACATGTTCTTCACAACTCAGAGATAGATGCAAATTTCATTTTTAGAAGGTACACTATACATTTTTAAATGATTTATTTAGAAAAATGTTCAGATTAGTTTTACAGCTATATCAGAAAAGGAATGATTGTTTGATTATTTCATTTAGCAAAGGTAATTGAAGCAGCTATTTATGAAGTCATTGGGAGGTGAACTCTCTCCAATTCAACAGGTTAATCATTAATATTTGGAGGATTTTCTTGCCATCCCGTATTAGGAGGAGATCACCACCAGGCAGACATTTAAATTGTTTTATTTAACTAAAACAACAACGTTATGTATTCTGGATTTTTTTCTTTAAGAGCAAACATACAATATTTTAACAAAACAAGTATATGAATTTTTGAATTTAATAAAACAAGTATTTAAAAATCAGGCTTGTTTTTGTTAAAATTGTTTTTACCTAAAATAGTTAAATGACATTTAAAAAAAAAATTAAAATCAACTGTGTCAGCCAGGCTAACATGAAAACCTTAAAATACTGGCTTCTGCAGCTAACTCAGTCATCTTCACCTTCATTTTCCCATTTGTTCATAACCTGGAAAAGAAAAGCAAACTTTCCTGCTTTTTCAGGTCCGAAACAATTTCTCAATTTGGAATGAATTAGTTCAAAGGAAGAAAAAATATTCTTTCTACACCAGAAGAAACTACTGCTGTTAAAAGTGAGATTATCACTTCAACAGTCTCCGAATCCAAGTTCTTAAGTGACTTCCACCAGTTCACTGGTGTGACTTCCTTTAAAACATCATCAGCAAACATATATTTCTTGAATGGTTCACCCTTCGCTCTGAAGTTTATTATAGTTGACATTATGGAGGGATGATTGCTGGATGTCTATGTCATAGCCAACTCCTCTTCTTCAGCATTTAAGGTTTGACCCTGGTACCGAATACTGAGACTATTTGCCAGAAAAAGAGCTGGAGATAGTGTTTGTCCCATTCATTTTTTTAATACTTGTAATTTAAACTCTGTCATTGCATAGTTCTCTTTTTAAGATCTCACTCAGTTCCTTCCAAATTTCAACAGCATCAGCAATAAAACAGCTATTTCCCTGCATTTTGTTCAAGGCTACAAAAATAGGCTTCAGGGTACTCAGCATGTGTTCAACATTTTTCTTAAGGCCAGGGTTGAGATCTTCGGCTGTGACAGTACCATCTATTTTTTCATGATTTTGATCACTAAACGTAATCAGATTAGGCCAGTTCTTGATATAGTGCTCAAAACAGTCAGCTACTAAGTTCCATGGCACATCTAGGGGGAGAGAGAGCTTGGTTCCTCACACTTTTTTTTCAGAGCAGCTCCTGCAAAGTGGTTGTTACAGAAGTATTTTGCAAGTTTAACAGCATTCACCTTTAATTCTGGAACACTAAGTTTTTTGGCTAGGTGGTGAATCAAATGATCACTGCAACCATATGTTATTATCTTGGGACTCTTCTAAATAATTTCTTCTCATCTTGAATACATTTGCAGCATTGTCTGTGACCAAGCTGCATCCTAGACATTTGAACTTTTTTCAGTTTGTTACAGCTTTTACTGCTACTTCTTGTAAGTGTTCTGCTGTGTGCGCATTTCCTGATGTATCAATTGTTTCTGTAAGGAAGACATTCCCTTCTTCAGTGTCACACTAGCACATACAGGAGGAGCACTGTGGACATTGCTCCACCCATCAAGACTCAGATTAATTATTTCACCTTCTAGACCTTTTGCACACTGCTCAATTTCTCTGTCATACACTGTATCCAGCAATTTGCCTGAGCCATCTGCTCTGTTGGGTGAACTGTATCCTGGTCTTAATGACTGAACCATGTTAATGAAGAGTGGGTTCTCAATCATAGGGGAAGGAGAGTTTGTTGCATAAACAAACAGCAATTTTTTCATCAATTACCTCTTTTTGTAATCTGCTGGATATTATCACAAACTTATCTACGGTTGTTTCTGGATTATTGAGTTTGTTTTTTTCCTTTTTATTACAGGTGATATACTGTGGCTATGTGACATACATGATATGACTGAAACACTATCATTGGCAGATTACTATAGTTTTCTATAGTTGCAAAGTTATCTTGAAGGTGGATAGTTTTCAGAATCCTGTATGTTGAGAATGGATTCTTCTAAACAAAATAAATCAATGCAGTTATTTACCGTATTTTTCGTCTTATAGGACGCTCCGTCCTATAAGACGCCCCCTCATTTTTAAATAAAAAATCCGGAAAAAAAAAAAAAAAAAAAAAAGCGCCTCGCTCTCCCGTCCCCGCCGCGCGGGCAGGCTGCCGAGGTTCCCCCCTCCCCGCCGCGGGCGGGCTGCCGGGGTTCCCCCCTCCCCGCCGGACAAAAAAAAAAAAAAAAAAAGCCTCGCTCTCCCGTCCGCGTGGCGCGGGCGGGCTGCCGGGAGCGTCCCGGTTCCCCCCTCCCCGCCGCGGGCGGGCTGCCGGGAGCGCGCCCGCGGCGGGGAGGGGGGAACCGGGACGCTCCCGGCAGCCCGCCCGCGCGGCGGGGACGGGAGAGCGAGGCGCTTTTTTTTTTTTTTTTTTTTTTTTTTTTGCATTCGCCCTATAAGACGCACCAACTTTTTCCCCCCCGTTTTGGGGAAGAAAATGTGCGTCTTATAGGGCGAAAAATACGGTAATTGTTATTACCATACTGCTTTAGTCAGGGCCATCCCAACCTCTTCTGGGGCCCTACACATGTTCAGATATGTTCCTTTCATAGTGTTCAACGCAGCTTCCTCCTGAGAAGGAACACTTCTAATGACGTTGTTTCATTCGGGCAAGGAGGCCTTGCATTTCTGTGTTGCACTGTTTGAATTTTGCACACATCTGTCATACCCACAGGTAGAGGAACTTCATTAAAATATTCCCAAACTGGGTCTCTTCTACAGCCTGCTGCCATTATAGGTTTTTCCTTCTAGTGAGAGAATGGTATGGTAGATCTCAAATCAATGAAGGTTACACTCAGAAAGACCTTAAGACAGGTGGGCAAACTACAGCTCACAGGTCACATCCGGCCCTAGAGCTAATTTTGTCCAGCCCCGCAGGCTCCTGGCTGGGGAACCTAGCTCCTCTCCCCCATTCTCCTCCCCCCCCCCCCCACCCAGCATGCCGTGTGAACAGTTCTCGGGAGCGGGTGGGGGGTGATGCTGCACAACATGTCTGGCTCTCGGCCAGACATGCTGTGCGCTCCATCAGATCAACGCAGCAGAGCCAGACATGCTGTGCACTCTGTTGGATCAGCACATCAGTGTGTCTGGGTGGCATGGTAAGATGGCCGGGAGCAGAGATGGGGGGTTGGAGAAAGGCCAGAGGGTCTCGGGGGGCAGTCAGGGGATGGGGGGTTGGATAGGGCAGGGAGTTAGGATGTGGCTAGGGGTCGGGGCAGTCAGGGGATAGGGAGAAGGGGGGTTGGATAGGGAGTGAAGTCCTGGGGGGTGATAAAGGGCGGGGATCTCTAGAGAGAATACTCAAGAGGACAAGGAGCAGGGGAGGTAGATGGGTTGGGGTTTTGAGGGGGGCAAACAAGGGGCAGGAAGTGGGAGGGGTTGGATTAGGGCAGGGGCAGGCTGTTTGGGGAGGCACCTCCTTCCCTACCCGGCCCTCTGTACAATTTTGAACCCTGCTGTGGCCCTCGGGTTTGTCCATCCCTGCCTTAAGAATTCTGGAATTAGCTGTTCAAACATTTTCACTTTCGTTTCTACTGCTTGTCCCTCCAGTCTTCTTCTCCTAGTCCAGATCTATTCCGCCCCTAACAATCTTCTATTCATTGAACTTTTTGAAACTTTGCATGTTTAGAGAGAGGTAAGGGATGGACTCAGTGTACACAAATTTGCAGAGAGACAATAGGGTTGCAGTCTTACTTCTCACCTCTATATATTATTAATTGATTTATTTAAAAACATTTTTGCTGTTAACAAGCACATTATCTCTGGAGACAAATCCACAGTTTGAGAACTGCAAAACTAAGCATCTCTGATGGTATCTTCTAGACCAGTAGATCCCAAACTGGGGTTCATGAACCTTTGGGGGGATCACAAAATGTTACAGGGGGTTCTTGGGGGAAAAAATCTCTAATGGCGGACAGAGCTGTCCCTAGGAACCGCAGGCAGCACAGGGCCAGCAGCCTGGAGCCCCTGGACTTCCAATAGCTAAGCTGATCATAGCAAGCATCTCCATCAAACTGAAGAGATTTATACTTCAAGACTCCATATTTGAAATGGAAAGGGAGGTGGATATTTTTTGCTGTTTTTGAAGTTAAATAGGCAACTAGTCCTGTTTTTAAAATGATTATGAAAAATAAGTTTAAGCTTCGTTATAACATGTGTTTGCCTGGACTGCTCTAGACCTGAATGCTTGTATAGGAGGAACTCTGAGTTGGCTTCTTAAATACCTTCATGCTCTTTCACCTCTGATACTCCCTGATGAAACATAGAAGCCTGTCTTATAACAGGCCTATTCAATGTGATACACAAAAGTGAGATCTTGGAAGCATGTTGCATTTTCATAATGTAATAAAAATACTGTAGTGATAAATGGTGTGTAATAATCATGCCATAAAAATAATTTATATTCAGGTAAAGAAGAAAATTCCTGCAAATATTACTTTTAAAGAGGGGGTTTTCAAGACTTAACATGTTAGTGAAGGGTTAATGGGTTGTTAAAGTTTGGGAACCACTGTTCTAGACTGAGCACTGAGTCCCATTGGATAGATAGAAAGATTAATCTAAATAATCTATAAAGAAAGTGAGGAATACTTGTAGCACCTTAGAGCAGTGGTCACCAACCTTTTAGACCTCACGGATCACTAAAGTCCGTCCCCCCCCCCCCCCCCGAGCTTCTTCAAATGCTGCAAATGCCTCAAATGCTTCTTCAAACGCTGCACTCACTCAGCCAGATGAACCTTATATTAATGTGTGGTGTGAACTGTGTATGGAAGTGCTGGGACGGAACTTCCCAGCATGCACTGGTAGCCTGTGTCCAGCTGAAAAGTCAGTTAGTTCCAATCTGCCCTAGGCAAGGATCTGACACCCTGAAAATCCTCTCACTCTGCCGTAGGAAAGGAAAGAACGATTATTTACCTCTCGTAACTGTTGTTCTTTGAGATGTGTTGCTCATGTGCATTCCAAGATGTGTGTGCGCGCACTGCGATTGCACGGTCCCAGAAGCTTTTTCTTAGCGGTACCCGTAGGGTCGGCAGACCCCTTTATAATAGAGTATATATGACCCTGCCAACCCACGCCCCCACTCAGTTCCTTCTTGCCGGAACTCCAACAGAGGGGAGGCAGGAGGGATTTGGAATGGACATGAGCAACACATCTTGAAGAACAATAGTTACGAGAGGTAAGTAACCATTCTTTCTTCTTCAGTGATTGCTCATGTGCATTCCAAGATGTGACTTGCGAGCAGTTACCTTGGCAGAGGGTCCAGAGTTCATCTGGTCGTGGACTGCAGTACTGCCATCCCAAAACCAGCGTCCTCTCCCGCCTGCTGGGTGATGGTGTAGTGAACGGTAAACATGTGGACGGAAGACCACGGTGCTGCTCTGCAGATATCAAGAGGAGGAACCTGAGCCAGGAAGGCCGCGGACGTTGCCTGCGCTCTGGTGGAATGTGCAGATGAAGGTGGTGCTCCCGAAACCTTTGCCAGTTCATAAGACAGCTTAATGCACGAGGTGATCCAGGAGAACAAGCGCTGTGAGGATACCGGCATACCCTTCATTCTTTCTGCTACTGAAATAAACAATTGAGATGATTTACGAAACGGTGTCGTTCTTTCAATATAGAAGGCTAACGCCCTTCTAATGTCCAGAGTATGGAGCACACTGTCCCTGTCTGTGGCATGCGGCTTGGGACAAAAAACTGGTAAGAAAATGTCCTGATTAATGTGAAAAGCAGAAACTACTTTGGGTAAGAAGGATGGGTAGGGACGTAGGTGCACCTTGTCCTTATAAAAGATCATGTAGGGTGGTACAGAAGTGAGAGCCCTTAGCTCGGACACGCTTCTTGCTGAGGTAATCGCCACAAGGAAGGGCACCTTCCACGACAGGTGGGGCAGGTCGCTAGGGATTCAAGGGGGAGGAGGGTGTCTCATCGGGGATGATAGGATTAAGTTAAGGTCCCATGGAGACACTGGTTGACGTACCAGAGGGTACAGTCTCTCCATCCCCTTAAGGAACCTACCCACTACAGGACTGCTAAAGAGAGACTTCCCCTGTATGCCTGCTAGATGAACCTTAAGGGAAGATACAGCCAGGCCCTGCTGTTTCAGGGAAAATAAGTAGTCCAGCACCAAAGGTACTGAGGACAACAAGGGTGCAGAACCGTGCTGGGTTGCCCAAATAAAGAAGCATTTCCACTTGGCCATATAGGTGGCACTCATGGAAGGCTTCCTGCTACCCAAAAGGACCTCCCTTACTGCAGAAGAACACTGCTGCTCAAAGGGGTCAGCCATGGAGCTTCCATGCCGTCAAGTGTAGGGAGTGGAGATTGGGGTGTTGCAAAACACCCATGTTCCTGGGATATTAACATTGGAAACACTGGCAGCTTGATAGGTGGAGACACAGAGGTCCATCAGTAGTGTGAACCAGTGCTGGCGGAGCCAGGATGGGGCAATGAGAATCAGGGAGGCCCTGTCCCTGCGGACCTTTAGGAGGACCTTGTGGAGAAGGGGGAAATGGTGGAAACGCATAAAGCAGACCCGCTGTCCATGGGAGGTGAAAGGTGTCCCCTATTGACCCTGGAGAGTGACTCAGGAAGGAGCAAAATTGATGACATTTCCTGTTGGCCCGCGGTCCGAACAGATCTATCTGGGGAGCACCCAAGCGAAGGAAAATCATGTGGGTGATGTCTGAGTTGAGGGACCACTTGTGTGAGAGGAAAGAGCAGCTGAGCCTGTCCGCCAACCCATTCTGAGGTCCCGGGATGTAGGAGGCCTGTAGGACTATTGAATTTGCAATGCAAAACTCGTACAGTTGCAGGGCTTCTCGACAGAGGGGAGAGGAGGGAGCTCCACCCTGTTTGTGGATATAAAACATTGTTGCTGTATTGTCTGTCAAGACTGATATGAATTTGCCCCGCAGACTGGTCAGAAACGTCTGCACGCCAGGCGGACCGCTCTGAGCTCTCTCACATTGATATGTAAAGTGAGTTCTGATTGGGACCAGCGCCCCTGCGTCTGGAGATCCTCGAGGTGAGCGCCCCAGCCCATGGCTGACTCATCTGTTACCAGAACCAGGGTTGGTTTGGGCCTCACAAATGGGACCCCTGCGCACACGTTTTGTGGGTTGAGCCACCAAAGAAGCGAGTCCAGGACCTCTACGGGAAGAGTGACCACCATGTCCAGGGGATCTCTGCACGGTATGTGCGTCCGAGCGAGCCACGACTGAAGGGGATGAAGGCGCATCCTGGCAAATTGCACCACGTGTATGCACACTGCTATATGGCCTAACAGCACCATGCAGTTTCTGGCTGTTGTTGTCGGGAACTGCAATAGTGACATGATGACGTGTGTTAGGGTTTGGAAGAGCGGTAGTGGGAGGGATGCTAGTCCGGCTGTGGAGTCGAGGGCCGCTCCTATGAATTCTATGGTTTGGGTAGGAATAAAGGGTCGACTTTGGCAAGTTGAGTATAAGACCAAGCATGAGGAAGGTCTCCCTGACGAGAGCTACATGCTTGACTGCTAGAGATTGGGACCTTGCTTTTATCAACCAATTGTCTAGATAAGGGTACACTTGTACTTGGTGTCTGCACAGAAACGCCGCCACTACTGCCATGCATTTGGTAAAAACTCTCGGGGCGGTGGAGAAGCCAAAGGGAAGCACCCTGAACTGGTAGTGTGCATCCCCGTCTACAAATCTCAGGAATCTCCTGTGGGATGGAAGTATGGAAATAGGCATTCTTTAAATTGAGGGGGCATACCACTCCCCCCGGATCCATTGAGGGGATAATATTGGCCAAGGAGATCATATGGAATCGGAACTCTCTTATGCATGCGTTCAGGTTTCGCAGATCTAAGATGGGCTGAAGGCCCCCCTTGGTCTTGGGGATAAGGAAATATTGGGAATAGAAACCCCACCCCCTGAATTGAAGGGGGACCTCCTCTATAGCCCCTAACAAGAGAAGGGATTGAACCTCCTGCATGAGAATTTGCTCGTGAGAGGGGTCCCTGAAGAGGGACATGGAAGGGGGGTGACAGGGAGGGAGGGAAGAGAATTGGATAGAATATCCCACTTCTATTGTGCTGAGGACCCAGCGATCGGAAGTGATCTGGGCCCAAGCCCAATAAAAACGTGATAGACGGTTCAAAAATGGACGGGAAGGATCCATGTTGGTGTCTGGAACGCCGTCCTCACGACAAACTTCAAAAATTAGGTTTTGGGCCAGGTGGCTGTTTCGACGCCCCTTGGTGTTGCCTGGTGGGGGGGTGGGGAGTGCCTTCTTTTGTTAATAGTATTATTGACCCTGCCTCTTCTCCTAGCGGGTTCCCATCTAGGTGGCCCTTGGTAAAATCGAGAAAGGGACTGGGGTCTAAAGGCCATCTCTGGGGTGCTGGAGTGTGAAGGCCGAGGGATGTAAGTGTGGACCTAGAGTCCTTCAGACCATGAAGGCGTTTGTCTGCTTTTCACGAAGAGGCCCTCTCGGTCGAAAGGAAGGTCCTGTAAGGTGTTTTGTACTTCAGGCAGGATACCCGAGACCTGATGCCAGGAGTTGCGCCTCATAACCATGGCTGTGGCCATTGTTCTAGCCCCTGAGCCCGCTGAATCCAATGCTGCCTGGAGGGCCGCTCGGGAGACGACCCTGCCTTCCTCGAGTAAGGTGTTAATCTCCCTCTGGGAGTCCTCCAGGATGACGGCCTGAAATTTTCCCATAGACGACCAGGCATTGTAGGCATAGCAGCCCAGGGCGGCTTGTTGGTTGGAAATGCGGAACTGTAAGGCGCCTGTGGAATAGACCTTACGGCCAAAGAGGTCCAGTTTTTTGGCTTCTCTGGATTTTGGAGCTGACCCTGGTTGACCTTGGCGCTCCCTATGGTTAACGGCGTCCGCCACGAGCGTACCTGGAGTGGGGTTCATACCCACGCTGGGGAACAAAATACCTCCTCTTGACTCCCCTTGCGGTCGGTGGAATCGAGGCTGGGGTTTGCCACAGCACATTAGCGTTCGCTTCAATAGATCTAAAGAGTGGCAGGGCTACCCTGGACGGGTCATCGGATGCCAGGATGTCAACTGTTGGGTCCAAATCCTCAGTTATCTCCTCCGCTTGGAGGTTTAGGCTTTTAGCAACCAAACGGAGGAGGTCCTGATGGCCCCAGATATGCATCGGGGGAAGTCCGGAAGACATCCCTGCCACTGCCTCGTCTGGAGAGGAAGACAAGGAGGTGCGCACCATGGGGTCCTCTGTTTCTTTCCCATGTTGAGCTTGGGGAGGAATAGCCAGATCTCCCAGGGGGGCTGGAGGTGCGGCAAGTGCAGGATCTTGTCCTATTTAGGCCTGCGGCATCACGGTTTCAGTGGCCCTAGGCAACTGACAGGAGGTATAGGTAGCCAACGGAGGGGCCCTGGGCCCAGAGACCACCAAAGTGGCCCTACAATCTCGCCCCTGGGCTTGGTGGTACGCCCACGGGGTACAGAAGGGCCACTGGCCTGGTCCCTGCCACTGAGGAGGCAGCACAGCACCGAATGAGGGTGTTCTTCTCAGGTGCGGTGCCATGAGCGGTATCGGTGGTTGTGTCTCGATCTGGATGACCCCGCATCCGACTCAGACGAGTAGTCTAATGCCGACCATGGAGGCGTGGAGCCTGTTGGCGCCGCGGGTCAGTGCGGGGACCAGCGCCACATCATTGTCTGTTTACCCCAGTGCTGTATCACTGTAGAGACTGGGACGGGGTCCAATGCGGCTGGTATACTTGGCGGTGCAGACAACGTGGACGGTAAACTTGGCGGTACCATGACAGTATAGTCTGGTACCGATGCAGCGGTACCCGAGCGGGAGGTGGCACTCGGTACTGGAGGCAGTGCCGATGGCCTCACGTCCTGTACCATGCTAATGAGGTCTCGGGGGGCCTCGTAAGTGTCCGGTGTGGAGGGGAGAGCTAAGCCCTCCTGCAGCTCACACGGAGGTGACTCCAGCTGCACCAGCACCGAAGGTTGAACCGTAGTACTCGATGCTGTGGCTCACCATTCTTGTTGGCCCCGGGGGTCCAGCCCCGTCACGGGTCACTCTCCATTATGAGCACCGTGAGGGCAGGTAGTTGGAGAACATCCCCTCTCGGGCCTCTTATTCTTTAGGGGCACCGGCAATTGTGAGCGCTGGACCTGCGCGCCGGGGATTTGTGCTGGCAGGTCCAGGAGGAATCCCTCTTCGAGGCCTGTGTGCCTCTCACGGAGGCCAGTGTGCTATGCACCGAAGGTGTCTGATCAGTTTGTGGCTGCAGCGCGGACTCCATCAAGAAGAGTTTCAAACGGGAGTCACGTTCTTTCTTGGTGCGCGGTTTGAAACTTCTGCAAATAGGACACCTGTCTGTCTGATGGCTTTCTCCCATGCACTTCAGGCACTGTGAGTGTGGGTCACTGGCATGGGTTTTCCGCAAGACTCACAGGACTTAAACCCCGGCAGCCGAGGCATGCCCTGGTGCCGTGGCAAAGGAAACGCTGCAGCAGCCAGATTTGGGCTAATCAAACTACAACTATTTACAGGTATTTAACACTCATGAACATTAACTAAATACACAAGATAAGCGAGTACCACTAAGTGAGTGCTAAAGAAACTAGCTGACAGACAGTCAGGGCGGTAAGAAGGAACCGAGTGGGGGGAGGGTTGGAGGGTCATATATACTCTGCTATAAAGGCGCCACTCTAGAGGTCTCCCCTGCCGACCCTACGGGTACCGCTAAGAAAATGCTTCCAGGACCGTGCATGCGCGGTGCGCACACACACATCTTGGAGTGCACATGAGCAATCACTCGAAGAAGAAGTATCTCTAATCTTTGCTTATTCCGCAACAAAGCGCTGCACTGAAGGCTGTTGAATGAACAATGATATAAACCAACCTTGACTGGCAATCTCTATACAGCATCCACTAGCTCAGATTTCTCCCAGTCCAGTGAGCAAAGCTAGAGGGGGCTGGTGCTGTTCTCTGACTTTGGGACAATTTAGCATCATTCCAGGAATTATGTCCTTCCCCCCAGCCCTAGTCAGAAAGGGGAGCTCACTACCAGCAAGGTAGGCTCACCCAGTAACAGCTGGCAATAACTTAATTCTCTCCATGCTGTCTGGAAGCATTCCATAGAGATGCATACAGCTCCAAGGCAGTGCAATGGCTGTATCATTAAGTTTCCTGCACCAAGGGGTTGATAGCTCTAACAAAGGCACTGATTCACAGGGCTGGCATGTCCTCATAACTTACAAACACCACACATGGGGTCAAGGTCACTCTTCTCTTTACCACAAGAAAAATGCTACAAGGAGAGTGGGGAGGTTAGACCCACTGCCTTGAGATTACTCTTAACTACTCATTCAGTCCCTGCTAAGGGACTCTCCTGCAACAGCCCCATCCAGCATAGCGCTTCCTACTGATCAGAGTGACACTGAGAAGACAAGTGGAGAAGGGAGGGGGACTTCTTCATCTCACTACTCCTGCATCTTCATACAAAGCTGTCTAGCAATGGCCATCCCAGGGACTGTCACCTTTTCTCACAAGAGAGGTACAGTGTAAACTGTTCAGTTATTGGTCAGAGACCTGAATATCCTTCACCTCCCTGTTCACACCTCTCCCACCAGACCTGTTCCTCCTGCTCAGAACCTCATTTATATGGTCCCGCCAGACCAATTCCTCCTCACACATCCAGCACTTCAAGAGTTAAGGTTAGCATCCCCATTTGCCTGGCCTGTATGATGCTGGTTAAATCTAACACTATTCTTTGCAGTTTGATAAAGCATGTGAAAACTGAAGGCCTCACACGTTCCTTCTTTCACAGCTTGGCCAGCTGCCCACAAGCTGTCACTGCCTGGCACAGAGGGCAAATGGAGAGAATGTCAGGGAATTAAGGCCAAACTATTAGCCAATTGCACTGAACCTCCCCATCCCCCACACCCTCCCTTCCAGGGAGCTTGGATTCCTTTTTCCAGCAAGGGGATAATGCCTGTATGGCTGTGATGGTCCCCCCCACAAGAGAAGCTGCCCTCTCCCATACTCAGAAAAAGCACTTGAGCTTGGAAGGTTCCTATCACAAAAATGCTCTTATCATTGAGACTAGAGCTCAGGGATTTGTACTTAGCAGTAGCACCGGAACTCACCCTTGGAACAGCTCACCACAAGGGCCGCTAATAGGACTGGTGTTAGCTATTTATATAAATTGCATGGAAGGTTGGAGACAGAAGCAAGAACAGTATCTGATTTGGAGGCAACAGCATTTGGAAATGACAACCTTTATTACTGTAAATCACACTCCTCCAATATCCATCCCAGACTCACAGTAATCTCATCCTAGTCTCCTGCTGCAACGCGACCCATCCAATATTTATCATAGCTGTTCCCTATCAATAAAAGATTCCCAACCCTAATTTTATACATGTTTGTTTTTCAATAGCTTCTTTTATACACACTGTCCCCTCAAAAGTGAATTCTATTTTTTTTTTAATGGCGCAGGAGAGGGAAGACACATTCAGACCCCAAAGCCAAGGATGGTGGAGATACTGAAGTCTCTGAGTCAAACATGAAAAGGAGGCTGTTCCATATGGATAGGAAAAGCTCTTACACCAATAATGGCAAGACTGTACATTACCCCTCCTAGTATCACAAATCAGGAATTCTGGGTTTGAAGCCTTAGAACCCTAAAGCCAAAATAAAAAAAATCAACCTTAAGCATCACTTGAAAGAGGCAAGTTCACTCTGATACATAAACAGGAATTCAGTCTCTCACCATTTGCCTCATCTCCTTCCCTCTAGCAATGTCAGACTAAAGTCAGAAGATTCTGAAAGTGAATCATTAGCTAAATAAGTGGTATAGAGTGAAGGGCTTTGGTTTTGTGGAACATTGGTCCACCTTCTCTGCGGGGAGAGGGCTGTATAGTTAGGATGGCCTCCACCTCAATAGAAGGACCAATCTCCTTGGGGACAGGCTGGCTAGACTAGTCAGGAGGGGTTAAATTAACGCATATGGAGAGGGTAAAAAGATGAAAGGTATAAGTGCTCAATTAGCATAAAATGGAAATGTTGAGAAGAAAATTAATCAAGGAATTAAAAAAGACATGGAGAGAGGAAATTCTTGAACTGCTGATACCCGGGCTCCTAATATTAGTTTTAAACAAGAGCATAAATTTGATCTAGCTGATATAATTCAAACGTGGTGGGATGATTCACACAAATGGAATGTTAAAATCAATTGATACAACCAATTTAGATAGGTTTAAGATTAGCAGCCATGTTAGTCTGTATCCATAAGTAAAACAAGGAATACTTGTGGCAGTTTATTTCAGCATAAGCTTTCATGGGCTATAGCCCACTTCATCGGATGCATAGAATGGAACAGAAGTAAGATGTATTTATATACACAGAAAGCAAAAAAAGTTGTACATTACCATACCATTCTAAGAATGCATCCGATGAAGTGGGTATTAGCCCACAAAAGCTTATGCTTCAATACTTTTTTTTAGTCTTTAAGGTGCCAGAGGACACTATCGCTTCTGCACAAGTAATGGTCACATTTACACCCACAATTCTACTTCAGAAACGTTTTGTATCAGGGAATTTCCTTAAGATTTTAAGAAGCAATTTGAAGATTTGCCCTTAAACATCTCTGTTGACTTCATAAAGTCCCTACCAGAACCCTCTCTAACACAAAGCTCTTTTTCCACTTTACCACTCTCTGTTGAATCTCAGAGTCAAGTAATAATTCTGAATTTAGGGCATCAGGAGTTTTCTTTAGGACTTCATTGCAGGATCCATGAACATTTGACCTCTCCTGGATCAAACATATTAAGTCCCTCCACATCTGAACATGTCTCATTCCTCACCATGCTTACTATTTAAAAATGTAACAAGTCCGATCTATGCAATGGTTTTCCTCTCTTCATATCAAAATCTCTGGCTTTTTCATCACTGCTAAGTGCATTTTTCACCTTTGGGTAACTAACATACATGAGCTATCCCAAGGTTAAAAACCACAGTGAAGACAAGTTCCTTTAGTTTTACCATGAGGTAAACCAGATGAGCACAAAACCCTCCACGTAGGTTGGCCTCACCTAGTTTACCTTGTGGTAAACATTAAAGTGACTTATCTCCATGTGTTTTTAATATGGGATAACTCACTCATTCAAAATACACCTTTTTCAGCAGTGAAGGCAAGGCCTAAGATTCCATTATTTAAGCAAAGGGGAAAACACAAAGCACCTCAATGCATTATGAGAGTCATTCATTAATCACAGATGCAAGTCAGCACAGGTCAGTGCATTTTACTTATAGTTTCCCAAAGGAAAGAAACTGTCATATTCCAATAGGTCCATCCACTCAGTGCTACACTCCTGTACAATTTATGAGCCATTTGTGCACTGCAGTAATTACCTGCAGAACAAATACAATTGAAGGCCACAGCATAACCATTGAAAATAATCAAAATGAGAACTGGAAAATCTCTTCACTGAACACCCTTACCAGGCAAGGAAAAAATCAAAATTTGAGAGACAGCGTCTTATTAGATTACCCAATCCACCTACCTGCTCATTACTATAGGCAGAACAATGCCTAAAGTTAAGATTGCTTATCACTCCTCATTACAGAGCTTCTGTTTTCAGTTGCTTATAAGTAATAAACTATCCATTCCGGATGAAGTTTTTCCATGCTTCAATTCTGGCTCAAGTTGATTTATTTATTTTTTATTTCAGCAAAGAGTTGAGCCATTTCTCAGAACAATAATAAAATCAATTTTATTTATAAAACCTTCATTAAGATGGAGTTAAAGTTGTTGATGAACAACAGAGGGTTCTACTACACATGCCCCAAAATGTGGGATCGCTAAACCACCAAATCAATATTCGGAAAAAAAAACAGGACATGTTCTGTTAAGGTCAGGGGCGGGCAAACTGCGGCCTGCCAACCATTTTTATCCGGTGCACAAGCTCCGGCCAGGGGAGCAGGACCATTGGCCCTGCTGTCCTGGGCCGGAGCGCCAGGCCAGAGCGCAGGAAGCCACCTGCCCCGTTCTCTCAGGCTGGAGTGCCCGGCCGAGCTCAGCAACCCACAGGTCCCTCCTCCACCTTCCCCCTTCCCTTGGAGCCACCCGCACGCGCAGCATTTTGGAGGCCGGGGCTGCGCATTTCCCCGGGGCAGCATGTCTGGCTTCGCGCGTAGCCAACACGCTGTTTAGGAGCCTCATGGTAAGAGGGCTGGGTGGTTGGACAAGGGGTGGGGGCGGACAGGAAGCAGGGTGGGTTGGATGGGGGTGGGGTCCCGGTGGTGGTGGTTAGAGGCAGAGGGGTTCGGGATGGGGCATGGGAGTCCCAGGGTCTGTCAAGGGGTGGGGGTGTGGATAGAGGTTGGGGCAGTCAAGGGACAGGGAGCAAAGCGGGTTGGGTGGGAGGGGTCCTGGAGGGAGTGATCAGGGGACAAGAAGCGGTAGGGGTTGGATGGGTTGGAAATTTTTCGGGGGGCGGGAAGTGGGTGGGAGATCAGATATGGGACAGGGACAGGCAGTTTGGGGAGGCACAGCCTTCCCTACCCAGCCCTCCATACAATTTTGAACCCCAACGTGATCCTCGGGCCAAAAAGTTTGCCCACCCCTGCTTAAGGTGCTACTCCACACAAAACTCAAACCTATCAGCATTTATACTAAAGTCTTCTCTTGGACAGATTTCAGATGGTTCCTTCAATCTCCATTCCAGAAATTGAAGGAACCATATTCTTTTCTCTTTCTACAAGATTGATTGTATAGGTATTTCTAGGCTGTGATCCCACACAGATAGCAGAAATGCTTGCAGAGGCCTCTCGTAGGCCCCTCTGGATTGTACCTGAACACAACACCTTCAGATGCAGAAGCTGAAGGCCTTTCCTGATCATCATAGTGAGGTGCTGGAGCAATGTCTGTACAAGATCTCTAATCTTTGTACCTCTGCTGAGAAGACTGCACAATCTGGCCCCCAGACAAGTTAGACCCCCTGGAAGGAAGAAGTAGCTGCTTTTGGATTTGTCTACACATAAGAGTGGATAAGGAACAGCTATTTCACTTTAAATTCACACCCTATCTTAATCCATATTAACTTTCAAATGCAGACAAGCCATTTGTCTCAATTGATAACAAATCCCTATTCCTGAATAACCTGATAACCCTGAGACACCTCAGTGGTAGCCTGCCAGCACTGGGATCAAATCAGGTCATCCAAGTAAAGAAAGATATGGGTCTCTTCTTCTCTAAGGGAAGTTATCAACACTGCCAGGGCCTCTGAGGAAACTCAGATGGCAGGCTAAACAGAAGACTGACATTAAGACAAGCTCTTCACCCAAAACTGGAGGCATGCTGTCTTAAAGCCAATACAGCAAAAGTTGTCCCAGCCTGAGCTTGCTGGATAACAGAGAAGTGTTCCTCAGAGGAAAGAATATCTGACTGCAGGATTCATGAGAGAAGAGCCATAGAATATATCAATCTAATCTGAAGGGCTTTACCAGTTTACCAGGAACAGTGAGGAGGGGTCAAAGCTGCACACCAGATCTCCAACATTCACAAAGGAGAATATGGCTCTCTGAAGAACGAAAGAAAGAAAATAGCTTGTCCATCGTCCTCTTCCTAGCTCTGGCTCTCAGAGATATTTAAAAAGCTACGCCTTATAAGAGAGTTGATATCCTTGGACATATAGGCCTATTTGCCATCTGGCAGCATCTGCAAGTTGGGATAGAGGAGAAATAGGATGGGATCAACTTCTAAATCCAGGTTTAAGATTAGCAGCCATGTTAGTCTGTATCCATAAAGAAAATGAGGAATATTTGTGACACCTTAGAGATTAACCAGTTTATTTCAGCATACGCTTTCATGGGCTATAGCCCACTTCATCGGATGCATAGAATGGAACACACAGAAGTAAGATGAATTTATATACATAGAAAGCAGAAAAAGTTGGAAATTACCACACCAATTCTAAGAGGCTGTTTATTTTGGATGGGCCATTATCAGCAGCAGAAGAAAAAAAAACTTTTGTAGTGAAAATCAAGTTGATCTGTGTCTGACAGTTGACAAGAACCTGTGGAAAAAAGTTAACTAGGAAAATGCATTGTGGCAGGGTGGGCCTGACCCAGCCTGCCACCCCTTTAAGAGGGAGAAAAGCCCTCTGCAAACCTCCCTTGCAGAAAGCCTAATCAGCCACCTGGGCTCCACAGCAATCAGCCCGGATGAGCTGCACCTGGCAGCCTTCCCAGGAGGATATAAGCCTGCCAGGTAGGAAGCCCAGTGTGGTGGTGGTATGGTAGTGTGGAGTGAGAGAGAGAGATAGAGAAAGGTACAGAGCTGAAATAGAGCTGAGGCTAGAGGCCTGACAGAGCTGAACTATAGAGAGTTGTATATTGGTGGTGGGGGCTTGCACTGTGAAATAAAGAGCACTGTTTGGAGCCAAAGAAGAGTTTCCTGCCTGTGTTTGGAGGGGGGCAAGAAGGCGATCTGTCACAGCATTCAATTAGTGTAATGACAAAGCCATTCACAGTCCCTGTTTAACCCTTGGTTGATAGTGTCCAAGTCTTTGGTAACTGATTAGGCAGTTGGAAACTGCAGAATTTCAGTGGAAAAGCCAATAGACAGCCCCCAGAAAGAATGGAGGGAGTGGCTGAGAGGATAGGGTTCATCGGGAGCTTCCTTTGAGAGAATCTGAGGGTTGGAAGGGGAAAGAGACGAGACAAGAGATTGTAGAGGGTTACTGATTTCAATCTAGGACCTTCCTACTGCGAACAAGCAGTACTGGCTGGGAGCAGCTTCTTCGTCTTCCTCAAAGATTTCCTCATCTGGGTTTGTCCTCCATAGCTGATACTGCAGCTTTATTTGGGAATGGCCCAATCCCGCTACCAGCTGAGCCAACTCTGAGAGGTAGTGGCAGCACCCAAAAGAAAGCTGTAAAGAAACCTATAAGGAGAGGCCTGAGTACAAAAATTCCTTCTGGGACTAGTCATCACCTGACTGACTGACACTGTTCACATGACTGGTACCCCAGATGCAGATTATTCACAGAACAAGTCAGCACAGGAGCAGAAGTGCTCACTTAGCGCCCCTCCCCATCCCCACACTGACTTTACCCATAAGAACCATCTCTAAAAACAACAGGGTAGTTTGACTTCCATGCCCAATTAGTCCTCATCCCATCGCATGACACTGCCAAGATGCCAGCAAGTGTGGTGATGTTTCAACAAGCAGATAGATGATGGGTTGATTAGGAAATGGTCCAAAACTTCACCCAAACTCATTTTGTGCAAGCCAGACTATTTGGACTAATAAGTGAAGGAAAAGGCAATTTCAGCAATCCTCTGAGCCACATAGTCCTTCTGGATTTATGACAATTTAATTTCAGGCATCACACAGAAGGCCACATTGTGCTACCAAACATGAATGACAAGGCAAGCCAGCTAGGAACAGAATTTGCCTTTTGAAGCCATGAAACAGAAAAGCAGCAAAACCAGAAAAGTGGATGGGATCCAGGAGCCAAACTTCTTTTATAGCTAGTTATGTAGAAAACTGATTAAAGCATTAATGGCTGACAGTCTGAACCCACCACACTTGAGAGAGTTATGCCAGAAATTTTAATCTGTTATTTTTAAGTTAATCATATTAACTTTACATTTCCTCTAACATGTGAAAAGAATTAAGGGAATGTTCATATATGAACATCACTATGTTACATGCTTTCTGATCAAATTCCAATTCTGAACAAGTCCCCACTCCTAGCTGGTGCAATGTGTAATCAGGACACTGCACATTCACCACAATACCTACTCCAACTAAAGCCCAATTCTTTCTACCCCATCCCCACTCAGAGATTCTTCAAGTCACTTTCAACCCCTCAAGGTGGCTTCTGCAAAGCCACATAATCATAGGTGCTGACTCCATGGAGGTGCCAGGGCTTAGCACCCACTGGCAGCCAAGCTCCCTCCTTCTCTCCCCATAGCGGAAAAGGCGGGGCAGGGGTGGAGTCTTGGAGGAAGAGGTGGAGTGGAGGCAGGGCCTGGGGGTAGGAAGTGGCAGGGAAGGGATGGGGGGCTTGGAGGAAGAGGTAGAGTAGGGGCAGGCCTGGGGAGAAGAGGGGACGATCACCCCCAGGGATAGAGAGGAAGTCAGCACCTATGCACACCATCCCATGTTTAATTTGAAGCTTCTAATGCCTTGAGGACAGTGATCTTAACTCCCCCCAATCCCTATTAGCCTTAGAATGCAAGACAGACTAACAGCAGCTCACTTTGAATTCCTAGATTCTTCCTGGATCAGTGTTAGTGTCAAAGGGCCCCCCACCATCTGGCAATGTAAAAAAAAAATGCATTATTAATTTAAGGCCCACTGATTTGCATCTTTAACATGTGAGACAGGACACGGGATACATGTAACTTCAGTTCTGTTCAAAAACTCAAAATACAAGTGTACACAGCAGACAAGCCACCTTTACAGAACAAACAGAATGCTCACATTAGCTATAGTGATGGCATCAAATGTTCTCACACATTCTGGATAATGATTCCACTCTATTATTGCTGCACTTTAGATTCTGCTCCCAACACCGAGCCCACATCCCTGTGAGGTAAAATAGTGACAACACCTAGCTTACAATTAGAGATTCAAGGAATATCACAATTGCATGGATGTAACATGAGAACACTTACTCAGGAGGCTCCAAGCATTTGCTGTGTCTTGAATGAGAAAATGCATTAAGGGTAGAAGAACTGAAGAAAGGATATAAGCCAGGGGTTGGCAACCTACGGCAAAGACAGCATGCAAGATGATTTTTAATGGCACACTGCTGCCTGCCAGGGTCCCGGCCTCCAGACCCGCTCAGCCGGGGCCGGCAGTGGGCTGAGCTGGGCTGGAGGCCGGGACCCCAGCAGGAAGCGTGCCATTAAAAATCCTGCCCACCCAGGCCCACTCTTCTCCACCCACCGCTCTCTCCTGTGGAGGCAGAAGCTTGATCCTGCCGGCTGCTGCTCAAGGGCAGGCTCCCCTGCCAACAGCCAAGCTCTCCCCTCCTCCCTCCTCTTTCCCCAGCATGCTACATCCTGCCCTGACCCCTGCATTCCCCCCCCCCCCCCACACACACACACAAAACTCTTCCATGACCCCTGCACCCACCCCAGGCCTCTATCCTGATCCCTGCAGTCCCACCCCCCCATCCCCCTCATAATCCCAGCCCTGACCCCTTAGGATTGGGCCAAAAGAAATTTGATTTAACAAGCACAAATGCAGAGTCCTGCATTTAGGATGGAAGAATCCCATACACCGCGACAGACTAGGGATTTACAGTGGATGAGAAGCTGGATAGGAGTCAACAGTGTGCACTTGTTGCCAAGAAAGCTAACGGCATTTTGGGCTGTATAAGTAGGGGCATTGCCAGCAGATTGAGGGACGTGATCTTTCCCCTCTATTAGACATTGGTGAGGCCTCATCTGGAGTACTGTGTCCAGTTTTGGGGCCCACACAACAAGGAGGATATGGAAAAATTTGAAAGAGTCCAGAGGAGGGCAAAAAAATTATTAGGGGGCTGGAGCACATGTCTTAAGAGGAGAGGCTGAGAGAACTGGGATTGTTTAATCTACAAAAGAAAAGACTGAGGCCTTGGTTACACTGGCACTTTATATCGCTATAAAGACGCCGGGAGCGCTTTTTAGGATTCTTGGGTCAATTTAAATCAGCGCTTCTGAAAGTGGGGGTCGCGACACCTCAAGGGGTCACCGGGCACCTCCAAAGAGGTCGCGAGCCCCAGTGGCTGCTGAGAAGCCGCCGAATTGATTACTTCTGCATTCGGCAGCTTTTGGGCAGACGTACCGAGCTCTCCCGACTGTCTGCCGAAAGCGGAAGCAATCACTTCGGCTGACAGTCGGGAGCGCTCGGAATGTCCCCGGAAAAACTGCAGAATGCGGAAGTAATCAATTTGGCGGCTTTTCAGCAGACCCACATGGGTCGCACCAAGAAGCCACTTCTTAAAAAAGGGTCACGGTTTTCCCAAGTTTGAGAACCGCTGATTTAAATCAACAGGCCTGGTTAACACATTTATCCTCCATATATATTGTTTAATATCATCCATTAGTATTAATGGACTAGAAAGTACTTGATCGCCCACTTACAAAGTAAGTACATCATCCAGCATCTTTCCAAACACAGAACAAATATTCACTAAACATTTCACTTCATCATCATCATCAATTTTACCATCCTCATTTAGTGAAGGTCCTATACCATTGCTGGAATTTCTCTTCTTCTAATATACTTAAACTCTGTTTTTCTTTGCCTTACCGGGTATAATTTTTCCTTTATGTTTTTAGTTTCCCTTATAAATTTTCTACATTTCATAGCAGTTGATATAAATTAGAAGTTATCTGTTCTCCTATTTGATGTACTTTTTTCCTAATTACTAGCCTGACTTTGCCACGTAATCAGGAAGGGCTTTTAGCCAAAGTTGTGCTCTTTTTTGATTGGGGCTTGTACCTTTTGGTCCATCTAATAAAGATGGGAGTTCTTAAAGAAGTTTTTCACATTTTTCTGTCTAATTTTTTCCTTGGGCTTTGAGAAAATAACCCTTTTGAAACACCAAGTATATACATTACTGGTTTGGCTCTTCCTCTCTAGGTGGACACCAACTTCCAGTCCAATGACTCATTCATCTTTATCAGTCATAATGAGGTGCAAAATAGGATTACCTCGTGTTACATACAGGTGTTTAATTAGTAACTCATCCTGTTCTCTGATTTGATTTTGTGGTGTGTAACAGGCCCCCACCAGCAATCCCTCCTGTGCTTTGTCAGTCAGCAAACGGATCCATATGCATTAAAAACAAAAACACACCACCTCTGTGGTTCTGAGTTATGAATTTTAAAACAGGTAATGACTTTCTTTCATGTATAATGCCATGGCCACCACACACACACACCCCTCACTCATTCTGTGATTTTACATTCCAGTAATGTAAAGTCTCCCACTAGGATTTCTGCAATGCCAATTATATCAAGTTTCTTTTCATCAATAAGAATGTCCAATTCCTCTTACTAGATGGCCAGACTCCTAGCATTGGTATATAAACATTTCTTCTCTTCACATTCTTTGACACATTGGTACAATTTTGTTTACAACACACTGACTCCACATTTATACCATATTAAGCCTCCTAAGCACCCTCCTCTTTGTGGTGTTAGCTTAACACCCTTCTGGCTGCTCCAGCTTGTTTCCCACCAAGAAGAGTCCTAATTACCTGCAAGATATAGGCTATCCCATTAATACACTGGGATTTGGTCTAATATTCCACAAAACCAAAATCTTCAGCTTCACACCAGACATACTGCCAATGATATCTTTTCTAGAAATACAAGGGATTGAGAGGAAGAGAATGAAGGGCCTAAGGGGAGGAAGATTACAAGCACAGCAGAGAGACAAGTTTGACAAGGCACTTCCAAAGAGAAAACAATGACTCCCACTTCCCTGGGAAAGTTTCCTACTTGTCACTGCTGAGTGATTTTCAAAACACAAGATCTCTGGAGCTGGGACTGTACAGCTTTGTACAGCACACAGTACAAAAACCCTCAGCCTGATTAAAGCCTCCAAGCACTATCATCATATCATCCTGAGCCAGATTTTCCACTACCAACCTACTCCCCATCATCCCACTTATATGCCCAGACCATCAGCTAGCTCCCACAAATATGTTCCCACCTAATTCACCTGGCTCCTGGATTGCCTTCAAAATTGAGAACCAGTAACAATGAGGAGTGTAGTGCAAAAAGCACAGGCCGGGAGAACATGGAGCGAAACCCAATATTGGTACACCCTTTGTGGCTCCTGGGGAAGAAAACTAAAACCAGAAGAGGGGCAGGCGACCAAAGCCTTGAGGTAAGTGGGATATCGGGAAGAAGCATGAGCAGAAGAGCACAAGAGGGAAGGGCTCAAACCTGATACTGAGAAACCAGGACAATCAGCGAGTTATCTTAAGTGCCTATATAAGCGGTTCTCAAACTTCTTGAGACCGCGACCCCTTTTCCAGCTCCGTCGGCGTGACGCGACCCTCCCAGTCCCCGCCGCGGGCGGGCTGCCGGCTGCGCCCCGGCCCCCCAGTCCCCGCCGCGGGCGGGCTGCCGGCTGTGCCCCGGCCCCCCCAGTCCCCGCCGCGGGCGGGCTGCCGGCTGTGCCCCGGCCCCCCCAGTCCCCGCCGCGAGTTGCAGCGGCAGGAGCTCACGACCCCCCCGGGGAGTCCTCAGCGACCCCCAGTTTGAGAAACCCTGGCCTATACACAAATGCAAGAAGCCTGGAAACAAGCAGGGAGAACTGGAAGTCCTGGCACAATCAAGGAATTATGATGTGACTGGAATAACAGAGACTTGGTGGGATAACTCACATGACTGGAGTACTGTCATAGATGGATATAAACTATTCAGGAAGGACAGGTAGGACAGAAAGAGTGGGAGAGTTGCACTGTACGTAAGAGAACAGTATGACTGCTCAGAGCTCCAGTATGAAATTGCAGAAAAACCTGAGAGTCTCTGGATTAAGTTTAGAAGTGTGAGCAGCAAGGGTGATGTGGTGGTGGGAGTCTACTATAGACCATCAGACCAGGGGGATGAAGTGGACGAGGCTGTCTGCTGGCAACTAACAGAAGTTACTAGATCCCAGGCCTTAGTTCTCTATGGGGACTTCAATCACCCTGATATCTGCTGGGAGAGCAATACAGCGGGGCACAGACAGTCCAAGAAGTTTTTGGAAAATGTAAGGGACAATTTCCTGGTGCAAGTGCTAGGGCAGGGTTTCTCAAACTGGGGGTTGCCGAGCGCTCCCCGGGGGGCCGGCGGCGGGGAGCCGGGGCGCAGCCCGGCCGCGGCGGGGACGGGGAGCCGGGGCGCAGCCCGGCCGCGGCGGGGACGGGGAGCCGGGGCGGGGTCAGCTTTTTTTGTTTGTTTTAAAAAAAAATTTAAAAAAAAATCGGCAGCTTTTCGGCGGAGGGTTCGTGCCCCCCCCCCCCCCACTGGAGCACAAAAAGGGGTCATGGTCTCAACAAGTTTGAGAACCACTGTGCTAGAGGAACCAACTAGGGGCAGAGCTCTTCTTGACCTGCTGCTCACAAACAGGGAAGAAATAGTAGGGGAAACAACAGTGGATGGGAACCTGGGAGGCAGTGACCATGAGATGGTCACGTTCAGGACCCTGACACAAGGAAGAATTAGAGCAGTAGAATAAAGACCCTGGACTTCAGAAAAGCAGACTCTGACTCCCTCAGGGAACTGATGGGCAAGGTCCCCTGGGAGAATAATCTGAGGGGAAAAGGAGTCCAGGAGAGCTGGCTGTATTTTAAAGAATCCTAATTGAGGTTGCAGGAACAAACCATCCTGATGTGTAGAAAGAACAGAATAGTAAATATACAGACTAGAGACCAAATGGCTAGGAAGCCCCATCTCAGATGTCATTTTTTTTAAATCTGAGATTCTTTGCTGCCCAGTGTTAGAGTCAAGGCCAACAGAAATCCTTTAGAGCAGTGTTTTTCAACCTGTGGTCAATAGACTACTGGGGATCCACAGATAATATCTAAGATTTCCAAAGGGGTCCAACATCTCCATTTTAAATCTTATGGGGGGCACAAACTAAAAAAGGTAGAAAACCACTGCTTTAGAACAGGAGACACAACCTTCCCCGAGGAGCCCTGCAACACTCACAGCAGATACAACGAGAACCAGCAGAAATATTGCTACACATGTATTGTGGCTTGTAGGACTTTGTAAGCACACTTCTTAACTCCAGCTAGAAGGCACTTAACACAAAAACATTACCACAACTACACATCACCCAGGAGTCACTGGCTATCAGGAAGGAAAATAGTCTTTCCATCTCTATGATGACCTGTACAGAACTGATCCAGGCGACAAGCATAAGCCCCCCCCCCCCTTCACTCTCTACCCTAGGGGGCTGGGTCAGATGAAGTATTTAAGCAGCAGCTGTTACCATGAGACCTAGAGGATAAATCTGTGCCCATCCCCCACTTCACTGCTCATTCACCTCCAGCCCAACAGAAACAAAGCCAGATTCTTTTCTTCTTTTGCTCTCCCTCCATTAGCCAACGGGTAGCTCAACACTCATCTCCTGGGAAAGTAACAAGCACACACCTTAACCAGCTTCCAGTTACAACACAAACTCCATGTAAATAATACAAGGGGTCCATCTACACTACAAACAAAAATGAGCCGGGGCCCAGTTACACCCTGGTTCCCTACTCACAGACAGAGTTAAAGTTGTGGGAAGGGAACTGGAATGCAGCTAACAGCAGCCTTTGATTCTTCTCTCTTTATTCAGGAGCTCCTCCTCCACACCACCAATCAGCTCTGCACCCTTTAAATGGCACAGACCCTTCCTGAAGATCCAATTCCTGGCCCTACTGTGCCACATGTGACTCTTCAAAATTACCAACACCAGCGTAAGTCATTTAGACAAAAAATACCACTCTCTATCCCCACCAAAAAAACAAAACAAAAAGCTAGTTTCACGGTTCCTTAATACTTCAGCAGGTTCTGACAACTGAGTGACTCCCAAGTTTAAAAAAAAAAGTGGCAAATCTCACAACAATCAAAGAAGAGAGCACTCAAAAGCTGTCAAATTTCCACTTTCTTTGGATTTTTATTGATCTCCATTCCTTAATAAAAATCAGCTTCATTTCTGACAAATACTTGGCTCTGAATGAAAGTGAAAGACCAGCTCAGTACAACATAGATGAAGATCAGAGATTCCATTAACAGCCTTCTCTCTCTATTACAGCTTTCAAACCACAAATCTTTTCCTGTCTCCTGTTGTGAAACACGGGGGAAAGGGGCCCAGAAGAGTGTCATAGGGAGAATAACAAATTACTAGGTAGGTACATGCTCAGGTGTCCAGTATTAACTTGCAACAAAACCAATTTCCCCTACTAACACATCTGAGAGTTCTAGAGCTTTGTTATTTAGCTAAGGAATCCATTACTTCAGACTTCCAGTGAATAAAGACACTAGTTTCCAGCCCAGATCAGCCTCTCTTTCTATTAACTGATATTCTTCAGTACATCAAAGGTAGGTAACCATAAACTCTGGGATGAGACCAGGGGCTCCCGTTAACCCTGTGTGGTGAACTCCAGCCCCCTCCAAGATTATGAGACAGTTTATGAGTGACCCCATCCACATAATAAGGGTGTAAGGCAGGGGTCTCAAACTCAAATGACCACAAGGGCCGCATGAGGACTAGTGCATTGGCCCGAGGGCCGCATCACTGACATGCTCCCCACTCGTGGCCCCTCCCTCCTGCAAACTGCTATGGTGTGGGGGGGCGGGGGAAGAGGGGCGCTAGGAAGCATGGCGGGCCACAGGGAAGGGCTTCGCGGGCCACATGTGGCCCCCGGGCCGCATGTTTGAGACCCCTGGTGTAAGGTATATCCCCCCACCAAACATCTCTCGGAGACCAAATGCAGCATAAACCTGGAGTTGAGTCAAATCCTGGTAACTAAATTCAAACCCTTCTCTTTTCTGCTAGAATTAAGACAACACATTTCTGCTTCATTTTTAAATATCATTTTAGTTCATTACTCTGTATGCCTCTTTGCCAAACCCTCATCATCTCACCAGTGCTTAATTAGTGCCAGGGTTGAGCCCTGCACCTCTAGGCTTGGCAGTTCATAGTCCTGGCACCTCTGGGCTTCCCATGACAATTTTGAATGTTAAAAACTGCTTGAACTCTTTCCTTACAAATTAAGCACTGCATCTGGCATCCAACTCCTTGTGCCATGCAAGTTCTTAAACATTCAATTCCAGAACAGGAAGTTTTCCTCCCATCTGCAATCCAGCGAAGAGTCATCCAGGAGCTAGGAGCACTCCCTTCAAACCCCCCCCCCCCCCCCATCGATCCCGGCATGCCTCGGGAGCCGGGGGAGATCCACGAGTGAACAGTACTTGGGTGTAGCATCGGGGGCAGCAGGTGAGGCATCCAAGTAAGATGGGCCGTGACCCGGCCGCGGCAGAACGTCGCCCCCGATCTCCCCAGGGCCAGGCATCCCAGCACCTCCCACGTCCAGGGCTCACAAGACCGGCGGGTGAGTCCTCGACGCGCATCAAGTGGGTCCTGCCGGGACATGCCGGGCAGGGATAGGACCCTGCGGGAACGGGGACCTCGGGCCTTACGCGCCACAGGCTGGGGCGGCGGACCCGGCGTCCACCTTCGCCCCTCCCACGCCAGGCAGGTCCGGCCGGTTCCCCTGGGGAGCCCTGGCACCGCTCCGCGCCCCGCGAGCCCCGCGAGGCAGGTGCCCGGGCCCGCCACAGCGCGCGCCAGCAGGTAACGAACCTTCGTCGCTCGGGCGCAGCGGCGTGTGTCGCGCGCTCCCCGGCCCGAAGGCTGCCGGCCGCCTAGGCACGACGCCGGGACCCCCGGGGGGTGGGACGCGGGCAGCAGCCAGGGCCCGGGCGCGCAGGGCGGAGACCCCTTGTCATGCCGGGCCCCGCGCACGCAGCCGCTCTTACCTGCCACTGAGGCGTGACGAACGGGCGCGCTCGGCCCAGCGCCCCCGAGCCGAACCGCTCCGCGGGCAGCGGATTGAAACCCCGCCCCCAGGAGCCTAGCGCCGCAGCCCACCCATTCTAGCCAATCACCGTACGAGCCCAACGTCGACCCCGCCCCTTCCTCTCAGACCCACCTGTGAGCGTCGCACTCGACCAGTAGCTCCTGGTCTCTCGGACAGACCACACCTCCTTCTAGCCTGGCCCCGCCCCCAGATTCCCACGTGGCTCTAGCGTTGAGTAACTCGTTCACGTCTTACACTTACAGAACAGAGACAGGTTCTGATTGGCTCCTGCGTCTCCAATGGGACGGATAGGGATGGGAGGAGTGTCGCCCCGGGGGAGGGTCGCAGAGAGCTTGGGCAGGAGACTACGTGAGGCAGAGGGATGGGGAGGGAGGAGGTCAAAAAATAGCAGCACAGCATCGTCACAGGGCAAACCCAGGGCAAACCAACCACCAGTCAATCCCACAGCCCCTCCCCCAATGCCCATTCCAACAATGTCTAGAGAAATCACCCAGAGAGCCACGATTCGGATTGGTAACCTCATGTAGTGGAAACACAGCTGCATCTTTAGCTGGACACAGAAACTTGAACATTAGATATCCCAATGCATTGTGATAATAATGCAAATATTTAGACCCATGTAAAAACAAAGTAAATTGCTGAAGCTTTCAATTAAAAAGAACCTTAGAGTCTAACCAGTTTATTTCAGCATAAGGTTGTGTGAGCTATAGCGGGCTATAGTTAGTCTCTAAAGTGCTACAAGTATTCCTCGTTTTCTTTAGAGATACAGACTAAGGCGGCTGCTACTCTTAAACCAATTAAAAAGAAGTAACTTTTCAGTTGACACCAACCCTGAGGAATTCCAGACCAACAGGAGATACTGTCAGAAAACTGACAGAGTCTTGTAGCATCTTATAGACTAACAGATCTTAGGGATCATGAGCTTTCGTGGGCTAAGACCCACTTCATCAGATGAATGTTTTGGAAATCTCCAGAGGCAGGTATAAATATGCAGGGAAGAAAGAAAGGTAAATTCAATCAGGGAGGGTGAGGCCCACTTGCAGCAGCTGATCTGGAGGTGTGAACACCCTAAGGAGAAACTGCTTTTGTAATTGGCAAGCCATTCACAGTCTATGTTAAGTCCAGACCTGATGGTGTCGAATTTGCAGATGAACTGGAGCTTAGCAGTTTCTCTTTGAAGTGAGGCCTTGATTGATTTTTTTTATTTTTTTTTATTATTATTTTTTTTCTGCAGGATGGCTGTCTTTAGGTCTGCTATTGTATGTCCAGGGATGTTGAAGTGTTCTCCTACAGGCTTTTGTATATTGCCATTCCTAATATCTGATTTGTGTGCATTTATCCTTTTTCACAGGGATTGTCCAGTTTGTCTGCTTTACATAGCAGAGGGGCATTGCTGGCACATGATGGCATCTATTATATTGGTAGATGTGCAGGTGAAGGAACCAGTGATGGTGTGGCTGATCTGGTTAGGTCCTGTGATGGTGTTGCTGGTGTAGATATGTGGAAAGAGTTGACATCGAGGTTTGTTGCATGAATTGGTTCCTGAGTTAGAGTTGCTATGGTGCAGTGTATGGTTGCTGGTGAGAATCTGCTTCAGGTTGGCAGGTTGTCTGTGGGCTAGGACTGGCCTGCCTCCCAAGGCCTGTGAAAGTGAGGGATCATTGTCCAGGATGGGTTGTAGATCACTGATGATGTGCTGGAGAGGTTTTAACTGAGGACTGTAGGTGATGGCCCGTGGTGTTCTGTTGGTTTCTTTCTTGGGTTTGTTTTGCAGCAGGAGGCTTCTGGGTACACGTCTGGCTCTGTTGATCTGTGCCCTTACTTCCTCATGTGGGTATTGCAGTTTTAAGAATGCTTGGTGAAGATCTTGTAGGTGTTGGTGTCTGTCTGAGGGGGTTGGAACAAATACGATTGTACCTCAGTGCTTGGTTGTAGACAATGGAGCGTGTAGTGTGTCTGTGATGAAAGTTGGAGGCATGAAGGTAGGCAAAGCGGTCGGTAGGTTTTCAGTATAGGGTGGTGTTAATGTGACTGTTATTTATTTGTACTGTGGTGTCCAGGAAATGGATCCCTTGTATAGACTGGTCCAGGCTGAGGTTGATGGTGGGGTGGAAGCCGTTGAAATCATGGTGGAATTCTTCCAGCGTTTCTTTCCCATAGAATCATAGAATATTAGGGTTGGAAGGGATCTCTGGAGGTCATCTAATTCTAGTCCAAACCCTTGCTTAAAGCAGGACCAATCCCCAACTAAATCATCCCAGCGAGGGCTTTATCAAGTCTGACCTTAAAAACCTCTAAGGAAGGTGATTCTACCACTTCCCTAGGCTACCCATTCCAATGCTTGACCACCCTCCTAGTGAAAAAGTTTTTCCTAATATCCAATCTAAACCTTCCCAACTGCAACTTGAGACCATTACTCCTTGTTCGGTCATCTGTTACCACTGAGAACAGTCTAGATCCATCCTCTTTAGAACACCCTTTCAGGTAGTTGAAAGCAGCTATTAAATCTCCCCTCAATCTTCTCTTCTGTAGACTAAACAATCCCAGTTCTCTCAGCCTCTCCTCATAAGTCATGCGCTCCAGCCCCCTAATCATTTTTGTTGCCCTTTTCTGAACTCTTTCCAATTTTTCCACATCCTTCTTGTAGTGTGGGCCCCAGAACTGGACACAGTACTGTTGCACAAATCTGTTCATTCCCTTGGAGGCCTTCTCCCAATCACCATCCAAGAACAGGCAGAGTCTCAAGGTATCCTGAACAAAAAGGTTTATTCGTGCACGAATAGGGGGTCAGAGGAATAAATCTCCAAAGCCTGACTGCCCATGAACACAGGGCAGGCAAAACATATATACAAGGTTCAATTCTCGTCAGAGCAGTAAACAACCAATACATTCAAAGAGTGTCACAGCTACACACAGCCAATAATCTGATGCCACATACATAGCTTGTATACAGATTTAAACAGCGTCATGGCCACCGGCCGTTGGCTCACAGCGCTTGCTGATACATGCATGGCTAACATTGTTACATAAACATGACATGAGCTGACAGGTCTACGTGCAGGCTCTGTCCTAGATTATGGCTGCATGCCCATCCAGCTGATTGACTCCATTTTAAAAATCAGACTCCATCTTAGATATACAGTTTTACAGCAGTTAACCAGAAGCAGACAACACATTCTACACAATAAGCAGTTAACATTTCAGAACACTACTATTTTTGCCACAGTACTCCAGATGAGGCCTCACCAATGTCGAATAGAGGGGAACAACCACATCCCTCTATCTTCTGGCAATGCCCCTACTTATACAGCCCAAAATGCCATTAGCCTTCTTGGCAACAAGGGCACACTGTTGACTCATGTCCAGCTTCTCATCCACTGTAAACCCTAGGTCCTTTTCTGCAGAACTGCTGCCTAATCACTCGGTCCCTAGTCTGTAGCAGTGCATGGGATTCTTCCATCCTAAGTGCAGGACTCTGCACTTCTCCTTGTTAAACCTCAGCAAATTTATTTTGGCCCAGTCCTCTAATTTGTCTAGGTCTCTCTCTGTATCCTATCCCTACCCTCCAGTGTATCTACCACTCCTCCCAGTTTAGTGTCATCTGCAAACTTGCTGAGGGTGCAGTCCACACCATCCTCTAGATCATTGATAAAGATATTGAATAAAACCGGCCCCAGGACTGACCCTTGGGGCACTCCGTTCGATACCGGCTGCTAACTAGACATGGAGCCATTGATCACTACCCGTTGAGCCTGACGATCCAGCCAGCTTTCTATCCACCTTATGGTCCATTCATCCAGCCCATACTTCTTTAACTTGCTGGCAAGAATACTGTGGGAGACTGTATCAAAAGCTTTGCTAAAGTCAAGGAACAACACATCCACTGCTTTCCCCTCATCCACAGAGCCAGTTATCTCATCGTAAAAGGCATTTACGTTAGTCAGGCATGATTTGCCTTTGGTGATTCCATGCTGACTGTTCCTGATCACTTTCCTCTCCTCTAAGTGCTTCAGGGTTGATTCCTTGAGGACCTGCTGCATGATTTTTCCAGGGACTGAGGTGAGGCTGACTGGCCTGTAGTTACCTGGATCCTCCTTCTTCCCTTTTTTAAAGATGGGCACTATATTAGCCCTTTTCCAGTCATCCGGGACCTCCCCTGATCGCCATGAGTTTTCAAAGATAATGGCCAATGGCTCTGCAATTTCATCAGCCAACTCCATTAGCACCCTTGGATGCATTAGATCCAGCCCCATGGACTTATAGAATCATAGACTCATAGAACTGGAAGGAACATCAAGAGGTCATCTAGTTCAGTCCCCTGCACTCAAGATAGGACTAAGTATTTTCTAGACTATCCCTGACAGGTATTTGTCCAACCTGCTTTTAAAAATCCCCAATGTTGAGGATCCTACAGCCTCCTTAGGTAATTGATTCCAGTGCTTAACCGCTCTGAAAGTTAGGAAGTTTTTCCTAATGTCCAACCTAAACCGCCCTTGCTGCAATTTAAGCCCATTGCTCCTTGTCCTATCCTCAGAGGTTAAGAAGCACAATTTTTCTCCCTCCTCCTTGTAACAACCTTTTATATATTCTGGTTTTGGTGACTTGTTACTGCTTAGTTCATCAATTTGTCCCAAAACCATTATTTACCTCTTTCCATGTTTCATAGTATCATGTCCCCTTTCAGTCTTCTCTTCTCCAGACTAATCAAACCCAAATTTTCCAATCTTTCCTCGTAGATCATGTTGTCTAGACCTTTAATCAGTCTTGTTGCTCTTCTCCGGACTTTCTCCAATATGTCCACATTTTTCCTGAAATGTGGTACCCAGAATTGGACAGAATACTCCAATGGAGGTCTAATCAGTGCAGAGTAGAATTACTTCTCGTGTCTTGCTTACAATACTCCTGCTAATACATCCCAGAATGTTGTTTGCTTTTTTTGCAACGGTGTTACTCTGTTGACTCATATTTAGCTTGTGATCCACTACGACCCCCAGATCCCTTTCTGCAATACTCCTTCCTAGGCAGTCATTTCCTATTTTGTATGTGTGCAACTGATTGTTCCTTCCTAAATTGAGTACTTTGCATTTGTCCTTATTGAATTTCATCCTATTTACTTCAGACCATTTCTCCAGTTTGTGCAGATCATTTTGAATTTTAATCCTATTCTCCAAAGCACTTGCAACCCCTCCCAGCTTGGTATCATCCGCAGACTTTATAAGTGTACTCTCTGTACCATTATCTAAATAATTAATGAAGATATTGAACAGAACCAGACTTAGAACCAATCCCTGCGGGACCCCACTTGTTATGCCCTTCCATGGACTTGTGCATGTACAACTTTTCTAACTAGTCCTTAACCTGTTCATTCACCACTGAGGGCTGTTCACCTCCTCCCCATACTGTGCTGCCTAGTGCAGCAGTCTGGGAGCTGACCTTGTCTGTGAAGACCAAGGCAAAAAAAGGATTGAGTACTTCATCTCTTTCCATATCATCTGTCACTCCATTCAGTAAGGGTCCCACACTTTCCCTGACCTTCTTTTTGCTAACATACCTGTAGAAACCTTTCTTGTTACCCTTGCTAGCTGCAACTCCAATTGTGCTTTGGCCTTCCTGATTACACCCTTGCATGCTCAAACAAATATTTTTATACTCCTCCCAAGTCATTTGTCCAAGTTTCAACTTTTTGTAAGCTTCCTTTTTGTGTTTATCTCATGGAAGATTTCTCTGTTAAGCCAAGCCGGTCGCCTGCCATATTTGCTATTCTTTCTGCACATCGGGAGGGTTTGTTCATGTGTGCTCAATATTGTTTCTTTCAAATACAGCCAGCTCTCCTGGACTCCTTTCTCTCTCATATTAGCCTGCCAGGGGATCCTGCCTATCATTCCATGAGGGAGTCAAACTCTACTTTTCTGAAGGCCAGGATCTGTATTCTTCTGCTCTCCTTTCTTCCTTTTGTCAGGATCCTGAACTCGACCATCTCATAGAACTGGTCCCAGTACAGACCCCTGGGGAACACCACTATTTACCTCTCTTCCTCCTGAAAACTGCTACCCTTTGTTTCCTCTCTTTTAACCAATCCATGAGAGGACCTTCCCTCTTATCCCATGACAGCTTATTTTGCTTAAGAGCCTTTGCGGAGAGACCTTGTCAAAGGCTTTCTGATCATCCATGTGCACCCTATCCACTGGCTTCCCCCTTGTCCACATGCTTGTTGATCCCTTAAAAAATTTCTAATAGATTCTTGAGGCATGATTTCCCTTTACAAAAACCATGCTGACTCTTCCCCAACAAACGATATTCATCTAAGTGTCGGACAGTTTTAGGGTGACCAGATGTCCCGATTTTATAGGGACAGTCCTGTTTTTTGGGTCTTTTTCTTATATAGGATCCTATTACCCACCATCCCCTGTCCTGATTTTTCACACTTGCTGTCTGGTCACCCTAGTTTTATTCTTAACTATAGCTCAACCAGTTTGCCTGGTACTGAAGTCAGGAGTAAATGACTGGCCTGTAATTGCAGAGGTCACCTCTGGAGCCCTTTTTTAAAATTGGCATCACTTAGCTTTCCTCCAGTCATTTGGTTCAGAAGCTGATTTAAATTATAGGTTACAAACTACAGTTAGTAGTCCTGCAGTTTCACATTTGAGTTCCTTCAGAACTCTTGAGTGAATACCATCTGGCTTTACTGACAAAGAGTCCCGTGGCACCTTAAAGACTAACTAAAGTTAGTTTTAGTTAGTCTTTCTTTAAGGTGCCACAGGACTCTTTGTCACTTCTGCAATTCCAGACTATCATGGTTCCCTCTCTGATTCTAGACATCTGGTTTTAGTGACTTATTACTGTTTACTTCATCAATTTGTTCCAAAACTTCCCTTAATTACACCTCAATCTGGGATAGTTCATCAGATTTGTCACCTAAAAAGAATGGCTCAGGTTTGAGAATCTCCCTTATATCCTCAGCTATGAAGATTGATGCAAAGAATTCATTTAGTTTCTCTACAATGGCCTTATTGTCCTTGAGTGCTCCTTTAATATCTCGATCATCCAGTGACTCCACTGGTTGTTTAGCTCACCTGCTTCTGCTGTACTTAAAAAAATTGCTACTACTTTTTGAGTCTTTAGCAACCTATACTTCACATTATTTTTTGGCCTTCCTAATTGTATTTTTACTTTTCGTTTGCCAGAGTTTATACTCCTTTCTATTTTCCTTCCTTCCTTCCTAGGATTTGACTTTTGAAAGGATGCCTTTTTGCCTCTCTGTTTCTTTTCCTTTGTTGTTTAGCTAGAATGGCACTTTTTTTGTTCTCTCACTATATTTTTAAATTTGGGGCATACAGCTGTACCATCCTGCCCTGGTCCAAACCCCAATTATTGTCCCCAAATCTGAAATAATTGTGGGTGAGGACAAAGTCACAAAGTTCAGCCACCGGCATTGGCATTATCGGGGATACTTTGTCCTCACTCACAACTATTTCAGATTTGGAGACAATTTATACCTTCAAGTCAACAGGACTGCTCTGGGTACCTGCATGGCCCCACAGTATGCCAACATTTTTATGGCTGATTTAGAACAACGCTTCTGTCCCCTAACAATCCTACTCTATTTGTGCTACACTGATGACACCTTAATTATCTGGACCCCTGGGAAGGTGGCCCTTGAGGAATTCCACCAGGATTTCAACTGTTTCCTCCCCACCATCAACATCAGCCTGGACCAGTCTACACGAGAGAGCCACTTCCTAGATACTACAGTACTAATAAGCAATGGTCATATAAACACCACCCTATAGCAAACACCTACTGACCACGATACTTACCTACATGCCTCCAGCTTTCATCCAGACCACATCACACTATCCATTGTCTACAGCCAAGTTCTAAGATACAACTGCATTTACTCCAATCCCTCAGACAGAGACAAAGTCCTACAGGACTCTATCAAGCATTCTTAAAACTATAATACCCACCTGGTCAAGTTAAGAAACAGAGATTGACAGAGCCAAAAGGGTACCCAGAAGTCACCTACTACAGGACAGGCCGAACAAAGAAAGTAACAAACCACCACTAGCCATCACCTACAGCCCCCAACTAAAACTTCTTCAGCACATCATCAAAGATCTACAAACTATCCTGAAGGATGATCTCTCTCACTCCCACAGACCTTGGGAGACAGACCAGTTCTCACTTACAGACAGCCCCCCAACCTGAAGCAAATACTCACGAGCAACTACACCCCACATAACAAAAACACTAACCGAGGAACCAAACCTGCAACAAACCCCAGTGCCAACTCTGTCCGCATATCTATTCAAGGGACACCATCATAGGACCTAACCACATTATCAGGGGGCTCATTCACCTGCACATCTACCAATGTGATATATGTCATCAGCAGTAACACGATTAGAATGAACTGTTAGGAAACTAAAGAAAGGCTGGACTGAATTCTGGTAAGATACAGAACTAGCCTTCTGCCCAGGATGCCCATCAACTTTCCTTCCTCTGATGCAGCTGAATGTCCGTCTCACCCTCCACTATGTTAGAGACATTGTTGCCCTTCTATAGGTTTGTGGGGCCTCTTGCACACATTTCTGACATTTCAGAGGACTATAGCTGTTAGAAGTCCTATTACTTGAAGTGTCACCAAATATCTATGCTCCTCCCTGTTCATTACTCTCCCTGTGCCTCCTCTCTCAACAGCCATAGGTCTGTGACGGGAAAAACAGTTTAGTACCTGCTACTTGAGTTAGCATCGGACAGTCCCTCAGTGCCCCCCCCCCCACCTTACAAAATATGAGTGTTAGGAGAGGAGAGCTGGTAACATTCTGTGGGTAAAGTTCCCTGGAGTTTTGTTAGTACTGAAGAGTCACTTATGCCCACATAGCCTGAGCCCAGCAAAGCCCTTCAAACAGGATTCACTACACTCTAGCTGCTCCTCTTCATCTGCCTTTCAACCCCACCCATACAGACATACATTTTACTTCTGCGGGCATTCTCACAGAAAATACTGCTCTGACTAGGACTGTGTCTGTTTTACAGGGGCCCTGTCACAAAGACATTTTCTCCAATCAGAGAGGCATTGTAACTAAACGCAAGTTACTTTCACCAAAATCCAAACTGGTAACTAGGAGACAGACCAAGAAACATTTTTCACTTTGCTCCAATCCATTCATGACTTTAAACACTAATCCCCTTTGTACCTCTCCTCTAGAGCCAGTCCAAACCTGCAGCCCCTTCAGTCTGGTACAGAGCTTCTGCAAGCTTCATTTAAAAAGTAGAGAAGAAAAACATGAAAGAGGATTGGAAAAGAGTAGCCTTTCTTCCTGTCCCAAGCTCAGTCTGGAGTGGAGAACTGTGTTTGTATGTTCTGTATCTTTGGAGCAGTATAGAGACAGGGCTTTCAGTAAGAGGGACTGCCTGTCTGTCACAGCCCAATGCATTCATCCACAAACACTGCTCTCCATTCAGAGGCTGCCAGGCCTGAGTGCAGACTGAACCAGAGAAACTGTGAGAGGCTGAGAAGGGAACTGAGGTGGGGGGGAGGGTGTGAAAGGAGACCGGGGGGAGGGAGGGCGCTAAGAATTGTAAACAGAACAGACACGAGAGGTTACTTTATAAGAAGAGAGGAGAAAACAGACAAGAAGTGAGAGAAGAGGAAGTGGGAGAAGAGACAAGGGAAAAGAGGGGGAAATCAGAGAGCTAAGAATACGCAAAGTAGAAGAGGGTTATACAGGCACAGGAGGTCTTATGTAGTTTTATCATAAGGACTGCATCTTGGTAAAGCAATGAGATAGATAGACACTTCCACTCCCCCATCCTCATTCACTGGCCCATTAGTGAGCACCCAACATCCTTGTGACTGCTACAGAAACTGGAAGAAATCATGTCAGGAAACTTTATTTTTAACTGACTTGAATTAGATACAGTTCGTCCTTGCAGGCCACAATGCTTACAGACACCAGCATTAAATATAAAACTCACTTCTTCATTCACTGGTTCCTCCATAAGTCACCAAGACCCCATATTCAAAAACCAGAGTCCCTGCAGAAGGGGAAGGAGAGCTTCTCATGTTACCCTTAATAATCTGGACAGCTCACATACCACTGTGCTGGCCATGGCATAAGAATACATAGATGGTTGAGAGGAAAAAACAAACAAAACCACACAACACTGACCTTTCATCCTTCATTTCATCCATCTACGTAGTGGTTCAGTTCTTCTCCCTTACCTGCCCTGCTGCCCAGCCCCCTGGTTCCTTTCTCCCTGTTCCCTTGCTCAAGCATCCCAGAGACCTGACTCCTTACTCCTCTGTGTATATTGACCAGCTGTTTGATTCTTCTACACGTGCAGTCTGGCTGTCTATCCCTCTGAACATATTGTCCAGACAGTTGGTTGCCTTCTCCACTGGACATTTCTCTCCCTCTAGTAACTCATGATAAAATATAGACTATAACCCTATCATGATGGCAGCTCCTGTCCTGCCAAAGAACTCATTCACCAACGGTGGCTCCCATTTCCCTTCACATAGCATGAGTCTCCAGTGAAGCCAAGTTTGTTAAGTCGTTCTTGTTTCCAGCTCTTTCTACAGGCATCCAAAGAGTTGGCCCAAAGAGCAGCCAATATCAAGTGATCTGCTAGCCCTCCAGTGACTAGCACTCTAGTGCAAAACCTTAACAGTATCTTCACCAATGTTAAGGCAGCTTAATTTACCAGATGTATGGAACATCTGAACATCACATGTACCCATCTGTTGAAACAAGAGAATCTGAGCCAACCATTGAAGTTTTGTGCCCAAGGGCAAGTTTGATGAAACAGAGGTATGTGTTGTTTTTTTGATACCTGTTGGAAGTGGAAGCAGAAGCCTTTATGGAGTGTGTTATTGACAAAGTTGTAGGCAATATGAAAGCCACGGGGAATACAAGAGACTTTTCCCTTAATTTATTTTCATGGTTTTCAGGTTTTGAGTTGATAGTCTGGCATCAGGAACACACCCAAACTGTAATGGAACGCTAAAACCGGATTGTAATGGTTAGCCACTAGGTGATGCCATGTGTAATATACCTTGCCTTAGCTGTAACAACCATCCCTGGCAGTACATAAAGTATCCCACAGAGAACATATCAGTAGTACCTTTCTCTATGATGAAAGCTGTGTATCCAGTCCATATCTGGTATAGTAGCCTGACCTGTTAGTAGCAGCCCTGCTACCTACTGTGTTCAAGGAGTACATGACATGGTGTCAGAAGTAAATGTATTTGGCACTGGTGTGACTGCTTCCGGAATACTGTGGTCAATTCTGTTGCCCACAATTCAAGAAAGGTGTTGATAAACTGGAGCAGTTTACATAAAAGAATGGCCATACTGGGTCGGAATGATCCATCTATTCCAGTATCCCGCTCTCTGACAGTGACCAGTGCCAGAAGATTCAGAGGGAACGAACAGAAGAGGGCAATTTTAAGTGATCCATAATCGTTGTCTAGTCCCAGATTCTGGAAGTTGGAAGTTTAGGGACACCCAGAGCATGGGGTTGCAGTGCTGACCCTCTTGGCTCATAGTCATTGATGGACCTAGCTACCATGAATGTGTCTAATTCATTTTTGAACCCACTTGTACTTTTGGCCTTCACACCATCCCATGGCAACAGGTTCCATAGATTCACTGTGCATTGTGTGAAGAAGTACTTCCTTTTGTTTGTTTTAAACCTGCTGCCTACTGATTTCATTGGGTGACCCCTGGTTCATGTGTTATTGGAAGGGATAATAACGTTTTCCTATTCAGTTTCTCAATACCATTCTTGATTTTTATAAATCTCTCTCATATCCCTCCTTAGTCATCACTTTTGTAAAATGACCAGTCTCAGTCTTTTTAATCTCTCCTAATATGGAAGCTGTTCCATCCCTGCTCATTACGGTTGTTGCCCTTCTCTGCATCTTTTCCAAGTCTAATGTATAGGTTTTTAGATGAGGTTATGAGAACTACACAATTCAAATTGTGGGCATACCATGGATTTATATAGTAGCAATATGATATTTTCTGTTTTATTATCTATCACTTTCCTAATGGTTCCTAACATTGTTAGCTTTTTTGACTGCTGCTGCACATTGAGTGGAGTGGATACTTTCAGAGAACTATCCATGAGGACTCCAAAATCTCTTGAGCAGTAATGGATTGTAGAGGGGTGGTATGGCCCCCTGCTGGCCGGGAGGGAGATAACCCCCGGCAGATGCCAGAGGGGGCAGAGCCAGGGCCTGTCAAGGTCAGGGCCCGGAAGTGCAAAAGCTCTGCCTCAGACTCAGAGCTCACTCAGACGGCAGACCCTGGAGAGACTAGACGTGCTGGGGTTGGCTCCAGCCAGGGAGCCGCCGAGCCAGCCGCTCGCCCGCTACCCGGCAGAACCGCTCGACCTGCCGCCTGCCTGCTACCCGGAGGAGCTGCCAAGCCAGCCGGTCGCCTGCTACCTGGAGGAGCCGCCGACAGAGCCTGCCTGCTACCCGGAGGAGGACTTGCCGGACCTGCCCCCTGACAGCGACCCCGAGGAACCTATGAACTTGGAACCCTCTGAGGACCCCGAGACGGCCCAGGTACCGTGGGAGGGGGAGTTAGGAAATAGCCCGGGGGAGGCCCCGAGCCGATGTCAGTGTGTTGTGGTCAGGATCCCCACTGACTGCAGCGAGCCTTGTCCGCTGCTAGGGCCCCGGGCTGGGGCGCAGTGGAAGTGGGTGGGCCTGCTCCCCCACTGCTCCCCCTATCGGTGGGTGGCAGTCTCCCCCTCGACAAGGCACCTGGCCTATAGACTCATAGTACTTGTTGTCGCCCGCCTTGCCTCAGGGCCTGGGTCACTGAACTACTGCTCAGCCCCTGCTTGAGGGCCTGAGCCCGGATTCGGACCTGCTGCGGCTCCTGCCTGGCATGAGGGCGGGAGCCAGGACCCTGCGGCCCAGCTAATTCCCTCTTTAGGGGCTGCACGGCAGCGTAGGGAGGGGTAGGATTCCCCGCCGGACTGGCGGAAGGGGCGGAGCCCCAGCTACCCCTCGCTTACATGGATAATTTAGATTTCACTATTTTGCACCTATTGTTGGGATTATTTTTTCCAATGTGCATTATTTTTCACTTTTGAACACCAAATTTAATCTGCCCTTTTGTCACCCACTCTTGTGAGATCCCATAACTCTTCTTAATCTGCTTCGGACTTGACTATCTTGAGTGAATTTGTATGATCTGAAAAATATTGCCTCCTCACTATTCACACCTTTTTCCAGATCATTTATGACAATGTTGACTAGTTCTGGTTCCCGTACAGACCTCTAGGAGACACCACTATTTACCTCTCTCCAATCTGAAAACTGACCATTTATTCCTACCCTTTCCCCCCAACCTTTTAACCAGTTACTGATCTAGGAGAGAAACTTTCCCTTGACTGCTTACTCTGCTGAAGAGCCTTTGGTGAGGGGACCTTGTCAAAGGCTTTCTGAAAGTCCAATACATTATATCAACTGGATCACCCTAGTCAAGATGCTTGTTGGTTCAGAGCAGATCCCAAAGAATTACTGAAGGATTAGAAAACATGCTTCCTACTGATAGACTCAAACAGCTCAGGATATTTAACTTAAAAAAGCAAAGGTTAAGGCGTGACCTGGCGACAGTCTATAACTACCTGTTTCAGGAACAAATATTTAATAATGGGCTCTTCAGTTGAGGAGATAAAGGTATAACATGATCCAATGGCTTGTAGTTGAAGCTAGACAAATTCAGCCTGGAAATAAAATTAAGAAATACATATATGGAGATATTCCTATCTCATAGAACTGGAAGGACCTCAAAAGGTCACTGAGTCCAGTCCCCTACCTACACTAGCAGGACCAAGTACTGCCCCCTGACAGATTCTCCCGCCAACCCTAAATGGCCCTCTCAAGAACTGAACTCATAACCCTGGGTTTAGCAGGCCAATGCTCAAACCACTGGGTTATCCCTCCCCCGATAACATAACGATGAGAGTAATTAACTATTGGAGCAATTTATCAAGGGTCATGGTGGATTCTCCACACAGACAAATTTAAAATCAAGATTGTATGTTTTTCTAAAAGATCTGCTCTAGGAATTATTTTGGTCTGTATTATACAGGAGGGCAGAACAGAATATCAAAATGGACCCTTCTGACCTTAAAATCTATTAATCTAACTGGTGCCAGAGGAGAACAGAAATAGAAGGAAAACATCAACACAGATTTCAAACAAAATGAAAGCAACAAAGGTTGTGGGCTTACATCCACATGCCACACTTTACTGTTCCAGAGAACTTCAGTTGTGACAGACCTTCAGATTACACAGGCTGAAGGCAGCATTTTGCAAGATTTCACATCGCCATTAAACTCCATAAGGAAACTGCTGGCATATGGGTGTCATCTTTAATTTATGACAATTCTTTGCCTTTACTGATAACAGTCATAAAGAAGACTTTCAAAGAGTCTGGCTATGTTTATGCCTCAGAAAAGTGTGGTTTATAAGAGGACATGTTTTCACCAGAGAATTCAAGAATGAGGGGAATATGTTGAATCTTTTATAAGAGTTTGGCATGTGAAAAAAAACTATGATTTTAGGATGGTAAAATATTAGAGCTAGATTGGTTATTGTGTGTATTGACAAAAGTGCCTCACAGCAGCTACAATTAAAAAAACAGACTTAACCCTACACACAGCTATCCACATAACAAAACAGACTGAGCTAATGAAACAGAAAAACAAAACAAAGTTCCATCCAGCCCAGTATCCTGTCTACTGACAGTGGCCAATGCCACGTGAGTGAACCTAACAGGTAATGATCAAGTGATCTCTCTCTCTCCTGCCATCCCTCACCTGCCTCTGACAAACAGAGGCTAGAGACACCAGTCCTTACCCATCCTGGATAATAGCCACATTCTTTTGCTTGTGTGAGGAAATCCCTTGGTTTTCCTGTGCAAAATTACAGCAAGATGGAGTTTGGGGTCACATGGGCTAGTCACATGTCCAGTCATGGTTGCCGACTCTGTGCATGCTCTGGGGCTGAAGCACCCACAGGGGGAAATGGGTGGGTGCACTGCACCCACCGGCAGCTCCCTGCCCCACCCCAGCTCTTCTCCGCTCTGCCTTCTACCCTGATCACGCCGCCAGGTCTTGCTTCTTCCCCCTCCCTCCCAGTGCTTGCTGCATGAATCAGCTGTTTGGCATGGCAAACCTAGGAGGGTATCACTCCACATCAGAGGATCTAGCTCTAATATTTTAATGTTTTACCATCCTAAAATCAGAGTTCCCCCCCCAAGGCATGCCAAACTCTTATAAAAGATTCAACATATTCCCCTCATTCTTGAATTCTCTGGTGAAAACATGACCGCTCATAAATCACACTTTTCTGAGGCATAAACAGGAGGGAGGAGAAGGGGAGCAATGGCGTGCTCAGGTGAGGAGGCAGAGCAGATATGAGCTGGGGTGGGAAGTGGTTCCTGTGTCTCCCCCGCCCCAGGCAGGGTTATTGCCTGCGGCATGCCAGGCTCCCCGCGCCTCCCGAGCTCACCTCCACTCTGCCTCCTCCCCTGAGAGCACTGGGAAGCAGGGAGGGGGAGAAACGTGGCACGCTCAGGGGAGGAGGCGGGGCTGGGGTGAGCCTGGGGCTTTGGGGAAGGGGTTGGAGTTGGGGCGGGGCTGAGGAAGGGGGACGTGAGCACCCACCAGTGCCGGGGGGAAATTGTCACCTATGTGTCCATGCATGACTCAGTTCTTTACAGACACCATTGCTTACATCCGGGGTTCTCAAAGTGGGGGGTTGAGGGTCACGGGCCACTTTTGTGGGGGTCACAAGCCCCTACAGCAGCAACTCCCTGCTGCGGGATCCCTGAGCCCCGGGCGGAGGCTGGAGCCCCGAGCGGAGGCTGGAGCCCCGAGCGCTGGGGAGTGTGGCTCGAGCTGCTCTCCCTGGGCTGCGGCTGGAGCCCCGCGCCCCGGCTGGAGCCCCGAGCCCAGCGGGGGCCGGGGCTCAGCCGGGAGCCCGCCCGCGGGAGAGACGGGGGTTGCGCCGCCCGCCCGCCCGCGGCAGGGACCTGGGGGCGGGGGTTGCGCCGCAGCCAGCCGCCAGACCGGAGGGGTCGCGGCGCACCTACGGCGCAGGAAAAGGGGTTGCAGTCTCAATAAGTTTGAGAACCACTGGCTTACATGTTAGTTTGAACGTTGCCAGGAAAGCTCAGATGTGGATTGGCGTCTCAAAGTTCATCTCAGGTGTTTTTTTGATTGAGCACTTACTGGGAATAGTCTTTTCTCAAGAAGCTGACTAAGTGCTTCACTGAAGCTACTTAGAATCAAAACACATTGAGATACAAGTGCATAGCCAATATTCATAACTTCAACAAAAATGATAAACACATATAGATAGCATAATTATAACCAACAAATCATAATCTCTTTTATGACGGACCGCTCTCTCACCCCTCTCAGTAACAGGCAGGAAAACCCTTCTTTGCTCCAAACAGTGCTCTTTAATTCACAGTGCAAGACCCCACCACCAATATATACAGCTTTGTACAGTCTCTCAGCATACAGCTCTTGATAGCTCAGCTCTACAGCTTACAGCTTTACAGACTCTATATAGTCCAGCTCTTAACATGCAACTCTAAACAGTTCTAAACATACAGCTCTGACTAGCTCCAAACCACCACCACCCTGGGCTTCCTTCCTGGGAGCCTTTTATCCCCCAGAGGAGGTTGCCAGGTACAACCCATACAATTGATTGCCCTGCAAGCCAGGTGGCTGATTAGGCTTTCTGCACCGGGGTTTGCAGAGGGCTTTTCTCCCTCTTAAAGGGGCGGCAGGCTGGGTCAAGCCCACCCTGCCACACTTTCTAGACACCTCCAACAACAACCTTTGTGCAATATTTGCTGCAAATATATAACAATGGTTGCACCAATGATCGATGCAGTTACAGGTTACGTCAGTAACATTACGCCTCCCTTTACTTATTCCCCCACATGACTGCACTAATGAAGGAAGAGGAAGCGAGTTTACCCTTTCAGAAATTTATCCCTTAAAATTATGAGGCATGATGATACCATGTGATAGTCATAAGAAATATATTGTTGGTGAACATCTGGAAAGCGCTGAGCACAAAAGTAAATCAAAACAACAGAATTATAGTAGCCTATCAGGTTTATCAAGAAATAATTGTACAATGAACATTGAAATCCCTGTGCTACAGCTAATCGATGGCAGGAACTCAGACTACATAGCTTTGCACACTGCAAAGTTGTGAAATAATTAACTATGCAGTGCCCATGTAAACAGATATCCAGAACAAGAGTGTGGGGAATTAAAAATCACAAAAGGTACAGTTATGAGTCAGTAACTGTAGAGCACCCTTGCACTGGGGGCTGAATGAGACATCGCTTTGGTATGACACAGGATACAAAGTAGGTATTAAGTTTCAAAATGACTACAAAATATCAGATTCGAAGAAGTTATGAACAAGCCACCATCCCTTCTTCTCTGTCTTGAGGCATAGTATTAGTTCAGGGAGATCGCGCCTGTTCCTGAAGTAAACAGTGGGCTTCTTTCTGCATCATAATTCAAATTCACAGCATTTTTTCTTTACAGTACAATGAGATAATCAAATTCTCGTTGCCTTTCGCATTCAAGTAGTCCCATTGAAGTCAGTGGGAATGCTTACATATTGTGAGCAGAATCTCAAAAAAATACAAAACCATCCAGAATGGTAGTCTTAATCAATAAATTATGTATCAGATTGAGTTTAGGAAATGTATATATAGATTTCACTTTGCATAATTACTAGTGTACTATATTGCCCTCATGTGGGGAGGAAAATTGTGAGGTATTCCCTTTATAGTACATTTATAATTAATAAGTGTATAAATGCCATCATGAAAGAATTAATAAAGTCACTAGCCTGCAAACTTATTTTTATCATGATGCCTATGGAACACTGCCAGCTGATAATAGCTAGGCAAGGAATGAACTGCAACGCCTACTACTGATCTCCTTATTTAGCTCCAAACTTCTATCTACAGCTAGTCTACATAAAAACGTTTCCTTCACTGTCACCTCATTCCCCCTTATTTGTTTCACCCACCTGTTGCCGTTTGTGTTAAAGCTGTAAACAGGTTGGAACAGGAATTGTCTTATTGTAAACTTGATCAGTGCATAACTGAATTGGTACCTTACCTAGCTGGTGGGGCTTAGGAATTACTTCAAACACAAGAATAGTGGTAAATCAAACAGAGATGAATTGCATGTAAAAAATAGGGGCTATAAGTCCTAATGGAAATAGTTATTCTAACACTTACCTTACAAGTGATCCACAAAGAGGTAAACATAAGTAATTCATAAAGAAGGAAAGCTATAGATCACTGTAGTTAACCTTTTATTATTACAGGTCACCTTGCCAATTGTGCAATATTGTACTTTCAAGAAATAATCCTTTCCTGACCTGATGATCAGGTTATGGCATGACACACGAGACTCAGTTACTCCCATCTAGGCATGTATTACTACAAATGTTATCATAATATAATATAACTTGGTTATAACCTAAAGTTATACCAACATAAGCAATCTGATTTTCAGAGGTACTGGTCACCTGCAACACAGCCTCTTAGAAATTGAGCCCATTTATTTAAGGCTATGTCTACATAATAGAGCCTATGCTAGCATAGCTCTGCCCTCCAAGCCTCCTGGTGAAGACACAGCATATGTTGGGAGAAAAAAGGGAGCTCTGCTGCTGTAGGAACACTACCTTTCCCCAAACATTGTTAGCTATACTGACAGATGCACCTTTCTGTCAGCATAGCTGAGTCTAAACTGTGGGTTTTGTTTGCATAATGATTAGGGTTGGAAAGCGATTAAAAAAATTATTTGCAATTAACAATTAAAAATAATAGAATTCCATATATTTAAATATTTTTGGATGTTTTCTACATTTTCAAATATATTGTTTTCAGTTGCAACACAGACTACAGTGCTCACTTTGTTTATTTTTGATTACAAGTATTTTTACTGTAAAAAAAAAACAAGAGTATTTTTCAATTCACCCAATACAAGTACTACAGGACAATCTCTATCATTAAAGTTGAACTTACAAATATAGAATTATGTACAAAAAGACCTGCATTCAAAAATAAAACAATGTAAAATTTTAGAGCTTGGAAGTCCATGTAGTCCTACTTCAACCAATTGCTCAGACAAACACGTGTGGTTAAGATTTGCAGGAGATAATGTTGCCCACTTCTTGTTTACAACGTCACCTGTGCAAGTGGCAGCAGATGAGAGATTCTGGACAAGTGGGGAATGTCTAGTGGATACATTAGGGAATGGTCATCTTTAATGTCTTCTATAGTGTTGGGTAAGGACATATTAATTACTAGCATAAGTGCCCGGCGCTGCTCGGGTCAGTCGGAGGTGGGGAGGGGACAGACAGCTGACACCCCCTGACCAACCCCAACACCCCTTACCCACCCCGACACCTTTCCACCCCCCCAGACCAAACCCGATACCCCCCGGCTCACTTACCCCCCCCAACCAAACCCAACACCCCTGCCTCACCCCCCGACCGAACCCGACACCCCCACCTCACTTACCGTCCCACCAAACCCAACTCGGATCCGTCGCAGGCGGGGAGGGGGCCCAGAGCCGAGGGATTCCGGGGACCTTCGCAGGTGGGGGGGAGGGCAGAGAACTGAGGGATTTCCGGGGTTCCGTTGGAGGAGGGAGGGGCAGTGAGCTGAGCGAGTGCGGTGTCTGTTGGAGGGGGTATTATGACGTCACCACCACCTAACTGCCCAGCCGATGTGATTGGCCCTTAAAGACTTTCACCCCTGGGGGGCGTCAGAGGTGAGATTCGAAAATATTTCGACCCTTATGACCATCTAGACCCCAAGACCCCTAACTGTACCAAATTTCAAGTGCCTAGCTCAAACGGTGCAGGAGGAGTTCGCGGTCATACATACATACATACACCACTTGACTTTTATATAGATAGATAGATAGATATTAACTTATACAAAAGTTTGCGGTGTAGCAAATACCAGTGAAAACAGGGAAATAATCTAAAGGGACCCAGAGAGAACAGAAATAGGGGAAGGTAATAAAATGAGAAAAATGTAAACTAATACATCTTGCAAAAAGTAACCAAACAAAAACTAGCTGGGCAGGAGAAACTTAGAATATAGGAAGGTTGAAAGAGACAGCAAATTAAACAGGAGTTTGTCATTTTGTGATGCATACACAAAATCATCACAACATGGAGCACAGCAGACATCGTCTCTCTCTTCTGCAGAGCTGTGGTCAGTATTCTGTCTAGAATACTCTTTTCAGTTCTGGTCATGCCAATATTTTAAAAAAGAGAGAGAGAGAGAGAGAGAAACCAGAAAGTGTTCAGAGAAGAGCAACTATTGGGAGGAAAGAAAAAAGGTGGTAACTGGCTAGAGAGTTAGTTAATAGGCATAAATGGACTATATCTAAGGACAAAAGCTAGGCTCTGACAACACAAAAAATGCTTTGCAATTATAGCTATATACTGGCACAGCCCGCAATGTAGTCATCACTTTTGCCAAGAGATTGTTTTTGCTCAACATAGTAACACCACCTTCCTGACCGACATTAGTTATGCCAAGCATAGGCGCTGACTTTTATTTTCCCCGGGGGGTGCCCCTCTCTCACTCTGCCTCTTATCACCCCCTTCCCCCAGCTCCATGCTCTCCCCTGAAGCCCTATGCCAGCTGCTGAACAGCTGTGACTGGGGGGTGATGACCACTCCCCACTATTTTTTTTCCATGGGTGCTTGAGCGCTGGGGCATCCAGAGTTGATACCTATGCCTGATTCTCTCATTTGTAGCAGTGTAACTCAGGAGCAACCCCAATTAAATCAGTGGATTACACGGATATAAAATTAATGAACCACAGGTGGTTCATCGGATTGGGAAGCAGCCTGAGTGGTACTGAGCTTCATCAGCAGATATAAACCCAATTTGACAAACCAGAGAAGGCACATCAGATTGGCAGAGCTAGCAAGAATCTGAAACACACTTTTTGAATTGAAGAGGGTACTAAGACTGGGTGAGTTTAGCCAGCATAGCTGTACTGGCAAAGACACTGTGTAAATGAGACCGGCATTAACCATGTTTTTGGGCAGTTAATTGTCCTTGGGCTGGTCCCCTCTACAGGGGGTGGGGGGACTTCAGCTACGTGAATCACGTAGCTGAAGTTTGCGTATCTGCAGCCGACTTACCGCTCGTCCCCACGGCGGCAGCGGTCGGCGGCGCGCTCCCCCCGTCGACTCCAGCTTGCACCTCCCGGCAAGCTGGAGTTCCGGAGTCGACGGGGGTGCCGCGAGCAATCGATTTCTCACGTCTTCACCAGACACGAGAAATTGATCGCCAGAAGATCGAACACTACCCGCCAATCCAGCGGGTAGTGAAGACATACCCCTTGTTTCTTGAGGAAGAGGTGTTAGTGAGAAGGCATGACTGAAGGGCACCTGTGGGAGGGAGGGGGAACAATTTGCCACTTTAGCTACCAGCTCTGCCCTGCTCCTGGCCCCACCAAGCCCCCTGGAGGACTGAAAGGGCAATGGGAAGAAAGGAAGATGGTACGGTAACTGATGGGCTCTGAGGAGCACACCTACCAGTTGGAGGCAGCAGAATGAATAGCAGGGAGCCCAGACTTTGTATCCACTTCAGGGAGCTAGTGCAAAGGAAGGCTTTCTGCACAGTCCTCTGCAGTACAGGAGTACCTCAGTGGGGTGTGCTCAGATGAATTAGGATGCTTCAAAGAGATGAATAGTCTCATACAATAGCTCTGGTGTGAAATGACCCATTCATCTCAATGGGAGGTCCCCTCTACCTTGGTTTCAGTTGTGGAATACCATTGTTCAAGGTAATCTCACTACCCCTGTCAGTTTGAGAAGAACTGGAATATTCAAATCATTTTATTTGGGGGAGGCGGGGAGACACTGTCCGAGGAATGTCTGAACCAAATTATTCTAAACTTGCACCATTGCCCTTGTTGTGGCATACCAATATCCTAGAGCTAATCGCATTATGCATAACTAAAGTATTGAAGCATAAACTTTCCGTTATTCCAGACTAACACGGCTACCTCTCTGATTCTTCTCATTATGCATGTGGATTATAGAGTACTTTGAAAATTAAAAGATGCTCATAATGCAGGGGGGAGGACATATACTGGGAACCTCTTGATCAACTGACCTAAATTTGCACTATAAATTCCACCCCGGTCCCCGAATAGCTTTTAAATTATTGCTTCCCCCAAAGGGAAGTCAGTGGTGGAAATTAGCCACAATTGATCCTGAGAGAGTAATATCAGGATCAGAGCCATAGTTTGATCCCCAAGTATGTATAAAAAAAAAGTTTTAAGAAGTGTAAAATTTGGATAGCACATGATTATTTTAGTAAGACTGTATCTCACTTAAATGACCTCAAAAATCTTGAGTACTACACCAACACTATGGCTATTTTCAGGACAAGATTTATTTGAGGCCTCTTTCACCTAATCAGCTCTCTTACCCTAATGCTTGTGTGCTGCTAGCACTCTGTTCTACATGTACTTGCAATGGTGGAAAGGGATAATTTTTCACACATAGATTCAGTCTTTTAGCCCCACAAAGTCAGCAGTTACTCCGATTTTGGGGAATTAGGAATGCAAAGGATAATTTAATCTTTAAATAAGACGAAGAACACTTGTGGCACCTTAGAGACTAACCAGTTTATTTCAACATAAGCTTTTGTGGGCTATAGCCTACTTCATCGGATGCATAGAATGGAACAGAAGTAAGATGTATTTATATACACAGAAAAAAAAAAGTTGTACATTACCATACCAATTCTAAGGGGCTGTTTAATTTGGATGGGCCATTATTAGGAGGAATAAAACTTTTGTGGTGGATTTGTCTCACAGGTGATAAGAATCTTTGTAGGGAACTTAACAGGGAAATGCATTCAATTAGTGTAATGAGAAAGCCACTCATAGTGCCTGTTTAGCCCTTGGTTGATAGTGTCCGATTTGCAAATTAATTCCAGTTCCTCAGCTTCTCGTTGGAGTCTCTGTTTTGAAAGTTTTTCGGTTTTAAAATAGACACCTTCAAGTCTTTAATAGAATGGCCAGGGAGGTTGAAGTGTTCTCCTACTGGTTTTTGAATGTTATAATTCCTGATGTCAGATTTGTGTCCATTTATTCTTTTGCGTAGAGACTGTCCAGTTTGGCCAATGTACATAGCAGAGGGGCATTGCTGGCACATGATGGCATACATCACATTGGTAGATGTGCAGGTGAATCAGCCTCTGATGGTGTAGCTGATGTGATTAGGTCCTATGATGGTGTCAGTTGAATGGATATGTGGACAGAGTTGGTATCGGGCTTTGTTACAAGGATAGGTGCCTGGGTTAGTGTTTTTGTTGTGTGGTTGCTGTTGAGTATTTGTTTCAGGTTGGGGGGGGGGCTGTCTGTAAGCAAGGACTGTCTCCCAAGATCTGTGAGAGCGAGAGATCATTTTTCAGGATAGGTTGTAGGTCTTGGATGATGTGTTGAAGAGGTTTAAGGTGGGGGCTGAAGGTGCTGGCTAGCGGTGTTCTGTTTTTTTCTTTGTTGAGCCTATCCTGTAGGCTTCCGAGTACTCTTCTGGCTTTGTTAATCTGTTTTTTTCACTTCCCCAGGTGTGTAATGTGTAGTTTTAAGAATGTTTGGTAGAGATCTTGTAGGTGTTTGTCTCTGTCTGAAGGATTGGAGCAAAAGTGGTTGTATCTTAGAGCTTGGCTGTAAAAAATGGATCAAGTAGACGGAACTCGCCCCTGCCCTGCAGCGCAAGGACACGAGATTGAGAGCTGCCCTGCCGGGGGAGAAGCGGGTGGCTATTGCAATCTGGAAGCTGGCAACCCGACAGCTACTGATTGGTGGCTAACCAGTTTGGTGTGGGAAGGTTGACCGTTGGAGTCATGTTGATGCAAGTTTGCAGGGCCATTAAGTGCATCCTGCTCCGAAGAACTGTGACTCCTGGTAACATGCATGACACCGTGGCTGGCTTTGAGCAAATGGATTTCCCTAACTGGGGAGGGGCGAGAGATGGGACCCCATATACCTATTCTGGCACCCGAGCACTTAGCAGTAGAATAAGTTAACCGAAAGGGGTCCTTCTCCATGGTTCTCCAGGTGCCTGTGGATCACCGGGGCCTTTTTATTGACATTAATGCAGGCTGGTCAGGAAAGGTGCATGACGCAGGCATCTTCCGCAACACCAGTCTGTTCAAGAAGCTGCAAGCTGGGACTTTTTTTTCCAGACTAAAGGATCACCGTAGAGGAAGTCGAAATGCCCTTTGTGATGCTTGGCGACCCCACTTACCCTTTAATGCCCTAGCTAATGAAACCCTACACAGGGAGCCTGGACAGCAGCCAGGAAAGGTTCAACTACAGGTTCTATTCCGGTGCCAAATGACTGTGGAGTGTGCTTTTGGATGTTTGAAAGCACGTTGATGCTGTCTTTATGGGAAGCTAGTCTTAGGTGAGGGAAGTATCTCTGTGGTTATTTCCGCATACTGTACCCAACATAATATTTGTGAAGGGAAGGGCAAAAGCTTCACTCAGGCATGGGCCTTGGAGGTTCAACACCTGGAGGCCGCATATGCACAGCCAGAGAGCAGGGCTCTCAGAGGGGCCCAGCGTGAAGCTGCAAAGATCAGGGATGCCTTGAGGGAGTATTTTGAGGCTGAAAGCCAGTTCTAATGTTTCTTGCTGTGCATGGCCATTAAGTGCAGTGAGAGTGCTCATTGCTTTCATAGGCAAACACATATACTTTTGTTTAGGTACTAATACTCTATGTACTCAAATAAAATTATTAAAAAGACAAGTCACTTATTGAACAGCGACTACATTTGCTAAAAAAAAAAAAAAGTTTATGCAGAATGTATAGGGGAAGGGGATGGGGGAGGTGGAATGCGGGTCACTCACGGAGTCGAGAACGTCCAGTTCTCATACTCTGCAATCCTCTCTGGATTGCTGTGCCCTCTGAACTGCACTTCCAGATGGCAATAAGGGATGATGACAGGGGTCGAGTGTGTTAAAGAAAGTTAGCTCGTGTGACTCCATTTTGAGGTTCCTGTTGGCCCTTATCTAAAAGGCCAGCACAGCACATAACAAAGGCAGGGGAAGTTTTAACACTGTTTGAACCCAGATGAGCTCATAACACTGGCATTAACACATGAGCACGAGCATAATACTCACAAGGGATAGGCTAGAGATAAGAAAGATGCCCCTCCATAGGCTGTAAGTCCCGATACACGCGGTGTGCACGCACTGCTAAGAAGTATATAATCCATGCTTTGTTTGTATTGAGTGTCCTTCCTGGCCACAGGGAGTACCACACAGCTGTGTAATAAACTGGGTTTCTCTGCATTATTTCGGATTGATTCCTGTGCCTCAACCTAGACTCGAACTCTGCGTGACTACGGGGTGTAATTCGTAACAGTTTTCGAGCTGCGTGGCCTATAGGTGTAATTTGCAGCAGTTTTCGAGCTGTACGTGACCCAAAGGTGTAATTCATAGCGGTTCTCTTGAACCGTGTATGTGACCTGTAGGTGTAATTCGTAACAGCCCTTGGGCTGTGCGTGACTTGTGAGTGTAATTCGCAACAAGTGCAGTGGATAAGGGTCTTGGTTTTTGTGGTTGGGCGGTGAAGACATGGGTGCTGAAGGCAGCTGTGGGCGGTAATACCCTGGACATTGGGGATACTGGGTTAGAGGGAACATGGGGTCAGAAGGGGAAGGGTTTGGGGGTAACTGATTCAGGGGGCGGCGATCACGGTACCGCTCCTCCTGCATGTCGATGATCCCCTGCATAGTGTCCACTTGTTACTCCGTTATTGTAATCAGTCTTTCTGTGGTTTCCCGCTGGTAAGTTGTGTTCTCTTGGCGGAACTTCCTGTCACTCTCCCTCCACTTCTGTGCACTGACTGCTGCATCACTTGATTTAGCAAATCTTCTTTGCTTTTACGAGGCCTCTTCCTCAGTCTGTCAGCCGCTGATAAGAGTGATGGTGGAGAACTCAAGGTTGAACCTATACAGGCAAAATGCAACATTTAAGAGAGGCAGCATTGTACACACCAGACAGGACAATGATTCCCCTGCACTGAAGGAGGGCAATTCCTGTCCAAATAAAGCCACAATTTGCCTGCCCCAACAAGAGCGCACATAACCCATGGGAGCCCCTGTAATGGTGAGTAATCACAGGGTCCAGGGAGATGGATTGTTTCCTTGCCATACTGTCCTATGGGTTTCCGTGCCTTGGGGGGAGCACAGTGCTGTGGGGGGCACCTACACCGAACACTGTCCCCACATTCTCACAGGAGTTCGTCCTGGAAGATATCTCACTGCTGTGGGTGACCGGGGAAGAAAGGGAGGGTCTTCTACTACAATACAGCTTCTGCCCAGGCCCACAGGCAGCTTGCCTATGTGCAGGAATGGTCCCCCCGCCCCTTTCGGCACAGTGGCGGGGTCTGGTGAGCCTGACTGGGACAGGAACCACGCTGGCTCTCCCAAGAAACCTGTGTAGGTGTATTGCTCACGTTCTGGCTGAGACCTTTGAAGAGATCACCAATGCCGATTACTGCGATATGCTAGCCAACATCAATGCACTATTCTACATCTAGGCATGCATACATCCCTTACCATCCTTGCCCAAAGAGTGCAACCACAAATTGCCTTCCCGAGACAACATTAGCTTACCAGTGCCATCCTCTGCTGCTCGGCCCTCCACAACCACCGGACGCCGTGGCTGACTGCCCTCCTCCGGGCTCGAGAAAAGCCCCTGGCTGCATGCCTCCAGGGTTTCTGAGGAGTTCTCCGCACCCTCGGTCGCACTCTCCTCCTCCTCCCCCCTTGCAGTGGTAGGCTTGGAAGTGTCCATGGGGGTTGTTGGAATTGATGTACGATCCTCTGAAGTATCGAGTCCAGCTCCTTGTAAAATTGCAAGTTGGGGGGGGCTGCTCCAGAGTGGCTGTTTGCCTCACAGGGCTTTGTTGAACCTCATCAAATTTATTTTGGCCCAATCCTCTAATTTGCCTAGGTCCCTCTGTATCCAACACTACCCCCCAGTTTATCTACTACTCCTCCCAGTTTAGTGTCATCTTCAAAGTTGCTGAGGGTGCAGTCCACACCATCCTCCAGATCATTGATAAAGATATTGAACAAAACCGTCCCCAGGACTGATCCTTGGGGCACTCTGCTTGATACCGGCTGCCAACTACACATGGAGCCATTGATCACTACCCGTTGAGCCCGATGATCCAGCCAGCTTTCTATCCACCTTATGGTCAATTCATCCAGCCCATACTTCTTTAACTTGCTGGCAAGAATACTGTGGGAGACTGTATCAAAAGCTCTGCTAAAGTCAAGGAATAACACATCCACTGCTTTCCCCTCATCCACAGTTATCTCATCACAGAATACCAAGAGATACCAAGAGAAGCATTAGTCTGTTTCCATAGCTGTATCGGGACTAGGGGGTTTACCAGCATGGCAATGTTACCAAGAGTGTGGTTTTTTTCATATCCCTGACAGACAAAGCAATGCCAGCAAAACTTTATAGTGTAGACCTGTCCTAGGCAGCCAGTGATGGATAAGGGCTGCAGGGAAAGCATGGGATAGACTTGAATCAGCAAAAGGGGGTCCAACAGTCATGTGCTAATCATCTCAATCACATTTGTATATCTGTACTCATCCTCTCATCATCTGGTTATCTGTCATCTATTTAGGCTGTAAACTTTTTGGGACTGGGAACAGTGTATAATCAGACATCTAAAGCAGCAAGCATGCTTTTGAGACACTATATAAATAATTAGCCATAGAAGTGAGTCAATAAGTTACCAAAAGTATTTTAATTGCACCCTCAAGCTGTACACACCTTGAATGGATAATCACAGGATCATATTGCTGTAACCTTCATCCTTCCTTGGACATACCATCCCTATTGTCTGTCACTTCTACTCAATGTACTACAGTTAAAATTTAGATAAAATCTTCCTGGGAGACATTTTTATTTATTTGGTAAATTGCCCAGCAGAGTTTTGGGTCTGGACAAATTGAAAAATCAGTAAGATAAGTAATACTCTTGAATGGGGGAGAATTATATACAGAAAACAAAGGGTATAAACACAAATAATGAAAAGTTTTTAAAAAAATAATCTGAACATGAGGAACAATCTCTCAGAGTAAGGTCTGCAGGATTGCAGAACAAACTAGAAAAGACAATGGCAGAAGAATGTACCAAAATGAAGATGTGGAACTCCCATTGCTTGAGACATTTAAACTCGGCTGTACAAAGCACTAGAGAGAGAAAAAAATACTGCAAAACGTAAGCCTGCCCAGGGGGGAAAGGACTAAATGTTCAAATGTGTTTTCCATTTCTATGAATTATGGAGAAAGCAAGACTAGAAACAGTTAATACAGATTTTTAACTAGCACTAACTCCCAGTGTTTAGAGTGAAAATGTAATTTTATTCACCTAGAAAATTATGTCTCTCTCCATTGGAGACTAATTTCCTTTCAGTAAGAGGTATAGCACAGGAAGAGTAACAGCAAACACAGTGCAGGTCAGTGCAGTGCTGAAGACTGAACTTCTTTTGATTTGTGTTTCCAGTCTCCGCTCTGCATCACACAATTCTAGAATCACGTCCTGCATGGCTAAGGCCTGACCCTTTACCTCAGCTGAAGAGCCAAGCACCACTCTTTCCACAGGTCTAGAATGAACTGCATGTTTAACATTTTGTACCTCTGCAGTCATTTGTCCTAAACTTTCTTCCAGGGTGCTAAGTTGCTGTTGTAAACTCCCCATGCAGGAACTGACTTGTTTAGAGTAGTTTAAATTTTCTTTTAAAGAAACCAAAAGAGGGTCCGTTTTTAATGATGCGCTCGTGCCCTCTTTAGCTAAGGAAACACCCTCTTTCATTTTCTGTGATGTCCCAGTTTCCAACATGTTCCTCAGTGTCACAATGAGGTCACTGAGATCCTTCTGTTGTATGTAGTGGCTTGACGCCTGTTCTTTGATGGCCTCCTGTAAACTTATTGGTCCCTTCTGTGCTTCAAGAACTAAGGCTTTTAATTCTTGCAGCCTTACTCGGTTGATATAGGTGGAACCAAGGACACCGATAATAGCTCCCAGTACAGAACCAATAATGGACCAGTTCTTTGTTTTTTCTGCTCTTGTTCTCTCCTTTTCATGACTTTCCCTCACAGCTGCAGAGAAGAGAGAGAATTTTTCCCGCTCAGATTCCTCTGCACTTAAATAGGCAGTTCGATACCTCTTCTCTTCCTGCAAAAAACACAACATATTGAAGAAGATGTGATATGTAATTATAAAATCACACTGAAGCCTACATTTATAAATTAAATACTTGGTTTGGTGTGTATATGTGTGTATATATATATATATATATATATACACACACACACACCCCTTTTCCTCTATGCACAGAACTATAATGGAATGTAATATACCTCAGCTGTATCCCGGAATCATTTCTATCTCAGAAATGTCTTTTTTTAGTGTCAGATTTTCTTAGTAAAATCTAGTTATAACAATCTGAGATAAAATTTCCAGTGAAAATTAAAGACTAAAAATGATGATCAAGAATTACACTTTAAACTTTGCTGTGCAGAGATTTGTCACATATAGATAGGTCTGTCATTGGTATCCTCCTCTTCTCCCGTTACAAACTATCTGTGGATCATCCTATGTGCTCCCATTGTTTTAAATTAACATCTTTACACCAATGACTCGCAAATCTATCTTTCCACTCTTGATGTCTGCCTCCATTCAATCCTGCATCTCAGTCTATTCCTCTGATAACACCTCCTGGATGTCTCACAAGAAATCTGAAAATAACATGGCCAAACCCGCACTGCGCTTTTTGCTAAAATTCTCTCTACTTACCTTCATTCTGTCAACACTGACACCATCCTCTTTTCCTGTCAAATAGAACCATAACCTGAGAGTCCCCTTCCAGTTCTGCATCTCTCATCCAAAACACCCAGGCTTGATCTGTATCTTGACTAGAACATTTTGAGAGTTCATTCTCTTTTCTTTTTTCTGCATTGCTAAAATTTGTCCAGGCTCTCATTTCCCAAATCTGGATCACCAAAATTGCCTCCTCTCTGGCCTTCCATGAGGCCACTGTCTGACTCAAACTGACCCATCTACATTGCCTGACCCAAATAAAACACAGCTAATTGATCATCTTCCTTGATTTTTACTGACTACAATCACTTAATCTCCCTTTGAATCACTCCACTGGCTTCCCCTCTTCCATTATATCAAATTCCAGTGAGAGCTGGTGACTGCACTCTGAGGCCACCAAGAAATTTGTTCCGAGAACCCCTGCACTACATTGCGATGAGGACTCTCTTCTACGAATGCTCAGGTACTTTGCAGCAGCCATGGAGCTAGTCAGTACATTATAAAAGGGTTCTTTCACCAAACGGAGCCATCTCATTTAAAAAAAAATTCTACAGGGGCTGAGACAACACTTAATGCCCAATCCTGCAATGAGCAGAAGATAGGTTGTAGTGGGCCCCGGTGGGCCCCCTCCGATCGGGAGGACGCTCCGGCCGGGGAACCAAGATGGCCGACGGAGCCGAGGCGGCCCCGCCCCCTACCCCGGAAGTGCAACCGCTGCCCCGGAAGCACAAAAGGCGGGGCCGGCCATCCAGAGGGGGTCGACCCGGCAGAAGGGAGAGGAGGTAGAGGAGGTCGGCCCGACGAGTGGGAGCCAGCTGAAAGGAGCCCCGGCCCCAAACCCGCAGCCGAGGCAGACTGGCCCGGCGTCCCCGCGGCCACATACCCCGTGGCCGACGAGGACGGTCCCGAGACCCCGGCAGCAGAGTCCCCGACCACGGGGAGTGATTGGCCCGAGAGCCCAGCGGCCACCAACCCCCCGGGAGCCAGCAACGAACCCGACGGGGCGACCGCAGGGCTCCCCGCAAACCCGGACGACTGGCCGGGGGTCCCGGCTGCCACGTACCCGGAGGAGCAAAGCATGGACTGGACCCCTGAGGGCGCAGGACCCTGCTGAGGACCCGGGACCTGTAAGTAGCTTCACGACCGTGTACCCTGGCTGCCGGTGGAGACACCCGCTAGAGCCAGTAGCTTAAAGACTCGGTAGTACGAGAGAGACTGTATCCACTGGCTGCTGGGGCGAGACAAGCCTCAGCTAAAGCCAGCCCCCGAGAGAGAGACTGTATCCTGGCTGCTGGGACAAGACAAGCCTCAGCTAAAGCCAGGCTAAGGGAGAGACTGTATCCTGGCTGCTGGGACAAGACAAGCCTCAGCTAAAGCCAGGCTAAGGGAGAGACTGTATCCTGGCTGCTGGGACAAGACAAGCCTCAGCTAAAGCCAGACTCAGAGAAAGACTGTATCTCCTGGCTGCTGGGACGAGACCAGCCTCAGCTAAAGCCAGGCTAAGGGAGAGACTGTATACTGGCTGCTGGGACAAGACAAGCCTCAGCTAAAGCCAGACTCAGAGAAAGACTGTATCTCCTGGCTGCTGGGACAAGACAAGCCTCAGCTAAAGCCAGGCTAAGGGAGAGACTGGATACTGGCTGCTGGGACAAGACAAGCCTCAGCTAAAGCCAGACCCAGAGAGAGACTGTATCTCCTGGCTGCTGGGACGAGACCAGCCTCAGCTAAAGCCAGGCTAAGGGAGAGACTGTATCCTGGCTGCTGGGACAAGACAAGCCTCAGCTAAAGCCAGCCCCCCGAGAGAGAGAGACTATACCTCCTGGCTGCTGGGACAAGACAAGCCTCAGCTAAAGCCAGGCTAAGGGAGAGACTGTATCCTGGCTGCTGGGACAAGACAAGCCTCAGCTAAAGCCAGCCCCCGAGAGAGACTGTATCTACTGGCTGCTGGGACGGGACAAGCCTCAGCTAAGGCCAATCTCGGGACGACTGTGTGGGGGTGTACGGGCTACCGTGACAGGAAGGAGGCCCTGATCAAAACCCCCTGAGAGAGACGTGGAGATCGCCCTGTAGGGGGCGCCCCCGGGCTGCTGGGAAACGCTGATTCCCCTACGATCCCAGCAGGAGGCGCACCGGGCAGGAACGAACACGTCTACATAGGTCCACCTGCACTGATTGCAGGATTGCAGTCTTCTTGTGCACTTTACTTAATGATTACAAAGAGTTTGCTTCACACTTTTGACTGAGGATGTGCATGCAGATAATTAAGGCCTGGATCCTGCAGCTGACTGTGGGGGCACACCTCTGCACTTGCATGCAGAGAATTTTAGGATGAGAGCCTTAATTATCTGCCTGCACATCCCAGTCAACCTTCTCCAGCATCATTTGTGAAGGGAACCATTTCTATGTACACCGTATAAGCTCCACAGAGGCAAAGACAAAGGTTGCTAAGCTCAATGAAAACTATTCCTTTGCCAAATTTCACGTTTAACATCCCAGCTATTTTGGCTATATATAAAGCTACTCCCCCCCCCCCCACCCGAAAAAGTCACTATAATTTTTATTACAGTCAAAAAGGAATTTTCCCCCTTAAATAAAAAACGGAAAACACTAAACTGCAAATCAAAAACAAAAAAACCCTAACAAATATCACCTTCAGGAGAAAACAAACAGAGTATTCTAACTCAAAAGGTGAAAGTTTCAGACCAGTTTTATTATTTTGCAGTTATATAGTACTTTACAAACAATGAACCAGATTATCTGCCCTTCTGTGTACAAAAGGGATGGAATCCTACGCTGATTTCTTTGCAAAGGATACCCACAGCATGGGTGAGTCCTAGGGTGACCAGATGACAAGAAAAAAATATCGGGACACATGGGGGGGGGGAGTGGGAGGGAGTAGGGGAGGGGGGAGGAGGGGGAAGTAGAGGGGAGGGGAGGGTGACACAGGCTCCCCCCCCACTGGACCCATGGGGTCAGGGTCTGAGAAAGCCACGGTGCAGGGGCGCAGGGGCCCGGCTCCAGGTGCAGGGGCGCAGGACCCTGGTTCCAGGTGCAGCCCCACCGCGGGTTGGGGATCCAGGGCCCCAGCTGCTTACCCAGGGAACTGTTCTCAGCTGGGCTGGGGGGCAGCCGGCAGGTGGGTCAGGGGCTGGTTTTTTTGGGGGGGGAGTGTGGAGCTGGGCTGGGAGGGGGGCGGCTGGGCGCTCTCTGTAGCCACCCTCCTCACTGCTCCACGGCAAGCAGCCCTCCTTCCCCCGCCCCTGCAGCATGTGAGGCGGCGGCAGAGAGCTGTCCTGCCGCTGCCGCTGCCTGTCGATGCAGGGGGAGGGGGGGCAGTGGGCGTGGGGCTGATGAGGGGCCGGACTCGGAGTCGGGTTGGGGGGGGCGGCCAGGGGCTCTCTGCCCCTCCCCCTCTGCCAGTGCAGGCTGCAAGCAGCCGTCCTCCCCCCTCCTTGCAGCACGTGCGGCGGCAGAGAGCCTCTGCCTGGGGCAGTGAAACTTGCTGCCTGCTCCTGCGGGCAGGAGGGTGCTGCGGCCGCCCTGGAAGGAGCGGTTAGTGAGGCGTGAGTCTGGCGCCGGCCTCTGAAGGTCCCTATATCGGGACAAAGGGCGTCCCGACCAAATTATGATCGGGACGCGGGACAAGTCTCCGAAAATCGGGACTGTCCCGATAAAATCGGGACGTCTGGTCACCCTAGCGAGTCCCCAGCAGGGAAAAGGATGACACAGCTAGCTCATAATGACCATTCCCAGTAGCCCGTTATGAGGGGTCTGTTGCAGGCAGGCAGAGGATGTGGCTAATGTACACTATGCTTCAGCTATGCTCAGCTGAAGAGGGTCACTTAGGGACCATTGCCAACTAGCACAAACTAGAGTGGTACGTAAACTGCTGTAACTTGCATCAGGGATAGGGCAAGAATCAGGAAGCCATAATCAACTCCTTGACAGCATCTCTTCTCTGCTGCACTCAGTCTAGGCTGAGTGAAGCACAGAATTTAGTTACTTCACATATCTTACCGTAACTGTCTATCCCACCCCAGCTTTCTTGCTAAATTCAAATTAAGTATTCAATTTACTAGCACTATTTTGTTGATTAATAAGATAGGTAGTAAACAATTAATCTTACAACATAAAAGACTATTAACTGTCAGATCATTAAGACTATGTGAATGCATTCAACGAGGAGGAAAACGTGTACAGTAAGAAGGGTAGGGTCAGTACCGCAGCAGCATCCAGTATGATGCCACATGGTACAGATGCAGAAAATAGGGATATAGAAGTTAAAATACTTACTCAGCAGGCACTTTGGTCTTAATGGATGAGACAAACATGGAAATCATGAGACTGGTTCTGATATCAACTTCCTGTGAAACCCTCTATGAGTCACTCAGAGCCTCTATTTCACCATTTGTACAATGGGGATAAAACCAAACTGTATCTTAGGGCATGTCTTCACTAGGACTTAATGTCGACTTCAACGACGTTAAGTCGAACTAAACGTGTACCTGTCTTCACAGGCATGCCCTTAAAGTCGATTTAAAGGGCCCTCAAAATCGACTTTATAACTCCTGCCTGAGAGAAGTAGCGCTAAAATCGACCTTTCTAGGTCGATTTTCATCTAGTGAAGAGGCATCTGACTTTAAGCCTCCGACCTCCGAGCAGCCCCGCGCCGGACCCCCCCGAGCAGCCCCGCGAACCCCCGCGCCCGCCCAAGCAGCCCCGCGAACCCCCCCACCCGCCCAAGCAGCCCCGCAAACCCCCCCACCCGCCCAAGCAGCCCCGCGAACCCCCCCGCCTGCCCAAGCAGCCCCGCGAACCCCCCCCGCCTGCCCAAGCAGCCCGGCGCCGGCTCCCCCCCCCTCGGGGGGGGGAAGGCCCGGGGCTGCTCGGGCGAGCGGGGGGGTTCGCGGGGCTGCTCAGGCGGGCGGGGGGGGGTCCGCGGGGCTGTTTGGGCAGGCGGGGGGTGGGGGTGGTCCGCGGGGCTGCTTGGGCAGGCGGGGGGTGGGGGTGGTCCGCGGGGCTGCTTGGGCAGGTGGGGGGGGGGGGGGGGTCCGGCACTCCCAGCACTGTGGGCTACCTACCCACAGTGCAATGCGGGCTATGTCAACCCCTGCAAAAGTTTAAGGACAGACAGTGTCGACCACTGTCGACCTGCTGTCCTGGTGGGGACACACTGATTCGATTTTCTAAAGTAGACTTTAGAAAATCGAATTAAGTGAAATCGACCTACTCCTGTAGTGAAGACATAACCTTAGCCTTGACCTAGACAGTGGTGACAGCTTTAGCCCTATGTCACATATGCAGTCACATGAAACCCTGTTCTTCCAGAGGTGTCATAACACACAGACCTGATCCATCAGATAGAGTGCTATCTTTAATTCCTCTTGTTCTATCGAACTATGGTGCCAGAAGTAGTGGAAGTCCGGAAGTCCTTCTCACATTATTGCTTGGAAAGCTGCATTTCAGCTCCACCTAGTGGCATTCTGGTCCAACTAAATAAATACCACTTGTTTTTAAGTCTGCCCAGCCTTTAATAAGGATAAGGAGTTCTGCAATCAGACACCCAGGTGGGAATGGACAAATCGTAAGTGGGGAGGAAGATGTATGGGGCCAAGCAGATATTATTTCACCTAGAGCCAGTCCTGTCAAACAGATTAGTTGCTCATTAACTAAATTCTGCCTTTTCAAATGTATTCAATTCTAGACTTTTTTTACTTTAATTCCATCTTTACAGGGTACACTGTCCCAACTATCCCTGCCTCCTTAGGCAGACAATTTATTCTCTTTGTTCACTTAATCTTGGGTTTTCTTCCACAGCTTTACTAGTATATTCCAACCCTAACCTATATGATCTATCTGTCTAACGTGTAGTGTACCAAATTAATCCCAAGTCAATGGCACTAGAGATTAATTTAGGTTTCAGTTTTGGAAATAGAATTGGCTATTTGCAATAATGATCAGTAAAGGTAAAAACAAGGTGACACACTGTCCCCAAACACCAACTCTTAGCATATCCCTTACCTGCAGCAATCTGTGTTCCAGAGTAGCTAGTTCTAAGTACTGGGTGTCTTCCCGGGATACTCGATCCAAACGATCGCGAACTTCCTTCAGTTTGATTTGCTGGGCTTCTATGCTCTCACGAGCTTCTCGTACGATCCCTCGAGCTATCATAAACACTTTTTCAGCCTGAAAAGAGGGAATGCAAACAGGTTCCCGTTTATCACTGAGTAAGTCTAAATTGCTGACTTCATGGATGTGAATTTGGAGAAGGGAGATTTCTAAGTTAACAAGGTCCGGAAGACAAGCTACTAGGTTTGAACACATTCATAATATTAATTCATTCCTCAGTTTATTTCCAGCAAAGAATATATAGAGTTGCTCCTTTTCTGAAGTTCAGTGAAGGCGTCTCCTTTCTACTGGGGAACTGCAGTCTTTGTGACCCAGGGACCTTGGTGTCAACTGGCAGATGTTGACAATACGGCTGTCAAGTGATTAAAAAAATTAATCATGCAATTAATTGTGCTATTAATAATAGAATACTGTTTTTTAAATATTTTTGTATGTTTTCCACATTTTCCAATGTCTTGATTTCAGTTACAACACAGAATATAAAGTGTACAGTGCTCACTTTATATTTATTCTGATTATAAATATTTGCACTGTAAAAACAAGAGAAATTGTATTTTTCAAGTCACTTAATACAAGCACTGTAGTACAATCTCTTTATCATGAAAGTTGGACTTACAAATGTAGAATTATGTACAAAAAATAACTGCATTCAAAAATAAAACAATGTAAGACTTTAGAGCCTACAAGTCCACTGAGTTCTACTTCTTGTTCAGCCAATCGCTCAGACAAACAAGTCTGTTTACATTTGCAGGGGATAATGCTGCCAGCTTCTTGTTCACAATGTCACTGAAAGTGAGAACAGGCATTTGCATGGCACTGTTGTAGCTGGTGTTGCAAGGTGTGCCAGATGTGCTAAAGATTCATATGTCCCTTCATGCTTCAATCACCATTCCAGAGGACATGCAATCATGCTGATGATGGGCTCTGGTCGATAACAATCCAAAGCAGAGCAGACTGATGCATGTTCATTTTCATCATCTGAGTCAGATACCACTAGCAAGTTGATTTTCTCTTTTGGTGGTTTGGGTTCTGAAGTTTCCATATCAGAGTGTTGCTCTTTTAAGACTTCTGAAAGCATGCGCCACACCCCGTCCCTCTCAGATTTTTGAAGGCACTTCAGATTCTTAAATCTTGGGTCAGGTGCTGTAACTATATTTAGAAATCTCACATTGGTACTGTCATTGCATTTTGCCAAATCTGCAGTAAAAGTATTCTTAAAATGAACGACATGCTGGGTCATCATCCGAGATTGCTATAACATGAAATATATGACAGAATGTGGTTACAACATAGAGGCAGGAGACATATAATTTTCCCCAAAGGAATTCAGTCACAAATTTAATGAACACATGTTTTTTAAACAAGAGTTATCAGCACGGAAGCATGTCCTCTGGAATGGTATCCAAAATATGAAGGGCCATTGAATGTTTAGTATTTCTGGCACATAAATACCTTGTAATGCTGGTTACAGAAGTCTCATGCAAATGTCTGTTCTCATTTTCAGGTGACATTTTCAATAAGAAGTGGGTAGCACTATCTCCTATAAATGTAAACAAACTTGTTTCTCTTAGCAATTGGCTGCACAAGAAGTAGAATTAAGTGGACTTATAGGCTCTTTAGTTTTACATGGTTGTGTTTGAATGCAGTTATGTGACAAACAAAAAAACAAAACAAAAATCTACATTTGTAAGTTGCACTTTCCCAATAAAGAAATTTTTTTTTTTTTTTACAAAAAGCACTATGGTACTTGTATGAGGTGAATTGGAAAAATACTATTGCTTTTGTTTAACATTTTTACAGTGCAAAAATCTATAATAAAATAATATAAAGTGAGTACTGTACACTTTGTATTTTGTGTTGTAATTTAAATATATTTGAAAATGTAGAAAAACACCCAAAATATTTAATATATTTCAATTGGTATTCTATTGCAGTGGTCCCCAACCCCCGGTCCGCGGACCGGTACCGGTCCGTGGAGCATTTGGTACCGGGCCGCGGCCGCGTTCCCCTCCGGCCCGCGTTCCCCTCTGGTGCCGCGGCCACGTTCCCCTCCGGCCCGCGTTCCCCTCCGGTGCCGCGGCCGCGTTCCCCTCCGGTGCCGCCTTTGCTTCCGCATCCGGCGGCTTCCCGCGTTCCCTTCCGGTCCGGCTTCCGGCGGCTTTTCCGGCGGCGACTGAAAGTAATAAAGCCGAACAAATGAATTCTGCGGGTTTTCGGCGGACATACAGAGAATGAAAAATTAAATTCGCCCCCGGTCCGCAAGCATTCACTCCCCGCGTTGACCGGTCCGCGGCCATGAAAAGGTTGGGGACCACTGTTCTATTGTTTAACAGTGTGATTAAATCTGTAATTAATTTTTGTTAACTGCGATTAATTTTTTGGAGTTAATTGCATGAGTTAACTGCGTGAGTCCCAGCTCACAGGGATCCCCTCGATCTGGTATCTACATACTAGTTTAAAGAGTGTTACGTGAGGTCTTTACTGAAAGCCTGTGTCACACTTCTCTTCAAAATAATTGTGAACGTACTGATAACAGGTAAGGAGTTACATGTATATACTGAAAACTATGCTCTAAGGCAGCCGTGTCCAATACGTTTGCCACTAGCCATGTGGCAAATAGGCTACTGGATTGCGGCTAATGCATGAGCAATGCTTTGGTGTATTGAAGACAGCAGTACTGGAAGATAAGTTGTGTGCTTCAATATACAGCTTGTTAAAGTGGCTAGGATATAGTGCAAGAAACAACAGCATAGATGACAGTGTATGTGTGTGTGCTGAGTGTAATAGCAACAGGTGCTAGTGTGTATGTGTAGTATGTTTTTAAATTATTTTTTATAATGTAGCGAATAAGAAAAATTCAAAAACAAAAGTGTGGCTAGCATCAATTTCTATTGGACACCACTGCTCTAAGGTCTATATCTTTGGTCTGGTCACCAGAAGGTGAGAAAACAGGTTTCTTCAGGCAAAAGATGTTTATCTATATGTCTGATTACATTGAAATTGAGTATTATATGGTTCACAATGGGTGCCCATTTACATTCTGAGAGGGAATTTATGGAAGAAATAAACCAGCAGGAGGAAAAGTCCTGTTTATAAGTGAAGACAATGGATTTTTGAACTATTATAACTGTAACTATAGGTACAGAGCTACACTCTGAATCTGTTACTGAGGAGACAAGCTGAGAGCATGGCAGAGCGGGATCACAGCCTATCTGACTGAAAAACGTTGGTGGGCATTAGTAGGTTCTAGAATGAGTGTTATGATTTTATTTTATATGTAATCTTTTATTTCCAATACCTCTATCTACTTGTTATTACTTGAATCTCTGTGCAGTGTTAAATAAATGTACTGTTTCCATTAAAAACGTGTTTAAGGGCTGTGTGTTGAGCAGAGAGATGATCCTGAGGTGAAACTAGTAAGTTGGTGTGTACTATTCTTTTGGAAGTAGTGGATCTGTTAATTCTGGGAGGATGCAGTGGAATAGGGACTGGGCACTCCAGAGGGATATGGGGAAGACTTGGGGGTTGGAATGTACCTATCATTAACCTGTAAAGAAACAACTGGGCCTGCAGAGCCATGAAGGCAGTGTTTGTGTAACCACATGTTGGGGAACTAAACCACAGTAAGCACAGACAAGACTTCCTCGTGCTAAAAGCAGGTGCTGGTGAGACGCCTCCCAACCCTGGGTGCCCCAAAGAAGGGTCACCGTTTTCCTTTCTATTTCAAAGCTAGAACATATGTTTTAACAAGACAACTCATCACTAGCCTTCCACATTGTCTCTGTTAACAATACAAAGGATTACCTCTGTCACTTTTCCTTGAGCGTCTCGAACTTCATTAAGACCAACAAACTCTTCATATCTATCCCACCAACTTTTGACTGTTGTAGAGATTCTTTTGAGGGAGTTTCTTCCCAAAACTTTCCCTACTTCTGTCATCTGATGAAAAAGTATCATGGCCATTTCCATTGCAGTCTTAGTCTCAGGTCTCTTCGGTACTGGTGAGCAGTAAGTCCTCACTACATGTAAATTCGTTCTTTTGCTTCTCGGTATAAACGGATGGCGATATTGCATGCCATACCACACTGAGGATATGGTACCATTACACCTCATGAGATCTAAATCTTGAATCCAATCACTGATTAAAACCACTGCAAGGATAAGGAAGCAAAGAAGAGTCAGCAAATTAAAAGGAAATGAATATATACCTTTTAAATCTAATGTACATAAGGCTGAAAAAAGATACACACATGCTTGTTAAAAATTAAGAAATTAACACTAACAATGGCTCCACAACCATTACTTACTAAGGCTGCACTAGGATACTTTCCATAGTTTTCATCAAAATGTTTATATATGGCAGTTCTGCCATATATTCTTGCCTTCCCATGATGCCTCCTGATTACTAATTCACTCAAAGGACCTTCAATAGTGGACTTTTGCAGAATTGGTAACAATAGCAACTGCCACAAAGAATAACAGCACTGAAGCAATTTACCTATGGATCTGTAAACTATACACTTCCACACTTGAGCTTAGCACTATTCCATTCCTGGGAGGAGGTGGGGGGAAGCAGAGGAAAAAAGGGGAAAGACCAAAAAAAAAAAAAAAAAAAGTAAATGCAGGGGGAAACAAAGACACCTTCCCCCTTGAGAAATTAAATACTGGGTGGGGAAAGACAAATACACAAGGGATAGAGGTAAAACAGTGGGAGTGCCAAATTTAACATTCAACATAATTTCTCCACATGTAAGTATCTGGAAAACTAAAATCTAGACATGAACCACCAAGATCATCAAAGTAGCTATTAGCAGCTCCACAGGAAGGGTTGCTTTCTGAAATAGGCTAGAAAGGTATATACATTGTTCCCCCCTCCCACTCCAAAAATAGATGCCCTATCAGTGTGAAATTTCAGTATTAATTTCTATGCCTTTTGAATTTTTGTTTGGCATCACTCTACAATTTTTAATTGGAACGCTTTTAAATTGGATTTGGCTGAAATTTATCCATAGCCATTTTAGTTTTAATTGTTGATAAAAATCTTACAAAGACACTGACTCTCTACAGAAAACTTGGTAGCAAATTGGGTTCCAAGTAGAACTGATGCAACAGGTAGTTAAATAGGATTTAGGGGTTTTATGAACTGATTGACGAGGCTGAGTGCATATTAGATAAAACCTTCTCCATCAGAAGCTGCACTTTTTGGGGGGGTCAGATTTTATCCTACAATGGAGAAACAGTCATGTAGAGCTGCTTAAGGATAAAACATTCTCATCAGTAACTGCACTTCTATCCACCACAGGACTGCCCCCCGTTAACCGTTTTTTTAAACCCTAGGAAATTTAATACAAGTTTTGTGCATAGGACTGCTGATAAACTGCCACGCACACACATCTCGTTCCATTAACTTAGATTTAAGATTTTTTCAAATACATTTCCTTACACCACTGCAAGCACTAGTTGGAGGGTCACAAGTTTCATTGCTCAAGTAGGCCGAGCTCTGTGTTATCCAGGTTAAGTGAAAACAGAGGGCTGGCCGGAGCGAGGGGAGGAGAGGACTGGCTCAAGGGGAGGCAAGTGCTCACCTGTCCATCCACTGTATTGTGATGCAACATAACCACTGATGGTAGCAAGCTCAATTAAAGTAGAAGACACCTTGCTACAGTGATGATAGCTTGTGGAAAGTTGATCACCTGTTCACTATAACTAAGGCTAAGATTGTGTCACAATTATTTTTAGTAAAAGTTGTGAACAGTCCAGAGATGAAGAATTTTTCCTTGGGTCCATACTTATAGCTTCTTCTCACAGAAGACAAGCTGACAGTGTCACTAACCACGGGAGCTCTTTCTTTCGTGGTGGAGAGAGAAAAGAGTGGATTTTGAGTTTTTGATCTCTGATTATCACACACAATGACCATTTGCCTTCAAATGTGCAAGAATTAGCACTTCCTTGTTAAACTTCCTCATTTGCATTACTCAAGGCTTCCTTCTTATTTGCTGGGTTACTCAGTTACAGGTGTATATACAATGCAAATGTTTGCTTTTCCATTGCAACAGGCATCAAGTACATTCTTATACATTTAACAATCACTTTGATCTATATTAATAAACAAATGAATTAGCCTGGCTTTCAGTTATGCATTTGTAGATGTTCAGTGAGGCCTGGGGCTTGGACATTAGCTGGCCCTGTCTGCCACATCACAAAAGTTTTTACCCAGTAAGAAAGGACTTGTAGGAAATTATTCAGTGAGATAGCAGTACCCGCCAAGTGAAGACGAGCCCTAAGTATGAGAGGATGGGATCTACTAGTTCTAAAAACTTGAAGGCATTGGTGACCAAAAAAAAAAAAAAGTTAATTAACTACATTCAATACTTCCTTTGCTCAATAAATCAATTTGTTTTAAATGCAAAATATGTTTTGATAAACCTTTTTCTAATTTTTCCAGCATATTTAAGGTTGTTTTATTTAAGTAATAAACACAATTTTAAAATTTTATGCACTTAAAATTAATTCCAATTTACATCCAAATACAGTGTATACAAATTGTGAGTAAAAATTAATAAGAAATCTTAATCATTTTCTAACAATAAAAATGTAATTTAAAAATCTGAATAATTGTATGTTAAGCTAAATCATTCCTTAAATGTATCTGTTTAAATATAGTGTATCCTCCTGGTTAGCAAAATGAAGTACCAGATTTTGTGTAAAGTCAAGGGTTGTCAATCAATTAAAAAAATAATTGCAATTAATCACGATTAAAAAAATGAATCACGTCGTTAATAATGGAATACCATTTATTTACATATTTTTGAATGTTTTCTACATTTTCAAATATTGATTTCAATTACAACACAGAATAAAAAGTGTATAGTGCTCACTTTATATTTAATTTTCATTGCAAATATTTGCACTTTAATAAACAAAAGAAATACTATTTTTTAACTCACCTTAAACAAGTACTTAGTGCAATCTCTTTATCATGAAAGTTGAACTTACAAATGTAGAATTATGTACAAAAAATAACTGCACTGAAAAATAAAACAGTGTAAAACGTTTGAGCCTACAAGTCCACTCAGTCCTACTTCAGCCAATTGCTCAGACAAACAAACTTGGTTACAATTTGCAGGAGATAATGCTGTCCACTTCTTGTTTACAATGTCACCTGAAAGTGAGAACAAGCCTTTGTATGGCACTGTTGTAGCTGGAGTTGCAAGATATTTATGTGCCAGATTCCCTAAAGAGTCATACATCTCTTCATCTTCAACCACCATTCCAGTCATAGGACATGCATCCATGCTGATGATAGGTTCTGCTCGATAACGATCCAAAACAGAACAGACGGATGCATGTTCATTTTCATCATCTGAGTCAGATGCCACCAGCAGAAAGTTGATATTCTTTTTTGGTGATTCAGGTTCCGATTCTTAAATTTTGTGTTGTGTACTGTAGCTATTTTTAGAAATTTCACGTTTGTTTCTTCTTTGCTTTTTGTCAGATGTGCTGTGAAAGTGTTCTTAAAACGAACAACATGTGCTGGGTCTTCATGTGAGACTGCTATAACATGAAATATATGACGGAAATTGGGTAAAACAGAGCCGAAGAGATGCAGTTCTCACTCAAGGAGTTCAGTCACAAATTTAATTAACGCATTATTTTTTAATGAGCATCATCAGCATGGAAGCATATCCTCTGGAATGGTGGCCAAAGCATGAAGAGGCATATGAATGTTTAGCATATCTGGCACATAAATACAGTAGACTCTCGATTATCCAGGATTGGGTTAACCAGGATGTTAAAAAAAGAAAGAAAAAGAAAAAGAAAACACACGTAACTCACAGGGTTTTGTTGCTGCCCCAAACACGCGCGTGCACACACACACACACACACACACACACAAAACAACCCACCAGGGTGCAGGGCAGCCAGTGAACCAACACCCTCTCCCCGCAGCGCAGGATGGCTGGTGAACACACCCCCCCCCCCCCCCCGCGTATTTCCTATGGAAGGTGATTAGCTGGGATTTTATTAACCAGGATTATTTTTTTCCCTATCATCCTGGATAATAGAGAGTTTACTATACATTGCAATGCTGGCTACAAAAGTGCCATGGAAACACCTGTTCTCACTTTCAGGTGACATTGTAAATAAGAAGCAGGCAGCTGCATCTCCTATAAATGTAAACAAACGTGTTTGTCTTAGTGATTGGCTGAACAAGGAGGAGGACTGAGTGGATTTGTAGGCTCTAAAGTTTTACATTGTTTTGTTTTTGAGAGCAGTTATGTAACAAAAAATATATCTACATTTGTAAATTGCACTTTGATGATAAAGAGATTACACTACAGTACTTTTGTGAGGTTAATTAAAAATACTTTTTATCATTTTTACTGTGCAAATATTTGTAATGAAATAATAATATGAAGTGAGCATTATTCACTGTATTCTGTGTTATAATAGAAATCAATATATTTGAAAATGCAGAAAAACATCTGAAGATATTTAATAAATTTCAATTGGTATTCTATTGTTTAACAGTGCGATTAATCATGATTAATTTTTTTTATCCGTGATTTATTTTTAAAGTTAATTGCGTGAGTTAAATGCAATTAAGTGACATCCTAGTAAAGACAATGTTTAATTGCAAATATGTGTTCATGGTTATACCAACTGATAAGCATGAATCCCTCTTTAACAGAATCACTAAAAACTGCAACACAAGATTAACACTGATTATTGAAATCAAGGTTTCCGGCTTACTTATTTAAATCATGATTAAAATTGGTGGTTTAAATCACTTTGACTTAAAACAATACATCCTGGCCTAATTGACTATCATATTTAGCATACACACGAGACAACTGAAAAATCACACTGTAACGCCTACCCTAAATCCAGGCTTCCAATGCTAAATTGTTTAATAATGTCAAGAAAACTATCTTAAAAATACAACATCAACACCTATACACCCCCTTCACCAGATAAAGAAAACAAAGTTGAATACTGAATATTTCTAATCTTACCAAAATCACAAATGTAGACATTCTAAATAAAGTCATATCAATTACACAATACACATTATTAAATAAAACCACATGGAGCTATTATTGAAATATACAAACACCTCACCTCCTGCTAAAATTCTTAATAATTTCCTTACCTATATTTTTACAAAACAACAAATTAACAGGCTGGAATACAAAGATTTTAAAAACAGAAGGGACCATTATGACCAATCTAGTGTAACCTGCATAATACAGGCAATATAATTTTACCAAGTGATTCCTGCATTAAATCCATAACTTCTGGTTGAGATAAAAAAATAAATGTTAGTAATACATCCAGTCTTGAGTAAGACAATCCACCACATTCCTAGATAAATTGTTCCAATGGTTAATTACCCTCACTATTAAAACATTCTTTTTAGTCTGAATTTGTGTAGCTTCAGGCCATTAGGTCTTGTTATTCTCGTCTTTTAGAATAAAAAGTCCTACTATCAGAAGTCTTCTCCACAGTTAGGTATTTATGCACTATGATCATGTTATCTCTTAACCTTCTTTTTAAGAGACATACCGTAGGTTGATCTGCTTACTGTAAGGCAAAAAAGTTTTAAAATGTGCTGTGTCTTTGCCCCACCCCACACCCTGACTGCTGGTTTCCTGCCTCACCCACCCCTTCTGGGCTACCTTGCCAGTCATCCCCTGTGTTTGTAAAGAAGCAATAAAGAATGCTTGATTTTTAAAACAGTGAATTTATTTCCTCTGCAAGCGTTGGGAAGGGGGGTGGAGGGAAAGAGGGTGCAAGGATGGCAGGCTTAAGGCTGAGCAGAGCAAGGGAGCGGGTTTTCAAATGGCATTTTGGGCACTCATAAAACTGGTTTTCAAGGCGTCTCTGAGGTGCAGCGCCTCCTGGTGCACTCTTGTACTTTCTCTGCTGTCTGGCTGCTGGTAAGTAGTGGACAGGAGATTTGCCTCTGCCTCCCACCCCGCCATAAACGTTTCCCCCTTGCTCTCACAGAGATTGTGGAGCACACAGCAAGCAGCAATAACAATGGGACATTTCTGTCGCTGAGGTCTGAGCGAGTAAGTAAGGTTCGCCAGTGCGCTTTGAGACGGCCAAATGCACACTCTTCCACCATTGGGCACTTGCTCAGCCTATAGTTGAACAGCTCCTGACCCCTGTCCAGGGATCCTGTGTAGGGCTTCATAAGCCAGGGCATTAAGGGGTAGGCTGGGTCCCCAAGGATAACGATCGGCATTTCTACCCCCCTCCCCACCGAGTAATTTTCTGGTCTGGGAAGAAGGTCCTTTGCTCCAGCTGTCTAAAAATCCTAGAGTTCCTGAACACATGAGCAACATGAACCTTTCCCGGCCATCCCGTGTATATGTCGGTGAAATGTCCCTTGTGGTCAACCAGTGCTTGCATGACCACAGAAGAATACCCTTGCGGTTTCGGTACTCTGTGCTCTCGTTTTCCGGTGCAAAGATAGGGATACGAGTCCCATCTATAGCCCCACCACAGTTAGGGAATCCCATTGCGGCAAAGCCATCTACTGTAGCTTGCACGTTTCCCGGTTCACAACCCTGGATAGCAGCAGATCCATGATTGCCCTGCTTACTTGCATCACAGCAGCCCCCACTGTATATTTACCCACTCCAAATTGATTCGCGACTGACTGGTAGCTGTCTGGCATTGCAAGCTTCCAGAGGGCTATCACCACTCGCTTCTGAACTGTGAGGGCTGCTCTCATTTTGGTATTCTTGCATTGGAGGGCAGGGGAAAGCAAGTCACAAAGTTCCATGAACGTGCCCTTACAGATGCAAAAGTTTCTGAGCCACTGCAAGTCATCCCAGACCCGCAGCACTATGCGATTCCCCCCAGTCAGTGCTTGTTTCCCTGGCCCAAAATCGGTGTTCCATAGCATGAGCCTGCCCCATTGCCACCAAAATTGCCAGACTGTCGTACCCTCTACTTTCAAAAACGTTACGTGTCCAGGTCCATGTCCTCATCACTGTCGTCACTCTCCTGATAACGCAGTCGTCTCCTGATTGCATTCCTCTGCATACGATGCAGCATAAATTCCACAACAATGCGTGAGGTGTTCACAACGGCCATTACTGCAGCGGTGACCTGAGCAGGCTCCATGCTTGCACCGTTATGGCTTCAGTGCGGAAAAAGGGCACAAAATAATGAGATGCCTCCCCACAGTGTACCACTCAAAATGGTGCCTGCTGGGGACTCCGGGAACTGTGGGATAGCTACCCACAGTGCACCAATCGCTATGTCGATGCTTGCCACAGTTGTGTGGACAGACGCTGCCGACTTGATGTGCTTTGTGGGGACGCACAAAATAAACTCTATAGAGTCTGCTTACAAAAATCGACTGCAAGGTAATCGACCTACGTTCATAGTGAAGACATACCCTTACACATCCAAGGATTGCATCTGCTCTCTTAGCCCCAGCAACCCATTGGAAGCTCACATTCAATTGGTTATCCACCATGACACCTAGATTCTTTTCTGAGTTGCTACTATACATGGGATTTATATTTTTTCTCCTAGATGTTATGTCTGTCTTTGTGTTTTGCTATATTAAAACACATAATTGTTCAAGCGAGCCCAGTTTACTAACCTATCCAGATCACTCTAGTACAGATCTGTCCTTATTATATTCACCACTTGACCAATTTGTGTAATCTACAAATCTGACTGGTAATTATTTTACATTTGCTTTTAGAGCATTGATAAAGATACTAAATAGCATGGCTGAGAACGGAAACTTGAAGGGTCCCCCTAAAAATGCCCGTATTGGTTGATAATTCCTCATTAACAAAAACTTTTTTAGATCTATCATGAGCCAGTTTATAATCCGTTTAACGAATGCCAAATTTTGTATAGTGCTAATTTTTAAATCAGAATGTCATGTGGTACAAAGAAGTCTAAATATAGTTTGTTGACACAATTATCTTTATCAACAGCCTTGTATTTATATACTATTGGCCATACTGTGTCAGCTCTATGGAGCTAGACCAGGGGTGGGCAAACTTTTTGGCCCGAGGGCCACATTGGGGTTCAAAATTGTGTGGAGGGCCAGGTAGGGAAGGCTGTGCCGCGCCAAATAGCCTGCCCCACCCCCATCTGACTCCCACTCACCTCCCACCCCCTGACTGCCCCCTCAGAGCTCCCAAGACATCCAGCCCCCCCGCTCCTTGTCCGATTGCCCCCTCCAGAGATCCCCCCCCTCCCTAACTTCCCCCCGCAGGACCCTACCCCGTACCTAAGCCCTCCTGCTCCTTGTCCCCTGATTGCCCCCTTCCAGCAACCCCCCACTCTAACTGCCCCCCAGAATCCCCAATCTAAGCCCCCTGCACTTAGTTCCCTGACTGCCCTCTCCCGAGACCCCCCCACCCTAACCACCACCCAAGCCCCCCTGAGCGCCCCTCACCCCCGTTCTTGCTTACTTTGCTCAACCGGGCATGGCCCCACGGCTTGCTGCTCTCATCTGGCTCCTCGCCTGGCCCCGGCAGCTCAGCCCGGCACCCCCGGGCGGGAGCGCGGCGCCCCTCACCGCGCTGCTCGGCCCCTGGGCACGGAGGAGGGGGCCACTGGCACCACTCCCCTGCCGAGAGCTCGCAGGCCGGATAAAATTAAAGTGAAATAAAGAGAAATACGCGCCACTCCAACAACGGTCAATGTGTTTTGAGTGCGCCATCTATTGGGGAAACGTGGGCATTGCAGGGAAAGGGGAAAAAAAGGAGGTTTTTACTATAATTTGGACAAGTTCGGCGGGCCGGATTAAAAAGCCTAACGGGCCGTATGTGGCCCGCGGGCCGTAGTTTGCCCATGTCTGAGCTAGACTCAGATCAATCAGTTGGAGGTTTAGGGACATGCAGAGCATAGGGTTGAATCTCTGATCATCTTGACTAATACCCAATGATGGACCTATTCTCCATGATTTATCTAATTATTTTTTAACCCAGTTATACTTTTGGCCTTCATAATATAGTTTCAACCAATTTGCCTGGTACTGAAGTTCAGCTTATTGGGTTGTAATGGACAATTATGTCTCAGAAGCCTAAAGGCTGATCTAAGCGATAGATTAAGGGGTGACCAAACTTGCTGACCCACCAAACCGCATACAATCTTTAGAAGTTCAACAGCCAGGGCACAACTGCTGGAGCTCAAGGCTTCAGCTGGCAGGAGGAGCCTGCTGGGGCTTGGGGCTTCAGCCCTGCTCCTATGGAACCCCCAAGCCCTGTTATGCATGGCCTCCTGCCCACTGGAAAGAAGCCCCTACCCTAACATCACGCTTCAAGGCAGAGGTCCCAAGAATGGAGGTAGGGGGGCAGCGCCGCAAGCCACACTTTACCTGTAAAAGAGCCTCATGTGGCTTGTGAGCCATAGTTTGGCCACCCTGCCATAGTCACTAGTTTTGCAATTTCATATCTGAGTTCCTTCAGAATACTTGGGTGAATATCATCTGGTCCAGTCTGTCCCAAAACCTTCTCTATTGACACTTCAGTCTGGGACAGTTCCTCACATTTGTCACCTAAAGGGAATGGATCGGGTGTAGGGATACCCCCCACATCCTTTGCAGTGAAGACTGATGCAAAGAATGAATTTCATTTCTATGCAATGGCCTTGTCTTTCTTGAGTGCGCCTTTAGCTTTTCAATTGGCCAATGGTCCCACCACTGTTTGGAAGGCTTCCTGCTTCTGATGTACTTAGGAGTTTATACTCTTTTCTACATTCCTCACTGCCAGTTGACTTTCAAAGGATGTCTTTTTGCTTCTGTGGCACTATATACTTCAGGAGAGCACCCTGTACCCTCCATATTCATCATTGGTATATAATTGTGATATTTCTTATAAAGCACGATGAGTAAGGTATTATGGGAAAGGTTATGATCTGCTGAAAGCCACTGTTCTATCTAAATATGTATAGCATTAGTACATATGAAGTTATGAGATTGTGTTGTATGGTTGTCACTAAAATATGCTGTGAGTTGGAGATCGACCAGATATTAGTTCCCCAGAGACAAGAAGAAGGGAGGTAATCAATGCCCAGGCGAGTGTTGAACAAGAAAGGATCTTAAGATGGTATATCCCTGTGGTACAAGGCTGGCAGCTGGGGGGATTTGGCTGGTGCCTTTCTCTGCGTAATTCATGAATGGCTCTAGGAGTATTCATGCAATATGGCTGGATGGGATTGTACTGAGTGATAACAGTACCTGTAGGGATTTTCTGTTTGTCACCAGTAAGGCATTGTGAGAGACAACTCAGATTAGTGAGTTAAGGGGTCAGAGTGGTCCCACAGTCCCAGGTTGCACCACGGGGATCCCCTCACAGCTTCTAACTGACTCTTTTACCCCACTGTGTAGCCATGGAATTTTGTGGTTCTCTTACTAGTTTTTTTGGTGCATACATTTAGTTTGAGTCTCTGTTATGGTGTTTTTAAATATTCTCCACACAGTTTGTAAGCACTTCACCCTTGTGACGGTTCCTCTTCATTTCCATTTAACTCACTTTTTTTTGGGGGGGGGAAGGTTGTTCCCCCTTTTTAAGTTAAATTAGGTTTCTTAGGCATTTTTCCCCAAACAGTTCAGCTATAGTCACCTCCTTGACCAGACACTATGCTACACTTAGGACTACATTAAGAACTGCCTCTCCTGTTGTGGTATCCAAGACAAGCTGTTCCAAGAACCAACCATTTATGGTGTCAAGAAATTTTGTGTTTGCATCCCTTTCTGAGGTGACATGTACCCAGTCAACACGAGGATAGCTGAAATCCTGCATTATTATTGCATTTCCTGCCTTTGCAGTCATTCTAATCTCCCTGAGCATTTCACAATCACCATTCTGGTCATGGTCCATATACTCCTACTGCAATACTATGATTATTCAAGCATGGAATTGTTATCCATAGAGATTTTAGGACACAGTTTGATTCTTTTAAGATCTATGCTTCCTTTCACATACAGTGCCACTCCCCCCACCAGCACACCCTACTCTGTCACTCCTACATACGGTATTTTATTCCCTGGTGCAGTAAAGGCTATTTTATCCAACACTTCACCAACCAGCAACCTCTATAAACTGGCATTTCTGATCAGCACTGAAAGTCCAGTTTATAGTGCGGTTGGTGTGGGGCCGGCAGGAGACTGGGGTGTGGGAGGGGCTGCGGGGCATGCTCTAGGAGGGAGTTTGGGTCCAGGAGGGGGCTTGGGGCACAGGAGGGGCTTGAGGTGCTGGATTTGGTGGGGGGGCACTCACCTCCAGCATCTCCCTGTGAGCAACTCCCTGTCCCTGCTGCTCCTGGCAGAGGTATGGCCAGGCAGCTCTGCAGGCACTCGGCCACTGTCCCCATTCTCCAAGCCACCGCTCCCAGCCATTGGCTGGGAACCACTGCCTATGGGAACTGCAGAGGGTGGCACCTGCAGTTGGAGGCAGTGTACCTGCTTGCAGAGGTGCCTGGCTGTGCCTCTGCCAGGAGCAGCAGGGACAGAGAGCCGCTTGCGGGGAGCTGCTGGTGGTGAGCACCCCCCCCCCCCATCTGGCACTCCAAGCCCCCTCCTATACCCCAAGCCCCTTCCCAGACCCAAACTCCCTCCCATGCCCCTGCCCCACACAAGCCAACCCCAAATCCCTCCCTCTGAGTTAATTGGCATTTTTTATTTACCAGAACCCCTTGTTCCCCCAGCATGCATTCCCCCAAAATAAAAAAGCTTTTACTGTATTGCCCTATCCCGTTGATGATCCTCATTCCACCAAGATGCCTTATCACTACTCTCATTTCACCCATCTTCGTATTTAGACTTCCAGCACTTGTAAATAAGCTCTTGCACATGTTGAAATATTCAATTGCTTGTCTTCACGTGTTGTATCAAATAGGACTTGTTTACATTTTACATAAAACAATTATATAAATTAATATTCAATCCATTTTCAACGTTGAAATCTTAAAAATTACTGTGCCAGAAGGAGCCAAAAGTCTGGGCTCACCACAAAAATGAATTCAAAGAAAGGCAATTCTTAATATTTATACAATTTCTAAACCAAGAGATTTACATGCAACTCTCCATGGAATTCATGACAAACAAGTCTGAACTCTTGTAATGCAGCCCATTGAAATGAATCTCATAAGCACCCCCCCCATCCCCCCCTCTAACAGTGCCTCTACCCCGAGCTCACCCCACCTCCTTACCTGCCCGGCTGTCCCCTTCTCGACGCGCGTCCCCAGCAGACCCCGGTTCCACTCTCTCGCGCTCCTAGCTCGGGCACGCGCTGGGCTGACCGCTCTCGGGTGAACTCGGAAGCGGGCGCCTGAAGCCGAACGGTGGCCGCATAAAGTCAAACGGAAGTGATAAGCCGACGGGCTTGTGCTTCCGGGGCAGCGCTGTGGTTGTGCGGTTGCTGAGGTCGAGCCGCGCTATGTCGGGCAGAGACGGTAACGGGGTCTCCAAGCTAGCGTCTCCTGTTCTCCGGCCGGCCCTTAGCGTTCGCTGTAACGCGGCTAGAGGCCGAGTCCGTCCCATTCCCGGAGGAACAGAGACTTGCTGGGCGTTGTGTTTCCGCCGTCCCCTCGTGCGTGGCTCTGGAGTGGGCGCCGCTCGCCCCCTCCCTTCCCTTCCCTTCCCTTCCCTTCCCTTCCTCCCCGAGAGGGCTCCCCTCCCCCTCTCCTCTCTTCTCCGTCCTCCTCCCGTAAGGGGTTCGGGGTGGGGCTCTCACGCGAACACCCGGCGCTGCCTCTCACTCTTTCCTTTTCCTTTGGTGTAGGCGGTAAGAAGAAACCTCTGAAGCAACCGAAGAAACCGTCGAAGGACATGGACGAGGTGGGAGTCAGGGATGAGCTCTTCCCTTTGTGGGTGGGCTGAGGGTTGGGCTGTCGGAAGGTGACTTCGCTCACCGTGGAATAGGGTTGGGGGAGCAGTGGCACCTGTACCCAGGTTTTGTGGAGGTACACTTGACTGGTAAGTGGTCACAGTGAGGTTGTGGTCTAATGCAGGGGTTCTCACAGCAAAAATTTTGGCGGCCTCAGAGTGAGGCCACCAACTCTTATTGGTGACTGGTCTGACAAATTGTCTTGAAATTCTTGGGGCAAGGGGTTGGGGCACAGGAGAGGCTTAGGGTGCCATATGGGGGGGGGCATTCACCCCCAGTGGCTCCATGCAAGCAAGAGAAAGGCCATACTGGGTTAGACCAAAGGTCCATCTAGCACAGTATCCTGTCGTCTTATGGGGCCAATGATATGTGCCCCAGAGGGATGAACAGAACAGGTAATCATCAAGTGATACATCCTCTGTTGCCCATTCTCAGCCTCTGTTTGCCAGCAACTAGGGATACCATCCCATCTCAACCTGCCTAATAGCCACTGATGGACTTAACATCCATGAGCTTATCTAGTTCTTTTTAAAACTCTTTTATAGTCTTCACAACATCCTCTGGCAAGAAGTTCTACAGGTTGACTATGTATTGTGTGAAAAAAACACTTCTGTTGGTTTGTTTTAAACTTACTGCCTATTAATTTTATTTAGTGACCCCCTAGTTCATGTATTACAAGGAGTAAATAACACTTCCCTATTTTCTCCACACCAGTCATGATTTTATAGACTATCATCATATCCCCTCTTAGTTGTCTCTTTTCCAAGCTGAAAAGTCCCAGTCTTGTTAATCTATCCTCAAGACAAACACTCCATACCCCCAGTCATTTTTGTTGACCTTTTCTAAATCTTTTTCCATTTCCAATATATCTTTTTTGAGATGGGGCAATCACATCTGCACACAATATTCTAGATGTGAGCATACCATGGATTTATGTAGAGGCAATATGATATTTTTCTGTCATCTTAATGATGCCCAACATTCTCTTTTGACTACAGCTGCTTTCTGAGAACAATTCACAATGACTCCAAGATCCCTTTCTTGAGTGGTAACAGCTAATTTAGACCTTACTATTTTATATGAATAGTTGGGATTATGTTTTCCAATATGCATTACTTGGCATCTATCAACATTGAATTTCGTCTGCCATTTTGTTGCCCAGTTATCCAGTTTTGAGAGATCCTTTTGTATCTCTTCAAAATCTGTCTGGTACCTAACTATCTTCAGTAGTTTTTGTATCTTCTGCATATTCTGCCACGTCACTGTTTACCCATTTTTTGAGATCATTTATGAATATGTTGAATAGGACTGGTCCCGGTACAGACCCCTGTGGGACAGCCCTATTCACCCTCTCCCTTCTGAAAACTGCTACCCTTTTGTTTCCTCTCTTTTAACCAGCTACCAATCCACGAGAGGACCTTCCCCCTTATCCCATGACTGCTTACTTTGCTTAAGAGCCTTCATTGAAGGACCTCAGTGAAGTACCGTGTCCAGTTTTGGGGCCCACACTACAAGAAGGATGTGGAAAAATTGGGAAGACTCCAGAGGAGGGCAACAAAAATAGTTAGGGGGCTGAAGCACATGACTTGTGAGGAGAGGCTGAGAGAACTGGGACTGTTTAGTCTACAGAAGAGAAGACCAAGGGAGAGATTTGATAGCTGCTTTCAACTACCTGAAAGGAGGTTCCAAAGAGGATGTATCTAGACCAGGGGTTTCAAACGTGAGGCCCGAGGGCCGCATGTGGCCCACAAAGCCCTTCCCTGCGCCTGCGAAGCTCCCTGGTGCACCCCCCCCCAGCAGTTTCCGGGAGGGAGGGGCCAGAAGCGGTGGCTTCTCTGCTGCCTGTCTGGGCCGTTGCCGATCCCCAGCTACCAGGCACTGCTACTGCGCCTTCAATGAATGAGCTGGGGCGGCACTTCCCAGGAGCCCTCTCCAGCAGCAGCCAGGAGTGGTAAGCCAGGCTCCTGCCTCCCTCTGCGGGAGGTTTACTGCTCCTGGCCACCGCTGCAGATGACTCCTGGGAAGTGCCATCCCAGCTCATTCATTGAAGTTGCAGCAGCGACTGGAAGCCGAGGCTCAGCAGCGGCCCAGCCAGGCACCAGAGAAGCCTCCCCACCCCTGGGTGGGTGTCGTTGCCCTGCGAGCAGCCACGGGTGAGTGCCGTTCCACGGCTTTCTGGCTGGCTGCAGTTGCCTGGGTTTGCTGTGCCGCCCCTTGCCTGCCATGCCCCACTACTGGTATCTCCTTTAGAGTGTGCTGGGCTCGGGCAAGGGGTGGTTGGGAGGAGAGTCTGGAAAGGCTGAAAGGAGATGGGGAGGGGGACGGGACGGGACAGAGAGGGGCAGCGTACGGGTGGGAGAATATTGATGCTGGGGGCATAGGGGGAGATTTGGGGAACGGAGTAGGGTTGGGGGGAGATTTGGGGACAGCGCTAGGCTACAAGGATAAGTGGAGGGACATTTGGAGATGGAGAACAGGGTTATGGGAGGGGAGTGGGGTGAGATTTAGGGATGGGGTACAGGGAGCTGAGTTACTGGGGTGAGTGGGTGGAGATTTGGGGATGGGGAGCAGGTTTATGAGGGAGTGGGGGAGATTTGGGGATGGAACACAGCTGGCTACAAGCATGAGTGGGGGAAGATTTGGAGAACGGAGCTGGGTTATGGGGGTAAGGGAATGGGGAACAGGGTTATGAGGATCAGTTTGGGAGAGGGAGACTTTATAAAACTAATTGATATTAGGCTGAGATGGACTGAAATTTCTGTGAGATTTATCAGCATATTATATTTGAAAAAAGCTTGAATCATCTGAGGCTGGTAACTTCTTGTTAAATTAGATTTGTTTGCTTGTGCTTCCAGCTTTGGACTTCCTTTGCCAAACAGCTGTTGGCGGTGACTAGCGCTTTTCAGGAGGGAGCAGGGAGCTGTGTGCTCAGAGGAGGAGGTGGGGCAGGAGCTCATGGAAGGGGTGGGGGCGGGGCTGGGGACAACGGGGGGCGTCAGTGAGGCGGCCCTCGGGCCAGTGCACTAGTCCTCATACATCCCTCATGGTCATTTGAGTTTAAGACCCCTGATCTAGACTGTTCTCAGTGGTACCAGATGACAGAACAAGGAGTAATGGTCTCAAGTTGCAGTGGGGAAGGTTTAGGTTGGATATTAGGAAAAACGTTTTCACTAGGAGGGTGGTAAAGCACTGTAATGGGTTACCTAGGGAGGTGGTAGAATCTTCTTCCTTAGAGGTTTTTAAGGTCAGGCTTGACAAAGCCCTGGCTGGGATGACTTAGTTGGGGATTGGTCCTGCTTTGAGCAGGGAGTTGGACTAGATGATGACCTGAGGTCCCTTCCAACCCTGATATTCTGTGATTCTATGCCCTTGTCCCAAGCCTTTCTGACAGTCTAAGTATATTGTATCCACTGGATCCCACTTTTTCACATCCTTGTTGACCCCTTCAAAGAACTGTAGTAGATTGGTGAGGCATGATGTTCCTTCACAAAAAATATGTTGACACTTCAACAACAAATTATGACCATCTCTGTCTGACAATTTCATTTTTGACTATAATTTCAACCAGTTTGCCTGGTATCGAAGTCAGGCTTACTGGCCTGTAATTGCTGGGATCACCTCTGGAGCCCTTTTTAAAAATTGGCATCACTTAAAATAAAATAATATCTATCCTCCATTCATTTGGTACAGTAGCTCATTTAAGTGATAGGTTACAAACTACAGTTAACAAAGAGTCCTGTGGCACCTTAAAGACTAACTATAAAGTATTGAAGCATAAGCTTTCGTGGGCTAATACCCACTTCGTCGGATTCAAAATGTTTTGCATCCGACGAAGTGGGTATTAGCCCACGAAAGCTTATGCTTCAATACTTTATAGTTAGTCTTTAAGGTGCCACAGGACTCTTTGTTACCTCTACTATTCCAGACTAACACGGCTACCTCTCTGATTCTAAACTACAGTTAGTAGTTCTGCAATTTCACATTTGAGTTCCTTCAGAACTGGTTCTGGTGTCTTAGTACTGTTTAGTTCATCAATTTGTTCTAAAACCTCTAATGACACCTCAGTCTGGGACAGTTCATTAGATTTGTCACCTAAAAAGAATGGCTCAGTTTGGGAATCTTCCTCGCATTCTCAGCCGTGAAGACCAATGCAAAGAATTCATTTAGTTCAGGGGTCTCAAACATGCGGCCCGGGGGCCACATGCGGCCCACAAAGCCCTTCCCTGCGGCCCGCCAAGCTTCCTGGCGCCCCCCCTCCCCCCCGGTCCCCCCATAGCAGTTTGCAGGACGGAGGGGCCAGAAGTGGAGGCTTCTCTGCTGCCTGGCTGGGCCTCGCATGTTTCTAGCTCTGGACTTCCTATATTGCTCTTGCTTTGTTTGCCAAACAGCTGTTGGTGGTGCCTAGCGCTTTCCAGGAGGGAATGGGGAGCTGCGTGCTCAGAGGAGGAGGTGAGGCAGGGGTGGGACCTCTTGGAAGGGGTGGAGTGGGGGCGGAGCTGGGGCAGTGAGGGCAGGGTGTGTGTCAGTGGTGCGGCCCTTGGGCCAGTGCACTAGTCCTCATGGAAGGGGTGGAGTGGGGGCAGAGCCGGGGCAGCGAGGGTATGTGTGTGTGTCAGTGGTGCGGCCCTCGGGCCAGTGCACTAGTCCTCATGCGGCCCTCATGGTCATTTGAGTTTGAGACCCCTGATTTAGTTAGTCTGCAATGGCTACATTGTCCTTGAGTACTCCTTCCTAATGGTTTAATCTGGACATTAGGCTTTCAGGGTGGTTAACCACTGGAACAAATTGCATAGGGCAGGGTTTCTCAAACTTCATTGTACCGCAACCCCCTTCTGACAACAAAAATTACTACAAGACCCCAGGGATAGGGACCAAAGCCCGAGTTCCTGCTGTGGGGGGTGCCAAAGCTTGAAGACTCTGTGTGGCTTGGGCTGTGGCTTCAGCCCCAGGCCCCAGCAAATTTATCAACAGCCCTGGCGACCCCATTAAAGTGAGGTCATGACCCACTTGGGGGTCCCAACTCACAGTTTGAGAACCTCTGGCCTAGGGAGGTTGTGGAATCTCCATCACTGGAGATGTTTAAGAACAGACTAGACAAACACCTGTCAGGAATAGTCTAGTTATTATTTAGTCCTGCATTGAGTGAGGGGACTGGACTAGATCAGTGGTCTTCACCGCCAATCCCGCCTGGGAAACTGCCAAATTTGGAAGCGGTCTATTTTTTGTCTTGCTGAAATGCCGCTGCAGAGAGCGGAAGCTTTCTATTTGGCGGCATTTCAATGGACATACCCTGGGAGGCCGCAATTAGAGGCGGAAGAGTGAAAAGGGTCCGCGGCGGAAAAACTTTGAAGACCGCAGGACTAGATGACCAGTCTTACATTTCAATGTCTTACATTTCTATGATTCTGTGGCTACCTTGCTTTAGTTTAGAAGATATTTATCATTTTGGGGGTCTTTTTCTGGAATTTTGATTTCCAGTTGTTTACTTCCAGTTTACTGTTTTTCACAAAACCCTTGTCAGTTCACTGCAGTGGTCAGAGGGAAGATGCTAACAAATGTTTACTTTTCTTCAGGAAGATTTAGCATTCAAGCAAAAACAGAAGGAAGAGCAGAAGAAACTTGAGGAGATGAAGGCAAAAGCTTCTGGGAAAGGCCCCCTTAGTAAGTGACCCACTCAATAACTGGCTTGCCTTAAGGATAGGAAAATTTAAGAATTTATCTTTAATGTTTTTTTGCTACACTGACCTAACAAAGACTATACTTGAGGTTATTTTTAGGGCTGTCAAGAGATTAATCACCATTTTAATTGCACTGTTAACCAATATAAGAATACGATTTATTTAAATATTTTTGTGGGGTTTCTATATTTTCAAATATTGGGTCAGGGCTGCGGACTGGGAGCTCCAGCTCCTCACCCCATTGGGTTTGATGCAGGACTGGAGCCCTGTACCGCATCTAGGAAGCTGTGGTTTGGGGATGCTTCAGCTCCCTTGCCGCTGATGACTCTTGCCCTGTCCTAGGTATACAATTAATGTGTTTAAAAAATGAATGCATTAATCTCAGTTAACACCTATGCTTGACAGCCTTAGATATTTTACATTCCAAAGTGAGCTCGTTTAAATTGCAAATTACTCAAGTTATCAAACAGACACAAGAAAATATGAGCAGCAAATGGAGACCAGAATGATTCAATTAAGATTTCTTGTTTACTTCATCTGTTTTAATTGTTTGAGTACCAGTCCTGAGTGATTTACCATATTCAGTATAACTAAATGTATTACAATCAATTAGTTCAATAGATTCAGTGGTCTGCCTGGACAGACACAAACCAGTCCATTCTAATACCTGTGCCTATTAACAATCCCATTACTTCTTCATCTCGCCAACACAGAATTTGGTTTATTTTAAAAATAAATCTTAAATGTTCAGGATACATAAAAAAAAGTTCATCAGACGTGTTTTGATTTAAAACTGTTTAACTATAGCGAAACAATTATATTAGTTTCTATGCATATAATACCATTATATTATATGCATCCGACGAAATGGGTATTAACCCACCAAAGCTTATGCTTCAATACCTTTGTTAGTCCACAAGGACTTTGTTGCTTTTGCAGATCCAGGCTAACACGGCTACTCCTCTGATTCTATTATATTAGTGAATTTAACTTATTGTTTTTGGTCACTGTGTCCTTCAAGATTTTGGAACTACTAGGTCTCATCCTCTCACACCATGTTATTGCTCACAGATTGGAAGAGTGAAACAAGCTTTCCTGTTTGTTTTTTCAACTCTCAGTCAGTTTAACTGTGAATTAACTAGATGTTGAACTAAACTACATGAATAAATTGAGATAAAATTATTCTCCTTGTATCTGCAGAAAGTGGCTACTGCTGTGAAAAGCTAATTTAGCACTTCAGACAACTCTGTTAAGGCCTAAATATACTATAATCTATCACAATTAAAAATTTTAAATTTAAATATATATTTTTAAAAACTATTTAAATACAAAGAATGACTTTGTTGATCTTTTTAAAAAATCATTTATAAAAAAAATTCATTATCTTTTCTCCTTCTATTGTCTGTCTGCCCTACTTAGGGTATGCAGAACATGCCTTAGGTGGCACATGACCAGGATTAATCACTGAATTTGGTCTGTAGGTTGGATCATTAGCTTCCTTTGTCCCAGCCAGGTACTGACAAGAAGTGTGACATGAATGCTGATCCATGTGCATACGCACACACTCCTGCCCCCCAGTTCTTAATACAGCAAGGCCTTGATTCTGACTGGGGCCTCTAGTTGCTATTGGAACGTTGCTGTTATCTGTATTCTTACAGCTTGAAATAAACCTTGATTAGGTGGGATGAGGAGAGACTCATGCTGTACCCACATGAGCATTTGCCCTTCTGCCAAAAGGTTTCTCAAGACTAATTAGGGTCCCAAACAAGGGAGTGGAGATTAGTTCTGACAATTGATCAGCAAACTTTATGAACTTTTGTTAATCTGTATGGCTTTCCTCCCCAGACATGCTGTTGTTTCAACTTGTTGTTGAAAAAGCTGTTGGCAAAGCCTTTCAAGTATATTTTGTGACTTAGTGGGCCAAATTTTGCTGTTACACTCATGTGACCCCCACAGTGGTTACCAGGGCCAGAGAGGTAAATGAACAGATTTTCAGTGGTGTTCGCACTGTTTTGTGGGCTGTACATGTTCTGTAATAAGAGGACAAAGTAGGCGATTTTCTTGAATGGATGCAAGAGGTCTCTGGATACATAGTCCTGCTGACAAAAATAGGTCCGTAACTGATGTAATAGGAATTGGGTCTTAGTGCAAAGCTTGTAATGCAAAATAAAGCATGCATTGATGAGGAAGTTGAGAAACTAGTAAAATAAATGATGCATAAAACGTTAACTCAAAGTCAGGTGGAATGTAATACAAACGGTGTGGTGGTTGAGGTGAAGGTTCTTGGATGGGGGATTGAATAGAGGAGGTACTAAAGGAAGTTGTAGAAGAAATTGGCATGTGGTACTAAACCCCCTGTATAGGCTTCAGATGTCTGTATTGTGGTTTTCTTTCTTTTGTCAGCTGGTGGTGGCATCAAGAAGTCTGGCAAAAAGTAGTTGCATGTTGTAGAAGAAGCAGTCTGCTCCCATTGGTTGCTTGTCCATGCAATGGATCTGCAGTTTCATGTAGTCAAGAAAAGTCAGTCATTTGAGCACCTTGTACATTTTGCTCAGTCAAAATAAATTGTTTTGTTAAGATGTGGTGTCTCTCTGTTGCCCTGTAGACTGACTTTCAAAATGCATTACTGGATTGAACTTCATAGGAGACTACAGTTGAAGACCACTTTAAACTATAGTTGGCCTATAGCAGGGCTCTCCCAACTATGGCCCACGGGCTGGATCCGGCCCTCTGCATCAATTTATCCGCCCCCCAACAAATAGGGGAGGAGCCTGGGGTGCAGCAAGCGCGGGAGCTAGGCAACAGCAGCGGCTACTGCCCGAGAGTTCCCCCACCTGGACAGACGTCTCTCCAGCATCTCCCTGCTGGCCGGGTGAATCCGGACATGGCCGCTTGCAGCTGCTTGGGGCTCTGGCCCCTGCCCGCCCGGGAAGGTAGGGTCCAATCGTGGGGGGAGGTCCCCAGATGAACCATGCTGGCTCCTGCCTGAGACGGTCTTAAAATGGATCCCCAGGAGCAGCAGGGTTCTCCCCTTTAATCTGCAGCTCTGGTGGCTCCTGCAGGGCGAAGGGGTTGGATCTGCTGGCTGCAGTCCTGGGGAGTGGCATCCCACGTGCACTGCAGGGCCGGGAGTGTGAGAAGTGCTCTCTGGTCTCTCTGTGCTGTCCGGCAGGCAGCATGCTGGCTGGATTAGTCCAGGTGCGGCTGCTCACAGAATTGGCCCCTGCCCACCCGGGGAAGGTAGGGTCTGTTCCTTGGAGGTCCCCAGTTGAGACCTGCTGGCTTCTGCCCCTGTCTGAGACAGGCTTAAAATGGATCCTGCAGAGCAGCAGGGCTCCCCCCCCCCCACACTTTAATCTGCAGATCTGGGGGCTCTCCAGGAGCTGCCCACGGGTGTCACTTCCCGTCTGGCAGCTCCAGGGGTTCCTAAACAGACTCGCTTCCATTCTTGGAGTTCCAGGAGGTGCCCAAGTGTGTCACTTCCAGCCAGGGAGCTCCAGGAGGTGTCCCACGGGTGTCACTTCCCGTCTGGCAGCTCCAGGGGTTCCTAAACAGACTCGCTTCCATTCTTGGAGCTCCAGGAGGTGCCCATGGGTGTCACTTCCCATCTGGCAGCTCCAGGGGTTCCTAAACAGACTCGCTTCCATTCTTGGAGTTCCAGGAGGTGCCCAAGGGTGTCACTTCCAGCCAGGGAGCTCCAGGAGGTGCCCAAGGGTGTCACTTCCGGCCAGGGAGCTCCAGGAGGTGCCCAAGGGTGTCACTTCTGGTCTGGGAGCTCCAGGAGTTCCTAAAGAGACTCACTTTCAGTGTGGGAGCTCCAGGAGGTGCCCAAGGGTGTCACTTCCCATCTGGGAGCTCCAGGGGTTCCTAAAGAGACTCGCTTCCGTTTTTGGAGCTCCAGGAGGTGCCCAAGGGTGTCACTTCCGGTCTGGGAGCTCCAGGGGTTCCGAAACACTCACTTCCGGTCTGGGTGCTCCAGGAGGTGTCCAAGGGTGTCACTTCCGGCCAGGAAGCTCCAGGAGGTGTCCAAGGGTGTCACTTCCGGCCAGGAAGCTCCAGGAGGTGTCCAAGGGTGTCACTTCTGGCCAGGAAGCTCCAGGAGGTGTCCAAGGGTGTCACTTCCGGCCAGGAAGGTAAACCTATTTCTTCTTCCTCCGCACCCCCAAGCCACCCTGCCCCGCCATCCATACCCTTCCCCCGTCCATTGCTCCTGTGGGGCCCCCTCAGCCCCATCCCTCCAACACCATCCCAACCTGACCCTCCATCTGTACCCTTCCCCCGTTCATTCCTCCACCCGTGGGGACTTCTCAGCCCCCCCTCTTCCTCCACAACAGTCCCCCCCCCAGTTCATCCACCCCATCTTTTGGGCCCCTCAGCCCCCCTTTCTCCTCCCTCCAACTCCCCCAACCCAACCGGCATCCATCTGTCCCGCGATCTGTGCGCACCCCTTTCTCCTTCCAACACTCCCCAGCGTGTACCTTCATCCCTACCCTCCCCCCCCCAGTCCCTCCCTCCACCCACCCTTCACCCCATCTCTCCTTCCCCCCACTGCCTCCCCAATTCATTTCAGACATCTCCCTCAAGGCTGGCATCCCCATCATCTCCTTCAGTGCGTTGCACCCTGCCCTTCACCTGGACCCATTCAACATCCTCCAACCTCCTCCCCTGTCTGCAGGCTCGCCAACCCTCTGCTCAGCCCTCCACAACCTGCCCCCTGGAGCTGGACTTTCCCTTGGCCCTCCCGATCCACCCCATCTGCCTCCCCATCTTGGGGCGCCCCAACATCCTCCGAAATACCCTATCCCTACACGCCAAACCCAATTGGCTCGAAGCTATTTCTCCATTGCTGGGCCCCATTTTCCCAGCACTGCACTCCCCCCACACCGTCCACAGCCTGCCAGGTTTCCCTCTCCAATTCCTGTTCCCCTTGAACCTGCCGGGTTCCCCTTCCCAGTCACGCTGGGGCCCTCCAACCTCCCTCCACCCAGCCCTTACTCCCCAGGGCTTCTGAGTCCCACATTGCCTCAGTACAACTTGAGACCCTTGGACGGGGCTAAGCGGCCCCACAATGTCACTGCGGGGGTTAAACCTTCCCTCTTAGTAGAGGAAGCCCCGCCCTGGAGGCTCTGCTGGGCATGCTCCAACTGGAGACCTAGTATAAAAGCCTGCAGAGCAACTCAGTTGGGGCTGACTGCAGGAGGGGGCTCCAGAGGTCAGCCAAGACGGCCCTGAAGGGGAACAGACTGGAGGACTCCCAGGACTGGAAGACAGCGTGGTCCAGGTAGGAAGAGACTCAGGGGAATTTTAAAGACATACTGACGCTCGGCATGTTGCGGGCAGATCCCCGACGAGCTAGGGGCAGGGGAAGCCCCACATCTCGTGAGCCCTGGGTCGGGACCCGGTGGAGAGGGCAGGCCTGGGTCCCCCTAACTCTTCAGTGACTAGGCAGCACTACCCTGCCTGCAAGGGAAATGTATGAATTCTGGCGGTTAGCCCATGCTACCCCAAGGCTTGGGGAAATCCTATGGACTCTGGCCGTTAGGCCACACTACCCTGTTCAGGAGCCCTGGGGGAATTTCTAGGGACTCTGGCTGCCAGGCCACGGTACCATGAGACTAAGAGAAACTGTATAGACTCTGGCCATTGGGCCATGCTGCCCCGAGACTGCATAAACTCCGCCCCTTAGGCCATACTGTCCCGTGATTGGGGGATTAGAGAGTGGCTGAGGTCCACCGCCACACCCTGCCCCTGCCAGAAAGGGGCGCTGCAGAGCAGGACCCACCACAGACCCCTACGCCCCACTACCTTACAGTGCAGCCCCCACCGCCCCTGTTTCTCAGACTGTCATTCATACGACCCATCCACTGATGTATGTACCCCAAATATACTACTGAACATGTCCATCCATCAGCCTCATAGATGCCCTCTCTCCTTTCCTCTCCTTGTGCCGTCTTCCTTCGCTTGTGCCTCATGCTTGGCTTTTGCAGCAGTGCTGGCAGAAGCAGCAGCCGGAGGAGAAAGTGGCCCAGATGGACCTGAGCAGCCTGGACATCCTTCTAAGCAGATGTGAACAGTCCTCAGCTTTCTGCCTCCCACAAAACTGGCTGTGAGTGAACGCTCAGTGCTTGGAATTCATCTGTGATCATTGTAGTTTTCTACACAGGCTACAAGCCCAACAAGTTACAAGCCAAAAACTAGCCAACAAGCAACTCACAAAGCAATTAAGGGACAAACAAGCCCAATTTCTGTGTTTTCCTTGTGGGCTTGCCATGACTGACCAAAGTCTGCAGTGCAGAGTGACTATGTCAGGATGTCATTATCAGGGGTGCTTTCTACTTGTAGCCCTAACAGTGTGATGGGAGGGAGGTTGAGGGCAGAACTCTGGGGTGTGTTAGATGCGGGAAGAAGAGCTTATGTGACATTCGCGACTGAGATGAGAACTTTTGGTTTTCCCCTTGTGCTGGGTTTAGTACCAAGGGAAAAAAGTCACGTGTCAGAGTCTACTGCCCTCCTATGAAGGAAAGCGAGCCAGAGCAGTGAGACCGCAAGGGGTGGGGATGCCACGCTAAAGTCGTCCATCTGGGAGCGGAACAGCCACCACTGTCAGTGAGATAAGTGTCTGGGGATTGCTCTGCTTACGGCCCACTCTGACTCCTGGTAGGGACGCCCCATTAGCTGGGGCTGGGTTTGTATGAAAAGGTCCCTGGCTAGCTGTGGTTACAAGGGACAGAAGGTCCCCAATTTCAGGGGGTAGTGTGTCCTCCTCAGCGGAGGATGAGTCCAGGAGGTGAGTTTCTTGCCTTCCTCACGTTTCTCTCTCTCTCTCCCCTATTGTGTTGGCCAACACTCACTCACTCTCTCTCTCTGTCCTTGCCTCCTCTTGTGCTGCCTCCCTTCATAGGACACGGGCAGCCGTGCTAGGTGTGCATCCCCCCAGGCTAGGTTTTGGGAGCTATGAACAAGGAGCAGGGGGTGAAAATCATTCAGGGCAGTGGAGACGTCACTGTGGGTGTTGACTGTCTCTGTTTGAGTGGGGCCGATGTAGATGTGTAGTGATGGCTCATGCTTGGATTTTGCAGCTGCGCTGGCAGAGGAATTGTCCAGGAACCACAGCCAGAGGTGGCAGACGTGGACCTGAACAGCTTGGACATCCTGAGCAGACATGAACAGTCCTCAGGTTCCTGCCTCCTGCATACCTGGCTGTGAGTAAGTGATCAGTGCTTGGAATTCTTCATCTGTACTCGCTGTGGTATTGTTAACAGGTCATGCGCTTTCTCTGTGGAATTAAGACGAGGAAAAGGCACAAGTCTCCTGTGCAGAGTGACGATTTTATGTGTAGGTACAATGGGCTGCTTTCTAGCTGTAGTGCTAAAGCAGTGAAGGGAGGAGGGTTGAGGACGGAGCCCTGAGGTGCGGTAGATTTGAGAAGAACCACCTCTGGGACGTTGACGACAGAGATGGTAACGGATTTGTTTTCCCCCTTGTGTTGGGTTTAATACCAAGGGAACAGAAGTGGAAGGTCAGAGTCCGCTCTGCTCCCCTCATGTGATGGAAAGTGAGCGAGAGCAGGGAGACCGCAAGCATCACTGATGCCAGGCAAGAGACATCTAGCTGGGAGTGGAGCAGCCGTCACCATCAGTGAGAGAAGTGTCTCGTTAGCTGAGGGCTCTGCTCACTGTCCACTTGGCTCTAGGTTTTTTGTTTGAGTAGCTGTGGTTACGAGGGAGACAAGGTGCCCATTTTCAGGGGCTGCTCATTTCTCGGGCCAGGAGCGATGTGTCCTCCTGAGTAGAAGGTTAAATTGAGGAGGTTGACTCCACATTGTGAGTTTCTTGCCTTCCTCCCATGTTTTTCTCTGTCTCTTCTCTAGTGTGTTGGCCAACTCTCTCTCTCCCTCCCTCTCTCTCTCCTTGTGCCGTCTGCCTACACAGGACATGGGCAGGCTAGCTAGGTGTGCATCGCCACAGGCCAGGTCTCGGGAGCCATGGGGAAGTAGGAGGGGATGAAAATAATGACAGGCAGTGGGTGCAAGAGTGGAGCGGTGACTGTTGGTGTTGACTTGGTCTCTGTTCAACGAGTCGGGCTGATGTAGACGGGATGGGAGAGGGAGCCAGGGATGAGGTCAAGATTATCTGCACCAATAGAGCTGTGTCTAATGCTGCTTCTTGTTTGGCTTTATTAGTTTGCAGAGGAATCGTTCAGGAGTCCTAGACGGATGACAATATGGCAGAAGTGGACCTGAGCAGCCTGGACATCCTACTAAGGAGACCTGAGTAGTCCTCCGGTTCCTGCCTTCTGCATAACTGGCTGTGAGTAAGTGGTCAGTGCTTTCAATTCCTCATCTGTACTTGTAGTTTTCTTCACAGGCTGTGTGCTTCCTTGTTGGGTACGAGGCTCTGTGGGGTTTAAGGCTGGGGAAGGGATAAGAGTCTCCTGATCACAGTGACTATTTTGGGTGCCGTTACAATGGGCGCCTTCTAGTTGGAGGCGTCAGGTAGTAAAGGGAAATGGGTTGAGAGTGGAACCCGGGAGATGTGAATTGAAGAGACTATGTGACATTGCAGATGGAGATGCTAATTTTTTGTGTGTTTTCCCTCAGCTGGGTTGTGTATCAAGGAAAAAGAAGACAAGTGTCCGAGTCTACTGCCCTCCTGCAATGGAAAGTGATCGAGAGCAGCGAACCTGTGAGCAGTGTTGATGCCAGGTAGGAGCTCTCCATCTGGGAGCCAAGCAGACAGCTGGTTTGGGGAGGGCTCTGCTCACGCCCCACCTGGTTCCAGGTAGTGACGCTCTGTAAGGTAGGGCTGGGTTTGTAAGGAAAGGATCCTGACTAGCTGTGGTTGCGAGGGAGAAAAGGTCCCTGGTATCAGAGGCTGCTCATTTCTCTGGTGAGAAACGGTGCCTCCGCTGCAGCAGAAGGTCGGATTCAGGAGGATGATGCCGGGTGGTGAATTGTTTGCCTTCCTTTCGTGTTTCTCTGTCTTCTCTACTGTGTTGGCCAACACACTCTCTCTCTCTCTCTCTCTCACTCAGACTGTCCTTGCCTCTCCTTGTACCATCTCCCTACATTGGACATGGGCAGGCGTGCTAGGTGTTCATCCCCACAGGCTTGGTATCAGGAGCCCTGGTGATGTAGGAGGGGATGAAAACCATGCAGAGCAGTGGGTGTGAGAGTGGACCGGTCAGTGTTAACAAGGTCTCTGTTCATCAGGTGGGGCTGATGTAGATGGGATGGGAGAAAGAGGCAGGGATGAGGGTGAGATTTCACGCACTAATAGAGCTTTGTGTAGTGATGGCTCATGCTTGGCTTTTGCAGCTGCGCTGGCAGAGGAATTTTTCAGGTGTTCCAGCTGGAGGAGAAGGTGGTAGGAGTGGACCTGAGCAGCTTGGACGTCCTTCTGACCAGATGTCAACAGTCCTCAGCTTCCTGCCTCCCACTAAACTGGTTGTTAGTAAGCGGTCGGTGCTTTGAATTCCTCATCTCTGCTTGCTGTAGTTTTCTTCACAGCCCGTGCGCCTCCTCGTTGGGTATGGGTCTTTGTGGGATTAAGGCTGGGGAGAGGCCAGAGTCTGCTGTGCAGAGGGACTGTGTCAGGTGCTGTTGTCGGGAGTGATTTTTGGTTGTAATACTAAAGGTGTAACGTGAAGAGAGTTGAGGGTGGAGCCCCGCCTTGTGGGAGAGGCGAAAAGACGAGCCAATGTGACATTGCCGACTGAGATGGTAACTGATTTGTTTTTCCCCCTTGTGCTGAGTTTAGTACCAAGGGAAAAGAAATCGCGTGTCAGAGTCTACTGCCCGTGTCCGATGGAAAGGGAGCCAGAGCGGTGAGACCACGAGCGTTGTTGATGCCACGCAAAGGCCGTCCATCTGGGAGTGGAACAGCCGATACTTTCAGTGAGATAAGTGTCTGGTTTGGTGATTGCTCTGCTCATGGCCCACCTGGCTACGCCCTGTTAGCTGAGGCAGGGTTTGTAAAGAAAAGGTCCCTGATTATTTGTGGTTATGAGGAAGATGAGGTCTCCATTTTCAGGGATGTGTCATTGCTCTGGCCAGGAGCCATGTGTCCTCCGCAGCAGAAGTTTGGATCCAGGGGGATGACTCCAGCTTGTGAGTTTCTTGCCTCCCTCCCATGTTTCTCTCTCTTCTCTAGTGTGTTGGCCAACACATTCTGTCTGTCTTTTTCTTGCTGTCCTTGCTTTTCCTTGTGTTTCTCTTTGTTTTTGTGTTCATTCGCTCTTGGGACTGAGAGAAACCAGATGTCAATCCATGTCCTCCAAAGCAGTTTGAACCACTCTCTCATATTAAAGAAATTGTAAGTACAGCCAGGCAAGACGTGTTAGTTTATCTTTGTTTTTCTCAACCTGTGAATTTTCCCTTTGCTGGAGGGAGGTTTATCCCTGTTTCTTGTTTGTAATTTTGAAACTAAGGCTAGAGGGGGGGCTCTTCTGTTCTTTGAATCTTTTGTTTACTTTGTAAGGTTAACCACCATCCTGATTTTACAGAGGTGATTGTTTTACTTTTTTCTTTAAATAAAATTATTCTTTTGAAAACCTAATTGATTTTTCCTTTGTTCCTAAGAGCCAAGGCTTTGGGTCTGTTACCTGTAGCAGTTGGTGAGGATGTATTCTCAAGCCTTTCCCAGGAAAGGGGGTGTAAGAGTTTGGGGGGGATATTTTGGGCAAATAGGAACTCCATGTGGTCCTTTCCCTGATTCACTTGGTGGTGGCAGCGAGGTCAAGGAATTTGTGTCTTGGGGAAGTTTTAACTTAAGCTGGTAGAAATAAGATTAGGGCGTCTTTCATGCAGGTCTCCACATCTGTACCCCAGAGTTCAGAGTGGGGAGGGGGAACCCTGACAATTAAGAAATAGGAGGGGACAAAAATAATGCAGGGCAGCGGTCGCTAGAGTGGGGAGGTGACTGTTGGAGTTAACTCGGCTTCTGTTCATGGAGTGGGGACGATGTAGCTGGGATGGAAGAAGGAGTCAGGGATGAGGGGAAGATTAAACTCATCCATAGAGCTTTGTGTAGTGACGGCTTATGCTTGGCTTTTTGCAGCTGCTCTGGAAGAGGAATTGTCCAGGAGCCCTACCCAGAGGAGAAGGTGTCAGAAATGGACCTGAGCAGCCTGGACAGCTTTCCAAGGAGACATGAACAGTCATCAGCTTTCTGCCTCCCACTTTACTGGCTGTGAGTAAGGGATCAGTGCTTGGAATTTCTCATCTGTACTTGCTCTAATTTTCTTCACAGGCCGTGTGCTTCCTCGTTGGGTGCGGGGTGCTGTGGGATCAAGGCTAGGGAAGGGACTAGAGTCACAGGGGCCAATTTTAACTGGGTAAATAAGCACCCGACTTTCCCTATAAGCCAAACATCAAACTAATCCCATTTCAAACCCAGGCCAAACAAGCCAATCCCTAAGAACCGCAACACTCTGACTTGATTCCCCCTGCATGCAGTCTGGGACTGTGGTGGGACCGCTGTGCACCCCGACTCTCTCCCCTCTTTGCCCCTCCATTCCCCGATTGACAAGAGTCGATCAAAAAAGACGCCAGAAGGTACAACAAGCAACAACCTACAAACCAAAAACTCACCAACAGACAACTCGCAACCAATTAAGCCAAAAACAAGTCCAATTTCTGCCTTTTTTTCCCCTATGGGTTTGGCATGTTTGACCAGAGTCTGCCGTGCAGAGTGGCTAGTTTGGGTATCGTTGCAAATGGTGCTTTCTACGTTTGGTCCTAGAGGTGTAATGGGAGGAGGGTTGAGGGCAGAGTCCCACTGTGTGGGATAGGCAAAAAGAAGAGTCTACCCAATGTTGCTGAATGGAAGGGTAAGTTATTTGTTTTTCCCCTTGTGCTTGCTTCAGTATCACAGGAAGAGAAGTCAAGCGTCAGAGTCTACTGTCCTCATGCAATGGAAACCACAAGCACTGTTGATGTCCAAAAGCCGTCCAACTGAGAACGGAACAGCCACCATTGTCAATGAGAGAAGTGTCTGGTTTGGTGGTTGCTCTGCTCACGGCCCACCTTGTTCCTGGTAGGGACACCCGATAGCTGGGGCTGGGTTTGTAAGGACACCCGCTGTCACTGCTGCTCCATGAAGGAAATGTTTTGTGTAATTACCCCACGTGGCCACTCTAGCGTCACGGTTGTGCTGTTAGGGAAATGTTCTGTGTAATTACCCCGCATGTCGACCCGCCGTCACTTTTGATTGAGGGAAATGTTCTGTGTCATTAGCCCGTGTGGCCACCCAGCATCACAGTTGGGCCGTGAGGGAAATGTTCTGTGTAATTACCCCGCATGTCGACCCGCCGTCACTTTTGAATGAGGGAAATGTTCTGTGTAATTACCCTGCATAGTCGCCCAGCGTCACTGTTGCTCACTGAGGGAAATGTTTTGTGTAATTACTCCACGTGGGCACCCATTGTCACGGTTGCGCTGTGAGCGAAATGTTCTGTGTAATTACCCTGCATGTCGACCTGCCATCACTGTTGCATGAGGAATATGTTCTGTGTAATTACCCCGCATGGCCACCCAGCATCACAGTTGCACCGTGAGAGAAATGTTGTGTGTCATTACCCTGCGTGGCCGCCTATCGTCGCTATTGATCCATGAGGGAAATGTTCTGTATAATCACCCCGCTTGGCCACCAAGCCTCTCACTTATTCCATTACGTTAGGGAAATGTTCTGTGTAATTACTGCACATGGACACCCAGCATCACTGTTACTTCCTGAGGGAAATGGTTGGTGTAATTACCCCAAGTAGGTACCCAGTCTCATCACTGTTGCATCGTGAGGGAAATATTCTGTGTCATTACCCCGCATGGCCACCTATCGTCGCTGTTGGTCTGTATGGGAAACGTTCAGTGCAATTACCCTGCATGGTAATCCAGTGTCACTGTTGCTCCATGACTGTTGGTCCATGGGGGAATTGTTCTGTGTAATTACTCTGAGTGGCATGCCAATGTCACTGTAGCTCAGTGAGGGAAATGTTCAGTGTAATTACCCCAGGTGGCCACCCGTTGTCTCTGTTGCTCCCTGAGGGAAATGGTTGGTGTAATTACCCTGTGTGGCCACCCAGCTCACTGTTGTTGCGTGAGGGAAATGTTCTGTGTAATTAACCTGAGTGGCCACCTAGTGTCCCAGTTGCTCTCTGAGGGAAATGTTCTGTGTAATTACCCCGCATGGCAATCCAGTGTCACAGTTGCTCTCTGAGGGAAATGTTCAGTGTGGTTACCCCTCATAGCCACCCAGTGTTGTCACAGCTGCCCATGGTGCAGTCATCGCCTCCTCCGCTCTCAGTGCCTGCAGAGCCAAGAGAGCTCCCACTGCAGCTGGCACCACCTTTGGCAATGGAACCGGCTAAGGCTCCCCATGAGGGCAAGCCTGCTGGTGAGGCCTTGCATAAAATGAGTGAGCACCAATGGACTCTGGAGCCAAGGCAGAGCTACAGGTTGCCATGTTCTTTGTCCCTGTGCCCCAGGTCTCTGGCCCGTTGTTATGGGTCATAAGCACCAGTTTCCCAATCCCTGTCTTCACACCGAAGTTCTCCCAGGTGTACGAGATCTCCTCAGCACCAGTCCGTGTCACATTGTAGATCGTCGAGGCCGAGACCTCGAGGCTGCTCCCCCACATGATGCTTCTCTCCCTAGGCCTGGCCCTGATTGGAATGTTCCTGGCAACAGTGGTGGTGGTTAGCTGCCAGACGGAGGCCTAGATAGCGCCACTGGCACAGTTCAGTCCCTTGTCCAGGCAGCAAAGGGACTGGGCTCTAGTGGGAATGTCTGTGGTGTTGGGACCAGCCCAGCAGCGGTGGGGTCCTTTGATACCATTCCCCCACTCTTACCAACCCTTGGTCACTGCATTGGACTGGCTGAAGTTGGCACACAACCCAACACCTCCCTCCCACTCAACCAAAGGCTTCCCCCAGGGTCCAATCACCAGTGGAGGTGGGGGCCGGCCTCTCCAGAGAGAGCTCACCAGACTTTGTCAAGGAGGGTCAGGTGCTGCTCCGTATTTATATCTGGTGTGTCCCCTCTAGAAACAAGAAGTGTCATGAATACTGTCCCCTCTCAAAACAAGTGGTGTGTCATTAATAGTACTCTTAGAAACAAGTGGGGGTGTTGTGAATACTGTTTCCTCTGGATACAAAGGGTGTGTCCTTAATACTGTCCCCTCTGGAAACAAGGGGTGTCCTTAAGCAGTGTGTGTTCAATACTGTCCCTTCTGGAAACAAGTGGTTGTGTCATGAGTAGAATTCCTCCTAGAAAAAAGCAGTGTGTTGTGAATACTGTCCCCTCTGGAAACAAGGGGTGTGTCCTCAATACTGCCCCCTCCGGAAACAAGGGGTGTGCCATGAGTAGAATTCCTCCCAGAAACAAGCAGTGTGTCTTCAATACTCTCTCCTCTGGAAACAAGTGGTGGGTCATGAGTAGAATTCCTCCTAGAAAAAAGTGGTGTGTTGTGAATACTGTCCCCTCTGGAAACAAGTACTGTGTCATTAATAATAATTATCCCTGAAACAGTTGGTGTGTCCTCAATACTGTCCCCTGTGGAAACGGGTGTGTCCTCAATACTGTCCCCTTCGGAATCAAGGGGTGTTTCATGAATAGAATTCTTCCTAGAAACAAGCAGTGTGTCCTTAATACTGTCCCCTCTGGAAACAAGTGATGTGTCATTAATAGAATTCCTCCTGGAAATAAGTGGTGTGTTATGAATACTGTCCCCTCTCAAAAAAAAAAAAAAAAAAAAAAAAAAAAAAGGGGGGGGGGTGTCCTCAATCCTGTCCCCTCTGGAAACAAGTGGTGTGTCATTAATAGAATTCCTCCTAGAAACAAGCAGTGTGTCCTCAATAGTGTCCCCTCTGGAAACAACTGGTTGTGTCCTGAATACTGTCCCCTATGGAAACAAGTGGTATGTCATGAGTAGAATTCCTCCTGGAAACAATTGGTGTGTTGTGAATACTGTCCCCTCTGGAAACAAGCACTCTGTCATTAATAATAATTATTCTGGAAACAAGTGGTGTCATTAGTATAATTTCTCCTAGAAACAAGCAGTGTGTCCTGAATACTGTCCCCTCTGGAAACAAGTGCTTGTGTCATGAATAGAATTCCTCCTAGAAAAAAGCAGTGTGTTGTTAATACTGTCCCCTCTGGAAACAAGCACTGTCATTAATAATAATTATCCTGGAAACAAGTGGTGTGTTGTGAATACTGTTCCCTCTCAAAAAAAAAAAAGTGGTGTGTCCTCAATCCTGTCCCCTCTGGAAACAAGTGGTGTGTCTTCAATACTGTCCCCTCTGGAAACAAGTGGTGTGTCATTAGTAGAATTCCTTCTAGAAACAACCAGTGTCTCCTTAGTACTGTCCCCTCAAGAATCAAAGGGTGTGTCATTAATAGTACTCGTCCTGGAAACAAGTGGTGTGTTGTGAATACTGACCCCTCTCAAAAAAGGTGGTGTGTCCTCAATCCTGTCCCCTCGGGAAACAACTGGTTGTTTCCTGAATACTGTGCCCTCCAGAAACAAGTGCTGTGTTGTGAATAGAATTCCTCCTAGAAACTAGCGTTGTGTCCCCTCTGGAAACAAGAGGTGTGTCGTGAATACTGTCCCCTTTGGAAACAAGCACCGTGTCATTAATAATAATTATCCTGGAAACAAGTGGTGTGTCCTCAATACTGTCCCCTCCAGAAACAAGGGGGTGTGTCCTGAATACTATTCCCTCCACAAATAAAAGATGTATAATGAATTGCAACCCTACATAAACAAGAGGTGTATGATCAATGCTTCATGTTTCCATGGGGAATACTATTTCCTGAATATATGATTTGTAGAAAGTAATATTAAAAGCAGTGGGGCCATGGCTCCCTGGTGCCCTGTGTTCTGGTGTCTGTACTCTTCCCCTCCCCCCCACACACACTTGGAACAGGCCGCTGTTCAAGCGGGTCCTGGGAATTTCTCGTCTGCTCTGCAGAGGGCAGGGGCTGGTTTTGGAGTGTCACAATCCCCCTGCGTTTGTATCTGGCCTCTGCTGAGCTGGGGTGTGGGTGAGTGACAGGAGTCTGTGATGTTGTACATGAGTATCATAGGGGTAGTTGTGTTAGTCTGGATCTGCAAAACTGACAAAGAATCTTGTAGCACCTTAAAGACTAACAGATGTTTTGGATTATAGGTTTTCGTGGTCGAAGACCCACTTCATCAGATGAATGTCCTAATCGGTTAGTCTAAGTTATCCTACAGATATCACTAAAAATATGAGTTTAAAATAAGTAACATTCAGCTGCAGTAAAGTTGTGGCCTCAAGCAGAATTTATGTTCTAGCACAGGGGTGGGCAAACTACAGCCCATGGGCCACATGAAGCCCACAGGACCATCCTGCCTGGCCCCTGAGCTCCCAGCCAGGGAGGCTAACCCCACACCATTAAGCAGGCAGTGCTTGGGCGGGGGGGGGGGGCGTGCTCCATACGGCTGCCAGAGATGCTGCTGAGCAGCAGAGTGAGGGGGCCAGAGCCGGGTGGGGTGGATAAGGGGCAGGGTGTCCCAGGGTGCAGTCAAGGAGCAGGGAAGGTTGGATGGCATGTGCAAGTGCCAGGGGTCTGTCAAGGGGTCGGGGCAATCAGGGCCAATGGAGTAGCGGGCCTCCTGGGGGGTGCAGTTAGGGTGGGGGGTCTTGGGAGGGGGTAGACAGGGGTCAAGGATCAGAGAGGGTTGGATAGATTGGGGACCCTGAGAGGGGAGCCAGGGGGCAGGAAGAGGTCAGATAGGGGGTCGGGCCACACTGCTTGGGGAGGCACAGCCTTCCCTCCCTGGCCCTCCACACAATTTTGCAATCCCAATGTGACCCTCAGGCCAAAAAGTTTGCCCACCCCTGTTCTAGCAGGATACTATTGATTGTCATTTTAAATAATGAATTACCATGATAAAGCACAATATGATGATAAAAATCAGACAATTCTTCTAGACAGGACAGGATAGGAACTTTAGAACTCATTTCTACCTTAAATTTGATTCTTTGAGTAGTACAATTATGACATGCACAGACCACATGAAAACATAAACTAACAGCACTGTAATCCTAAAACTTTGAAATGCACCATGCACACATAGCGATTTTAAAAGGGCTAACTTAAAAAAATTAAGGACATTAGTAAGAAAAATGGATTGAGCTGAAGAATTTAGGAATCTAAAGGGGAAGGAGGACTGGAATTACTTTAACTCAAAGTTCCAGAAGCCTGCATCCCAAGAAAGGGGGGAAAAAATCATAGGGAGGAGTTGTAGATCAAGCTGGATGAGCAAACATCTCAGAGTGGTGATTAAGAAAGCATACAGGGAGTGGAAGATGGGAGGGATCAGCAAGGAAAACTACCTTATTGAGGTCAGAACATGTAGGGATAAAGTGAGAGAGGCTAAAAGTCAAGTAGAATTGGACCATGCAAAGGGAATTAAAACCAATAGTAAAAGGTTCTAGAGTCATATAAATAAGAAAACAAAGAAAGAAGTAGTAGTAGGTCCACTAAAAACTGAGGATGGAGTGGAAGTTAAGGATAATTTAGGCATGGCCCAATATCTAAACAAATATTTTGCCTCAGTTTTTAATGAGGCTAATGAGGATATCATGGATAAAGCTAGCATGGCAAGCAGGAATGAGAATACAGAGGTAGATATTACCATATCCGAGGTAGAAACCAAACTCGAACAGCTTAATGGGACTAAATTGGGGGGCCCAGATAATCTTCATCCAAGAATATGAGGGGGTGGGGTCACAGGGCAGAAGGGCGGGGCCAGGAGGCTGTAGATATGCCCTCAACCACCAGTGAAGTAATCTTTACATTGCTGCAGCCCCCCCCCCCCAAATACCCTCTCACAGTACAAAGACAACCCTCAGCACCGTTGAGGTATCTCTTTCAGCAGCCTCCAACTGCACCTACTGTGGATTCCCGTCTTCTGTCTAGGTAGCATTTCCTTTTTAGGAACCTCAAATAGCGTAATTACCTGTTGATAGCATTTGAATCTTCTGAAATTTTGCATTGTAAGACAGAAGGCTGATTAATACATCAAGAGGAACAGTGCTTGCTGCTGCTAAAGTAGAAATGAACTAAAGGGTTTCTGGGTCACTGGAGTCTGTCTTTATAGCTGCCTTTGGCTTCCAAGGCATGCTGGGAAATGGAGGGCGGAGCTTAGGCAGTATATAAGCTGGGCTCTTGTCAGAGGAAGTCATTCAGCTTTGTGGTGCTGCAAAGAGATGTGCATAGGCATTTGTATGGGTGTTTAGAGTCATGGTGAGTATTGATATGGGGGTAACATTGACATGTATTTGTGGTTAATATACTGTTTTTCTTTCCTTCTTTCTATATAATGTGTTTTTCTTTCATTTCAGGTTCAGAGTGTGTTTGATTTATGTGTTATCATTAGTATTTTAATTGGGAGTGAGACACTGGGGGGGGGGTAGCTTCTGTTAAACACACATACAGTAGACTCTCAATTATCCAGGATGATAGGGGAAAAAATAATTCTGGTTAATAAAATCCTGGATAATCATCATCCATAGGAAATATGGGGAGAGGGGGTTTGGTTCACCAGCCACCCTGCACCGGGGGGAAGGGGTATTTGGTTCACTGGCTGCCCTGTGCCCTGGCAGGGTTTTTTTTGTGTGTGCTTGGGGCGGCAGCAGAGCCAGAGCCAGCCCTACGAGTTGAATGTATTTTTTTTTTTGACATCCTGGTTAATCCACATTCTGGTTAATCCAATCCTGGATAATTGAGAGTCTACTGTATTTAGTACTGGTAGCATGTCCATGGTGTTGGATGTTGTAGAAACATAGCAATTTTCTGTCTGGGTTAGATGGGGACTGGTCTGAGGAAACTAATATTTAGTAAGTGTTTCTTCTCTTAATCTCATCTGTATGCCCCTTTTGTATTTTTTTCTTTTCAATGATCTGGAGCCCCCTGAGTAGGGTTAATAAACCATGTTTACAATCAAACTTTCTTTGTATTGGCAGCTGTGTCCAGATCCAGTACTGAGTTGCACTGTGACCTGAGGGTTGTGAATATTTTTCTTCTCTGTCACACCATCGCTATATGTTTAGGAATAATTTCAACATCTGGGCATGAAGGCCTGTCTATCAAGGTGAAGAGGTTATTGAGGGGCAGCTCCTGTCCAATTTCCAAAGATAAGTATATGCCAAAGGGTTTCATGGTCAGAAGGATTTGTGATCTTAAGGCTCTTTCTTTACTTATGGGAGTTCTCTAAATTCTACTCCTTCTTAATGGGTACGTGAGGGGTGGATGGGAGCTCATTACTGGGGGGAGTGTGCTTTATTTCCTGGAAGAAGGTTGACTGCTGGCAGAGTGACCTGTCTGTAACTAGAGAGGCTCTGTTCTCAGTTCTTCTCTCTTACACACCATTTTGCATCACTGGTCACCACTTCATTCTTGTGTTCTCCTCTACATGGTTGTGGTTTTCTGAGGATGTGACGATCCTAGTTAGCGATGGGCCTCTGTGGTGTAGGGAAAGGGGGAGGGCCATCAGTATGTAGAAATTTAGCCATTTTCCATGTGTATGAGAGCGTTTGGAGTGGGGTTATGTGAGGGGGATGTAATGTGTAGTAGGCATTCCCTGTCAAGCAAGTCCTATGTAGGTTAGGTGAGTAGAGTGTATAACTGAGGTTTACAGTCAAGCTTTTTTTTTTTATTTGCAGATGAGTCCAGGTCATGACTACTACTCTTTGACCGTCACCGCATTGTTGTACAGATGCCGATGGATGAAAGCGAAGGCCCACATATGAAGGCAAAGAAGATCTTGAGAGCGGGAATGGCTGTCAAAGTTAAGTATCTACTGGAGGGTTTGATGGTCCGAAGTATTTGTGCTGTTGAGCCTTCTTGTTTAGGGGTGGGAGTCTTCTAAATTCTTTGTGTTCTTAATAGGCTTTTGAAGCGTGGTTGGGAGCCTGTTGTACAGAGGGAGTGTGTGTGTGTCCCCTGAGGGAGGGCTAATTGCTGGGAGAGCAACCTGACTCGAGATGCTCCATTCTCAGTTCTTCTCTCACACACAGCACTGGGTTTGCATGACAGGTCACCACTGCATTCTTTGTCCATCTTCTATGTGGTTGTGGTTTTCCAAGGAGAATGTGAGCATCCTAGTTAGCGACGGTCTCCTGCTGTGGTGGGCAGCAATATGTGGATGAGTGTTTGGAGTGGGTGTTGCTTGTCTGAGTGGGGGGGGGGGGGGAGAGTGTGTTCCTTCTGTTTAATATGCAGGTGAGGTCTTTGTTCATGTTGTCTAGTTGGGTACTTTGTTTGTAGTTGCAGATGGATCCAGTACTGCATCATGGTGCTCCGTGGATGGTGTTACTACTTCTCTTTGACTGTCATGGCATCGCTGTACAGATGTCGATGTATGGGCGAGAAGGCCAGCGTACAAAGGAAAAGATCTTGAGAGTGGGAGCAGCGGTCAAAGTTAAGTGTCTGCGGAAGGTTTTGAGGGGCAGAAGAATTTGTGCTGTTGAGGCTTCTTGTTTAGGGGTGGGAGTCCTCTAAAGTCTTTGTGTTTTAATGGGCACATGAGGGGTGGGCGGTAGCTTGTATAGAGGGAGTGTGAGGTTTCCCCTGAGGGAGGGTTGATTGCTGGGAGAGTGACCTGTCTAACTAGAGATGCTTCGTTCTCAGTTCTTTTTTCAACCACAACGGTGGTTTTGCATGACTGGTCACTACTTCATCCTCTGTCCATCTTGTACGTGGCTGTGGTTTCACAAGGAGAATGTGAGCATCCTAGTTAGCGATGGTCCCCTGCTGTGGTGAGCATGTGGGCGGGGGCAGCAATATGTGGATGAGTGTTTTGGGGTGGGGAGGTGCTTCTCTGAGGGGTGTGTGTGTGTGTGTAATGGATAGTAGGTGTTCCTTCTGTTTAGTATGCAGATGAGGTCATTTTTCATGTTGTGGATGTTAGGGTTGATGGGTTGTTATGTGAGTAATTTGTTTGTACTTGCAGATGCATCTGGATCCGATACTGTGTTGTGTCATTCTGTGGAGGGTCCTGACTACTGCTCTTTGACTGTCATGGCATTGCTGTATGGATGTTGACATCCGGGTGAGAAGTCTAGTGTACAAAAGAAAAGATCTTGGGAGTGGCTGTCAAAGTTAAGTATCTGCTGAAGGGTATGATGGTGAGAAGTATTTGTATTGTGGAGGCTTATTATTTAGGGGTGGGACTCTGGTAAACTCTGCCTGTTCTTAGTGGGCACAAGAGGGAGCTCATTGTATGGAGGGAGTATGTATGTTTTCCTTGGAGGAAGGTTGATTGGTGGGAGAGTGACCTATCTAACTAGAGATGCTCAATTCTCAGTTCTTCTGTCACACAGCACTGGGTTTGCATGATGGGTCACTGCTTTGTCCTTCTTTTCTCCTCTATTGAATATTGGCTTTCTGAGGGGGATGTGAGCGTCCCAGTTAGCGATGGTCTCCTGTGCTGGAGGGAACGTGGGAGGGGCTCCAGTTTGCGGATGTCCATGGTGGGGGTGGGGTTTCTCTGAGGGGGGGGGTAGAGTGTAGTAGACGTTCAGTCTCTTTAGGAAGCAGTACACTCGTGAGGTGATCTTTCATATTGCATAGTTGGGAGCTTTATGAATAGGTTTGCAGTCAAGCTTGTTTTTATTTTCAGATGCATCTGGTACTGCACTGCGTTGTTCCGTGGAGGGTTGTGGGAGTGGCTGTCAAAGTTAAGTATCTGTGAAGGGTTTGATGGTGAGAAATATTTGTGCCGTTGAGGCTTCTTGTTTGGGAATGGAGTCCTCTAAAATGTGTCCATTCTTAATGGTCATGTGGTGGGTGGGAGTTGGTGGTGGTTGTTGTATGGAGGGAGCTTGAGTTTTGCCTGAGGGAAGGTTGATTGACGGTAGAGTGACCTGTCTGTAACTAGAGATGCTCCATTCTCCCTTCTCTCACACACAGCACTGGGTTTCCATGTTGGGTAACCTCTTTGTCCTTCTCTTCTCTTCTGCTGGGTGTTGGTTTTCCGAGGAGGATGTGAGCAGCCTAGTTAATGATGGACCCCTGTGGTGTAGGGAAAGGGGGAGGGCCATCAGTATGTGGATGAGAGTGTTTGGAGGTCTGGGGGGCTTCTCTGGGAGGGGGTTAGTGTAGTAGATGTTCCTTCTCTTCAGGAAGCAGTATGCACGTGTGGTTCTCTTTCGTATCATGTAGTTGGGTGCTTTGTGAGTAGGTATGCAGTCAAAGTGTATTTGTGTTTGCAGATGCGTCCAGATCTGGTACCGTGTCGTGGTGTTCTGTGGAGTGTCATGACTACCTCTCTCTGACTGTCACGACATCACTGTATTCCTGCCAATGTATGGGAGTGAAGGCCCATATATAAGGGGAAGAAGATCTTAAGAGCTGGTGTAGCTGTCTAAGTTAAGTATCTGCCAGAGGGTTTGATGGTCAGAAGAATGTGTGCTGTTGAGGAACCTTGTTTAGGGATTGGGGGGGGGTCCTCTAAGAAACATCACAGTTTAGAGGACATGTGAGGGGTGGGTGGAAGTTCATTGTATGGCGGGAGCATGAATTTCCCTTGGAGGAAGGTGGATTGCTGGGAGAGTGCCCTTTCTATAACTAGAGATGCTCCGTTCTCAGTTCTGCTCTCTCACACAGCACTGGGGTTGCACGACAGGTCACCACTTCATCCTTTGTCCATCTTCTACATGGTTGTGGTTTTCCAAGGAGAATGTGAGCATCCTAGTTAGCGATTGGGCTCCTGCTGTGGTGGGATATGGAGGGAGGGCAGTAAAATATGGTTGAGTGTTTGGGGTGGGTGGGTGCATCTATGTGGGAAGCGTAATGGGTATTAAGTGTTTTGTTTTGGTTAGTATGCAGGTGAGGTGATGTAGTTGGGTGCTGTGTGAATAGGTGTGCAGTCACACTTTCTATGTATTTGCAGATGCATCCAGGTCTGGTATCCGTGTTGTGATGTTCTATGGAATGTCGTGACTACTTCTCTCTGACTGTCACGACATCACGGAGAAGAAGATCTTAAGAGCGGGAGTAGCCGTCTAAGTTAAGTATCTGCTGAAGGCTTTGATGGTCAGAAGAATGTGTGTTTTGTGAGGCTCCTTGTTCAGAGGTGGAAGTCCTCTAAACTGTGTCGCTTGTTAATGGGCATGTGAGGGGTGGGTGGAAACTCGTTGTATGGAGGGAGCATGACTTTCCCCTGAGGGAGGGCTAATTGTTGGGACAGTGCCCTCTCTAACTAGAGATGCTCCGTTCTCAGTTCTTCTCTCTTACACAGCACTGGGTTGGCATCACTGGTCTCTGCTTTAGTCTTGTGTTCTCCTGTACATGGTTGTGGTTTTCTAAGGAGGATGTGAGCATCCTAGTTAGCGATGGGCCGCCATGGTGTAGAAAAACGGGGAGGGCCAATGGGTATGTAGTAGTGTGGCCATTTTCCATGTGGATGAGAGTGTTTTGGGTGGGGTTCTGTGAGGGTGTGTGTATAATGTGTAGTAGGCATTCCCTCTCAGTATGTAGGTGAGGTCTTCTTTCATATTGTGGTTTGGGGAGTTTTGTGATTAGTTTATAACTGAGGTTTGCAGTCGAGCTCTGTTTTTATTTGCAGATGTGTCCAGATTTAATATTGAGTGCTCCATGAAATGAGATTAATGTGACTACTTCTCTTTGACTGACTATCACGGCATTGCTGTATGGATGCCAATGTATGGGAGTGAAGGCTCATGTACCAAGGGAAAGAAGATTTTGAGAGCGGCTGTCTAAGTTAAGTATCTGCCAAAGGGTTTGACTGTCAGAAGTGTTTGTGCTGTTGAGACTACTTGTTTAGGTGCAGGAGTCCTCTAAACTCTACCCTTTCTTAATGGGCATGTGAGGGAGCTCATTGTATGGAGAGAGCATGAATGTCCCCTGGAGAAATGTTGATTGCTGGGAGAGTGACTTGTCTGTAACTAGACATACTCTGTTCTTCTCTTACACAGCACTGGTTTTTCATGAGAGGTCACTGCTTAATCCTCCTTTTCTCCTCTGCTGGGTGTTGGTTTGCTGAAGAGGATGTGAGCATCTTAGTTAATGATGGGCCCTAGTGGAGGAAAAGTGGGAGGGCTGCCAGTATGTGGATGAGAGTGTTTGGGGTGGATGGGTGCTTCTCTGCGGGGGGCTGAGACTGTAGTAGCTCTTCCTTCTCCTCAGGAAGCAGTATGCAGGTGAGGTCGTCTTTCATATCATGTGGTTGGGGATCCTTGTGAGTAAGTTTTCAGTCAAGCTTTGTTTTTATTTGCAGATTCCTCTGGATCCAATACTGAGTAGTCTCCTTCTGTGGAGGGTTGTGACTACTTCTTTTGACCGTCACAGCATTGTCATATGGATGCCGACATATGAGAGTGAAGGTCTACGTACAAAGGGGAAGAAGATCTTGAGAGCAGGAGTGGCCGTCAAAGTTAAGTATCTGAAGGGTTTAATGGTCAGAAGTATTTGTGCTGTTGAGGCTCCTTGTTTACGGACGGGAGTTCTCTAAGTTCTGTTTATTCTTAATGGACATGTGAGGGAGCTCATTGTACAGATGGAGTGCATGTTTTCCCTGGAGGAAGGTTGATTGCTGGGAGAGTGACCTGTCTCTGTAACTAGAGATGCTCTGTTCTCAGTTCTTCTTTCTTACACAGCACTGGGTTGGCATCACTGGTCTCCACTTCAGTCTTGTGTTCTCCTGTACATGGTTGTGGTTTTCTAAGGAGGATGTGAGCATCCTAGTTAGCAATAGGTCTCCGTGGTGTAGGAAAACTGGGAGGGCCAATCAGTATGTAGTAGCGTAGCCATTTTCCATGTGGATGAGAGTGTTTGGGGTGGGGTTATGTGAGTGTGTGTGTAATGTGTAGTAGGTGTTCCCTCTCAGTATGTAGGTGAGGTCATCTTTCATATTGTGGTTTTGGGAGTTTTGTGATTAGTTTATAACTGAGGGTTGCAGTCAAGCTTTGTTTTAATTTTGCAGATGTGTGAGAATCTGGTACCGAGTAGTCTCATTCCATAGAGGGTCGTGACTACTTTTCGTTGACAGTTACTGCATTGTCATATGGATGCTGATGTATATGAGAGCAAAGGCCTACATACAAAGGGAAAAAAGATCTTCGGAGCAGCTGTCAAAGTTACGTAATGCCAAAAGGTTTGGTCAGCAGTATTTGTGCTGTTGAGGCTTCTTGTTTAGGGACAGGAGTCTAAACTCAAAACTCTGCCTGTTCTTAATGGGCAAGTGAGGGGTGGGTGGAAGCTGGTTGTACAGAGGGAGCGTGAGTTTCCCCTGAGGGAAGGTTGATTGCTGGGAGAGTGACCTGTCTGTAGCTAGAGATGCTCCGTTCTCAGTTGTCCCTTCTTATACAGCACTGGGTTTGCATGACAGGTCACCACTTCATCCTTTTGTCCATCTTCTACATGGTTTTGGTTTTCCAAGGAGAATGTGAGCATCCTAGTTACCAATGGGCCCGTGCTGTGGTGGGACATGCTGGGGGGAAGTAATAATGGATGAGTGTTTGGGGTGGGTGCCCACTTCTCTGAGGCGGGGTGTAATGGGTAGTAGCATGTTTAGTATGCAAGTGTGGTCATCTTTCATGTTGTGTAGTTGGGTGCTTTGTCAGTAGGTTTGCAGTGAAGCTTTGTTTGTATTTGCAGATGCATCTGGATCCAGTCCTGCATTGTGTCTTCCCATGGAGTGCTCGTGACTACTTTTCTTTGACAGTCACAGCATCTCGGTATGGATGTCGACGTATGGGAGAGAAGGCCAGTGTACAAAGGAAAAGAAGATCTTGAGAGCCGGAGCCAAAGCCGCTGTCAAAGTTAAGTATCTGCTGAAGGGTTTGATGGTCAGAAGTATTTGTGCTGTTAAGCCTCCTTGTTTAGTTCTTTAAATTCTGTCTTTAAACTCTGCCCATTCTTAATGGGCATGTGAAGGTTGGATGGGAGCTCTTTGTACAGAGGGAGCCTGAGTTTCCCCTGACAGAAGGTTGATTGCTGGGAGAGTGACCTGTCTGTAACTAGAGATGCTCCTTTCTCAGTTTGTCTTCTTACCTAGCACTGGGTTTGCATGACACGTCACCACTTCTTCCTTTGTCCCTCTTCCATTGGTTGTGGTTTTCTGAGGAGAATGTGAGCATCCTAGTTAGTGATGGGCTTGTGCAGTGGTGGGACATGTAGGAGGAAGCAATAATGGATGAGTGTTTGGGGTGGGTGGGTGCTTCTCTGAGGAAGGGCGTAAGGGGTAGTAGCATGTTTAGTATGCAGGTGAGGTCTTCTTTCATGTTGTGTAGTTGGGCGCTTTCTGAGTAGCGTGGCAGTGAAGCTTTGTTTGTATTTGCAGATGCATCCTGGTCCGGTACTGTTGCGTTGTTTTGGTCTTCACGGCATCGCTGTGTGGATGTTGAGGCATGGGTGAGAAGGTCCGTGTGCACAGGAAAAGAAGATCTTGAGACTGGGAACATCTGTCAAAGTGAAGTATCTGCCGAAGGGTTTGATGATCAGAAGTATTTGTGCTGTTGAGGTTTCTTGTTTGGGATGGTAGTCCTCTAAACATTGACCATTCTTAATAGGAACTTGAGGGTTAGGTGGGAGCTTGTTGTAAGGCCGTAGCATGAGTTTCCTCTGAGGGAAGGTTGATTGCTGGGAGAGTGACCTGTCTATACCTAGAGATGCTCCGTTCTCTGTTCTGTCACACCCAACACTGGGTTTGCATGATGGGTCACCGCTTCATCCTTCTTTTCTCCTGTACTGGGTGTTGGTTTTCCAAGGAGGATATGAGCATCCAAGTTAGCGATGGGCCCCTGTGGTGGAGGGAAATGGGGAGGACCACCAGTATGTGGATGACTGTGTTTGGGGTGTGTGGGGCTTCTCTGAGGGGGTGTAGAATGTAATAGATGTTCCTTCTCTTCAGGAAGCCATATGCAGGTGAGGTCATCTTTCACAGCATGTAGTTGAGAGCTTTGTGAGGTCGGTTTGCAGTCAATTTTGTTTTTATTTGCAAATGCGTCCAGATCCAATTTGGCAAAGAACCAGTGAAGTTGAAGTATGACTGCGGGGGATATGAAGTACTTGTTTCCCAAAATGGAAGTTGATTTGAGATTAGGTTTGCAGGTTAAATATGGTTATCGATCGTGTTTTGGTGGTGGGGTGTTCTGTGTCAAGATGGCAGCTGTTTCACTGGGTACATGTCAAGTGTGTGTGTGTGTGTGTGTGTGTGTGTGTGTGTGTGTGTGTGTGTGTGTGTTTTAGATGTTAAGTATTTGTTCTACAGCTGTTGAATGTGTGACTTTCTTTTTTCTTTCTCCTAGGAAGCTATTTCCATTCATGTAGTTGGAAGGCATCACACGAGCTGATTTCAGTGGAACTCATACTGCCTGCGTCCTGGCCACGGGCCCAGGGGGCTCTGCCTTTAATATATAAGAAGCTTCACTTAAAATTAAATTAAAAGTAAATATGTTTTAAAAATGTTTAACTAAACTATTGTACATAAAGACTTATAGAAAGAGACCTTCTAAAAACATTAATATAAGTTTTGAGTGGCAGTAATACATTTTAGAGTGAATAAATGAAGATTCTGCACCCCTCTTCTGAAAGGTTGCCAACCCCTGTCCTAGGGTGTATATACCTCCCATCTGCCACTCTGCTGCTGCGCTCTGGCTCTGCTGTATCACAACACCCAGTGTCACTGTGGCTCCTTAAGGAAATGCTCTGTGTAATTTACACTAAGTGGCCAGCTACTGTCACTGTTGCTCCATGAGGGAACTGCTTTGTGCATTAGCCCGACTGGGTAACTGATCTCACTGTTGCTCCATGAGATAAATGATCACTGAGTCTCTGTTCATAGAGGGGCGTGGGGGGATTACAGTTACAATGTGTCCATTTTTTCCTAGACATGTCCGGCATTTGGGGGTTTAAAGCGCTGTCCGGGACGACTTTTTAAATAGTTGCAAATGGCCGTGATTTTTTTCTCTATCCTGGTGAGTTTGGGGAATCCAGTAGTTTTTAAAGTTAATAGGTCTGGCAAGCTGGATGTTTAAATGTTATGTTAACAAAAAGTGTTAAAGAGCCATTCAAATAGTAATGAAGCTATTTAACAGGCATTTGCCAACCCCAAGGTATATATTGTCAGTTTCTGAATTTACTGACAAACAGTTGTGCATTACTGTAATATTTACTCAGAACCTATCAGTCTACAGCAGGGGTGGGCAAAGCTTTTGGCCCGAGGGCCACATGGGGGCTCAAAATTCTGTGGAGGGTCAGGTAGGGAAGGCTGTGCCTCCCTGAAGAGCCTGGCCCCCACCCACTTCCCACCCCTGACTGGCCCCTTCAGAAACCAGACCCATCCAACCCCCCCACCCCCTTGCCCCTTGATTGTCCTTTCCGTAGACCCCCCTACTGTGCCCCCACCCCCGGAACCTACCCCCATCTAGACCCCCCCTGCTCTTTTTTCCCTGACCGACCCCTCCCTAGACCCCTGCCCCTAACCACCCCCACCCCACCAACTAAGCCCCCCCCATCCCTATTGCTTACCTTGTTTAGTGGACACTCCAGCTGGCGCGGGGCCCATAGCTGGTCACACTTTGCCGGGCACCCTGCCTGGGGGCACAGGGCCCCACGGCTCTCAGCGCTCCGGGGGGGGGGGGGTTCTTGCGGCTCACAGTGCTCCACCTTGGGGGCCCTGCGGCGAGTGGCACTCTGCCCTGGCTGGGAGGGGGGGTGTCCCCGGGTCCCTGGGAGTGGTGCTCTGCCCGGCGCCCTGGTGTAGGGTCCCTGCAGTGAGCGGCGCTCCGCCCGGGGACCCTGTGGTGATTGGGCACTTTGCCTAGCGCCCCAGTGCAGGGCCCCGCTGGGGAGCCACACTGCATTCAGCCTGGCCCCCCCAGCCCGGGGCTGTGCTCTGCTCAGTTTGCCCCCCAGCCCAGGCCCTCATGGGCGAGCCACGCTCGGCCTGTCCCCAAAGCGTGGGGTTCCGCAGCTCCCTGTGCTCGGCTGGCCCGGTAACGCGGGGCCATGCACCACCTGGCACTCCGTCTGGGGAGCACAGGATCACCAGCACCACGCCCCCGTGGGCTGGATAGAAATGGCTGGCAGGCCACATGTGGCCCACAGGCCTCAGTTTGCCCAAGGTCTACAGGACCTTAGTTTAACATTTGCTTTAAAAATATTTAATTAGTGGGTTGGTGAAGATTATAAAATCACATCTCTAAAAAAAATCCTTATGCATCTAAAAAGGTATGCAATCTTTGTTTGAACATTGAAGCATTTAAGTCTATAGTTTGTAAAATAAATCTTCCAAAAGACCACCCTTATCTAAAATACACATTTTAATTACTATAGTTAAAAAAAAAAAAAACTTGCTTCCACAGTCTTCCTGTCCTTTCTGTCCATTCCTTTCTTCTTCCAGATAGCAGTAAAGAAGGGAAAACTCTATTTGTCCAGCTATCTGATAAAACTAGTTTTAAGAGAACCTCCAGCAAAACCAGTACTGTAGTAAGATATAAAAGCCTAAATCTCTATGAAATGTTACCAGCTTTGGAAACATTTTTTTAAACATGTCTATTGTCATACAGATCACATAAAGTAAATTAGTGTTCCCTTTTTCTAAAAGAAATAAACATTTTTTATGAACACACTAAACCTCTGTGAGTGATTGATTTAAAACCTGTTTTTTGGGGGAGGGGGTGTTCTGAGTCCAAGAGGGGCAGTTAGGGTGGGGGGAATCTCAGGAGGGGGCAGTCAGGGCAAGGAGCATGGGGGTTGGGGATTCTGAGGGGGGCAGGAAGTGGGAGGGAGAAGATAGGGGCAGGCTGTTGGGGGAGGGAAGCCAATATCCATTCTCCCCCCCCTGTCCTTTTTTTTTAATGTTGAAATATGGTAATTCTAGACAAAAGGGGTGTGTCATACACACCCTTGTATCTGAAAGGCACAGTCGTTATCAAGACTTGTAGTCCCCCTTGAAACAAGAGGTGTGTTCTGATAATTGTCCCCCCTCCCGAAAAATTGTGTGTCCTGAATACTGTCCCCTCTGAACTCAAGGGATGTGTAATGAAGACTGTCCTCTCCAGAAACAAGGGAGGGTGCCGCTGCAACCATGAGATGTTGTGTGAATACTGTTCCCTGAAGAATCATGGTGTGTCATGAATACTACCCCCGCTGGAAACAAGGGGTGTGTCATGAATACCGTTCCCTTCAGAAACAAGGGAGTGTGTCATGAATTGTAGCCCCCCTGAAAACAAGATGTGTTGTCTGAATACTGTCCCTTGGCAGAAACATGGTGTGTTCTAAATACTGTCCCCTCTGGAAACAAAAGATGTGTTCTGAATAGTGTCCCCTCTGCGACCAAGAGCTGGGGTTGAATAGTGTCCCCTCCAAGAAGACGGGGTGTATAATTAATAGTGCTCCTACTGCGAACAGGGGATGTGTCCTGATTACTGTCCCTTGTGGCACCAAGCGATGGTTTATGAAAACAGTGTCCTCTGGAAAAGAGGGTGTGTCCTAAATACTAACACACTCCTTGCTGGGAGGGGGATATCAGTAATGCTCCCCTGGGAACAAGGGTGTGTACTGAATAGTGTCCTGAGTGTGAACAAGAAGTGAGTCTTGAAAATTATCCTCTCTGGAAAAGAGTGGTGTCACAAATAATGTCCTTCCAGAGAAACAAGGGCTGTTTATCAATAATACTTCTCCTGGAGCATGAGGTGTGTCACAAATATTATCCCCAGTAGCGAGGAGAGAGGTATTCTGATTACAGACCCCTCTGGGAACAAGAGGCATTGGCTGAATACTGTTCCCTCCCTTCCCCGAAACATGGTGTGTCATTAATATTGTCCCTTCTGGAAACAAGCAGTGTGTTTAAACCCTGTCCCCTCCAGACAAACAGGGTGTTTCATCAATAGTACTCCTCCTGACACTTAATTGTAGTCCCCCTGGAAACAAGTGGTGTGTCCTGAATACTATTCCCCCCCCCCAAAAAAAAACAAGAGGTGTGTTCTCACGAGTACTCCTCCTAGGACCAAGGCGGGTGTGTGTGTGTGTGTGTGTCCCAAATACTGTACGCATCTACAGCCGAAGGAGGGCCCTGGCCAGTGATCTGAAGTGGTTGGGGAGTGGCTTTCACTGCCAGAGGCCCCATTCAAGCAGCTGAATCTGGCCAGCAGACCTGTAAGCGGTGCTGCACACTGCATGGGGGGGAATTCAAGGCATCTCTATATATAAAAGTCAAATGGTGTATGCATGCGTGCGTGTATGTACGTACACTTACTCCTTCCACACCGTTTGAGCTGGAAACTTGAAATTTGGTAGAGTTATAGGTTTTAGGGTCCTAATCAGGGTAAGAGTTGAAAATTTTTCAAATCTCACCTCTGACGCCCCCCCAGGGGTGAAATTATTTAAAGGCCAATCACATCAGCTGGGCAGCTGCTGTTCTCTGTGACATAGCTATGATGTCATAATACCCCCTCCAACGGACCCTGCATTCGCTCAGCTCTCTGCCCCCTCCCTCCAACGGACCCTGCACTCACTCAGCTCTCTGCCCCCTCCCCACCTCCGATGGACCCGAGTTGGGTTTGGTCGGAGGGTAAGTGAGGTAGGGGTGTCGGGTTTGGTCAGGGGGTGAGGTGGGCATGTCGGGTTAGATCGGGGGCTAAGTGAGCCGGGGGTGTCGGGTTTGGTCTGGGGGTGGGTGGGAAGGTGTCGGGGTGGGTGAGGGGTGAGGTGTGGGTGTTGGGGTTGGTCAGGGGATGTTGGGTTTGGTTGGGGGGGGTGAGGAGGAGGGTTGGGGTTGGTTGAGGGGTAGGTGAGGTGTGGGTGTTGGGTTTGTGGTGGTAGGTAGGAGTGTCGGGTTTGGTTGGGAGGGGGGAAGTGCGGTGGGTGTGTCAGGTTTGGTCTATGGGGGTGAGGTGTTGGGGTTGGTGGGGGGGTGACGTGGGGGTGTTGGGTTTGGGTGGGGGGGTGAAAATGTGAGTCGGGGTTGGTCGAGGGGTAAGTGAGGTGGGGGTGTTGGGTTTGGTCAGGGGGTGGTGGTGAGGTGGGGGTGTCAGGTTTGCTCTCTGCCCCCTCCCCACCTCCAACGGACCCAAGCAATGCTGGGTATTTTCGCTAGTTTTATATATTTACAAATTCCCCCATGCTATTTTTAATCCAAAAAGCCAGACATGTCTGAGAGAATATGGACGAATGGGTACAGAAGATGTATCCTGATTACTGTCCTGCTGAGAAAGAAGGGTGTTTCTTGCTATTATGGCTTGTAGAAAGTAATATTAGAAGCAATAGGACCATGGCTCCCTGGTGCCCTCTGTTCGCGTGCACCTACTCTTTCCCCCTCCCCACACTTGGAGCAGCCCCCTGGTAAAGCTGGTCCTGGGAACCTCTTGTCTGTTGCACAGGGGGCAGAGACTACTGTTGGGGGTGTCACAAGCCCCCTGTCTTTGTACATGGTTTCTGCTGAGCTGGGGTGGGGGTGACAGGAGTCTGTGATGTTGTGTCTGGGTCATGAGTGGGAGATGCTGAGTGTGCTGCTGGACTGAACAGCCTCTAGATTAAAGTGAGAGTATGCTGTCTCTCACTCACCGAACACACATAAAATTGCACATAATTTTAAAATTGCACCGAACACACATAACATTGCAGAGACTATGTGTGCATGGTTCATTTAAAAGTTTAAGGATTAGAGTTCTGTTAGTTTATTTTTTTCTGTGGTCTGTGCAGCTCATAAATTTAATTCTTTTAGTAGTAAAATTAAGTAGAAATTAGTTATAAAATGACTAACCTGTCCTGGCTGGCATAATTGTCATTCATTATTTAACATAACAATGACAAAGCACAATATGATAATAAAAGTCAGACAATCAAATAATAGTATCGTGCTAGAAAATTAAATTCTGCTTCTAGCTGAAGGTTGCTTATTTTCAAATTGTCTTTTTAGTGATATTTGTAAAATAACTTACTTAACATTTGTTTGAAAATAAATATGGTTCCATGTATGATACAAATAGCCATGATGGAATCAAATGTTAGAGTCATGTACATGATTTTGATTGGTAACCATAAATGCAAAAATATTTAGAAAAATTAATTTCCTTACATAATAAAAGAGAAAACAACACATTAATCATGTTTGTTTATTTTAGTGAATGTTTTTGTACTGCACTAAAAATGCATTTACTTCATTTTGACTACCTAATGGCAGTAACATAGTGTGTGTTAAGTAAACTCTGCTTATTTTTTTCAGTTTAGTACAGATATATACAAAGATAGAGTACAAAATATCAAACTTGTGTTTCTGATATCTGTGTTAACACTCCAGAACTGACACCTTCAAGCCTGGGAGGGGGAAATGTCTTGCTGAATTAGCTCCTGACTCTTCTAAACTTACATATATATACAAATTCCAATTAAAGCCACATTTTAAATTTATGTTTTTTTAAATATAAGAATTAGGATTTAGCTGACAGGAATACTGTATCCAAGTTATTATGTGCAATAAACCTGGCATTTTGAGATCCTCAAATAGGCCCATGGACTCATGCTTAAAATTGCCTTCCCCCGAAATATGAAATGTTGCCTCTGGCGAGCCACGAGCGGCCAGAGGGCTGTGAGCTCTGGCAAGATACAGTCCCCTGTGTGACAGCATGAAGTCCCCCTTGAGCTGCATGCTGCGTGCCCGGTACCACAAGCTGCAGCAGCAGCAGCGGCGTAAGGGTGGCAATACTCTATGCAACCATTATGGCTGTGATGCTGCAGGGGGTGTTGGTGTTGTTGCCTTAAGAGCTTGGTGCGAACCCCTGGCTGCCTATACAATGATTAGTGTGTGCTGGGGCTGAGCTCTGTGACCTTTGTCTATGTAAATTAAACACTTGGAGGAGGCAGTGGGGTGTGCAGGTGATGGAGGTGGGGGGGGGGTAGTCTGGGGGAAAGTATAAATTTGCACAGGTTGCGATTTGCCCTAAAGTTGGTCATGGGGATGGTGCAGTATCTCTAGACTGTGGCAGCTGCCTGGGCAGCGTGACAGGGAGTGACACTGCCCTCCATTTTGAGTGTGAGGCTGTAGATATGCCCTCAACCACCAGTGAAGTAATCTTTACATTCCTGCAGCCCCCCCCCAAATACCCTCTCACAGTACAAAGACAACCCTCAGCACCGTTGAGGTATCTCTTTCAGCAGCCTCCAACTGCACCTACTGTGGATTCCTGTCTTCTGTCTAGGTAGCATTTCCTTTTTAGGAACCTCAAATAGCGTAATTACCTGTTGATAGCATTTGAGTCTTCTGAAATTTTGCATTGTAAGACAAGGCTGATTAATACATCAAGAGGAACAGTGCTTGCTGCTGCTAAAGTAGAAATGAACTAAAGGGTTTCTGGGTCACTGGAGTCTGTCTTTATAGCTGCCTTTGGCTTCCAAGGCATGCTGGGAAATAGAGGGCGGAGCTTAGGCAGTATATAAGCTGGGCTCTTGTCAGAGGAAGTCATTCAGCTTTGTGATGCTGCAAAAGAGATGTGCATAGGCACTTGTATGGGTGTTTAGAGTCATGGTGAGTATTGATATGAGGTAACAATGACATGTATTTGTGGTTAATATACTGTTTTTCTTTCCTTCTTTCTGTATAATATCTTTTCTTTCATTTCAGGCTGTTCAGAGTGTGTTTGATTTATGTGTTACGAGTGAAAATACCTGGCATTGTTTGGGTTAGTTGGAGTGGGGAGGGGGCAGACAGCTGAGTGAGTGCGGGGTCTGTTGGATGGGGAGAGAGCAAACCTGACACCCCCACCTCACCCCCCTGACCAAAACCTGACACACTCACCTCACTTTCCCCCCCAATCAAACCCGACATCCCTACCTACCACCACAAACAATCCCGACACCCCCACCTTACTTACCCCCCCCACCAAACCCAACACCCCCACCTTACCCCCCCCCCACCAAACCCAACACCCCCCCCACCTTACCCCCCCCACCAAACCAACCCCCCCCCCACCAAACCCAACACCCCCACCTTACCCCCCCCCACCAAACCCAACACCCCCACCTTACCCCCCCCACCAAACCCAACACCCCCACCTTACCCCCCCCACCAAACCCAACACCCCCCCACCTTACCCCCCCCCACCAAACCCAACACCCCCCCCACCTTACCCCCCCCACCAAACCCAACACCCCCCCACCTTACCCCCCCCACCAAACCCAACACCCCCCCCCACCTTAACCCCCCCACCAAACCAAACACCCCCCCACCAAACCCAACACCCCCCCACCAAACCCAACACCCCCCCCCACCAAACCCAACACCACCCCCCAC